>CM040758.1:4094365-4694365 GCA_022829145.1 Albula goreensis
AATTTTTAGGTGATCGGTTATGATTATGCCTCTGTCAAATCAGGCAGTGTCAAATGGGAACGTAAAAATTTAAACAGCAGAGTTTTTGGGATGGTGAAACCGTCCATTTGGCACCCGGCTCTAAACGAGCACTTGTACACTTGAAATATAGACACATGATGTCATATGGAATTATTCAAGTTATATTCATTTGATAAAATTTGTCCATAAATCATCTAATATGCTACGTCTGCTCTTTTATTGTTTTACAATGTCCTTCACAATGGCAGTTTCGCCAAAATTGGCCCGAACAAACTGTAGCAAATCAGTTTACCCGCTCACATTCATGCATGTATTCATATCATTCAGTCATTTGATGTGGTGAATAATAATACAATGAATAATATCGCTCAGTGAAATTGGACTATCGAGATGAGAGAATGATAAAAGTATGTTTGTAGGGCGCTGGATTCATGCCTGGCGGGAGGTATTTGAGTTGAAATCTCTGGCGAGACCCAGTTGCACTCTAGAGTGGTGTGTGCAGCTTAGGCAAGGATCCAATATTTCGAGTAGGTGGAGTGTCAATGCGCGCTGTACTTTTGTACGTCGGTAGTGAAAATATTTTCAGGTGATTTAAAGACCATGTGGCCTTCACCTCCGGGAAGCCCCAGGACCAAATAAATGCAAGCCGGTAACCAGTAGCAACAGCAGCAACTGGCTTCATTTAACCCTTTCACCTCTCCCATCAGCCAATAAAAAGCTTTATCTCGCCTCACAATACTCTCAATGAAATTAAAATCGTAGCTGCTAACGGAGGAAGGTCTTGAAATTACACGCACGTCCGAATTCGTTTAGGTACTAAGCCGAGGGGGCCAAGATAACCAGAGCTTTCGGCGCTCATAAGCTCCTATGTAGACCTCTATTCTTTGAGACAAACAGTGTTTCGATCCCTTGGAGCTTGGTTGGGTCGAAGCTCGAGAAAGTTGTGAGCTTTACTATTTTTTTTTTTCGATTCTAAAACAGTGTCATTCCCCTTGATGTTTTAGAGTGCCACAGGCACTCAGGTCTTTGTTGTTATTCAGCTCCTAATTGGTCAATTAAAGGAAGCGATTGCCCAGTTAAGTCACGTCACCTGGTTAATTGGGTCTGAACCGGTTGCTGATTTTAAGGTGAAAAGAGTAACTGGCTGCTCTTCAGTTCAACAAAAAGAACAACATGCATAGATTCACTTACCTTGCACCACGGTGATCGAAGCACGTTTTTTTTAAATGTCCAATTCGCTAAATAAACTTTCAAGTTTTTAATAAACAGGAAAGCTGTTTAGCTTTTTAAAATTAAAAACGCTCTCAGTTCCATTTCAAGTGTTGAAAATTGTGTGTGTGTGGGGGGTGCAATGGAATGAATAAGGAGACCTTATTCAGCTTTAGAAGTGAGGTTATTGAATCAAATAAATGCCAGTGAAGAAATTGAAGGTTTGAGGAAATTGGACTGTTCCCGAGACGCCATAGGCAAACAACGGTGTGGAAAGTTGAATAAGCGTTGCTGGGGAAAAATGGGAAATTATGTGCATGCAAATTTCAAATGAAAGAGTTTAAGAAACAGTGTTATTTTGGGGAAAAACAATTCTGCAGGTGCCAGATTCACAGCTGAATGAATTTTTTCTTTAATCAGGCAAGCTGTAGTAGAGAAGGTTACTATGCTTAACATTTAACTGTCATTACATTACATCACACTATCATAATCAGATCAAAGATATAATTAAAATCAGAGGGAGCATTTTGCCTCATCTGAATGGAGATACAGTGCTCTTGGGCAAGTTCGAACCCAAGTAAGCTTTGGGGCAGTTACTTCATCGTTTCTCCTCTCTCTCTGCTTCGTGTGAATGGCTCTGTGTGCCTCGTACTTTCATAGCTGACCACAAATCCACTGAACCTCCTGACTTGAATAAACTTCCGCCCTAACCTTTAACTCACAAATTGGTAATTGCTCTTGTTTTGACACAATTCTGGCAAGTTCAGTGATCACCAAAATTGAATTGCGGAAATGCGTCCATGGAAAGTTTGATTCGATTACATTTAATCTGATGACATTTGAAGTCAAAAGACAAATGTTGAGCCTTAGACAGACAATACAGTACGGTCTGCTGTCACAGTGCTTACAGTGATGCCGTTTCCATTTCCTTGAATTTGAATCGATTTTATGGAGAGCAGAGTAAGTTGTCAGGTAAAACAGAATTACTTCACTTTATTGGATCAGTCTTTGAAAAAACACAAGCACAAAGCAGTGTCTAGTACGTGTGAATTTGTAGAAGAAAAGAGTGTGGAGTGGAAACTTCTACTGAAGCTGTAGAGGAGTACTTCATAAAGGGCTGATTTTTGGTCATACAGTGTGGCGAAAATGGCCACGTACAATGAGATGAATCGGAAGAGGCTGCGTTATAAAAAATAGAAATTGATTTTCTTACGGCCAATGCACATTACATCACATTAAATAGTGTCAGTGCTGTTAAGTGGAAAGGCGTCACCTGAGTGATGGAGCCGGGACTGAGAATCCCAAGCATCCCAAGACAAGAACATAGTCACCTGATCAACATGCAAGTCAGTTGTCAAGCATATTATTTGCATAATAGTATCACAAAACAAACTGAAGTTTTCCTATGTTACGTCCCCGAGGCGTCTTCGGGTGTAAGGAAGGGGAATGCAACATAAAAGGAGGTGGTGAGATGGGAGGCCAGGACAGACAAAAACGACAAAATAAACCAAAAAGTTAAGTGTTTCAAAATGGGGCGTGCGCTTTATTTACAATGTTTACTGTGCTGGGGCTATTTACAAAGGTGGGGGCAGTACACACTATGTACAATTATTTACAGCCATCCCACAACAGCACAGACACAAGTCAAACACACAAGGCGGGTGGCTAGGAGGGCTATGGGTGGTGCCAAAGAAAAGAAACAAAAATAACCAAACTGCTAGTCTGATCTAATCGAAGGTTTATACCCAGCTATCTAACTTGTCACAAAAATAATCTTTCACAAAAAAACTAAGACCAAACTAATGGTATGTAATTAGCAGTGGGTTTGACCCAGCTGACTGAAAGCTACACCAGAACATGACTTCAGCATAACGGTATGAAGGATGTGGGTGGACTTTGGGTCACACTGACTGGCCAGGGTCACTGCGATGATGTGTATATTACTAAATTCATGTAGCAGCGTTGCTGTCTACTAATACTGCACACTACAGAGCGGATAACCTCCCCCCCGCTGAATAAAAATCTGAATATTGTGCACAATTTGGACATACTGTTTGTAAATAATAGTACTATGCATATTAATGTGTGAGTGTGATAGATTAATAAAGGTTGCCAGATTTGGAAAAATCCTCAGGGTTTTCCTGCACTCCACTTGCTGTCATACCAGCAGTACTAATGGTTGCTTTGCATAATCTGGCAACCTTTGCCTCCTTAATAAAATGTGATAATGTTAGACTAAATATCAACACTATTTTTCAGTGATGTTTATTTATTAATGCTCTATCCAGCATGTTCAACTGCACCATATTGTAATGTATTACCTATCATTTTGAAAATAAAACAAGGTGTCAAGCTGTTAGAGATCACAACTGCACATTGAATAAGAATATGAGCTTTTCCTCTTATCTGCTAACTTTTTCTGACATTTCATGAATCCTTAGTAGTCAGAGGAGTTTTATAACCGATCCAACTCACATTTCCTCTGAAGAAATGGGATACGGCCATAAAAATCATACCCGTTTTTGGAGTTTGTGTAATCAAGGGTAAAAGGCATAAATGAGTTTTAACAGCTGAAAGCTCTTCTGAGACGGGAGGCGGGGAGCCGATGTGGCATTTGGAAAGGCGCGTTAAATAAGAGGCCAAGCATGCTGAAGACGCAGGCGGATGTGAAGAGGTTGCCCCGTGTCAGTTTGGATAAGTTCAGCGCGCAACTCGTGAAGTACTTTAATTGGATGCTGAGGGGGGCTGTAGATGTAGAAAAACGGCAACCGAGTAAAAGGAAAAATGCATTCGTGGATAATGTCGCTGTGGCGAGATCTGAGTCCTTTCTCTCTTTTCTTCTAAGACTCAAAAAAAAAAAAAAACATTTTCGGCTTTATGCCCTTGCCTGGGTCCCCTTGACAAGGTCAGCCTGACACGTGCGATCAGCTCCACTGTGCCGACCGCTCTCGTTCACTTTCGGATTGTTCCGGAATCCTTCAATTTCCATGATTAAGGCAGTTTTCAAATGACATCTCTCCTCTGCGATCAAAAGCTACTGATTGGAAAAAGTCAAGTACCCCTTCCTGTTGACCCACCTGTCAGTCAGCATGACATTTGTGTGAATACCTCCACAATGCTTCCTGGTACGATTTCTGTGCAGAGAGTTCCATAATCTATGAGTGCAATGTTTTTTAATAAGATCCATCTGTCCCCTGTACGCAAAAGTTATTGATTTTATTTTTTTAACATATAATTATGAATGAAACATATACTCTCAATAAACCATATGTAGGCAAATGACAGGGGTTAAAATTCAGCACAAAAACACCCTGGGAAGCATAGGGTTAAAATGGTTTATTAGCATTAGCATTGGGGATAAGGTAACCCCCACAGCACACCTGGCTAATGAAGAAATTAAAGCCTAATGATGTGATTACATGCCCACAGATGGCATGCGAACACTTATCATTTATCACATGCTATTTTATACCTTTCATATACGAGTCACCATGCTGATATATTTCGGCTCACAGACATATAGACACGTTTTTACAAGAAACTAAGAACACAAAGGTCTTTCTTCGCCCGAGTGGATGCACAAATAGTTCAGCTGTCCTTTTCTGTGGTTGTGAGTAGATGGAAGACGATCATCCCAGCATGTGGTACAGAGTA
Source organism: Albula goreensis (assembly GCA_022829145.1). NCBI lineage: Eukaryota > Metazoa > Chordata > Actinopteri > Albuliformes > Albulidae > Albula > Albula goreensis. The sequence goes on from CM040758.1 coordinate 4,099,250, forward strand.
TTTTTTTTTTATCCTTTTGCATTAACACTACTGTTGTCCCTTTTACCTCAGGCTATGAAAGCTCAGCCACATGTATTTATGTATGAATAGGCACCTGCATACGTGTCCTTGGCATGAAGCGAAAATAAATTCAGTTGCAAATTTTCACATAAATGTAGCATTTCATCTGGTATTTCTTAATTCAACCCGTTATAAACATGGTATCAACAAGATCCTGGAATTTAACACATTTTAACACATTGGAATTTAAGCAATCTTAAATGATTTCATATGTGAAAATTGTACAGAAAAAAAATTCAAGTAAAATATCTGAAATGGGATTTTCACATATGGAAAGGAACGTAACATATTTTTTATGGCTCAAAGTCAAAGCACTGTGCATATCGTAGCTCGGTGATGCTCGCCATCACTGTCCTAAAAACACTCATCCCAATCCCTGTTATTAAAAATCATAATGCTTAGACTCTGTCTATGTGCTCATCGTAAATGTGCCCTTTTCACCAGCAAAGATCCACTCTGCAGCGATTAATTATGGCGGCAACCTGCTATATCCTGTTTCTATTATGCGCTGCCTGCCATCTGTGGAGATTCATCATGTCCATTAGTGAGAGAAGTGCTTTAATTACATCAGAAATTGCCAAATGAGACCTGTTGCCCAAAAAGGCAGGTCGGCACATCCTACGGTGGCCTCACTGGGACACTTTTCCTTTAGGTGTTCCGTTAGATATTACTCCTCCTTTAAATTCCAGGTGCAAAATATCTGACTCGCTGCCTTCAGTTGTCCCAGTCTCCAAAACAGACATCAAACAGACATCTTATCGATCTGCGCAATGATTAATATGAAGCTCTTTGGACTGTCATTTCATTTCCGAATTTCCTTTGGCCAAAACAATCAATTAAGAGAGGTACCTGCTGAAGTGAAATTGAGTCATTTCTTCTCCAGACAGGCTTCGCTAAACAGCCACTGAACCAATAATAATAAAGCAATATGGCTCAAACCGAGCACTGCCAACAAACACATTCAGGTAAGTCACCTTCATGAGATAGCATAGCTTTACTTGAATGATTTGTTCATGATTATGCTTTCAGCATTGACATTTATGAAAATATATAAATAAATGTATAAATAAATAAACATAACATGACAATAATAGTAATCTGGGTTTGTAATTCTCAAAAGGGTCTCAAGGACTGTTTCCTAGCAGATGGCGGAAACCAAATGAGGAAATTAATTATCAACCTATTATGTGTGTCTGTTCTTCTGTACGCAAATGCATATTTTTGCATGCTTTTTAACGGCCAGCTTTATTGCACAAGTTGGCAAAGGCTCAAATGTGAATGAATTTCCTTTCTTTATTGAGTATGTTAACACATCGATACACTCATCGCGCTGGCAGATTAATGTATTTCGACAAAACCTGGAAATGTTACGGGTACTAATTATTCTTTTGACATTTAAAAGTTGAAAATCAAAACATACTAGAGTAAATTAAGTGGGAGAAACTATTATTTTTTGTGGCAGCACTTCACAATACGGATCTAAATAATGGGTAATATCCATGTAATTTCAAGGAAATTACTTTGTAATTAATTTGCGTTAATTGTAGTTACTGGTAATAGTTACTGATGTAGTTTCCCTTTTTACCTTCCTAACTTTCCTACTAAGCTAATGGTTTGTTACCTGGAAACAGAGATGGTTGTTTCTACATAATAATGTGGAACCAGGGCAGGAAACTGCAACATTACCTGCCTCTTCAATTTGCTATTTTTCCTCCTAAAATTATTGAAAATCATGTGCATTTACTCATTATGATAGAAAAAGTCATCAGAATTTTTTTTCCAAAGGTCGTAAATGAGAAAAGCGTATTTCACTGAAAATCAATAAAAGACAGAAAACTATAGTCTTACCTCTGAAATGTGGGAAACTAGGATACTTCCTGAATTTGATTTTTTTTTTTTCTTAAAACGATATTTGCATTTACTAATTATGACAGAAACAGTGATAGCTCTTTACATTACACATTGGTAAAAACAGGGTGATGTCTTATTAATTTTAAAATATTAAATTATGTGAAATGTAAAGTGTGACCGTTTTTGCCACACTTTCAAAGAGCGCATACATTAATTCCCACTTTCACCTAGTTGAAGAATGCTGTTAGAGTGTCTCCAGGGTTCATTTATAGTTCCCACCCTGTCTTAGACCCAATGAAAACCTTACTCTTGCCGCTTGCGACACTTTTTCGCAAAACCAATTTTTTTCTCTTGTGTGGAGCTGTTGCCATTTTTAATTGTACGGGATATTCCACTGAGAAAAAAACCTGAACAAGACGAACGCTTCCATCGCACATGGAGGAGCGCACATCTTACTGCAACGATTTCCTGTCACTTTTCATTGCTGATGTCCTGTGTGCCCTCTCCAGCCGAATCACACCCCGGAGGGAAGGCTCCTGATTCTTTCCCCTCATTGGCCGGCAAGCTGTACCCACTGTTTCCATGACATCTGTGACCCCATGACCTCAACCAGTAATCTCTATCACCAAGTGATACCAGATAGCTGTATTGTATTCATATTTACTTTAACCTCTACTCAATTTTTAGAACAAGTTTTCATTTTTTTCCTTGTCAATAGTCTCACAAACCATTTAGTTTGTTTTGATGAAAACAAATACTAAGCAAACATACATATTTACTTGAACTGTTACTCAAACAGTATATATAATCCCATGCAAAGCATTACTTGATATCTGTTTTGACGATTGAGGACACCATATTGCAGCTTATGGCCAATGGCATCATACGATCAAGATATATGGCATGATACCTCTCAGCCAGTTTTTTAAAGTATAAAATCTGGGGTAATTTTAAACCAGAAATTTCAAATCTAAAATTTGCTACATGTATTTATAACAGTGTTCTGACATGTGTTCTCAGCTGTCATATTATCTCAAGACTGAGCATGATTGGAGTTATGTAATAGAAAAACTGGTCTTGGCTCTTATTTCTGGAATTTACATGAGATATTTTTTTGAAAAACACACCGACAAGGTGTCTAGACCATGAAATAAACAGAGAAATAGAGGAAGATGAAGGAGCGTGAGTCTGAAACGTGTCCGTCTTGCTCTTGATTTAATAAATGTAACAGAAGGAGGAACCCTGTCCTCAAGCCTCTTGTTTTTATAGCTTCAGAAGTTATGTAATGCTTATGAAAGCATTGTCTGGTCACCGCAGTGTATTGTTTAAGGTAATTTTTTTCTTTTACCGAACGCAAGCATCGGCCAAGGTTGTTATGGGGTGAGACTTAATGCCACGGACATTGATATTTGAGGACGGACACATGACATCGAGGCAGTTCTCATTTAGCACACATGGCAGGACAGCCAGAAGAATGTTTTTGTGTGGGCTTGACGCCGTTCCTTCATCCCCACCTCTCCTCCCTGTTCCTTCTGTGTGACAGGGGCAGTTGCGTAATCCGGCTTGACCTATTCAAAGCCCGTTGTCCTAAATATTCCTCTAGCAATCTTTGCCCTTGCATGACTGTAATTGTGTCTGAGAGAGAGAGAGAGAGAGAGAGAAACAAACAAAAAGCTCTACAAACAGCAAAAAAAGTCTACAAAAGATAGTTAAACACATTTATGCTTTGTGCTCTCCTGTAAATAGGGCAAGCGTACAAAAATAGACCTCTCCACTGACCACAGACAAGATGCCAGATCGGATTTGAGGTAATGAGCAGTCCTTCTTTGGCAAGGGGTTGGGGGGTTGGTGAAGGGAACTAAAAGGGGGTTCTTAGTGGGGGGCCAGCCCTGGTTACCTCCCACCCTCCAACAGACCCCCCCCACTCACCCCCATAGAACATATTTATATAAAGTCCCGTGTAACAAGGATTTTACTCTGTACCAAGAACCACTTTGTTATAATCAGGAAAGATTTTGCAATGATGGTGACAAGCACACATGACCAAAAGGGGGCATGACCACACCAATAATGTAAGGCGTGTGTGTGTGTGTGTGTGTGTGTGGGATGGGTGTGTGTGTGAGAGAGAGTGTGTTTGGGGGGGGGCAGTGCTCAGTTGTGTCTTGGGGTAATACACTTCAAATGAGTACATAAATGAATCTTTTGAGTGACATAGTGCACAGCCTCTAATTACTGTGAAGTGTTGGGAACCGGTGCCAGCCTCTCAAAAAACTAAAACAGTGACAAAGTCGGAAAACTGTACTGAATTAAATGAATGGCAGACTCTAGCCAGCCCTTTGGAATTGATTTTCCAGGAGAAATCCAGCCTGTCTGGTGTGAGCTGAATCTGGGCGTCGTCCCCGAAAAGTAGCAGCCAGAGGCTTAGTGGTAACTTTACCTCAAAGGGGCGGAGGGACGAACTGGATATATCTAGCCGAGTTTCACAGAGCAAAGCTGATGACAGCGATAGGTGAAGCAGAGGATTCTGGGAGCAAAAGAGGTGAAGGTGATAATGGATTTTGGCGTTTCCGTGAGTTCGCATCAGTGCACAGCCTGGAGATACACACCTATAACGTGCTTTTCGGTGAAACGGTGCCATGGTAGCCCATGATACGCTTTAGAATAAGTACCTATTTAGCCTGCAGACATTGTTTATTCCTGTGCTCTTGCGAGTCTTTCTCTTAATAAGCAAATGGGAATTCAATGAAAAGGCTCGGAAAGACTCTCTTGCCTTTCGGCCCTCTTGTCTCATTTTACCTATGTAAACATCGGTTTTTCGGAGATGGAGAATGCCTTGCTGATGGCTTCAACCAAATCCCCGTGATTAATTACCCCGCTGATCTCCAGCAGAGTCAATACCGCTACCATCAATCAAGAACACCGGGGGTGTTCATAAGGCCTACATAAGCCCTGCATAAGCACTGCGTGACACCTGACATAGATGCTAATTAACTTTCCCTCCCAGTCTAATGAGGCATAATGGAGGCCTGGAACATCACGTTGTCCTGTCAAAGAGTCATCTTCATTTGGTCTATAAGAACTCTGTGGGTGTCGGACCTCGTCCTGCTAAAATGTTCAGCTTAGGTTTTAGCATGTGACATACCCAACGATCCACTGTCAAATCAGTGACAACTGCTGGTGACAGCCACACAGGGTAGTGTTAGCACAATTAGTTTTAGCATCGCCCAGGGATTTTAGTCAGTCAGTGGGATTTTAACCAACTAGAGTGACCTTTCTGGTCAGTTAGGTCAAGTATGTGTGCACCAGCAGCAAATGGTGTGTACTTTCCTGGCACAATCTGTGGTATTCTATCAAATAACCTAGCTTCTTAAAGAACGTAGGAAAGCCTTTTTAAGGGGAACGTGCTATTCTGTTTTAAAACGAACAGAGCACATTCAAAACAAAATGTTTGTCTTCGATAATATAACACATATTCAAAGAAACTGATGCTGTAGTTCAAAGGTCTGTTTTTATTTAATCGCGTATGCCCTTAAAGATTCTCTGCGTTTGACTGAGCCCTGGCCAGTGACCCCCACAGTGGACAGAGTCTCTATGGGGTTCAGCCTAAAGTCTGCAATTGATATGCGCTTGGCGGCGGAGCGCTCACTTTTCTGCCCTCTCCTGGGACGGCAGAGGCCGCTGCGCCAGGGAAACGGCCTGCGAATATGACCAGAAATACCAAATCCGAGCAGAAATAAATGTGGGAAAAAATAACAAAAACGGAAGACATGGGGTTGTCAAGTGCCATTCACCTTCATCGTGGGTACTAATGACACAATCTAAATCCATTGGACATTAGCACATTCGTTTATTGACATAAATATAGTGTTATGGCATATCATTTACCTGGCTAAGTGCTGCTTTACAGAGATCTGCTGAAGCTCCAGCGTTTCTCCTGTTCTGTGCTAGCGCCAGGGAGCCGCAATTTTCACACAAATAAGTCACAATCGCTACACAGTCAATAGCCTATAAACGTTCAAGCACATCGCTAGCCTACAAAAGTGAGTCAACGGAACACACCAGTGGGTAGTTTTAATTGCTGCTTGGTTCCTAATCAAAAAATCTAATCAATGTTGATCTTACACTGTTTGCTTTACTTACTTTCCTTCCTCTGAACTGGTCTCTGATTTTAGGTTTAACAAAAAAAAAAACTGCAGACCAAACAGCAAAAAGGATTAGACGCTGTTGTGGTAGACCAATCCGTATAACAAAGATGTGTTTCAAGATTGGACCAGCCAATACTGCACTGACTTAAAACACATTCATTACTACATGGAGTCAGATTTAATTCATTGTACAGCTGCAGGACCATAACAAGTCATAATTACTCTTAAATCATTTTATCATTGGAGAGAGATTGCAGCTTTGATGAGTAATGGAAAGACTCCCAGGTGCAGATGGAGATTGATATAAAAACACCCTGCTACGCGATATCTATTGGTTGACCAGTGTGAAACGACGCTCAAGCAGGGCAAACTTTGGTGTTCTGAAATTTTGTGAGTGTTTGATTTTATTTAGCATGGGTCAATGGAGGAAGTGTGGTAGACTAATTGAATACAGGCTAATTGGGCATCTCTCACTGTTTCAAGAGAAAGACCCTGCAGCAAATAGCAATTAGGAGAGTGGATTACACAGAAGCATGCCTCTGGATTTATCAATTAATTAACTTGCATTTGGGATGAGTGCAAATTTATCTGCGTGCCGTAAATCGGCCGGGTTACAAGGTTTATGGTTGTGCCTTGTATCTTAATTTAAAGTGCCTACAGTGCAGGGATTGTTTTATCGTCAGTTGTAGATATTTTCAAAACGTCTAGCCCGTAGTGCCATTGGCTTATTAAATATGACTCCTCCCTCAGAGTTATCTTCCTCAGATATGAATAAAGCATTCCCTTCAACAACCAGGAACCAGTTAATGAATTAAAATTATCAGTCGAGAGTGAAGAATAATTTAGGAGGAAAGTATCAGGACTATATATTTGAGTTTATTTTAAGGGAACCCAAGTCACAACACAAACTGTCATACAAAATAATTTATTAATAATTGTTGTTTGCAACCTGCACTGAATTACAAAATACTGTGTGTTTTTTGTTCAAACACAGTCATTGTTTTTATTTGTGTGGTTAATGGAGATGGACAGACTGTAGTAGGACCCTAAGCATGGGGCCCTAAGCAGAATTTGATTTGGGGGACCCCCATCGCCTTGTGGGACATTTCAAGCGCTCTTGGGGGCCCTCTGGTGGCCAGGGGGGCCCTAAGCGGGCGCTTAGTTCGCTTCTGCGTCGCCCTGGCCCTGGGTTGGAGCTGGTCCACTGCAGGGGTTGTGTCCTGAGGATGGTTTTGGGGCATCTGGCTGGAAGATGTCCTTTGACTGTATGATGGTGATGAGGGAACACAAGGGTCATCTCTTCCTCCAGGGGCTCTCTGTGGCAAAGGCCTGCTGGTTTGAATATTTCACTGAAACCAGCGTCTTGACCTTGGGCTACATGGAATGTTCTATCACAGGCAGGGGATTAAAGAGAGATTACTCTCTCACAGAGAAGGGTTCATCGTGAGGGTGAGGCCTGGCTGCGTCCAAAGCCTTTGGAAGAATGGAGTAGCAGAGCTGAGATGTCTATCACAATATAACCCTGGCTCTGTTCGTGCTGTCTGTGATGGGACTGTATCCATCTGGTCCATCTCTGGTGATTGGCTCAGGACAAACAGGAAGTCCATCCAATATAGAAAGCTGTTAGTCGGCGCTGATAATCACGAAGACAGGCACAATTGAGGAAGAGGGATAGGGTCTCATTTTCCTGAAGAATCCTGTAACCCCCACCCATTTTGGTGGGTGTTATTTTAGTTGAACAGCGGGAAAATTAAAATAAAAAAGTGCATTGAATGCAGTGAATGTAGCAAGCGCAGGCCGCAAGCCCTAGAGAGCTTGCATGCTCGAAATCGCAGGGCTACCGATTCAGTCAAACTAGCATGTTCCTTCAGCTCTCTCAGGGTGTATGATCTTTTAAAAATGGGAGAGAAAGCCAGTGCTTCACAGTAATTGTATCTTCATAAGCACAACATGGGATATTCATAGGCACTACATAAGAATGTCATAACAGCCAGCTGAAGTATTCGACAAGCTTAATTACACGCCTCACAGAGCAGGATGCAGTGACTGGTAAACTTTAAGTCATTTACAAAATGTGAGGTCACATGTGCTATCAAGCACGAAACAATACTTGCATGACTGTTGCATATTTCTCATACAGTATTTATGAACGTTATTCTTGCGTGCATTATGCATACACAGCTAATGTAAGGCATCGTTGCCCCAAAAGGGAAATTGAAGGGATAAAAAAATTCCATGGCAACAACAAGCACAACAACAAAAAGGCTAAAATAAATGTGAAAAATGTGCCGGATCATCAAAGTACCATGGCAAAAAGTCGGATCCATACGAATCGGCTTTATCGGCAAACAGTCCCACTGTATCCGAGGCTTGCAAATATGATTAAACCAACCGCCTTCTCCCGACAACCTATTGCCTCTTCAGTCCTTTTTTTTTTCTTGGGCTCCTTATCTAGAGTGTGGAGGTCAAGGAAGAGCAGACAAACGACCAGTCTGGGGCTGGAAGCAGAAGTGGAGAGCTTGTAACAGCCGCGATTGCGGCGTATAGCAGAACCAGGGGCCTCACAAATCCCTTATAATCCGCACCTCAACCTCGGCGCTGGGCATTGCCGATAACGTGGCCTACCTCAAGGAAAAATAAGACCAGGTTCGTCCCGGCGACGCCGGCGGAGGTTTGAAGCAGTGCGGATGGGGGGTTGTTTTGGAAAAGGGAGGGGGGCGAGGGTAGGTACTACTAGGCACTTATTTCGTCTGGTTAGACAAATTGCAGATTGGGGGCGCAAACCTGTGTGTATGGGAGGCCTTTTTCCACAATTCACAGTTCGTGTCATCATACCTCTCAAGCATGGTGGTGGCACAGGTGAAAATTGACTGACTTGCAAAAAATGATGAAAATGTGTGTACACTCCCGCTCACACTTAAGTATGAGAGATGAAAGAGGCGCAGACGGTATGATGCAATTATCTTCTCTCGCGGGGGAAAAAAAAATAGTATAGAAATTGATTTTTCTCATCACGTCAGAGATGTGAGAGGTTCTGGGCCAGACTCGAGCGGGGGCATTTATTACCCATCAAAAAAGAGAGACCGACAGCTGATGTTAGCGACACAGTATGGAATTTGTCTCTGTGAATGATTTTTTGAAAAGCGGATTGTGATTGGTGCTCTCTGTTATCACATTTGCATAAAGAATGAAAAACCGAGAGCAGCCCTGCTGATTATGATGACATCAATATTGAGTGACAGGATTAGTTTGCAACGGTGACACTGTGTCAGGAAATAAGAAACGTTAACAAGGGTACAGAGAGGGAGAAAATTGCCGCTGATGTAAGTCCTTTAATGTGACCATATTTCTTTCTTTTGAATGTATATTTAATTAATTAACCCACATTAATTATTTTGCTTGAGTGCACAATCTAATGCTCGCACATTAAGATAGAGCTGATGAGAGAATAATTTAATTCCAAAGCTTCTTTGCTGAGAGATTTTCTTAATACATTCCAGGATGTCAACTGGCTAAAACCACTTTGAACTAACCGCAACAATTATACACTAATTGCATTTAGAAACAGCTTTAATAAGCGACAAGCATCCTTCATGAGGAAACTGCTCAGGCAACGTGCTTGTTTTTGAAAATATAGGTGTGGGTGGGCATTGGAAGCAGCCTTTTGATATGCAATAATGCAGTTAATTTTAAAAACCAGCAGCCATTTTTTCATCAATGCGGTTTCGTCAAATGAAGACGCTGTTAAGATTATCGACTGAAATTGCATGGTAATTTCTGCTGGAAGATGTTATGATGTTACAGGGGAATGCTGGGTAATTTATCCTTTTAATGTGCGTTTCAAAGGAACAGATGAATACCGTGGTCGATTTGTGCTCTTCCAGCTTCGTATTTGGACAGTGCCTGTGCTACAGTTGGTTGGCTGCTCTGAAAGGAGACACAGTATTGGCCATTGAGGAAATCGATCATTGCTCATTAGCGACCCCTGCTGGTTAGCCAAGTTTCTGTGAGTTACCTGTGCAAGTTGCACATGAAATGGCTTCTTTCAAAACTGTGAAATCCCATCTTTTGTGTTGTGAAAAGAAGCAGCTGCAGGTACCACCTGTTTCAAAAGGAAGAGCATACTTGTCCTCAGAATAATGACTGAGGTTGAAGCACAACATGCAAGTATGTCAGGGCAATCCAAAAAACATGAAAAAATCATTTAAAAATAAAAAATATTTATTAAAAAAATAATTTCAAAAATTACTGATGCTGGCATCGACATACTGGCAACAACATAAGGGTGGAAAAAACATCCAGAAAATGATTATTCTGTATTGTGAACATTTGATAGAATTTGAGAGGTCCCTTTTAGACCCTTAACATCAAAGAATATGAAGATACAGCTTTGGTTTTTTTTTTTTTTTTTTTTTGCAGTCAACTTATTTGCTTCCCTGTACACATCACAAAATGCTATGAAAGAGCCAGAAATGCAGCCCAATATTAGCAGTTAAAACGAGACCTGAGGCATTTTAAAGATGTTCTTCTGTGTGTTTGTGTTAGTGTTTGCGGCGGGGGGTGGGTGGGGGGCGGGGGGAGGGTAGCCAGTGGGAGCGATTTCAGTTAAACACGCGCTCTGCTAAGTAGGGCACTGCTTTTAAAGGCGAAATGTACAGTGGTTGATACAGAGATGACAATCTGACTGATAAAAATAAAGATTATTCACACCGTATGTAGTGTTTGGGCCTAGCGACAGGGGGTAGGTGCAATTTTGAAAACACCAAAAGAAAGGACATATTTTGCAGTGACGAAATCTTAAAAATAGTTTTCATATGTTTTTCATATTAATGTAAATATTAATTACAAATATATTTTGCTTTAAAAATGCATTTATTACACACTCTGACATGCACTGCATACAACAGTTAGGGCACCAAGCAAAGACGATACCAAGTTATCGGTGCCACGACCGACCATAACAGTTATTACATCAGCCTACGAAATATCATTTTAAAATGAACACTGATAAATGAATACTGACCACTTGTGAGATTCTGCAGCAACATGAGAAATGTACTGTGTCAAACATCAGGGTGACTCATCTGGTTTCTCCTGATGTTTTATCAAATGTATACATATTATCCAGTAGTTTTAAAATGGTGTTTTTGAGACAGTCACAAGATTTTTTCTGCGCTTGAGTGATGTCCCACACTTACATCAAACCACTCCTCCCTCCTAAAACTACCACAAATTCAAACCCCCTAAATAAGTGGACCCAGGAAATTGGCGGTTGTACCATAGTTAAGACTATGGCACAAAACTTGTTTGTTTTTGCTTTTTGTTCTTGTTCTGCCACCTCATACACCTGGAAAGGTAGTTTGGTGACCATTAAACTTACAATACCATGTTTGCGAAGGAAAAAAATGAGAAATGAGTGAATCCAGGCCTGTCTGTATATCGGAATATACAGACTCTAGAGCTGCATTCTAAGGATGGACTTCCTGCATTCTCTACTGCAAGACTCGGGGTAAAAAATAAATCAGGATATTTTTTTTTAAAAATGAGGAATTAGCCTGTTATCTCCAGTCTCCTGAGTAAGGCCGTCTCTTCCAGCCAATGGGCTTCTGTCATCCAAGACGTGCACCCGGGCCTCCAACGACAACATGTATGAGATAATTAGGTCTTGGGAGATGGCTCTGCACATGCCCAGAATGGCGGGGCCGGGGCCACCCGGAGCCCAGTTTCCATAATGGAGAAAGCCTTCGCATTGTGTCAGTCCATCTCCTTCTCCAAATTGGCAGGATTGCGGAGCTAGGGACTCTTAACCTCCCCACCACCCACCACAGTTATTTCCGGCGCCGCTTTGCCGCCCAAGAGCGTTTCGTGGCACCAGTCCTTTTTTTTTCCTTTTTTTTTTTTGTTCATTGGCGGGAAATCTCCGCGGCCCGCATTGTCGGTGAGATTAGTGGTCATTTCGGGAAGACGGACCTCGGTGAATCCCGCGGTGGCATAATTACGTAGCACATGTGAAGGATGGCCTCTTACAGACTCGCACTTTCTATGGTCTCAGAACACCTCACCCACAACACAGAGACGCTCTCCTCAACTAACACCAGAATAGGGCAACACCTCAAGAAAGTTCTCAAGTCTGTCAGAGAGCAAACGGAATAAAACAGAAAGCCAGGAATTGAGCCAGTACCGGCCTTCGTTTTGAACAACATATTCAATAATGCAGCACACACATGACAATACAATCTTCTAAATGTAAACTGGGATAGTATGCCAAAAGCAGTTCGAAATTACTGAAATATAGAAATATAGGAAGAAGCTGCGAGATGAAGCAGGCTATTTAATGTTCCCAACTCGGAGCTCTATCTCAGAACTCACCAGACCCTGTCAGAGTCAAGCGTGTAAAAATTGAGCGTCGGCAGTATCGATGCATTCATAGTTTGGGTCACTTCAGGATTATCTGGGAACCATGTTGAGAAAATACTCATCATTTTTTGTAGAGGCCATGAAAATCACATTCCTCTCCCTTCTGTAGCCTGTAGCCTGCGGGCTCGGGCAGCTTGACTGCCTGTGTCCATGTTTTCCCATGACTGGACTGCCTGCAGTCCAATATGTGCCATTAGCCACACTGGTTAAGCTAACCGAGGTCATTTGGAACAAGCATGCATGTGCAGCTGTGGGCTTCATTTTCTCAGTTTAGGTTTGCCTCATTGGTGTTTTTGAAAGCCTGTTTTTGAACCCCCCCCATAAACTCTCAAGATATGTGGAAGGTTTCAGTACTCTGGTGTCTCAATTTTCAGGTGTGAATTTACCTGTCACTCCATCAATCAATTAAATAAGCCAACCAATCATGTGCAGTGTAACCCTCGAGGGTAGACATACTGGTGATTTCAGTTGGAGCAGAGCCAATATACCCAGGATATAGGAAGTCCCACTCAAGGCAGTTTGCTAAATGTTGAGCTCAGATAAGCTCAATCGCTTTTGCTCATCATCAACCATTATGTTTTTATGCTTCGAAAATATTCATCACGGTTGTCAAATTCGAGCTTGTGCGGAGAGACCAGACGCAGTTCTCAATAAAAGAACACCGAGAGCGTAAATGTAAGCATCAACGAGTCCCCATATGGTTATTTTAACTACAGTGTTAAATAATTCGTGGCCATCTATAAAACGAATGGTTTTAATAAATGTCTCCAGTGCATATTAATAAGCATTTATTTCCCCTTGGAACACACGGGCTGTTTTCAAAGACTCCACAGAACAGCAGGTGCTGGAAACTATTCTTGGATTAAAATATTACAGCAGCTGAATACATACTGAATATCTAAATATAGCAGAATATTTACTGAGGGAGATCAGGTCCTGTAAATCCACAGGTGATCAAATGTATTTATGGGATTTGACTACTTTACTTATTACAGGAAGACGGATGCTCTTTGTATTCGAAGTAGCAATTTCACCCGTGTGCATGTTTGCCTTCCCCTTTATCCGTAATCAATTCATCACTCCGCCGCTAACGCCCTTGAGAAAAGAATTTCAATACGAATGGAGAGGCATGATCTTTAGTTAGGATGTAAGGTTTAACACGAGAAGGAAAAAAAGCAGTAAAACAAGCCTATTCAGGCTCTTAATTTAGTGTTCAAAATGTAAACGTTATCGTCAGAACCTTGTATTTCAATATTATCCTTTAATATAAAAGTATTTGTCATGCGTAGAGTTTGCACTGTGGAGCTGTGCAGACTCTGTCTCTGTTTCTTTGATTTTCTTTCTGTTCTGTTTGATTTTGCGTGCTGATAATGACGTGAGTGATTTTTAAATGTGAAACTGTTTCCTGACCTTCAGTTATCTCAAATCAAAAATTTAAAATCAATTCTGCCCACATGCTGACGAATAAGTGTGTGAGAGCTGTGGGTTTCCTATATAGTGTGTATGAGATGTGTGTATCATGTACAGAGTATATGAGAGCTGTGTTTTTCCTATATAGAGTGTGTATGAGCTGTATGTTTCCTATATAGAGTGTGTATGAGCTGTATGTTTCCTATATAGAGTGTGTATGAGCTGTGTGTTTCCTATGTAGTGTGTATGAGCTGTTTTTTTCCTATATAGAGTGTGTATGAGCTGTGTGTTTCCCATATAGAGTGTGTATGAGCTGTGTGTTACCTATATAGAGTGTGTATGAGCTGTGTGTTTCCTATACAGAGTGTGTATGAGCTGTGTGTTTCCTATATAGTGTGTATGAGCTGTGTGTTTCCTATATAGTGTGTATGAGCTGTGTGTTTCCTATACAGAGTGTGTATGAGCTGTGTGTTTCCTGTACAGAGTGTGTATGAGCTGTGTGTTTCCTATACGGAGTGTGTATGAGCGGTGTGTTTCATATATTGACTGTGTATGAGCTGTGTGTTTCCTATATAGTGTGTATGAGCTGTGTGTTTCCTGTACAGAGTGTGTATGAGCTGTGTGTTACCTATATAGAGTGTGTATGAGCTGTGTGTTTCCTATATAGAGTGTGTATGAGCTGTGTGTTTCCTATATAGTGTGTATGAGCTGTGTGTTTCCTATATAGAGTGTGTATGAGCTCAGTGTTTCGTATATAGAGTGTGTATGGGTTGTGTGTTTCCTATATAGTGTGTATGAGCTGTGTGTTTCCTATATAGTGTGTATGAGCTGTGTGTTACCTATATAGAGTGTGTATGAGCTGTGTGTTTCCTATATAGAGTGTGTTTGGGCTGTGTGTTTCCTATACGGAGTGTGTATGAGCAGTGTGTTTCATATATTGACTGTGTATGAGCTGTGTGTTTCCTATATAGTGTGTGTGAGCTGTGTGTTTCGTATATTGACTGTGTATGAGCTGTGTGTTTCCTATATAGTGTGTATGAGCTGTGTGTTTCCTATATAGTGTGTATGAGAGCTGTGTGTTTCCTAAACAGAGTGTATATGAGCTGTGTGTTTCCTATATAGAGTGTGTATGAGTTGTGTTTCCTAAACAGAGTGTATATGAGCTGTGTGTTTCCTATATAGAGTGTGTATGAGTTGTGTGTATCATATGTATAAGATAACCTTTACAGAATGTAAGTACAGTTTTGCTTGAAGTTAGAGGTACCCTATCGGCAGTGTGTTGGAGAGAAGAATTTTAGGTTAGATTCTGTTCCACATCTCAGATTGCAGTTTTTGAGGTTTCTCTTCCGACGCTTCTCAGTAATGGGTCCTGCCCTACGGGGAGCACATGGCTGTCATCCGGGGTACTTCCTCCTTATCTCTGTCTGAGGCCTACCGGGGCAAACTGCTTCCAGAAAAAAATGGAACAGCCATGATGGGAAAACAATGGAACAGACCCCGCTGAGCAAAGGCAACTTCTTACAAAGCAGGTTTTTCATTTACTGTTTATTTTCTAGTCAAACCGCCGCCACTGTTTATCCGATTTTGTGGATGACTCTTGTTAATGTGTTTCAAATTGTCTCGCACTGTAATCAGATTCCATCACATGTCTTGCAATTTGGTGTTTTTTTTTTCCCATGACCGTAGCTTTGTTTTCGGGAGAACGAACAAGCTTTCGCCTCAATTAAACTCGGCGAGCGTGGAAATCTATTTTCCAAGCTCAATTTGTAATTTTTCAGAAAAGGGAAAGGTCTCTTGAGTGTAAAAGGGCAGATTTTTTGCGAATCCCCTCTTTTATACCAAAGACCAATTTCAAAGGTCAGTGCTCCTTTTTTACAGTGTATGGACATTTTTCCTCAGGGACGTGGCCATCGATGTGGGTGGGCTTTGGAGATTAATGTTTTATAAAGGGAACTTTCTTTAACCCTTTCTTGAATGCCCATCAAAACAGTGGATAACGACACAACTTCAGCTCTTCCAGTGACTTCAGTCTCTCGATATACTGCTGACACAGATCTGTGTTTTCATATAGGGGGATCTACTTATCAATTTAAGAATATTTATACTATATTCTTGTATTGATGCTTACATCAGAGGTCAAGAGAAATATGGAACAAATAGACATGTTATGCTATGGACCAAAATAAGAATATGGGGGAAAAAATCCTCTCGATTTGACAATTTATGTATGATTTCATAATTAATAAATTAATGGCTTAAATAGGCTGTCTTTGAAAAAAAAATAATACCATTCATCTTATATAATCGATTGTGTAATCCGAAAATATAAATTGTATGTATAGATTGATTGTTGATTAAACACCAACAATACATGAAAGCATTAATAGTTATTAAAGTTTTTTTTTTTCCAAATATTCTAGTTATACATTTAGTTGTTCATATCAAGGACACACCAAGCAATTGTTTTTTCTACAATGCTGAAGTACATTACACATGTTTAGCATGACAAGCTAAACATACATCTGTAGATTATATTTAAACACACCCTCTCTTCTTCACTTCACTTATTTGCATCTGCAACCACAACGTCTTTCACCCCGGGTTGGACAGATTCACTCCAAACACCAAAGGGTGTGAGCGCTGACTGGCCCTGCCACAAAAGACTTCCCTTGCATTTTTTGAAATGTAATTTCACTCTACTCTCCGGGCACAAAAACGGTGGCGGTCTGTGCTATGCGGAGCGTGAAAGCACCAGCGATGGCAGCTTGCTGAATTATATCTCCCATGAAGCCACATTAGCACAGCGTGACTCCCCGCTCAGTGACAGGCTAAAGCTGGAGGTGTGATATGTTTGGTTATTCCCTCATTGCCAGAGCTGGACTATACAGGGAGCTGTCTTAATGGTTGACTTTCTCACACCTATATAAATATATATATTTCTCCCCATTAACTGGAGACATCATAATAGACAAGGCATGTCTTGACTCCCGTAATGAGAGCAAAAGCCATTAAAATCTGCCTGTCGGTGTGAAAATTTTGTCCACATGTATTTGTCTGTTGACGAGAGTTTTGCAGTGGTGGTAGCAGTGGGATATTGGACAGAAAGCCAGTTTGAGAACACACCACACAAGGTCAAGTAAGTGAACAAAGTAAGCTATTTAATGCTCCTTTTTATGTTCTTGTTTGTTGTCTTTCTGCTTGATTTCTGACTTTGTAACATGAGCCCCAGGTTTGAATTCAGTTGTATCATGGAGAAGCAGAATATTGCATCAGAATGTCTTAGACATGTCTATGACTGTAAGCCCCTCCCCCAAAAAACAAAACAAAAAAAAAAACAGTGTTTACTTTGTTTTTTTTCTCCATATCTCTTTAATTGAGGTTTAGAAATCTAGTCTTTTCCAATTTTTGTTTCTGGAAATTATTTAATTGACTTTAAATAATTTACAAACTTTTTTTTTTTTTTTTTTTCAAAAAGAGAGAAAAAAAGACAAGGATTTGAAATTATAATAGCCCTGGTCCCTGAAGCATTTGGTGGTCGAGGCTGGCGTCAGCACTGCAGCCCCAGACACACTTCCTGTCTGAGAGGGGTCCCCTGGTCAATCTGGGGCCCCTAGGGGCCCTCTAGTGGAGGCAGATCAGAAACACTGCATGTCTTGAGTCTGACCCTTTTAACATTTCATAAAGCTGCTGCCCCAGATTGAGACTGAGAGAGAGAGAGAGAGGGAGGGAGGGAGAGAGAGGGAGGGAGGGAGAGCGAGAGAGAGAGATTGCTTTAAAAGTGTAAGCTTGAATCAAAGAGAGGTCTGAATATTTGAACACACATTTTCCCCCAGACGAACCTCAGAAGTAATGTTCAGGTGTGTCACTGGCAAATCCACTCATCTCATGCATAATTAACTCCATAAAACATATATTAATAATAACCCATTTATGGTAATCCAATATTTGCCATAATTTTTGTACAAAAATGATAAGCATATTTACAATTACTGAGTTTGTTTTTGAAAATAAATTCCAAAATGTAACGGTGTATTATTTATGTAAAGGGGCCGTCCTAATGCTACAAGTTTGATACAGTCCCTTCTCAAGAGAAGTACATTAATTAATTAAGTAATCAATCAATCAATCAATCAATGAGTTGTGTGTTTGTGAAACATATTTTAGTCTTAGGGCTTTTTAGAGCTTCAGAGCAGACAGCCTCACATAAATTTGGGTCCAGGGGGCAACATTACTGTGTTATCAGCACATTTCATAATGAATGGCCTGGGTCAGATTGACTCACGGAATTCCTCTTTTCCTGAAATGACACTGTCACATGACATGTGCAGGAAAAATGCACAGGAGAAGCACAGAACTGTACCATCTTTATTTAACTTGAAAGATCACTTTAGAATACCGCCAAGCACCAATAACTCCTACAGCAGCATTTCTTAATGCACAGTTTTTTGTCCTTATCTAGAATTTTCCATTTTACTGTTTATCTCCATCTGTGCTTCCAGGGGCAATCAAGCCCATGTGTTAATGAAATATCACGGACAGTTATACTTTAGCAGAGGACTAATCACCAGAAAAAACCCATTTAACAGTTTTTTTTTCATTGCCGCTGAAACAAATAAAACCATTTCCACACAAAACTAAGCCGATATAGCTTTATTTATGGGATTGCTAAATTCCACTTTCCATTTGAGAATCTATGTTTTATTTAAATATATTTCTTTATAACTCCCCACTGATTTTTCTTTTCAGAACTAAGTTTTATGAATTATTAACCACGGATTCCTCAACCAGTCACGGAGCCATGCCCCTTTGTAACGCTCTTATTTCTTATTTCATGCATGGATAGTAATTTGATCAATAATTCACTCCATGAAAATCCGAACAGCAATTTCCACATAGTTACAGAAACACATTTCCAGAGCACATATGTAAAAGAAAAAGAGTGCATTCTCAAACATGCGCTCATAATCCCATAGTTAATTATGGTCTGTCAGTGGGTTTCCTTGGTGCTTGCTTGCTTTCAGTGGTGAATTACTCTGACCAAACACAGCAGTGGAAAACCAACCTCTTAAAGTTTGCTAGACATTTAGCATACAGCATACATACATTCAGCAAGAAACAGGACTAAACAGGACTAAAAACAAGCAATTAAAAGAACCCATAAGCCATACAATGTATACCGGACATTATATGTTGTTTTTAAAAATGTTTATTATGTGTATGTTAGGTAACAGTTTTGTAGAACAGGCACTTTACTCGATCTGGGAAAAACATGTGATTGCAAGTGTCAAGGTATGCTGCAGCCACCTAGCTTTTTGTGTTCTCAAACAGATTTTTACCCAAAATCCCACTTCTGACACCACTGCAAAACTCTTTTGTTACGGTGGGTAAGATCAACGGCGTCACAGGTCCAATCAGGCGGATGCTCCCTTCAAAGTGACAGGAGGTTGATGCCCATCATAACTCACCCTCCTTTAAACTGTATAAATGTGAGTCACACCTTCAACCTGTCGAACATTTTGTGCCATGCTTGTGTTCCCCCAGCCGGCTGGGTAATTACAATCGTCTGACTCTTGCTGTGAACATCAGGTTCATCTCCTCATCAGATACAAGGTCATTAGTACTCGTTTCTTGCTATTTGGGAGCTCGCCGACAATATGTAAGAGGGAATGAAGGGAAAGAACAAAAGTTGACGTTGTCGAAGCAGACCAGGCTTGACACGGTGTTGTATAGCTTCTAAACTGTAGGGAGTTCAAATCCAGATACACTGAAGTGTCTGAAGAAAAAAGAAGTCCTAAGGAGTCTTAGCATTGAGTGTCCTTCTCTGCTCATGTCATATTCACAGTGGTCAAGCCATTCATTTGTTGGTTCCTTCATATCGTAAGTGCTAGGTCTTGTGCATGTTTTGTTTGCTGAATATACACATTCACTGATCGTTGTGGGGTGAGGGAAGGGAATGGTCAGAGGATGTGAGGGTCCCTTTCTCGCGCCCCTGTTTTTTTTTCCCAAAGCCTGACCCCGCATGCCCTCCAAGAGCCAGTAAAACATCATCATCGGCCCAATTAGAGGCATGACAGAAGCACCGCTGACCGCCATCTGGGCCGATCTGTCATCCGACGCGACCTCCCTCTGCCTGGCATTAAACACGGGTATCCGAGCATAAACGTGCGTGTCAGATCCCACACCCCAAGTGACACATGGAGTGAGGCAGGGGGAAGGACCTTCAAACTCAGACACTGCTTTGAGTGGCGGAGGGGCTGCAGAAGCTTATGCTGGCTTTATGACACTTTATATATGCTTATGATACTGTACATCTAAAGCATCTCACCTGGGGAGCTTCTGTGCAAATGTAGACACACTTAATTTTTTCAACTAGAGATCAACCAGTATCCACATATACACCTAATGTTACAGTGGAACAACCTCAATTATGGCTTACAAAGAAATGCTTCCAGGTTGTTTTCCACAATTCTTTGTAAACAAACAGACTCAAGATGTCCCAGATCTTACGTTGCATAACTCTAGATGATGGATATATAGCATAACACTGTTTAAAACTGAGGATATATATACTATGTAACAGTTTCCAGGTAATTACACAGCTTTGGAAGGCCTCATATGACATATGATGTGTTATCTCAGGTTATGGATTCTAAGAAGCATCGATGGATAAAATTCCTGTATGATCGTCTTTGGTCGTTTTCTCACTTTCCACAGTCTGGTGCCTTGTTACTTTGGAAGTAACGCGAGTATCTCTGTCACTGCAGTGAGGTACATAAGTTTTTGTTCTCTATCATTTTACCTGAGCCATTGTATTACATGCATATGAGTCAGAAATATTCCCTCATATCTATATTTATTCCCTCATATCATCATTTCATCACTGCAGATATTATACTGAATTTAATACCAAGCAACTTGTGAAATGTTTCAGGAGCCATGAAACTGCAACTTGCAGGGTTTAACCTGTAAGGGCAGTGACAGTTAAGCCATTTTCATGCCTTAAGTTGTTTAGCAGCATTTATGTGATATACAGTAAGTTTGCTGAGAGAGGGGATGTCTGCATTAGAGACAGCCAGGCAGGCACTGAGTGGGGTACAGGATGACTGAGTGGGGGGGGTGAACACTACCCTGGTTCATTTGGGGACAGTCTCCGTTAGCATTTGTGCATCTCAGAGGGAATGCACTCAGGAAACACACAGAACTTTTCGTTTCAATAAATAAGGAAGTGAAACAAATCAAATATTTAAAATAATGAAAATATGTATGTACAATCCCAGCTCTTGTTTGCGTTGGATATGATTATAGTAAAGAAGCGAATCAGGATCCTCAATTCAACTTGCTGTTGGTAACCGCTGCTGTTATGTTGTAAAACAGACGACTTTGAAAGCAAAGCCTTTGTGACTTCGTGGAAGGTTCCGGGTCAATAGGATGTTCTCCACTCATATACAGAATCTAAAATTTGATAGATAGATAGACAGATGATAAGTCACGACAAACAGGATTTCCATATACTTGACAACAGTTGCAACTTTTATATGTTATGTAATTTAAAGTCGTTAATGTAGCATCAAGGCCCATTAGCTTCACAGTAATCTTGATGTCTGTTCTGTATTTTGGCATAATTGACCGTTTCAGATAGGCTTTTTTTATTTTTGGTATGCAGACTGTGTCTCTTAAGGGCACTGAAATGTGGGTCTTCGTGGTGAATTTGTAGTCTGGATATCACTTGGGCTACTTGCAATGTACGACATCAAATCTGCATCAGAGGAACTAATGTTGCTTTAATTGGCAGTAAGACTTAGGGATTTGGAAGAATTTGGTTCTTTGTGTTTGGCTTTGGATCAAATTGTTCTTGTATCAGGTTTGTAATCTATCTAGGTCAGAGCCTGAAATTCTTATCATTTATTCCTTCAAACACTGATAAAAAAACTAACATTTTATAGCAGTAAAATGTGAAGGAAATAACAGGCTTCTTTTTCTTTGAAAATAACACTAAAGTAAATTTCACAACTCCTGTTTTTGTGAAGATAATTGCAAAGTGAAATTGCCCTTGGCAAATGAGTGCAGAAGATGAGGATACAGGTTCCAGGAGTTTATGGAGATGATTTTGGTTTTCCTTTGTCTCACATAACTGTGATGTTAGCCAAACCTGTAGTTTAGCCTGGCCTCAGTCTCCATTTTGCCTCTCTTCTTCAAAGCCATTGTTTTGCATTGCTGGACTACCGCCCCCCTGCTGGAGAGAAGAGAGTAGAGGTTTTACATCCCACCCTATTCAGAGAGCAAGCACAATAAAAACCTAAAACAAATCTTTACCCACAGGTTGACAAAGTCCTCCTCCTTAGTCTTTCTGAGTTTGTCACTTGTATCAGAACTGGAATGTTTTTCTATAACATCCGAAGTATGTGTGTTGAAGCTAGAAGACTAACTGTGTGGGTAACTATTACGCTATACCTCAGGCTACGTTCACTGCAGTTGAATTCCAGTAGAGAGGACCCTATATCCTATGTATAGAGAAGTATGTAAGTAATGACTGTAATGACTACACAATTTCAAAACCTTTCAATCTGTGTGTTTTGACATCAATTTCAGTGTATTTGTTCAAGGTACTACTGTAATATAATTTTACATTTTACAATCCACTATATATTGTGTCACCTGCTCTAGCATGTGTTTACGTGATTTACTGTAAGTATTTCATGGTGGTTATTTCGTCTACATGGTATAATTTAATAGTAGAATTCTTGGAAATGTTTTTACACAAAGGACAGACAGCAGGAGGACAAGGAAGGACAGCAGATGTTGGCAGACCTACTGTACATTGACAGATAGCTGGCAGGGTCACAAGCTTATCCAGTCAGACAGCATAAATAGCATAGATGGAAGATATATTTCAGAAATAATGCTGTGTATCCTCTACAATGTTGAAATATGATGGTCTAGGAATTTCATGGAGATAGGGCTGGTGACCATCTCTGAAATCATTCTGTCCCTTGTCACAAAGCCATATGGCTGTGTTCTGTGGCCTCTAACCACCCCCTACCACCCCTCCGCCACGCCCCGGGGTGTTGGGCCCGTACTCTAAATAAAACCTCCCAAGAATTTTTTTCCCCCCCCAGCATCCTGTCTGATAGGAGCTCATCAATTTGAACAAGGACCATCAGTCGTTTCTTTGTTCTTGTTTTTCTTGCCATAATGGCGTACCATAAATTGCCTCTGCCAATGTGCTCGGACAGGGCGGAGATGAAACACAGCGGGGACAAGAGGGTTGCCTTGTCTTCAAATTGCCATCGATCGGACTGTTGAACTCTATCCTCGGGAGGTTAAGAGTTTGTAGCCACAAGCTGAAAGGCTTAAAGGAGTACAGTTTCGCCCAGGATTCAAAAAAAAAAAAAAAAAAACCAAACGGATTCCTTTCTCTCCTTAATCAGCCCGACGACACTGATGTGTCAAAGGCAGCCGCTTGATCCCACCGATGCTAACAAGCATTCTGGGTAACCTTGTGTGAGAAGTTCGGCCTGAGGTGGATCAGTGCTGAAAGCAAGAGGCTGTAGCTTGAAATTCGGCCTGCACATGCTCGAGTCTGGCAGCCTAATCAAAGGATCCAGTGTGTTGCGCATGCGTGTTCATGAGGATAGATGAAAGCACAAACTTTGCCTTTCTCAACTTATTTTTCTCTCTCGGTTTTATATAATAGATTAGATTAATCACATTTTGATATCCTTTGGCTACATTTCTCAACAGGACTCATCAACAAATTGAGTGTCCGTGGTAAAGCTCGAAGCGAAGCATAAAGCTACCCTACATGACAGATTTTGAGAAAGAAGGAATCAAACAGTGAGCGATTGCGTAAGATGGAGCAGAATGCAACCCTGTGCAACATCAAATTTTTCCTCCAGTGTAATTTCATCAAAAAACAGAAGATATCTTCCGGTTTCTATCAAAAAAGACAAATGGGCATCTGAAGTAAGTGGAAGAAAAAAAGCATCTTTCGATAAAAAGTTGTTGTCATTTAAGCACAATTTTGTACGCAAACAAAACAAGTTAAACTCAAAGTCGTGTTTCGTTCACTGCAGGCTTCCATTAAACTTTTTGTTCCAGTGTTTTCCATAGTCATTTCCAGCACCGCCATGCTTCTTATGGCAGAAATAGTAAACTGCTGATGTTATGGCAGACATTTTCTTGTGACGGTTGTAGTCGCAGCCGTTAGAAGCCCTCGATTCAGAGCTCGCGTCCCTCGCTCGTTCCATCCTAGATCCACCGCCTGTGATCGCCACACAAGACCATTCGAGTCTTCGGTAAAGGGCTCCCTCAGAACAAGCATAACGCATCAAAAGAGCCACGGGAGACTCTCCTCACCAGATCGCACAATGATAAAAAAAGCAGACGATGTAAGTTAGCACGTTAGCCTCCAGTAGGGGCGTCTGCGTTTTATCGGCGCCGGGTCTGATGTGCCTCTCGTCACCATGAAAAGAACACAGGAGGGAGTCAGGTGCCGTTCCCTACGGCTCCATTCTGCTTATCGTATAAATGTCCCATTACCGCTCAGAATTAGGCCCAGGGAGACGCCGGGGGGGTGGGACGGAGGTGAAAGACAGTTCGAGAAAAATACACCATGACGACGTGCGTTGTGGATCAGAAGGAAGCTGGGATCTAATGGTGCCATTCATGTATGATCCTGATTTGTATCGTATCCCCTGTTGATCCATGAAAAATGACTTTGAAGGTCAAACAGGGAAGCTGTGATCCATTAAATGGAAACTGTTTCGTTAGAAATACAAATTATAATGAATGTATATGAATAAAAGTCATGTAAAGGTGATTCCAATCCTTTCGTGATTTTCTCAGCCATGTATGTCTCACGGTTTGTTTCTCCCATCTGTCATGTTTGTTATTCCTCAAGATCAACAAAACATTTTCAGCTACTTTCAAAGTTGTTTTTTTATGGAAAATGTAATCAATTAAGACATTTTTGATGTTGGACTGAATATCAGAAATAAATACACAGTGGCCAGGGCATTGTGTATGAAATGGTGACCATTGGCATGGAAATTGCATTTTATTTGAATTAACCCAGCATCGACACTTCCATTGACAATCATTCATTTCTGGCATGTTCTGAGAATTTGACCTTGCAGTTTAACCAATCTGTCTCTCATTTCAATTTATTATATCTGAGGACCAGCTTTCAAGTTTTTTTATGACTAACTGCAATCGAATGAGCCAGTCAAACCTTCTCAGAGAATGACTGAATCCACAGAAATGACCCCAATTGACCTGCAGAGTGATGAGCATACATTTCTGTGAAATGAATCCACATATAATTGAAGAACTCCTGCCTAAAATCACTTTTTTTAAGCACTGAAAATATTTAGATTACTTTTGTCCCAGGAATTACAGTAGTAGTCACCAAGATAGTGGCCTAGATCGATATAGTGCCCACTAGGAAAAGATAGTGACCTAAATCAATATAGTGGTCACTGGGAAAAGATAGTGACCTAGTTCATTTCAAGGGTTACTGGGAAAAGATAGTGGCCTAGTTCCTTTGAGTAATGGTCACTTGGAGAAACTGAGGTTGTTCATCTATAGTGCTCACTGCCAGTATGTAGTGGCCTAGTTCATGAGAGCAGTCGTCTCTGTGAGCATAGCATGGCCTTGTTTATGAGTGTATTGGCCAGTGTAAGAAAATAGTGCCCTAGTTTCTTGGTAGAAACAAAGGACGTGGGCTTAAGATAATCAATCAGTCATTATTATACAAATTATGATTGATATCAAGCAGTCATGAGTGATCTCCAACCAAAATGCTCTGCACCATTATGAAACCATGATATGTACATCGGTTCATTTTAAGCAAAATGCAATAGAATATAGCTCCAGTCTACATGAATGCATATACAAGAGGTTTATTATTAAATCATGGGCAGTATTGACATTGGTACTTGGTTTTTGGTCTGGAGTCATAAGGGGTGGAGCCATGCCTGACCATCATGGTGGTGGGTGGACCTCTTTGTTAAGCTGCAGAGAAAAGGTAGTTGAAGAAACTGTGTTGGAATGATCTGAGGAGGAAAAGAAAGGGTGATAGGCATAGAGGTGGAGATGGGGTGGAGGGGGGATGCCGAAAACAGATAGCAAGATGGGAAGTGAAGTGCGTGACGTTTATATACCTGTGTAAAACCAGTCTGACATAAATGGATATCTGAATAAGGGGTTGTGAGGGGTTTATTCTGAAAATATGTTTCCTAAACTTTTGTTTTTTTATGAAACTACAATCAAAATGACATTTCTCTGTATGGTGAAGAATTAAGGGTAGGTCTTGAAGTCACAACTTTCATGAGCATTGTCAGTACATTGAAAGCTGGCTCTGTGTTATTCCCATTCTAGCGTTTGACAGCAATTTGCAGGAACCATCCGACTGTACATACGCCTTTCTAGTTCACACAAAGCAAAAAAATGCAAATATCCTCATGTCGACAGATTTCGCAACAGCTGGAATTCCTCGCTTTAGAAGATTTACACATATCTCATACACGTTCCTGTGAATAAACTCATCATTAAAAAAAAAAAAACCCTAAATTGATTTGCATCACAACAGTGCGAGATTGCTGTGCACCTCTCTATGACTGATAAAAAAAGAAGATTAGGATGAAAACACATAACAGCATGTAATTAAAACATCATACAGCAGAAAATCAGACGCACAGTCACGATTAGTTAATTATTTGCTAAGGTAATACATTTCAGCTTTTTTTTGCCTGGGAATGTGATTCTGCAAGCATTTTAGTTACACTGTGATGCACAGTGTCAGGAGAAGCTTGTGTCATAATTATGCTGAAAACTCAAACCAGAGTTCAAGTTCTTTAAGTGTCATGAATTCCTAGATTGTGTAAATGGTGGCTATGCCACACATACTCCCCACCCCCTCCCCTCCAACACATGTATGCCTGTTCTTAGTAACTTGCAGTGAAATCTTTTAATAGTGACCTATCAATGTGGCATATGTCTACATTCAATTAACTCAGCAGCCCAAGTGCATTATTACGCATGGATAGACAAAATATAGCCTACATTAGTTAGGCTGTCGAAAATGGATTTAAAACTGTAGATGATATCCACATGGCATTAATATATCCTTTTAATAGACGCTACTGGTCTTTTAAACCTGGTAGCCATCGCTACATGACATGTGACTAGCTATCCGGTTAGCTCACTCGCGGGAAACTCGCGGCAGATGGTCATAAACTCTGATGTCTGTAGCAGGTGCGCTGCTAGCCGGGGAAGGGCGCGGTCCGGAGTGAGAGGGACCAGTTGTCATGTGACATGGAAGAACCATAGACTGTGGGGCTAAGGCTACCCTGACTGCACATCCCTGCCTGTTCTCCTAAGGAGATAAGTGCCTTGACATCAGACATGCAGGGTTCAAGCTGAATCATATCTCGAGTCTGCGCCATGGGGACCTGAAAAGTTGGCATGTGAGGAATCTACTGCTCTGCCTCAGAGCCTTAGAAGGTGACGGAGATGGTGATGAAAATCTGCCCGTTTCCGTGGTTGGGTCTAGTCTGTGCTGCTGTTGTATTCTTCTGTGTAAAACTGCTAGGAAGTGGTTTGTGCTGCTCTTAAAATAATAATAATAAAAATAATAATAATAAATTCGACATGCTTTCCTCAAACCCAAAGTGCTACAATCATCAAATCAAAATCTGCAGAGCATAAACACTGGACCACACAGTGTAAACAGTTACTTTCAAACAGACCGTGGTGCATGTAAAGGGTTGACAAGGCAAGGGCAAGGCATGCAAAACAACAGAGGTAAATCGTACATGCACACAAGAACAAAACAATAACAGACATAATCATAGCAAGGCAACAAGCAGATAAGCCAGACAAAGGGTGAGGGGGCAAGCAGCAAAATAAATAGACACCAGAAGGGCGTTAAGCAAACAAATGACAGGACATTTAAATAAAATCTATGTGGTCGTCTCCTGTCAATAAGGCATGCTGAGACTAGAACTGCAGAGATGGAAGCTAACAGATGTCTGTAGATGCTTTTCTGAAGAGAAAAGTTTTAAGGAGTTTCTTAAAGCTATCGAGAGCAGGGTCATTTCTCTGAGCTTAAGGCAGGCCATTCCACGGCCGTGGAGCACTGCAATAAAAGGCCCTGTCACCCAAGTCTCTCCTAGTGTCCCTCGGGGTCTGCTCAATCCCTTCCGTGATGCCTGGTCAGGTGACAACTCGCATCTCCTGAGAAGGGAGAGCTGGAGAGCACGGAGTCAGAAGCCGGCACACAGGACAGACATTTTGTTGTTGAATTGATATTGACTTCAAGTTGATAGAGAAACGCCATTTGTCATGAACAGAGCTAGACTGGCCATTGAAGAAGTGTATGGCCTAGCAATGGATGTGGGCACAATTGTCTTATCTCGTGACAAGGGAATGTTGGACACCAAAGCCTGGATTTGTCTGTTTGTGTGTCAACTTCACTTAACGGGGCGTCACTTACTTGGACTGTGCCCTCGATGCGTCACCAAAATCAGGTTGCATTACATGAAATGTACGTTGAATTTAACCAAAACATTCAAACGTGCCTTTTTTTATATTCATCTTTACTTTGATTTCCATGCTTTGTCATATGTTCATTGCTAAATCACTTGATGTGGCTAATTTCACATCATGGTGCTGGAAATAGATCATAGCAGCACAGCAACAGAGGAAGAACCATTGTGACAATTCCTTATACGCTATCATGAAGTCAGATGGAACATATCGAGAATGTTCTTGTTCTTTTGTAAGTAAAACATACTGGCATTCGTGGATGGGTGTGAGTATTATTTGTAACGCTTGTGCTAGCAAGGCCGGGTTCACTGCACTGTTTTCAGGGGACAAAAACAGTTTCATGTTGTTGTGATTTAAAGTTAATGACAAACGCTGACAGGACCCAGGTCTCAGACGTCATTGCCGTCTGGTCGGAGCTCAGTGCAAAGACGTTAAATGGTAAGACACCACCAGCAGGTGAGGTGTGAGGCGTGTCAGGACGTATTGGCATCCTCCTCCACAGCGCTAGGTGCGGCGTCTGCTTTCTGTCCGGGGGAATGATCGCACCGAGACCTGAGCCGCAGCGACATTTTTGTCATGTGACCCATGTATTCTGGGCCCTGGGTTTATTACCTTGTTCAGAGTCTGGGATGTGGGTGTGTGTATGTGTGTGTAAGTGTATGTTTGTTGGTGTGTGTGTCTTTGTGTGAGAGTTTGCGACTGTATTTACTTGTGTGTGTATGCCTGCTAGTGTGCGAGTGTGTGTGTGTGTATTCTTAAATGTATGTGTCCGTGTGTGCATCTGTGCTACGGCACTCGTGTGCGTGTGTATGTGCGTGTGCTTGTGTATGTGCATGCTTAGTGTGGTGTGGGGGGAGGTAGGAGGGGGCAGGCAGGATTTCTCCATGTCTCATTATACGCTTTTTTGTTTTATTGTTTTTTATGTCATCATCCGTGTGTACCACTTTAGCAACACAAGTTCCCTTGTTATGCAAATTCAGCATTTGAATGGGAGTTCAGCATTTGAGCGCGAGTTATTATGTAGGAGAGAAGAAAAGGACTGTACCTCATGGAAAGCTCGAGTCCTTCGAATATCCGTGTGACACAATTGAGTTAAGGCAGAGCCTACCTCATGCGTTCCCTCATGAGTGCTGGGTCTCATTTGGGCATGTCGCAACACATCTGCCAGCAGAATGTTCTAGAATATCTACCATGCGTAGGATAGAAACTGCATTTATCCTCTGTCAGTGAACAAACAGCCCCCCCTCTTCAAACACACACACACGCTCACACACACAAACAGTGAATACATCGCTAATTTCACAGACTTCATACTCTAGGAGCTTGAATAATTCAGTCAGGGAATATTTGCAAATAAGCACAGTGCTGATTAAGATGCTTCTACATCGAGATGAGAGATATAAATACATTTTCAAAGGATGGGGGGGGGTTTTCTGTTGCATAGTTAAGCAGGATGTTCTAAACAGCATGGAGTCTTATAACCTGGTAACTATTCTCTTGGCGAAAGGACTAAATATCTGTCTCTCTCATGTTAAACACAGACTTGAGTGGATTATCCCAGTAATGGCCTGCGGAGCAGAGCTGCAGTCAGCTAAGTGCGAAGGGGCATGTCGCTATGACGATGGCGGCTTCACCCCTCACCCTCTGAGGTCAGTGGCTACGGACCCAATCTGGACCTCGTGCCAGAGAGGGTCATGGTTATCCTGACAGAGCGGACTGTAGATTATTAGTTTGAGCTCTCTTTTGAGGAGGAAAAAAACGTACGCCTGGTTACGATCCGGATCAGTGGGCTCTAATGCCCAGGAGAGGAGACGCTGACGGAATCCGCGGGCGAACCTGAGGTTTATGGATGCTGTCGTCATGGCCCGGAGTCGGGTCATCTGAGGATCTTCAGTCACTCTTTTTCTTTTCTGTCTTATTTCTGAAGCTCTGTGCTAAGACATTAGCCTCTTTGTGTGTACCCTGGTTCCTCACCCCCTGGTACCACCCAAATCTCCAAACCTCTGGTACAATTATATTCTACACCATCTAAAAAACAGGATTCCTTCATATAAATTATAGTACAGCACTATTCCCATGTCCACATGAACCTTCAACAGTAACCTCAATTTTAAAGAAAACAAAAGGCAGTTCTTATACCAGTGAGTTATTTTTGAGAGAAGTTACAGGAAACCGTTAGAGTTACATGGCCTACCAAGGTGGGATATTGCTTCCATTTGGGATTGCTTTAAGGGAAAGCAGCAGTCGATGCACAGCCAGCTTATAATGCATTAATGACTTTGTTAAAAATACATATTTCATTGTAGCTTGCAGGATAGTGTGGGTACCATTGCTCCAATTGATTATGTTATCCAACACTATTGTTTTACTCCACATATATGAATTATGGCGCGAGAGATTTACTATTCATTATCAGTTGGAAGGTATGGACTCTTTGCAGTAGCGACAGTAAAGATGTATTTGTGGTGTTTTATTCTATCTCCCCCTTTGGCATTTCTCTTTAATTGTGTTTTGCTATTTTATCACCTCATGCAATGGGTCTTGTATATGTGAATTAACTTCTGCTTATCTAGCTTATGAAATTTCCCAGATGGTATTCTATATTAACAATGTCCTTTCAGACTTGTTGTGCCTATGCGCAGTCATGGTCGTATTTTGTGCATTTTGCTTGAAATGAATAATGCATAAAAGAAAAATGAAGTTTGAGTTAAACACAGTTAAGTGAAATGCACCTCGGCAAGCATGTATTAAATTTAATACGATTTGAACGGTAACAGGAAGTCCAATTACATGACAGTAACAGTTCATGTAGGTTCACCCGGATCATGTGACTTCTGTACACAGGTATAGGACCTTCTACGTTAAATAGCTTCGGTTGTTTTCAAGCTCAAAGCTACAATCACGCACATACGCTAAATGTATTCTGACAATCAGCATTGATCACAAGGTGTGAAAATAAATGTCCCCATAGCGGAAAATAAATTAGATTTTAAATCAACAGAAGAGTGTGATTGCCAGGGGAGCTCAATGCCCCAGCTAACATCCAAACTCAGTATAAACAAAAGACACTATCTATTCTTTAAATTCCGCCTGCTTTTCGGCAATAGCCTGAGAATAGGATGGGATACACCGTACGGTCTTATTAGGGAGAGCACCTACTTTAAGAGTGGTATATTGTATGCTCCTACTGGAATTTTACCATGACAAACTCATAAATAATAGGGCGGAGTGTCTCCGAATAAATTTAACTGCCTGGAGGTGCCTTGACAAAAAAAAAAAAACAACAGCAACAAAACAAATAAAAAAGTTGGAGAACTTCGGCTACCATCCATCTAAATGTGGTGGAGGTTTTCCTTATGAAAATTATTTCCCCCAATACTGTTAGAGCTGATAAATCTAATGTAGGGCATATGGAATATGTTATTAATCGTCATTAAAAATGAAAATGCATAGAAATTGAAAAGCTGCTTGCAAATCTTCCAGCACTTTGGAATAGAAGGTGGCAAACAAAAGGTGATTCAGACAAGGGGTGTAGTAATGAACAAATGAACACTACTTGCTTGCAAATCTTCCCGTGCTTTGGAATAAAACTTTGTGCTTTGCGTGTATATTTCTTAAGCCTTGTGGCATGGCCTACACTGTGTGTGTCACTGTGAGCTTGGCAAAAAATGATTGGTGGAAAAGGCAGTGATGTCATAAAGGAGAAGGTGGCAAACAAAAGGTGATTCAGACGAGGGGTGCAGTGATGAACAAATGAACGCAGACAGCTGCACTTTCATAACACGGCTTTCAAATATGAGGTACGGTTGTGTGTGCCGGTGGGGGTGGGGGGCGGTGGTGGGAGTAGCTAGGGGGGGAGTGGATGAGAGTCTGATGCAACTGAATTCAATCTCTGCATCCCGATTCTACCGCTCGGGGGCCTGGGAGTATCAAAAGAAACGCATCATTTAGACCAGAGGCACACTTGCAAAGCTATCTTCGGTAAAATGTCAGAATCCACATCAAGCAGCCACACAGAACAGGCATTCTGTTGAATGGATACTGGCAACTTTATGAGGTGACATGAAGGTGATAAATCACTACTGTTTGTCATCAAAAAGAATGACTGGCAGAAGGTAAGCCATGGAAAAAGTGGATGGGATACCAGAGGATGTGAAAACAAATTTTTGTGCTCTAAACGGCCTTATAAGTTGTTTTATCCAGCTGAAATAAAATCTGTGTTGTGGATGGACATAAATGTGGATAATAAAGTTAGCGTTAACTTTATGTTAAACAAATCTTCCATTTCCAAACTTTCATGAAGAACAGTTTCCTTTCTTCATGAAGAAAGAAGTGTACTGAGTGCTGTATCCCTGTGGCTGTATCATGGTCTTTGGTGGTCACAGTTTGACCAAGTGATAACCAACAGTGTTGCCAGTAAGCCTGTACGTTTGCAACACCCCATAAACATAATTTTTTACTTAGATTACAATACATTACAGTTATTTAGCTGATGCTTTTATCCAAAAAGACTTGCATTTGATTACACTAACCAGAGGGCCAGTCCCTCTCAGGATTTAGGTGGGTTAAAGGCCTTGCACAAGGGCCCAGAGTTGCGTTCATCTTCAGCTTCACTGGGGTTTGAATCGCCCACGCTCTGTGTCCGAGTCAAGCACCTTAGCCACTAGGGTCTTAGGAACGATTTCATCAAAATGTTATCTTGAAGCCAAACTGTAATCTAACTGAAAGACTTATGGGAATGTTTTGTGTGCAGGTAGTAAACAACTTTATATGTGCTGTAACTCACAGATGCTGTCTAGCCAATTTTTGTCAGTGTTCATTGGCTGGTCGCTGAGCACTAAATGATCCAAGTCCTCCCAGCTCTTCCTAAAGACACTCAACGGGATTCCAAGTCCAGCGAGCCGTTTGTCCGTAAAACCTTCGCCCGTCCCCCTCCACGGGACTAGACGAGTGGACCGGGTCGGCCCAACTTGGGCGTCGCTATCTTCTTGCTCGTTCTCTTGCATGATCGAGGGTGTGGGTGGGGGCGAGCGAACACCAGCGAGCCCCCAGCGGGCCCTTCTGGCCAGCAGAGCCTGACTTTCAGGCCAGTCCGTGGGCGGTTGCCAGGCGACCTGGCATTTGCGACGCAGCGGATGTGGCGGGACGATAAACACCGGCGAAGAGGGAGAGCGGGTGATCTTTCATTCTTGGCAAGGCTCTGTGACTCGTGGTCTCTCAGATAGTGTCCTATTGCTGACAGACTGTGCTTTGGCTCACAGGGTCCTGCCAGGTTAGAAACCGATAACGCCAGATGGCAGGCATCAAATCACTGACTTCAGCTCGGACACAGATGCTTAGCATTTCTGCTTAAATTCGACACACAATTACACTAAATCATTAAAACGACCTCTTACTAAAGTATACCATGTAATGTAAAGTAAAATGTGTGGACAATGGTTGATTGAATTTCGCCCTTAGTTTACACTCCAGGAGTCAAATGATACAAAGGCAATATAATTTCTTTCAATCATCATTCATCAAGCTAAATCACCTCGTGAATCACCTCTGTGACTATAACGAGGTGCTGTAGTATCATGATTAGTTTACATCTTCATACTGTTTTTTTTTTTTAAATGAAGCTGCACATATTTAATTATGAGACAGACACAATTATTCCACTCCAAGGTTATTCAAAATTTCCTTCTTTAACTCATATCCTACTTAGATTTATTTTTTTTTTATTTCTATGTGTTTTATACCTCCAGTGTATTTTGTTTTACTTTGGCAATGAGTTCCTATGTATTGTGTTGTAAAGTATATTTTTTAATGTGTTTTGTGAATTTTTCTGTATATATTTTGCCAATATTATGCCATTGTCATAGGCTGCAATGATTTCTAATGACTGGTGTAGTATCATACTCATGACAGAAATATGTGTACGGCATAGTTCTATCACAGTGTTAAATTTCATTATGATATGAGGAGTAGAAGCTTCAGAAAGGGGTGGGACATCAAAAATCTTCCCCATGCCCCGGCCACTCAATTTTTGGCTCCTGAGCAAAAGTTTGGCCCCTCGTCACATATGTAAGTTAGTAAAGCTGATGGACTAGAAAAACAGTTTCATTAGGCCAGCTCATTGTTGTCCCTTCATTCACTCTTACACACAGTCTGCAGTGGCTCTAAACAGTAATCACGGCTTTGTAGAATGTTGCTGCATTGTTGCGTCATGACTCGCCTTTGAATGGCGGTCATCTGGATCTAAGACCAGTTCTTCTGTGTGTGCGTTGCGGAGGGCAAATGCTCAAATGAACTGTAAAGTAATCTTCCTCATCTGTGTTTTTGATGTGTGATGATAAACATAAATTAGCCTACATAATTGACCCATTTGGAGTTTTCACTAAAGCTCGACTCATGCGTGCAATTAAATAAACGAAACCGTTTTTCACATTTTCCATTTTAAGTGAACTATAGCCCGGATGTTTGTTTAATCTCCTGCGCGCTCATGTTCATTTAGATTTTCCCGAGTGCCGAGCGTCTGATTCGTTCATTAAAGCACGTTTTCATATAAACACGGCGGCAAAGTTGTTTTACAAGTCCATTGTTATTCCAAAAGATTCCATCCGCGATAATAAGATCAAATTGGTTTTGATACCCACTTCACATTGCATTTCGGGCTCCTGGCTGTACACATCCAGAAAAAGCGTCATCTTTAGCGGGGCGTGGAGCAATCTAATAACGCGTGAAAGATTCGCTGAAAATGGGAAAAACTGAACTCTTGCTGAAAAGTAAACAGGAGTCCAATGCCCGGCGCTATTCATATCACAATCGATAATGCGTCTGGTCATGTTTATAATCGCATCATTGAGAATGGCGGCTGCCCATTTTAGGTTCGATTGTCCTTTGCTTTATTTTTATTTGTATTGCACATGGTTGTGTCATGGTCCTTGGTGGTCACAATTTGACCGAGTATAAGTGACAGTTTTGCAGGGGGAGTGTGAATTTCCAATCACATATCCCTGTTAAAAAAGAGGTTTGAACCCTCTCTGGGGAAATAACTTAGGTAACCCATGGAAACAAATGATTGTTGGCTCCCAGGGACTGAATTTTATCCCATTTCTATTTAAAAACCCACGCACACATGACATGTAACCCTCTGGTAAAGACCTCACGCTGTTGCAAGAAGGTATAAGCAACCTGTAAATACAACCCATTTTTTCATGTAGTGCTTATTTAATGTACAGTGACAGTACACTAGGGTTGCCACCCGTCCCGTAAAATACGGAATCGTCCTGTAATTGAAAATTAAATGTTTCTGTGTGGTGGGTGTCCCTTGTTTTCATTTCTGAAAGGTGGCAACCCTACAGTACACAGTTCTCAACATAAGGTTTAGGGCTTCCTGTGAGTTTCACAAGGGCTTTAGCTTAAAGGCTAATTTTCATTTGTACTCTATACTCCCCAGAGAGAGACATATGGCATCATTTGTTAGTCTTGGATACGTGTAAATTAATCGGTGTGGGTTTCTTTGTGTGCCACCAACACCATTATTAGGTGAGGACTGGCACCATGTCAGAAGTGAGTCATAGAACATTGCATGTACAGTGTTTTATAAGAGGATTTATTATAGGCTATATTAACTATATATACCCAATGTTGTCAGTCTGTAACCTCGTCAGAATTTTGAAAGCACACGGGAATGCACATCATACAATTTGCAGAAGGACTAAACCAGATGTTAACAATTGTACACTATGTCTGTAAATGAGAGGTAGATAGTGAATGTAAAACTGTGCTATATCCTGGGCCGAAGGTAAAACCAGGCTATATGCGTATCTTTATTGATTCGTACTGTAAAAATGCAAATAAATACCCAACTGACAAAGAGAGTTTTTGACCACAAACTTTGCAAATGTTCAGGACGCGTTTCATCTCTTGTCGAACCCTCTTCAAGTATCACAACTTCCAAATATCTCAGAAATGAATGTTTAAAGAAGCTATATACCATTATTGACATATACATGGTGTTTCTTGTGTTGGGCTTGCGCGTATGAACAGACGTGTAGATATGCAAGCACGGGCACTTCTATCTCCCGTTTCTGAAACTTTTATCAATCAGGAAACCACTAAATCACCAGTTTCCAAAGTTTTTCCAGGTCTTGGATGTAGGAGAAACCGATGACAACATCTCCTCATCAAGACCTGCTGTTCCCTAGACATGTTCGGTCCCCAGCCGTTCAAAGGTGCTGATTGAATTAGTCCCACTTCAACAGCTGATTTCCTCTCAACAAGAGACAGATAGCAGGAAGAGATTAAGGAAGTGTGAAGTTCACCCTCTCCTGAGGTGTAGCACTTTCCCCCCAAGTATCCAACGGAGACATATCTTCCAGTAAAGCTACTTTATTTCTCTCCTTCTCTCAATCTTCTGGTCATATCCAGTCGTCAGTAGCTCATACAAAAATCAGCCCTCGCTTTCAAGTGTAGTTTCTTGTTGCTATGTGTTATTACCAAGCCAATTTACCATCATTTATTTATTTAATATACTATGATAAAAACATATTAAAATATTTTGGATGCAATAATGGTTGCTAGAACTATAAATGCATAATGACAATCCTGAGAAGCAACTAAATAAGTGTTTATCAGGACTAAAATAAATTTTACAATTCAAAACCCTATTGTTGTGCCATAAAATTTTACAGTGAAAACGAATGCATACAAACAGTTTGTAGAACACTGTATATTTATTTGCTTTTGTGTTTTTAATGTTATCGTCATTAACGGTGTACTTTTTGATTATTCATTTATATAAGACATAAATTTGCATGATCATTTAATGTTTTACTTTTCCCAATTCGCTTGCTTTATTGCACTTTTATTTTGAAATAAACCCCACACTTACTTCCCCTGATGTCTGTGAAACAGTCTTTATGACTTGTTTTCTAAACTAGCTTAACTACCTTGAGCCATGTATACAAAGAAGATAAAGAGGTGTACTGCCATCCCTGCACTGAATATGCACAATACTCCATTAATAAAAATCTGGATTTGTAAATATATTTTTCATTAGAGAAAAAAACATAGGAAGGAGGAGGACAATTCATTCATTTGTTCATTTGGGATGTGTGATCTTTTTGTAAAGATATCTGTGGTTTTGCTACTGACCAACCAGCCTTATTATCATGAATACATACAGGCTTGGGAGTTACAGTATGCCCACCTCCTCAGACAGTATACTCACCTATTAGCCTTATTACCATTAATACATATGGGCTTTGGAGTTACAGTATGCCCACCTCCTCAGACAGTACACTCACCTGTTAGCCTTATTACCATTAATACATATGGGCTTTGGAGTAACAGTATCCCCACCTCCTCAGACAGTACACTCACCTATTAGCCTTATTACCATTAGTACATATGGGCTTTGGAGTTACAGTATGCCCACCTCCTCAGACAGTATACTCACCTATTAGCCTTATTACCATGAATACATATGGGCTTTGGAGTAACAGTATCCCCACCTCCTCAGACAGTATACTCAATTCCTTAGTTAATACTTCACCACAGTTTGGAGTCTGATTCATTCCCGTAGCCAGGTTTTTTGCTCAGGGACCCAGTCATTTTGCTCAGAGGTTTTGCAGTGCTGTAGCAAGGGCCGGACTTCAATTCCCAGCTTACATCACACTGAGTTACATCGGTGCCATGACTCTGCTGTGGAATGACAGCTCATTGGTTCATCGGGGGCAATATTTTCCCAGATCTCACAGGAGAACATCAATCCACCGCAGAAAAGATTATGTCTTCCATTTTCGGAGACAGAACAGGAGCACGATTGGTCAGGGGCTTAAAGCTCATTGAACCAATCGCGTCTCAGGAGCTGTGTTTCGGTTGCCAGGGTCACGGCCCGTCTCCCTCGGTCCACGCCAGTATTACAGGGTCCACAGGCTATTGTGCTGATGTACACCACAGCAAAAGTGCTGCGTTTTCAATACGTGCTGGGGTTCTTTTCAATTTCATCAGACCGAGAGAGGCCTGCAGAGTCTATAATGGCCAACAGCTACCAGAGCTAAAGAAGAAAAAGGAAACAACTTGACAAATAATGTAGGATGTGTCTGGCGAAGAAAACATCTCTGTGCCTCCCATAATGCTACTGCTGCTTTAAACCAAAAGAAATATTGCCTGGCCAATGTATCATCGACTTGTCCCAGATGATCATGTTATATGTAGAGGGAATGAGGTATGTTGAAAAACAAATACGAGTTCACCCTCACCTTGGCACTCTGATTGCTTGGGTGACTTGCTGAAAATGACATGAGAGTGAGTTGTTTAGAGGTGAAGTAAACACACAAATAAACACTGTCTTCCCAGAGGGGCTTGCAAATGTTTTTTTTTTTTTTTTTGTGCTGAGACATTGCAGCAAGCGTATAGTATTTTTGAGTTATTTTTCCTTGCTCTGCCTACCTAAAGTTCTGGGGATGTACCCACCAATTAGCCTTAATACAATTACCATTAGTACATATGGGCTTTGGAGTTACAGTGTGCCCACCTCCTCAGACAGTACACCCACCTATTAGCCTTATTACCATTCATACATATGGGCTTTGGAGTTACAGTGTGCCCACCTCCTCAGACAATATACTCACCTATTAGCCTTTATTAATACCATTGCCCAAGACAGTACACCCACCTATTAGCCTTTTTACCATTCATACATATGGGCTTTGGAGTTACAGTACGCCCACCTCCTCAGACAATATACTCACCTATTAGCCTTATCACCATTAATACATATGAGCTTTGGAGTTACAGTATGCCCACCTCCTCAGACACTGTAACCACCCGCTGTATTACCATAAATACACATGGACTTTAGAGGAAAAGTATATTCACCTATTCGAATAAAATATCTTTGTGTGATATTTAGTATGAAATAACAAAATATCTTTTTTGTATGCAATTATTGCAGCAAGCATTCTTCCTTTAATACTATTATTAGTAGTATTTAGAAATAATAATAATAATAATAATAATAATAATAATAATTTCTTGATTATTGCAATCCCAATGCAGTAGAATCAAATGGAGCATTGGCATGAATAACTGCACTGATTGACACATGTATCGTGATAGCAACTATCTCCTGCCATGTTTCGGTACATCACATCCGTGACCGTGTCTTCGGACGGTTCGCTGATGCCAAAGTCGCTAAATCACTGCACCGTTAAAGAGAGGGCATTCATGAATGCCTCGTTTTGAAGCGGTTTGATTAATGACCTCATATTAGAAGAGAGAGGTATGCAATCCCGTTTTTATGGGGGCCATCGAGTTAAGGCAATTATTTGTGCAGTCGTTCCAATCTAATTAGGTCTTTATTGTAAAACCACACACTTTTATGCCTCTACGTCTACAAGGTAGGGTGTTCTGATGTTTTCCTGTTTGGCAGTGGATGCTGCTTCTTCAACAAAAGTTTCACATTTCTGTTGAAAGTCTAACCTTTTACTTGTAAGTGCAGTCCTACAGAGCCACAATTACTGGAAAATAAAAGTGAGTGCATGGCTTTTTATGATATATTTTTAGCTTATTTTTAGATATGTTATAACAAAGTATGTATACCATGTATGTCGCATATATCCATTAAGTTATCCATCTACTAGTGTATAGTATAGTGTAATATATAGTCTCTTAGGCATGTAAGTCTAGAGGCTAAAGTGCTCTTTCCAACAAGAATAGGAAACATGGCACATGGCTGTATTACCACATCCAGATATATTAGTTCCATCAAGTGTAAAAATGATCTACCAATACATTGATAGGGCATAGAAATTAGTAGCTCATTTCATCCAAAGAGATCGCAAAGAAAAATGACCCTTCAGAATGAGAGCCGTTGAAATGTGACGCTGTGCGTTTAACTGAATAGTACATTGAAAAGGCAATGAAAAGGAGTTTTTGTCGCGGTGCCTTTTTTTTTTGATATTGGACATTGTCAGTCACCTTCAAAAATGAAGATTGGATGACTGACGGGTAAAATTTCTGCTGCACAAACAAATGAAATTCAAACTCCTCGACACAATCAGAAGGGGGAAAAATGTCAGGAAAGCTTTTGGTTGGAATGAGGTGAACGGTACGGTCACTGGAAATCATATCTGCGCTGGGTAGCATAGTTTTACTGTGTACAAGTGACTGCCGCACCTACAGAGCCGAGAGGCCAGTAAACACTAAAAATTGTGCCGAGAGGAGATGGAGCATAAAATCTCCACCCCCGTGGCATGGGTATTTTGTTCCTTTATGCAGTTGTGGGTAGATGAAACATGATTTTTATAAGTCTGAAGCATATTTGTCTGTTCGAGGTTGTGGGAAGATTTGCAGGGGACTGCGGTATTTTGACACCGTTTTATTCAGGAGAAAATGTTCTCGGAATCTGTCGGGTTCACTTCAGGGGAATCGCGTAAACGGCACAGGCCATCAGAGAGCCATTCGGATTCGCGTTAAAGCGTGTCGCAACATCATTGCAAGAGTGTGTGGGCGCGTGTGTGAGTGCGTGCATGCACTTGTATGTGTGCAGACGTGTATGTACATCATCACTTTTGGCATCTTTATCAACGCGTCCTCATTTATTATAACAGTTTTGCATAGCTGGGATCAAAGGTGTGAACTTAGTCAAACTATATTTGTTCTTAAATTTTGTTTTACATCAAATGCAAGTCTTACTTTTTCAATTTTTTTCCCATTCATTTTGGTGATCGCTGAACTTGCCGAAATGCTTATGTGAAAAGAATAACTCACACTTAAACTGAATTGTGAGTCATAGTCATTGGACAGATTGATTGAATCAAGGCCTTTGTCAGTGTCCATACCAATTCAAGCTCAAATTAGACCCACAATTTAACACACAAAAGGATTAAATATATATTACAGAGTAGTCTTGCTGAGGGATGTTTGAGAAATCATTTCTTGATTAAAATGATAGACCAGGCACATGTCTTTGCCTGCTCAGCTTTTGACATGAAATATACACTAGAGATAAAGAAGACTGATACAGACAATGTATTACAGGAAGAGACATGTCAGATGATACAAACCAAACTTTATGGGATCTGAGAGAATCGGAATAGAAAGCCTCATGTAAATACTCCTGTTCTTACGACTAAACCATTTAGATCAATATCTCTGTGATTTAAATCCACTACATGTGCAGTAAGTGGACAGAAAATGGCCGTTAAAATCTCGTTATTTATTATTATCGACTTTG
Source organism: Albula goreensis (assembly GCA_022829145.1). Taxonomy (NCBI): domain Eukaryota; kingdom Metazoa; phylum Chordata; class Actinopteri; order Albuliformes; family Albulidae; genus Albula; species Albula goreensis. The sequence continues at coordinate 4,140,908 of CM040758.1, forward strand.
AGCTTCAGCTGGACCATACCAGTTTAAAAGCCACAGCAATCACATTAGTCGTAATTTCTACGGCCACATTTAAAAAAGGTTCTCCCTTCACCTTTACATTCTGAGATTGTTTCAATTGAACTGTATCGATTGCCTTTCTTTGTATGACATACACAAAACGTTGTGTACGCTTCACTGAACGCTTGGTTTGAGCCGAACCCTAGAACTTGAAAGAAGCTGATTTCTATCTGATGTTTCTTCAGAACATCTCGATGAGGACGGGGACAAAGTGAACTGAAAATGAACTCAAATCACCTGAAGGATCCTGTTCTCATATCAAGCGCCTGCTGTGTTCAGGCCAACATGGCCTGGTGCTTTGTTACTTCACAAATATGAGGATCAATTAGTCTGTTTAGTTTTTGAGGACACGGCTAAAACGCAAAACGAACACAAAACGTGTCGAGTCCCGAGGCTTTTTCAAAGGCTTCCTTCAAACCAAACTATGCGTGATCGCTGAGAGATAAAACAGCGATTACCCCCATCGTTACCTTTAGATAAAAATAAGATAAATAACATTCTTTGACCTATTTGGAGCTGATAAATGAGCCCGCACATTCGTTTGTCTACAGTTTTCACACAATTTAACGTCATACTCATGTAGGTATTAGTGGTACCGGATCCTCGGCCCCTTTCCTCAAAAGACGTCAGCAGTCTCTCCTAGTCAACACCCACAGTGCATCTCACCTTCACCTCATAGTGAAAACGTTATTCACATTAGGGATTTGCTAGCCCCCTTTCTCTCTCTCACTTTAAGTATCTGTAATGGCTTTGAAGGCCTGTCATATTAGCTCCCCAGTAGAGCAACGAAGAAAGCATTTTGTTTAAATGCTTTAAATATAACAGAGCCGCGAGGCACCCGAGCTGAGGAGAGCTTGCTGACAGGTAATGGTAAACTAGGGATATCATTTTGATATTTGTTATTTTTGTTTTTCTTCCCTCCCCCTCCCTTAAGTATTTGTTTATCTTTAAAATGACAGGGAAATTGGTGGTAGTGTTTCGTTTTCCTGCATTAGCATTCCTCCGGCACCGCCGTTTCGGTGATGCGGTCTCGGGACAGGAATGAGTAATTAACTGGGCTGAATATAAATAAATTAAGGTAGTAAGCAGGCAAGGAAAGTCAATTAGCCTCTGTCTGCTTTGTTGACTTTTGCACAAAGCAAACAATGCAGGTCACTTGAACAGACAGGCATTTTGATGAGTATTCTCTGGTCTGGAATGCAGAGAAGGAACTGAGAAAACATTGCCAAAATATTCTGGCTTTAACCAACAATTTTTTATTGCACTATAAGCACACAATCTAAAAGCTCTGGGATTATAGCTTTATTTTACTAATTCACTATAATAATAATAATCGTAATAATCATAATAATCATCATCATCATGATTATATTGTTATATTACTTTTAGTAGTAGTAGTCGTCATAACAATAGTAATCGTTGTAGATCATTGTTATCACCCATATATTAAATATCAACAACAGCAATAATAATAATGATAATAATAATAATAATAGTTGTAGTAGTAACATCTCTGGATTAGACAGGGAAAACACAACTGAATGCCCACTAATCTCACCTCCCTGAACATGACATTTAAAGCAGGGAGAGTTCTTGTGGATGACATTTTGGAATCAAGGTCTATTGATTGAAACATCAAGATGACACTGAAATACTTATTTCCATCTCAGTTCAGTCAAGCCTCAGTGGACTATGCCCTTAACTGTGAGTTAAGGCATTAAAGCCAGTAGCAGAAAGTATGTTTTATTTTTGTACTTGAATGGTGAAAAAATTAAAGTAAAATTATGTAACATAATTTCGTCATTGATGAGCTTCATGGTCTGACATTGAAGTGTGGGATAGGGGGGAATTGGTTGGTTTCCAATACATTCGTAATCCAATAGCGACTCCTTTGGTTTGATTGACTGTTGGCTCTTTTCCCAGTCCCTCTGAAATTCATTGTGGGCCTCAGCCCAAATCCCAGAATGCACCACTGCAGCTCAGAGAACAGAACCAATTCTGCCTTTTATTTAGAGTCAGGTATGGGGATTTAACTCGCCAGTCCTCTAATGGCAAGTAGCTGTTATCTCAGGTGAGATGAAAACAAGGATTACTAGCCTGCAGACACATCGGTGAGATGTTCTGGCCGTCAAACCGCCATTTAAAGCATCCAGCTAAATGACGCTGAACAGAATGAATTGGCCTGTCTTTGTAACTGACAAGTCTACCTTAAAAAAACAGGGTGAGTTTTGTTTTTGTGTGGTTGGTGGGGGTGTGTGTTTGTCTTCACTGTTTGTGTGTTTATGTTTTGTCTGGACTGAGGAGATTGTTGTTGATTGACACCTTAATATACCAATCCCTAACCACAATGCATTCTCACAGTCTCCAGCAATGGCAAAACAAATCTCTGTCAGTAGTCTCAAAGCAGTGAGCTTGACTGAAAGAAAATCATAGCAAACTATCTTGATAGTTATCCAGCGAAAACAATAATGCTGTGTCCTCCAGTCTTCCAACACCCCAGCCAAAGAAATCAAAGAAGGATTTGGGTACTCTTTATGAGTAGATTATACAGACTTCCTTCTAAATTATTTTGCTTAATGGCGAACAAAGAAAAAGGATGCCATCAAGTGTGACAAGAATGTTACGCGATTTTGAATAAAATGATGTTTGACTATTCCTTTCTCTTTTATGTATGTTTTATAATTATGTTGGATACATTGCATTGTTATACAAAATATAGGTAAACCAAATTTTTACTCATATTTCTCAAGTGTAGAAACTACAGGAACCAGGACATACTTGCATGGTAGAATACATTTTAGGCTACTAGTCTGCCAGGCTAGTGCCAAAATCCCAAAACTCCTGGTGTGGAATGTCTGGAGTATTTCCGGAATTACGCACAGGACTGAATCAGTCCGACGGTACTTTTCCACAAACCCCCTCCCCCATTCCCCACCCTCCCCTTTCATGGTGTCACCCAGCTCTGAAAGCCCTTTTGTCACCAAGCGTAATCTCTGGCCTTTCTTCTTTTTTAACGGCATGGAGTAAATTCACGGGAGATTTACAAGGTCTCGTGCCGGGCCATAAAGACAGGCAGCCTGTTCACCTGTCTGGAGAAAACGGGATCATGCATTTTTTTTTTTTTTTTTTTTTTTTTTCCTAGTGTCACACGTGTTGGAAGTGTTATCGTCCCCTTCCAACCTCCACTTACTTACTCTCCAGGGTTCGCTTCGGAGCGCGCTATAGGCCGTTGTACATACATCACTCGCGTAAATGTGTTTTCACATAAAGGACGGCGTAGCATGAAGAGGAGATAAAAAGGTGCAGCTATAAAAAAATGCTTCTTTTTTTTACAGCGACAGAAGATTCATGCGTTTGTTCCCGACAGATACCTACAGATACTGAGGCCCCGCAGGAACTAGACTTGAATACCCCCTGGTCTATATTCTGTAGTCACATGCGGGTGGTGACACTCGCTAGCGATGTAATGCAACATCATGCGAACGATGAGCCACTGATATTCACACTTCCGCTGAATTTAATTACAAAGAGGAGGACCCCAGGTCCAAGCAGCAAAATAGGCCAACCCAAAGATTCCCCCCCTCTCCCCACCCCCCCTCAGGTCACATGACCAAAAAAACCCCATCATACAGGCTTCTCAGTCACAGTGTCTTCACTCTGCTGGCGTCAAAGAGCCTCGGGAGTATAGCCACTCCAGACAAATGAGCCTCCCTATCCGGTCCCACTGAAGCTCCTGGCCGTGAGCGGTTTGTCTTTATTTTTTTTGCGGGAGGACAGCGCCGTGGGCGAGCGCCCGGTGCAGGATACGACATCACATTATACGGCGTTTAAGTGCAGGAAGAGGGCATTTCTCCACTTGGTTTCAGGCCTCCTCCAGAGCCAATCAATGGCCATTAGAATCCTTCCTCTGTCAATAGCAATTAAATGAGTCCCCTCCCCGCCCCCACAACCACAAGTGGGCTTTTGTATTCCTCATGCACACGCGTGGTCGACCATCTCATTCTAGTGGTCTTGAATTTAGAATAAGCTGTGAAACAGAGGGAGAGTGTTAGCACTTCCTGTTTTTTTTCCTCCGTCCTTAATGCTGAAACATTTACATTATCTTCCCCATCCCAACAGTAAACAACACCCTGTCCCAGATACTCGGGCTGGGAAAAGCCAGCGAAGAGAATCAAAGAACCCGCGAACGATTTGGGGCAGTCAGCTGTCTCGAAGGAGAGGGTTGCACTCTTTTTGAGATTATATGGATCACCCGGAGAATGTGATTTGTCTTGTGTGTTGACTGTCTGACAGGGCCTTGGTCTGGCTCTACCTTATATCTAATAGTATCGATGGACGTGGAAAAGTGTGAGGGAAAACACAAACATCAATCTACTTGAGAAATGCAAATTAAAATTCAAAGAGCCTCAGACTTGATTAAAATAAGCGACTGTGAAATATGGTAAAAGATCGTTCGTGTTAACGGTCTGTTTTGCTGCCACTGGTTCTGGGGTCCTTGTTGAGGTCAACGGTATCATGAACTTTGCTAAATACATGGGTATTTTGTCCAGAAACCAGCTAGGCCTCAGGTGGACGTTTTAGTGCAACATTGACCCCCAAACACACCTCAATCAACTAACAGGTGACTGAAAACAAAACCACGGTTTCACAATGGCCCCATCTGACTCCTGACTTGAAAACCTGTAGTGTGAGTCGAAGACAGCACTCGTAACAGATCTGAAAAAGTAATGCTTAGAGGAACTGTCCAAAATCCCTCCCAAATGTGTTCTCCAGCTTTATTTATCTACAGCTTTCCATTTTAGCAAAAGGCTCAGTATCCTTATCCCTGCAAGGACGAAGTGCACCAAGCTCCAGTAATTATGAGCACTGATATTTGAACATTATTTTGCATTTTTTAATTATACAACATTTAACAATCATACCAAATAAAAATAAATACACTTCTTATATGTTTAAGCAAACATACTGCTCTTTATTCTTCTATCTTCTAAGAATAATTGTTTGTGTTATATGCATATATATATGTATACTCCCATGCATACATGCTGAAACACACCATGGCTGAAACACAGTTACGAGACTCCACTTGACCCCGTACTAAGTGATGCACCACACTGTCGCTAGCGTCAGGTGTCATCACTGTAAACGCTCTTCCGCCGTTCAAAACCAAAGGTCGGTTTCTTGAAGGAGCCGTCTCGCAAATCCGTCTGGACTAAAGGATCCGAACTCCGATAATGAAAAACATGGCCGAACCGAAGCTCCGAGCGCAGGAGGGTTCACTGTGCAAACATACACGGTTCCAAGCTGCGCAGAGCTACAAGCTGAGAGTATAACACTGTATTTTTAATATTTTTAATAAGAAAATATCTCATGTCATTATTGATATTTTTCTCTATATTTCCACACACAACTTATGGCAGGAAGCAAACTGAAATTCGATATATTCAGTCATATATACAGTATACTGTGAAGTGAGGTTAGGTATAAAATATGACTCTGAGTTATCTACTGCAGAGGTGAACCAAGGACTTTCTCCAGTACTGTGGTACCAGTCAATGAATTGCTCACAGCAATATATAATAATTTGAAAAATGCCAATATTTTCACTATATCTTCATGTAAATCAGTAGAGTTGATTAATTATTAGAATAAAGAGACAATATAATTTGTGTAGCAAAACACAAATTTGCAACTACTGTTTACAAAACACAGAGGAATTAAAAGAAAAAATATGTATTTTGCTGAGATACTGTATAAATGCTCTGAAGTCTCATAATTTGATGTAGTTATAATCATTTTCTCTGGTGGGCTGTTGAAAACTGTAATAAAAAATTCCCTTTATGATGCAAATGTAATGATAAAAGTAAGGCCTGGATTTGTCTTGGGCCTAAAACCTGTGCCAATAATCAGGACAACAGAAGTGCAAAGTCCCTCAAAGTAGAAGTTAAAAACCTGTGTTGTGTGTCGTATGACCCCCATATTGAGCAGATTATCCGGTCCTGATTGGCTCAGCGTGAACAGGAAGTCCTTCCTACATGCAGTGTGGTTGGTTAGCTCTGACTTCACCCAAAACCACACTTCCTGAAAATGCCTCCCTTGCTCTTTTGAGTAGTGGCATTTCAGAAGAGTAATACAACTTATCCCCCCCACCCCACTCACCCCTCATGTTGGTGACACAAATTGGGCTGGTGAGTAATTTCCTCCGTTAGACAGACAAGTGAAAATCAAAGTGTTCAAATATTGGCCACCTGCTGTTTTTGTATTGAGTTGTATTTATCTCAGTATAAGGAGATGCAATCTAAACCTTCAAACATCTTATATACGTGCTGACTGGTGGTGTGAATTTCACTCTTTTTGGAGTGACAGATCTTGCACGGACAGTCAAAACTTTTTAAGACTATTTGGCAATTTGGGAAAGTTTTAAAATGTCTCAAATCTCACAACCAAAGGGCAATCCAACCAGAGTTTCCAGAATGTTCTTGAAATCATGTGTAATATTTGCATTTCTGCATCTAGTCATGTCATTCCTGTTTGGTACTATCCAGTAACTTCATGCAATGCAACTCATCACATTCTTAGTCACACCCATAGTTTATAGTGATGTGCACTGTCATCAGTTCAGAGCCGTACATTGATCTGTGAGTGAGCTTGTGAGTGAGTGTGTGTGTTTGTGTGTATGTGTTTATACCCTATGAGCTAACCAATATTTACAGCTTTATTTAGAGTTAGAAAAGTTTGTGTTCACCATTTCTTTTTTCAGGTTTCAAACAATTCTTCAAAAATGTCTGCCTGTGGGAAAAGTATTTGTGGTCTCAACCTAATTACATAATTATTAGCTAGCTATAGCTTGCGGGTGGGGGAAAATGAATGGTGTAAAAACATTGCTATAACATTGTTATTACCCATAACCTTACAAGAACATTGTGAAAAGTGCCAATGATATTATGAGCTAGCTGGGAGATGGAGGATTAACTTAAAATCCCCCACGGCTTGATTTGTGCTAGCTGGGAAATTAAGGATTAACTCCATGCCCACAGCTAATTTTTTTTTTTGTTCCTTTCTTTCTGTTTTCCTTTCCCCTTTGGCAACGGCCTGATTCTTCACCGTGACAACAATGATGGCAAACTCAAAATGTCCAACTCAGGTAAGCAGTATCTCCTATACCTGTTCTGAATAAAACAACTGTTGTTGCTGTTTCCCCCAGCAATTTTTTCACCAGAGACCTGTCCGATAGACTGAAAACTTTTGCACCATGCGTGCAGATTCTTCAGTGTAGCGCTTTAAAAAAATCTTTTTTGTGACTCTGTACGCGGACAATAGTGAAAATGAAAAGCAGTCCGCATTCCGCAGACAAGGCCTGGGGTCAGTTCACCATGGAATTAATTTTTTTTTTCGCTAAACCCAACTGAAAATGTTAAGGACACAGAATATGAATTCATAACGGAATGAAAGGACATATAATTCTGTTACATTTCCAATAAATCTCACTCACTTTAATGCAACCTTTAAAATGCATTATGTTTTAGATACATCAGCGCAAACAATGAATATTGCATAGACATTAAAATACACTTTCATAGGCTGTATTCTAAATGAGCTCCAATGATTTACAAATGTCTTCATAGCGGTTTTGAAATAAAATCTTATGTTAATCCTTTATCATTTATATTTTCAAATCATCAAGCCTTCAGCAGACAATCTATTATGTGTTTCTAAATATTCACATATTCCATATTCACAAAAAGACCACACTGCCATTGTGAAAGAGAAGGGTAAGCTGGTTGATAGTTTTTCAGAAGGGAAAGTTTTTGGCTTTTTCCATTTGATGGAAGTGCTTAGCTTGCTTTTGTGTGTACGACCTTGAGCAGCTAGTGGAATCCTTTCAGCCCCCTATGAAGTATTTGGCAATGCTTGACCTCTGTTAGACTAAAACTGTGCATGAAGCTTGAAACAGGAGATACATTTGCACCTCTGCACAGTTTGTCCAGAATGTACATTCATGCACATTCATATATATATATTTTCATATGTTGTTACTGTTTGTATGTTTCCATATACATAATTTTATTCATTTCCAGCATCCATTAAACAAGGGTATTGGAGTTATTCCAGTTAAATTTGGAATTGACCCCTGGATTTGGCCATCAGCACACTTTATATAGAAATGAGATGGGAGATACTGTCAGCAGAGTTAAAAAGATCATGACTAGACATGCATGTCAGTGATGACATGCCTGATCAATGCAGTGATATGAGGAAAAAATGCAAGTGAGAGAACAATAACTGAACACCCCCAATCTGCAAATTTCCAACATGCATTCAAAGTCTAAGAGATATGTAGCATGTCCTTTTTTTTCTCCTTCTCTCTCTCTCTCTCTTTCTGGGGTCTGATTGGCAGACCAGATGTAACAAGGCGAGAGAAGGTAGTTGCCATGGTAACTGCTGGGCCCAGCAATTGACTGTGTTGCTGGGCACCTCCCTACTTTCCTGTCTGCTCAGAGATAAAATGTCTCTGCCTTTTATTCTCGCGCCACCCCCCCCACCACCCCACCCACCCATATTCCACCAGAATTTGTTCAGAACTTTGACTGAAAATAATTGCTGAGTTGCTGAGTGCATCTAAGTGATTTCCGACCTTCCTAAACTGCATTTGTGAAGGAGCAAAAAAAAAAGACAAACACTCTTGTGTAATTGTGAGTCAAAGTCAAATGGATGAACGTTGAATTCAGGATAAAGTGTCCAGGAGGCTAGGTCAAAACAGACAGGGTAAATGACTGTGTATACAGGGACTGTCAGCAGTCACACCTCCAAATTCCAGCTTTCACATACACTGGGGAGTCACAAACACCAGGTGCTGAATATCCATACTGTCTGCAGGTATTCATTTTCACTTGTACCCAAGAACATGAATAACTGTGAAAACACCTATGAAAACAGGGTGAGATGCTAGCCTTGATTTAGCAGGCACAATATTCACATAGTACTAGGCACCTTGTCAGTGCCTTGTGATTGGGTGGCGTCTCTCCGCTTCCAAGCCCTTGTCATTAACAGCTAATTTTCATGTCACAACCTGAGCTTCAGCGAATGACTCCTGTGAATACTCTTAGTTTATACTATTTAGCCACATTTACAGTCACTGTTTCTGGCGCTGCAATACCTACATTACCTCTTCACACGCTCTCCAGTGGGGCTTTACAGTTTGTAGGCGTGCTACAAATGTTTGTGACAGCTAGGCAAACAAGAGCGGAAAAAAATCGTCCCCACAGTACTTTCCCCGTTGATTTTTATTTTCGACTGGATGTGAGCAAGCTGCTTTCTTGCTGGCAGACTTAACTAAGTATTAGAAAAAAGAAACCGGGTAGTTGTTGACATCAGAATCAGAAGAGGTGTTATGTCACAGTTTCTCATCTGCACGTGTTTCTGGAATGATTAATAAGCTGCTAACTGTGAAAAGGCTCCTCCAGCAGTCCGACACTAGCACATGGAGCTTGAGCTGATCTGTGCGTTTAATAGAAATCACAGTTAATAGAAATCATAGTTCTATTAACACCATGGTATCTGTGGGGGTCACAAGGGAACACTCTCAGCAACACCTCTGAGGAACATACTAGAAGAAAATGGCTCATGTGTAAAAGTGAATATGAAATGCAAGACGCACCATGGCATTTTAGACGAATGTCACACTGAAAGCGTACGGCTGAGACTCATGGCTAATCAGTTCTGTTATCGATGGATGCAATTAGCTGACAAGATTATCTCGGGTACAAGACAATTGCTTTGGAGCATTTGAAATGTGTGTCTAATTTAGTTCATGCGACATGATTAAAAATGTTTATCATAGCAGAGATGTGTAACATGTTAATGAAATGTCATGTGAAGAAATGAACTAAAAGTGTGTGTGTGTGCATGTGTGTGTATATATATATATATATAGAGAGAGAGAGAGAGAGAGATACAGATATAAATATATACTTTCATAGCACTTTACTCGGAGGAGCAAGTGAGGTTGATGGGGTGATGGACTCAAAGCTATGTTAGTACTTCTTTCCCAAAGTTGTATTTTATTGATGCGTTTTTGCAGTCGTCTCATAAATGCCTGAGCCCTCATGTTGGTAGGCAGAGGATTTTAGCAGCATGGTGCTGAGGTAGCTCCCACTGATTCTGTCACTGAGAGCGTGCGGTGAGCTGCACCCCTCTCCCCTCCCCGGGTCCCGTCCCGGCCGAGCACTAATCCACTCAGCTTCCACACTGACCCGGGGCTCGGCGACACGCTAGTGACCCAACAGCAACCCCGTATCCCAGAGAAACCAGCCTTTTTGCTTTTTGACTTTGGTTTTTAACAAACGTGTTCACCTTTTTTGCTTTGTTTTTCATCTCTATGCTCAGTACTGCCACCCCAAGAGTCAAATGGGAGCACACTATCAAAATTTTTAGTGGGAACTTCTTTTTGAATGTTACACTGTTGATAGAATATGATCCTGGCTAGTGAAGTAACATTTACATAAAAAAAAAATGTGTGTGTTTATGTTGTTATCATTTTATCAGGTTACAAATGCCTGTAACATTCTCGTTGTCCACTGACGTGGAGATATTAACTGCATGGTAGGAGAGCTTTGTTTTGAGAGGACTCTAAATACTGCAAAAACATTGTCACTTTATTGTTACTCATCACAACCTTCCACAAAATTGTGCAAAATATCAAAAAAACCTTCTAAAGGAAAAAGCTCTCAAGAGCATTTATGTGGCCGTCTCATCAACTTTGTGTAGGCAGTAATTTTCTCTTTTAACCTCATTGTACAGCAATTTATGAAAATTGTATAGGGAGTCTATTTATTCATTTGCATGTCATGATCACCCTTTAAAACAGTCCCAGGAGTTTTTTTCCCCTTCACATAATAGATCTACAGTAAAAGATAAAACATCCTTTAATCATTCTAGCATGTAATGGAACTGTAACACTAAAATTACTCTTATTTAAAATCAGAGCAACATTCCACCCCAGTCAGTTATTTGCTATTGTTATTTTTTTATTAAACAGATGTATACACCTTGTCCAGATTTCTAAATATGAAGTACATATCGATTATTTTGATGTTTGGTCTCCTGAGTGCTTTAACAGTGATTACAAATGCTTTCATGCTCTGAAGCCGTGTGACGTGGAAGTAAAATAAGATTTACTATTCGTTGAAAAGAATTGTTGAGTTCTTCTAAAAACTCTCCAAGGAGAAAGAAAAAGACAGAGTGTGTGTGTTGTTTTTCTGTGAAAGCCATTTTCAGGAGAAGTTTTCATCAAAAAAAAAAACAGCAAAGCGAGATAAAAAACTCTGGTGAAAATAGCCATAGGGGGAGAAGGGAAGAGTGCTGGCCAAGACAGGGGGAATCATGTGACGAATGAAGCTTTGTACAAGCTCGGACAGAACACTGAGAATTACTACTCCGGCCAATTGGAAATGGTTTTGCCTGTCTCGTTTTCTTCACGGGTGGCCACCGTGTTAGCGTCAGTGCCAGCCACATCAGAACTTCCCCGCTTGGCGGCCACCAAATTCGACCGCAGGAAAGACGGCGAGATTTTCTTTATTTACTCGAACAGAGACTCGCCCCACCCAGGTTGACGAAGCTCTGGCAAGGGAGACGACCCCGAAATGCTGATAAATGAGAAAGAGCGCAGACGGAGAGCTCTGTGGACCTCTCAAGGTTTCCGACTTAAATTGGAACATCGACTGGCGAAAAAGACCTTTCTCCGCTGCCCCACAAGGCAGAGAGATAAAAGGGACGATGCGATTCCCGAAATGTTGACCCCAAGAAACGCCATTACAGAAGATAAGAGCTGACAGTTTATATTTTAAGCCAAGCCACTGTTAGTCATCATTATAGTGTTAGTGGCAGGCTGGTGGGGTGGAGGAGTACTCTCTTCTCTCTTACGCTTCTTTTTTTTCTATTCCTTCGGAACACCTCTCTCCTCTCTCTTCTCATCTCATTTCTTTTCTCGGGTATTAAGACTGACGGGATCCTTTAAGAAAGCCCGTCGTATCGTTTGAGAATCTCTGGTTCGACATAATCCCCGTGGATACCACTTCAGCCCGTTCTATACCTCGGCAAAGAGATCCCGGGAACCGTCGAACTCTGAGAAATCGATGGGATTTGATGGGAGTAATTACGCGGGGTCTTTGTGATTTCGGGAACTCTGTTGTTGCAGTTAGTTTTGCGGGATGAGTTTTTAACAGCGGAACTTGCTGTCATCTGCGTCGTGCGGGGAGAAGAAATCTGGGAAGGGATTACTCTATTGGAAGGCAATGTCCTGGAGTGACCCGTGTTAATCAAAGAAATGTTCTATTCTGTGAACCCATCACAGACTGCTGGCTTTAAACAAGATAAAGGCAATTCTCCCTTTCCCTTTTCTCCTCTACTGAAGCTGTGACTATCAAATTTCTAATAAATATCTTCTGCACTACATGCTACATATACATCAGCACGATATGAATTATTCTATAGCCCTGATACACATTAAGAGGGCCTCTCACAGCTGATGTCTGACTTTTCAAGAATTGTTGTCACAGAATTTCATGAAAGCTCTCCACAGAGCAAGCATACGTAGCTTAACATGCAATACCAAGTTTTATGTCCTTTTACATAATGTTTATGCAAACGTTTAAGAGTACTGCAGAATATAAAATGACACAGTAATGTGCGAGGCGAATCACTGATCCTCACCTTCGGACTCTGCAGGGCGGAAGCTAAAGGAAAGAGGAGAAGGAGAGCAGTTAGCTCAACTCCAGCGAATACAGTGGATGTTAGCCTCGCCGTGCACTGAGTCACTCAGCGGCCTGCTATTTTGATGGCTCTCAGGCCTTATCCAGTCCCTCTCGTTTTGTTCCGCTCCATCACGCACCGCACTCTCACTCCGCGACTCCTCCTCTCCTTTCACTCGGTCAGACAAGCCAGGCGACTCATCTCCGTCTCCCCTGGTCTCCCTGGCAACCTGCTCTGAGATAATTAGTGTGAGTGTGTGTATGTGTGCTGGGAGTGGGGTGGGGGTGGGGGTGTTGGGTTGGTCAGGGCACAAAGACGACTGCCTTAATTTGCCACACCACGGTGCGTTATTAATCACCTGGACACCGTCCGACGATGCTAATGCACATGATAAGCTCTTCGGTAATTGTCCAGTGAGATTAAATCAGAGCGACCAGCGGTAGATATATGCAGATCAAAGCCACGGAGCGAGATGAAGAAGAACTCATGCCTGGGTCCCTTCTGTACTTCCGGAATATTCCCCCCACTCTTTCAGACTTCTCCCTGCCCTCAAAGACAACCTCTACAAGGTATATGTCATGTCATACAATGAAAGGTGAAAGTGGGGAGAGGAGTCTACATGTCATTTATAGATCCATAGGGAAGTTGCCTTTTTTTATTTTTTTGCCTTAACTGTCCTGTTGTTTTTGGGGCAAATTGATCCACTGATTCATGCCATGGCTTTGACTTATTTCATTCGAAGAACTAGTAAAAGAACATATTTTCACAATTTTATCACCCCAAAACAAATGACAAATTTCATTGTTGTTAGAAAAGTCCAACATGGACCCAACATGAGATCTACATTATATTGTATTTATTTAAGCGCATGGCCTACAAGCTGTCGTATTTACAAGTTGGGGGGTTGGTTGGTGGACCCATGTTGAATGCCAAATCGGAGTACAGCGGTAGGCCTTCTGGTCGCACACGACGACAGTGCTTCATTGTACAGAAAGTCAGGCCTTACCAGACCTCCTAATAGTTAAGTGCACTTATTGCATACTCTCAACAACAGCTATCTTTTCCTTCGGAGGGGCCTTCATGCACTGAAATAATGACTATGGTACACTGTGGTCTATGTTTGCCTTATGATGCCAGATTGATGTATGGAAAGCACCTACATGGTTTTTGAGAGACGGTACCCTGTGATCTCCTGATACAACCCCTGCACCAGAAGAAAGGCAACACTTAATTTTTCTCCTTGATCTTTGTGGTGCATTTGCCTCAAGCTTTTACTTGGTACATTTTCTTGCAATTGTATTGGTTGCATATGCCTTATACTTGACATTTCCTTCATCTTTTGCATTTGCTGCGTTTTCCCGATTTGTGCATCTCTTTGCTATATTTGACCTCAATCACGCATTTGCTTGGTGCATTCGGGTGCATTTCCCTCCCGATGCATTAAGCCTCACTTGCTCAGCGCGTTCGTTTGTCGCATTCGCCTCACTCGTGCATTTTCTAGCTGTATTCGCTTCACATTTTTGTTTGCAGTGTTTACCTCATTACGGTTGCTTTGTACTTCGCATGTGCCGTCGTGCTGGTGCGCACGCCACGGCCTCACGCCAGAGCGCGGAAGCAGACGTTACGCGCAGCTGGGCATCATTAAAAATTGAGGAAGCCCTGGTGCTTGATGGGTAGGGATGGCTAACGTACACTAAGAAGATAGGGAGCAGGGCCCCAGAATGCGGCTGAAACCCATTCTGCATGTGAAACCCACTAATTGAGCACAGACTAATCACAAACCAAAGCATGGGTGAGAAACCGTGCTCATATCTATAGGGTTATATCTGACATTTTAGTCGAAACTGAGTTAATAACATGGGAATGCTCTTCGCTCTGTTCTTTTACTGTAAAATGAATCACAGGCCTGTGATTATCAAAATGACGTTTTAACAGGTTGAAGCTAATTCGCATATATTACAAAGCAATATTATATGGGATCTGAAAAATCTAAAGTTTTATATCTCAAAATTAAACTGCAGCTTGAAAGCTATAAGTCTTAGCCCTGAAATGATTATTCTTGGGTTCAGGTACACAGCTTACATGTGCGATGAATGACTTGCAATTCAAACCAGTTGTTCCTATCGTCAGAATGGTGCAATGTTGTATCTCATACAAGCTGTATACAGTGCGTTTAAATCCAGAATTCTTGACTAAGTGCCTTTCTAGTGTTTCAAATAAAGTGAATGTCCAGGACATTAACCATTTAGCTATACAGTAATTTACATAGAGCATTCTTGACTCCAACCACTATCTTTGTAGAGATTCTGGAAGGGATTACAATTGATACAGTCATTTTTTTTAGCCTGAAGACTTTGCCACCATTATAGTCATATTTAAATGGCTAAGAGCTTAAGATCGTGACTTGTCAGAAGAAATAAATTTCCATTGGTTTACCCGAGAAGCACATTTATCACATTTCGGTGTCAAACCCAAGGCGCCATAAGGTTAGAAGTGATGCTAAGGTTATGATTTCAATTTACAAACAGTTTATTATCATAAAAACTCATCATTTATCATTTATCATGCCTAACGGCCTCACAACTATGTCATAAAATCTCGAGGTCATCCCTCTGTAAACATTCTTAACATATATGCATGTTACGTATATTCTTGTGTCATGTATATTCCAGTGAACACTTGTGAGTGAATAATAAAAATGCAATTTTTTGAAAGGTGTTATACATACTTCATGAAAAATGTCACGTGAATACAAAAAACAATAATTGTCATTTATACCTGAATATTTAAAAAAAGTGATTGATGTAGAGAGATTCAAAGGTCCACAAAGCAAAGTAATTTCAACAATGCATGAAATAACAGACTAATCATTAAGGTATTGATTGTGTCCTGGAAATATGAATACAAACAACATTTATTCATAACTCTGACTCGCAGATAAATGCCAACTTTTCCTCTTGTGCACATTTTAGCCGGCTCATTTTCATTTTAATGTTCACTGAGCTGGCAAAACGTTTTGTTAAGAAAAGATCCTGCATCACTGCTCAAGTCTCATGTTTGGGAACGTTCTTGTTTCCCAGTTAGCAATAATAATGCCATTACACTGGCATATTAATTTTACCAGGATTCCTTGTTCCTAAAGCCAAAGTTCCATTGTTTTAACATATCGGTTGCCTAACGTGTCACTTTCGATGGTTGGAGAATGAAAAAAACAGGATTCTGTCAGCATGGCTTCATTCAGCTGTTGTCAGCCATGGTTTTGTGTTGTTATTGTGAGAAACATCTAAGTTAGCAGTAAGATTCAGTCAGTCCAAAAATTTGTGTGTTACCTCTCCAGAAAAGCAGAGCTTAGATGACGACCAGGAATACAATAATAAAAAATTTACTTCTGAGCTGGTCAAAATGTTAGCACGCTCACCAGCTGTTGAGTTAGAACCAATAGAGAAACAGCTGTCAACTTATTGCTTGCTAAATTTCTATTCACTCCTCTGAGTGGGAACTATTGGCATGTGAGTAGTACTGACAATTCAATGGTACTTAAAATGACAGACCAACACTAGCATCATTGGAGTCTGATTTTTGGTCAGATAAACAGAATAAGCAACAATGCTTTTTCACCTAACCCCTAAGAATCATATAATACAACATGTGTATTTGTATTTTTCTAATATTACTTCATAGTATTGCGAAGTTCACTTCAAAGACACACACTGTTACACCCACATATTTCACCTAAGATAAACTCTTTAAAAACAAGTGCACCGGAATTTCACAGCTCCCAGCAAGTTAATTAAACTAAGTTATTCCTTAAAAATTGTGAACAGCAACAATAACATATCATGTATTATGAAAAATAGTTGAAAATATGAAATATAAATTCAGCTGTGTTAGGACAGATCATGAAAAATGAATGGACATCACATGTTTGAGTTTCTACATTGAGCATAGTGATGTTTAATTGTTTTTTTAGCCTTCTTTATCTGCATATAATTAAAAGATGAAAACAATGGTTATCACAATATAATTATATGATACTTTAGTTGTGATGTAAAAACATGTTTTTGAAGCAGGGAGGGAAGAGGGCCACAGAATCATAATTTTAAAAATGTGCAAAATAACTGACCAGAACAATGATATCCGATGCAGTGTTCATTATTTAATTGAAAGACATACTTTGACAAGTTATTTTGCTTTAAACTGTAAATTTGTGAAAAGAGAATTAACAAAAGTCAAACCCAAATTTGAAGTGATATAAAAGTGAGATGTATAGCTATTTTAGAATGTGACTAGCTATTTTACATGTTGCCCATATTCACATAGTAAGGTGCTTGTTTTGTAAGTAGCTCATATGGTCTGGTGTTTTTTTGAAACTGCAGGCAAAACATATGTGGGAGGCTAATTCTGGTGCAGCACTGGTCCATTGGGACTCAGAGCAGAGAGACCATGTTATTGGCTCCCTCCATTCCTCCTCTTTAAAGCTAACAGCGGCCGTGTTGCATCATCGCCGCATGCAGCTGCCTGTGCACAGTATGGTAGCCATCGCAGTTTGCGGCGGGGTGAAAAAAAGAGAAGGGAAAACTGCTGACGGTGTTAATGTGAAGCACTCGCTGCATCGGGCGAGAGAGGAACCGCTTGGCAGCCTGCGGTCGTATTGCACGCCTACCGTGCGCCAACTGTCCGTCAATGCAAATGGGTACTGCTCCCAGATCAGTTTAATGGGCAAATGGAAAAAGAAACATCTGACTAACTTTGCTTTCATAGGCTTTAGCGAGGCTGACAGAGTTTAAAACTGTGTACATGTGTGTTGTTACATTGTAGATAATATAGTTAAAACTGTATTTCTGCATTTGAATGGTGAAATGTTTGAAGTTCATATCATGCTCATTGTAGAAACCCAGAATAAGTATACAATTTGGTGCTAAAAAAAAGACAGTGGGCAGCTTGAAGTTGTGACTGAATTTAGGACAAAAACTTGTACTGGAGAACACAGTCTGTGTAATGATAGTGCACTTTTCCATAGGTTATAGGGCCACTTAATATAAAGTGGGACCAAAATGTGAGCCAGTGGACTGTGAGGAAAGTGAGCTTCATATTATCACGCTGGTGAAGAAACCAGGTTTGTTGGTGCCGTGTCATTCGCATGGAAAGAGGCAGCATGCATAATGTCATCCCAGTGAAGTGAACAGGGAAGTTCCCTTGGTCTGATGACTTTGGTATAGGGCACAGGGAAGTGTCCTTGCCTTTATCACTTTGGTAAAGGGCACAGGGATGTATACTTTGTGTGATCACTATGGTATAGAGCACAGGGAAGTGTCCTTGCCTTTATCACTTTGGTAAAGGGCACAGGGATGTATACTTGTTGTGATCTTTATGGTATAGGGCACAGGGAAGTGTCCTTGGTTTGATCACTTTAGTATAGGATACAGGGAAGTGCAATAGATGTTATCACCTTTGAGGAACTGGGAAGTGTGTTCGGCATGATCACCTTGGCATACTGAGCAAGGAAGTGCGCCAGGCCTGCTTCTAACTGTTCACGCGATCACCCTTTTTCATGGTCTAGAGAAACAGAGAATAGCCAAAAACCGATTTGTACCCTACAGTTGCACATAAAGCATGCATGCCTGTTCCAAACCCCCGAAACATCCGATTCATTCATCTCCCTCGTTTTAGCATGCGACGCTTCCTGCCAGCAGAATGGGATATTAAAAATGAAAGATACTCTTCTTCACAGGGAGCAAGAATTTCCTTTTCACATGCTTTGTTTGCTATCCCCTCTTGTGCTCTGTACTAACTTTAGATCCTTATATAATTGCAATTGTTGTTGTATTTGCATTTTTTAAGGGGAAAGATAAATAGCCTGGATAGATTTGTGCTTGTTCAAGCATTTCACAGTGGCCACTGAATTCATCATGTCTGTTATTGCAGTGCAATCATTATATATTGCTGGATTGAACAAATGAAAGTAAATAAGCCAAACGAATGAATGAATTTTAAGGCACTAAGCGCTTTTCGTGTCTATCTGTCAATCTGATCACTGTGGTTTCTGAACTCTGTTTGAGTCTGTTTTATAAGGCTGCATATTTCTCTCTCTCTCTCTCTTTCTCTCTCTCTCTCTCTGTCTCTCCAACCCTTAACCCAGTCAAATTGCCTAGGACAATTCAGCAAAAATATGATTGAAATTGCTCCCCCCCTCCGTCTCCACACAATTCCCCCACCCACGCACTTTCTCCAGAAAGCGCCCCCCCTGAACGCGACCGGCACCATCTGCCCGCCCCCTTCCCCGGCCAGCCCATGCGCCCGATTGGCTCACTGTGGGGACCGAGGGATCTGGCTGGCTGTCTTGGGCAGGGATGCTAGAGTTAATTAAACGGAGGCATGCACTACATCTCCTGAATGAGCATTCACACTGGGGCCCATCGCTGGGAGAGGAATGGGGCGTGGGCACCCGCCGGCATAAAACTAAATGGAGCCAGCATATGGCCGTCGGATCATCAAACGCAAGGCCTTGATCCTCATCGCTCAGTTACGACGCAGCCCATTCTAATTGGTTCAGAATCTGTACATGTCTCCGTTCTGCATATGCTGGTTGGCCTCTCTTGAAATTTGAACTATTTTTTTCTCCTTTCACATAAAAATAATGATCTTTTAGGACCATTATGACAAAGTTTCAACTCAAGTTTCAATTCAACAATGAATTCTGCAGTTTTTTTATCAATCATTTATATAGATATTTTCTCCTCCTGCTTCCATTTTTGAATGCTCGGTTGTCTTTCTAAGCTGCTATCATTGCGGCGACCTCCTCCGTCGATTCGGGAGGGTGCGGACGAGCCCTTCCCCGAGCAAACAAAGACGGCGGAAAGGGCAGAGACAGCTTTTCTGTCACAGCTTTGTGCTCATCTCTAATTTTAGAGTTCATTTTCATTTAATATAATGAGCTTCTGCCATCCCATAAAGAGCACTTCACAGACATCTCCAGAGGAAGTGCCCGTCCATGAAAGCGACTGCTCCAGGGTTTTTTGCGGCTTCAGTACTTCGCCGCTCGGCTTTTTGAGCAAAACCGATGCAGTTTTTTTTTTTTTTTCTGCGCTTTGTTCGTCCTCGTCGAAGGAGCTTCTCTGTGCGCAAGCCCGGAACTTTCTTGGAGGGTGGCGAAGAATCTCTCCCTTGTTTGCTATCTGGGAGAGGGGCTTGGCCCCATTGTTCTAGTCAGAAAACATTATGCTTGTCCTGTAACTGACAAGTTCGGTCACAATCCGTGACAGCGATTGGGTCTCTGTCTTCATCATCTGCTATATAAGAGGGTTACTGGGAGTTTGTAGCTGTTGCTGTGTGGCAGCTCTTGCCGTTGCCTTTTTTCATTAGCTAAAATTGAGCTTTGTAAAGGTTGTTTGGGTAGTGAAGAAGTAAACAGCTTGAAATCACCAAAGGATTAGCTAGACTAAACAAAGCACAAAAACTGTTCTGTTCAATGGCATCTGTCATCCATGGTCTCATAAACCCAAACAGTACAACAACTTAGCATTGAGCAGTTCACCCAAGTTGCCTTTTCACTGTACCAACTTCTCCGAAATCCTCCTCTCCCCCCATCTTGCCCACAGTTCGTTCCCATTCTGATCACCACGGCAACTCCTCCACCTCTCATCTCTGAGGACGAAGGCAGCCCAAGGCATCCCTCCCCCAAACCCCCCTTCCCTCCCTCCCCGTTCCGCGCGCGCTCCTTCCGTCCCGCGAAATCCCTTCCTCATTTGTCCTCGTTAGTTGTTTCTGGGTCATTATTGGGCATGTTCCCAGGCAATTACCGGGGGTAGTCCGAGCCTCAGACTTAGTGGAACAGGCTTTTTCCTTTTTAAAGATTGCAATTACCCTTCGCCCTTTTTGTGCAGCTTGGGATTAACATTTTAATTCTGACACTATTATGACTTCTCAGTCCTCAGCTTTCACTGCGTTTTCTCCCGCATTGTCTCTAAGCAATCGGATGAAGCCGTGAGAAACATTCAAAGCCAAGAGAAACTCGTCTGCCCGTCTCTCGTTGGCTTCCATCACCCATGAAAAAGAGGAGAAATGGATTCTTAGAAAAATGAATTACAAGCTAACGTGCAAACGGCTCAAACCCACGGGCAGAAAGAAAAGATTAGATTCTTTTGGTACTGAATAGACAACGTTTTGGCAGAGTGAAGGTATTCCTGTATGAGCACATTCTGGTGCATACAGCAGTGGAAATAGTATTGTTTGGTATTGCATTGAAGTGATTTAAATTCAAGGTTAATGTTTAAGTGATGAATAATCACCAAGAGGATATTCAGAAATGTAATATTTAAGTTTATGATCTATCTATCTATCTATCTATCTATCTAACTATCTATCTATCTATCTAATGCCTTCCAGTCTTTTTCCCCATCATATATCCATTTATCTAGCCATCCGTCTTATTTCATGATGCTACTATAACAAGTAAATAGATATGTGGACAGATAGATCTATTCTGTTCTATTTATAATGTATTGTCAACATTGTACTGGACTGGGTTGTGTGTGTGTGTGTGTGTTGGCGTGGGAACTATACATGTCGTCAGACTGGATGTTTCAGAGAGAACTCATCACCTCACCCCTTTGACAGCACCATGGAGGATGGAGAGGGTGTGGGTAAAAGAGAGACAGAGGGAGGGAGGAGCGCCGTGTGCTGTCTTAGAGCCGCCCTGGTTTATCCCTCCCAGGGCTTGATAAAGGGCTCCCGTGGGATTGGCAGAATGTGTTTACTACAACAGTTTTACCTGGAATACTGTGTTTAGTTAGGGGCTGATTGAGCCCTGTAGGCCCATTACAGTGTAATCTGAGCTTCTCCAGCCCTGCGTCTCTGGGGGTTAATTAAGAATAGGAGGCAGCGCCCAGGTGGAGCTAATAGACGGACCGCTCGAATTTATCACCACTGAGGCAAGGAGTCATTGTTCCAGCAAACAACTAGCTCAGCCGCCCCCTCTTGCACCTCCCACCCGCCCATCCGATCCCCCCCACCCCGAATGCTGAAGAAGCTTCCACCAGGTCACTCCTCCAAGCTCCACCCGGTCGTCTGTGACCGAGAGATCAAAGAAAAAGGGAGTGGAGGGGGGGGGCACGGTGGAAGATCAAAGCAGTAGCGGCGTTAATCTGGCACCCGGCGGTTTGGCGGCGGCAGCGGTTGTGGGGGTGGGGGTTAGCCGCGGAGAGTTCCTGTGCTTTTTTTTTTCCCGACCGAAGGGAACGGAATGGGATGCCTGTCCTCACAGCGGGGACCGGAATTGTATGAGGAGACCGCATCTGGCAACCCTGCGCCTTTCTGAACGCTGTGGTAAGATCCATGCACCCCCCCCCCTCACCCCCACACTTCTATATCTGACTCTTCAAGGTTCCTTCGGTTTCTCATGCCTTGTTGACCGTTGCCGTGGATTTCGCCCAAAACATGAGTTGCGTTTGGCAGGCTCTTCACCAGCACTTAGAGGGCTTTTTTAGAGGGCTTTGCAATCTGCTTCTTGGATTGGAGTCTCCTTACCTCCCAGTAACCTCATCGTAGGAGAAGAGGAAAGAGCTTTTGCTGTTTTTGTGTTGATATCTCTCTCTCTACCATGCTAGTCAATAGCAGACCCACATCCAAGCTCTCTTTGAGAGGCATTCAGTCCACGAGAAAAAGGGGAATAAATATTCAGGAATTTTCCTCATTCAAGTCCACAAACTCTGCTAAGCCTCCACCTACTGCTCCTATTCATTAGCACGTATAATATTCAGATTACGGTATCACAGTAAATCCATTTTTATCAAGCTCCTCACAAACTGACATTTTACAGTTATTGGTTAATACTGTTACTGGAAGTGGAAGTTATCAACAGAGTGATTATGCTGATGAAATAAGCTATGTGTTGCGGTCCCTGTTTTTTTTTTTTTTTTTTTTTGGGGGGGGGGACTTTTAAAAAGTTGAAGCGGGGGAAAGTGTGAGTCTGATTGCTTCCAGCAGTGTCTGAAATGTGGCTGTAATTCAAGGTTGGGGAAGGTTGTTCTTCCCTCTCTCTGCCTCCTAGGGGCCACGCACAGGTTACTGACTGCGGGCACAATGTGACAGCGCACCTGGGATTTATATTTAGCAGCTGCTCATTTACTCTGTCAGCAAATAATATTTCTTGGCAGCGTTTTCTATTTTTTTTTCCCACCTCATTTTTATCTTCCAAGTCACCCAAGGCAAAACAATGTGGAAATTCAAGCAATATTTCCATTATTATGATTATTATTATCATTATTTTTATGATTATTATTATGATTATTATGATTAGTAGTCGTAGTAGTAGTAGTAGTAGGTGTAGTAGGAGCAGCGGTGGTGGGGTTGTTGGTTGTAGCGGTGTTAGTTTTGGTATTTGTGGTAGTGGTGTAATTTTATTTTATTTATATCGTAATAATCTGCCACTCTTCAGTGCTGTCTCTGAGAGGCTGCAGTGCCTGCAGGGTTGAACTGGAGCCTGGAAGGTGGATGGCTTTAGTGGCCCCCGGCCCTGTTCTATCCCGGCCCGTGGGCCCTGCGGTGCCCTACTCAACCCTCATTATAAAGCACCACGGACCTCCTCATCCTCGGTCCTGGACTTCCACGGCAGCCTCCAGAACTTATTCAACCCCCCCCACCCCCTACAGTCCTGGAGGGCAGCTTTGGCAGTATGCAGATTAAATTATCTTGGCCTCCTTCTCCTCCGTACGTTCGAGCAAGAGAGACCTGCTGGATTAGACCGCCGCGGGGGGAAGAGGAGCTGAGTAACTACAGTAGCGTGGCATCAGCGAGCGCCAGCAGTAATGAATAAATGTGTTTTGACCCTCCTTACAATATCCTCAGTCTCTCACATGTCACTTTCCATACGCAGCGCAGGCATAAAGACTGTCTGTGGGCCATATTAGATCAAAACAGAAGGATATGGCTTCTGCATCTCCTTAATAATTCTCGTCTACAGTAGCTACAGTTGCTGCTTTCCAGACTCATGAGGGATTTTACCCCCAACCAGCTGTTGGCATTTCATTGTACAGCTTCCCAGCTTCCCAAGGACATTCTATAAATATCTACCTCCATGGTTTGCATATGGTCTGCGCTGTCCTAATGAGGGAATCCTCCTCCAAATATGACAGGTCCGTTTTTAGCACGCAAACTTTGACCGTTCTCATATAAATGTAAATTTCGACAACAGGCTCAATTTTAAGATACGTCAGCCAATGGTTTTACATAATTAATCACCAGTTTTGTTTTTGTGTTCTGTTGTTGCTTTCCTTCCCTACTCACGCTCATAAAAAGAAGAAATATTAATTTGCTTTCTGCATCTAAATCCTGTTGCGATTTTTGTGGGCTGTTTTACGTTTAAATGAATAATATTAAGGAGGAAATTGTTGACATTTTGGCTGGTAAAAACTATTATTAATGCATTGGTATCAAAGGAGTCTGTGAAATGATTGATTGGGAAAAAACGTAGTCCCATTTCAGCTTAAGCACCTGTGTGTACTGCCATATATGTAAGGCGATCCATGACTGTGTAAATAATTTAGCGCTGACTGCATTTTAAAATAGAGAAGGGTAAGAGAATGGGGCATGAACCGCAAGAAAAACATTGATTTTTTTTTTCTTGCAGTATTCTAGCTTGGCTAGGTAGACCAGCAGTGATGTGTGGCCTTGATCAATATGAATATTATTCATAACAACAGCAATATTTATTATTATTATTATTATTATTATTATGATTATTAGAAGTAGTAGTAGTAGTATTACATTTTGAATATTTGGCATATACATAATCACATTTTGTTTGAATACACATCATTGATTTTTAATTGAAAATACAAGACACCAAATTCATGAGGCAGTTATATCTGCTCATTTATATGATTGGAAGAGGGTGTTCAAATATGGAAAAAGTTTTACCTTCAAAGGATATGGTGAAAACTATAAAATCACTTTGATAAGACCTGCGTGTGTATGGGCATGCGTGTAAGTAAGACATGGCAAAAATCTGTGACTTCTTCTAGTCGAGAACCCTGATAATGGAGTTTATTCCTTCAAATGAAATAGAGACGTCTCCCACTGCAGAGAGAGTTGACCTGTCCTGTCACGGCGCACTGTGAAAGGCCCCAGGTTTTCTGTGAGCGTGCTCACCGCTCTCCACGGTACTGAAACTGCCCCAGCTCCCTGCTCTCCCACAAGGGAGCATAGGGACAGATCTTCAGCACCTTGGACAGCTCATTAAACCCAACATGAAAACAGCTTCGCCTCTTTGCCGAAGCATTCCGGGTGCACTCGCTCCCTCTGATACGACCTGGCAGCCAGTCAGGGTGAGACCTGAATTCCTTTTTTCACTGTGTCATATATTTTGGGTGGGTAATTGAAGGATAAGTCAGAGGAAAGGTGCCTTGTAAAATTATAATGAACAGGGGGCATGGAATTTGAAAGCTTTGGGAGGATTCTCCTCTGTGACTGTTTCATATTCTTGCAGACAGCATGTATTCACAACGTGTGATATTATGAAGTAGGATATCGCTGAGTTTATTACATTTTTGGGGAAAGTAATTCCATTCAAATTCAAACTGGATTATGTCACATGTATTTGTAAAGCGTTCCACCCATTTGATCAATCGGGAATCTAGTTTTTTTAGTGTGCTATTTAAGGACAGGTCGTCACACAACACATAAGAGACAGCATTTGCCAGAGGGAATAAAAACTGCGTGGTGCGGAGAACAGCTACAGAAACACAAGAACACTGGAGAAAATAGACCAGCAGTTTTAAGGCTGACAGGGTAGCATTTGACCTGTGATGGCTAGCTTCTTTTGTCATTTACAACAATGCAAAAATGTAGTAATACCAGGGTATGACAAGTAGATCTTTGTTTTTAGTGTATTTTTATACAGAAATCCAGTCTAATAGACTCAAATGCAGTGAAAGACATGTTCCCCTCACTGGCTGAAATATAGAAATTATGTATGTTTTATGTTTATTTTTGGATGTAAGTTGTATGATGAGAACCTCCAGGTAGGCAACCTCAGAAATAAAGAGGTACTCATTATGTTTGTGGTAGTTCCTTAGATGTGATGCGTAAGGTCAGATTGAATGCGATGCATTGCCTATTGATGAAATAGGGATTGTACTGGGGCTGATGGGAATGCAATGACCAACAATTCACCGGCCTGGCGAGTCATCCTTACTTCATTTGCATTTTAATATAACTCCATATGACCCACATCGCACTTCACTGATGGGGTTTTCAGAGAACCCCTGAGTCTCCTTTGGGAGGGGGGCGGACCAATGAATATGGAGGATGACTCAGATACATCCGCGAGAGGAAACCAGCGCAGAGGAAAATTTGCAGAATTAGTAGCATTAACCTTGACTGTGGACCAAGGACTTTTTTGTTCCTCCGCGATATCAAGGCAATTGGTCAATTATACCCATATATACTGCACAGGATTCACAATTAGTTGTGGCTAAAGTTCAAATATACACTTAGGTCTTAACTCTAGGTGACCCTGACCAGGCCTATTGGCCATTTAACCTGATCTGATTTTCTCAATAAAACCCCTGCTGTGGTTTAAGCTTGTATTATTGTAAAAAAAAAAAAACATGGAAACAACTGAAATAACCTTTGTACCCAAGGATTAACACTAGCATGCAAAAAATAATAAGGAAATGACAAAGCTAGGGATCTAAAGTTAAGACGAACCCTGGGAATAAGGTCACCGATGGAGAGCACGGTATCAAAAACCCCAAAGCTCAGAGCAGGACGACTCACCTCCATGTAGCATCGCTGTCAACCTCTCTGTAAATAACACGACATGAAAACAATATAAACAAGCCAACGATTACCGTGTGAATTTAATGATGCTGTTCCTGCATCATCCAGGAAAAAATATGAATAAATAGAGCAGCACTGGCCTCGTCCACAGCAGAGCAACCGCGATAAACCGCAAAACGTCTTTGCCGAACCACTTCCGCAAAAAACACTTCCAGACTTCCAGAAATGAAGAATAACCGAGCTTTCTCCATCCGTGCCCAGTGCACCTGGACATAAGTACCATAAATAGCATTCATCATGAGTAAAACGTTTATGAATCGAGATCGACAGGGCAAGACATGGACACATTTATTATGCACTACAAAACACCATAATAGCATACATAACATAATAACATAGGCTCAAGCTGTTCATAACATTGAGGTAAAATAATAACAGTCTTGCAGCTGTAACCCTGCTTGCTAGTTGAAGAACTGTAGAGAATATTTGCTTATACACATGGGTACAAAATAATGAATATGCTGGAAAATGTAAAGTAGAATAAATTGCAAGCAGATAGCGAGAGGGACACCAGAAAAAGGCTATACTTGCATATAATGAATAAATATGTAAGGTATGCTCATGCTGATCCCTGAAAAAGTGTGTGAGCCTGGTTTTTGGATTTCACCCAGGATCTATGTTTTTAATAGCATTGTGATTTATGTCAATATGTTTCTGACATAATTTCGATTTGGTTTCTCACAGACTGTTACAGTATCGCCAAACTTGTAACAGATAGCTACAGAACCTTAAATGAAACTGTTCTCCTAAGCATTGAGAAGGTAGTAAGGGTTAGTTGCTATATTTACATGACACGCTTTGGTGGTTTTTCTTGTTAGCTCACCAAAGAAAGCTAACAAACTCACTTGAAGCGCTGAGAAGATCTTCAAAGTTTCTCACAGCAAAATAAACTTTGCTTTTTCCTCTGACTGAAACCTTTCTGAATCAAAGGTGGATAAGTTATTTTCAGAGTGTTCAGGCGCAGTGGAAATGTTCACTCTGAGAGTATTTGTACAGCCCAAAATGTGTTTTTCTTTCCAACAAGCGACAATAGGGGGTTCTAAAAACAGACCGGATATGGTCCAATTTTCTGTACAGGGTTTCGGAAAATTGACAGATTTGTTGCAGTTTTTAGCGGATCAAAGTGCCTTGGAAGTGCAGAGGGAGAGACATTTGTGGTATGATTGACTAGATAGAATCAAAAAAACACTTCCAACCCGCAATCCTCTTCTTTTTAATCACAAGAAATCACAAATGTTCTAAAAATGCTGCTGATACGATTTCTTTTCTCCGATGCATAATGTTTTTCACTCTCTCCCTTTACATTTGCTTCTGTCTCATAAAGGTAATTCTGTGTCAGTACAGCACAGTGTGGTAAACACGACGTGGAGTGCTACGTCCTGAAAGGCAATTATGGTAATGTCACGAACGGATAAAAGAGTGTTGTGCAGCTAATCACCTTTATTCGATCACCATTTGTCCACAACTATGACTGTTAGGATTAAAAACGACTGAAAAACACTATTTGTTTTCCTTGAAAATAAAAAAACAGCAGTCACCAAAATGTAACACACCAAACAGTAATTGCGAATATGTAAACGAAAGCTTGTGTGCATTTTAAGGATAATGTATTTGCATGCAGGTCAATATCTCACAATGGTCTGACCTATGACAATGGACTCTGTATGTGCATGCATATGTGGCATGCATCCTTATTAATGTTCATAATCTGTGACACAGGAAACTGGAAAATCCTGTTTCCAATAGGAACATTCTACAGTTAGGAAGAAGAGACAATGAAAAAGGGAATGAATCCGGTAACAGTCTACAGTTCATCTACAGAGTCTTCAGTGAATATGTGGTGGTGTATTTAAAGTAGTAAACAGAAGGTATTTAAATTACGGAAGGTATAAGCAGTTGGATGTGCCGGTTTGGAATTCCAGTATGTTTTCTCCCAATTTGGAATTCATAGCTGTATTTTTATGTCATTCTTGTCACTGCCAGAGATTTGAGGTAGCACAGCCTAGCACCTGCCACTTGTTTTCACACTGCGCTCCTCCTGTTTGAGAACACAGTCTCTACTTTAGAGGAATACCCTTCAAACGCAGCTCCTCAAGACGCCAAATCAAGGACAGGAGGACTTGGGTTCGTGATTCAGTCAGTGAAGACTCCTCAGTGGCAGACATCCCTTCCTAGGTAAAGATACTGCCAATTACTCACTGCCCTGAGGGCCTGCTAGCCACAGCTAGCATTGGTATGGGCTGGATTCCGTACCAAACTGTTGGGCAACCTAGCTGCTCCAGCAAATCATATTATATATAGTTTATTAAGGGCCCTAGTACATTTTTAAGTAAAGGACCCTTGCTCCAAATAACCTGTCAGTGTATTTTTTAAAATATCTGCATGACCTTAAATAGCCATTTGGAAGCCATGTTTATCAATTACAGAGATGAATTACATATTGCTTTCGTTTTGACATATGTATCAGATACTGCACCATTACAGTAATAATGTTGGCCAGTAATGTGTATATATCATCAGATTCTTTTTTAGTTTCTGGTGAGAAACGGCCATGTCAGGAGGAGCCGTTTCATTACCCTGTGCGGATGATGAAACAGAGGCCTTCTGAAAACCGTTTTTAATCTTCGGTTTACCTTGAGGGTGAAACCACTGCACAGCAGCGCAGTAAATGTCAGGTGTCCGTTACGACTCGGGGAAAGAGTCTTCAAACCACCGGCTCTTAACACAAAGAGCGTCACGTACATTATTTCTGGTCGTAAGTGGAACATGCTCCACTGTTCGAGGTGCAGTTCTGAAAAATGACGGTTCTAAGGGGCCAGAGTCCACGGACAGCGTGTTACCAATCCCACAATGCAATTTTCCTTTGGTCCCTTGAACTTGAAGCCACTGCCTTCCCCATTTTTTACATGCCATTTTAATGTCATTTTTTGGGGCCAAAAATTAATCTAGGAGATAAGAAGGGGCCATCAGATCATATCTTTGGTATCAGTATATATCCATTCATTACCGTTGTGACCACATTCCAGGTTCCCTCCATTTACCTTTTTTTTTGGTTAATGGCTTTTGTTATTAAGGCACTAAATTAAGTTCTTGATGTCTCTCCCTCAGCATGTGGCAGAGAGATTACACCGAGCAAAGCAATTAGAAATGATGAATGTGGTCTGTCTGCACAGCGCTTTAAGGTTGTGTTTTCCTGCTCTCCTTCGGTTTCCCACCGGCCTTGTCTCTCCCAGTAGACGGAGAAAACAACAACAGAAAAAAAAGAAAAACCGGTCTGAACATCAAGGGGACCGCTGTGTTTATCGGGCAGTGGTTTTTAAAGGAACGTTTGCAGCGAGACTCAGTGCAAAAACCCAATCGGTGGCAAGAGGGACTGAGCAAATTAAATGTCTTGGGCATGGCTGAGACATGCTCGCCTGTCTCAGACATGCTCATGCACACACACATACACACACACACACACACAAACGGACACGTACAGTGTCATATGCACAAATGCGCTCTCATGCATACACACACTCTCATACACACATTCTCTCTCTCACACACACACACACATAAACAGGGGCACATGTCCTCATACACACACACACACACTCTCATTCACACAAATACGTGTGTGTGCTCTTGCTCACACACACACAAATACATGAACACACACATACGCTCTGTCAACTACACACATTCAATTTTAACATTCAGTCATTGCACCACAGGCCCACGGTACCCCATTTAATACTCCTCCTCATTTCTGAGATCATGTGTAAATATGTAATTTCAGCTTTGTAAAAAGTGCCATTTTATGAATGAGTGAATCATGATACCTGCCTCCATAACTCGAGACCATCTGGGTATTCATTTATGAGATGATCCTGTTTTCCAGTTTATGTTGTTTTTTTTCCGTCTTCTCCTGGAAGTTCAAATGGCCATCTTGTTCTAAATGTTTCCCTTGCTTTCAGAGAAATCTATGAAAAAAGGAGACATTGCGGTTGTTTCTCTGGGGAGGTAGCATAAATGCAGTGCATCCTGTGATAAAGAGACTGAGACAGGGAGGGTGAAATGGACAAAACAAGTGCAGGCCTTGGTTTAATTGCTTTCAGATGCTTTTCAGGGAAAAATAGCACACCACACAGCTATTTTCTAAATGAAATGCTTTCACCTGTCTCTGAAATAGGAGACATTTCAAATGTTTTAACCATATATGTTGATCCAAAGTTTTTATACAGTTTTTCTTTAAAAATGAGCAAGCAGTGTTTGCTTTCTGGTCAGATGGTCGTTCTTTGGAGGCCATAGCTCTGCTTAATGCCTGGGAAATTGCAGACAGCTTGCCATAGTTTGGCAGTCCAGGACGGCAGTGTTGCAGTGGGTCCAAGGCAAAAGACATTTGGAACAAACAGCCTCTCCCTTATTCCCACAAGGAGTCATGTTTTCTAATCCAGTTGACATTCCCTTGTAGGTGCTAAAATGCACTATTACGCTTCTGCCGAGCGGTGTGAGTAAGCCGTCGGTCTCGGGAGACGCAGCGGCCGAGGTGTGCCAGCGCTCTGCCGACAGCTGTTCGCGTGAACCACTGACGGAGGCGCCGGCAGGTTAGCCAGGATCCGAATGGAGGCCCGCCTCGTCCCGGCGGCAGAGACCAGAGAAAGCCTGCCTCCTCCAGGTGGTCTGGAACGACTTAGAGGGAGAGCTTTGCTCTGAGGATGAATCAAACACCTGCTTCGGACTCCTGCTTTAGCCACATGTCACCTCCCTTTGGCTTTCTTTCCATGGCAAGGCCCAGATGGTGCGCTAGAGCTGGGCTGTGGCATTCTGGGAATCAGAAACTGCCTTCTTTTCGCTCCCCCAGCACCTTCCCACCGATGTAGTTCCAGCCGTCACTGATTTTGCCCAGACTTTGTGCAAAGTACATTAGCCAGGACCAAATCAGACTAACTTAACCTCCTTAAGGACCTGTGCCATTCTATTTTATAATGAAAATAACACATTCCAAAGGACGCTCGTCGCCTACAAAATCGAAAATGCACAAAGAAACTGATGTTGTGATGTAAAGTCTTTTTTGATTGAATTGCACATGGCCTTCAAGGGGCTAAGTGTATTAGATTGGGTGCTGGTCATTATGTCTCTCCTTTTTCCTGGAAGGACATTCGTTTTTGCCCTTGGCTGCTCAATCTCAATAAGAGCTCTGGCTAACATATCCCAATCACACTTAATAGATCAGAGATATGTATACATTCCTGAGCCTGCGCCCATTGGGTTGGTGTTCCAAGCTAGCCAAATATGGGCACTGAAACATTTTTACATCTTGAAAGGTTCGGAAAGAATTATTTTGTCCCAAAACTGCACATTTCCAGTGGCATTGTTTATCAGCCCATATCATTCCTTTTTATGTCTGAACATTTTTTAAAGATTGAGGCCACATTAGCAGGGCTCGCATGTCGCCCCCATGTTGATTCTAAGCTGTGAAGAAACGGAAGGTGACATTTCCTCAACAGGAAGGGAATCTCTTTCCACGGTGACACAGCAAAATTGAAGCCAGTTATTTATAAGCAGGGTAAAATTGCCTAGCACTTGAAGCCTTGCTTGGTCATCAACCCCCTTCACAGAAGCATGCACTTCTCATTCTCAAAACAGCTTAGCCGCGCTACGAGTCTGGTAAATGAAAACCAAAGGGATGTAACCTGAAGCAACCAGGAATGCAAATTGTCATGCCACCCCACCCCCCCATGCGGCCCTCCCCCATTCACCTTAATGGGAAATCATTTAAATAGGCAGCATTAGGGCCTGTAACCCCTCCCCCACCCCCCTCCCATGAAGCTGGCCTCAGGACCGAGACTAAATACGCTCCCTGCCCGTCGGAAACGGCCCAGACGTTTAAGCCAATCAATGAGGCGTCACTTATGGAAAAGAGGCCGGATCAATAAGGGCCTTCCTGCTGTGTGGCGCCAGCAACGATGTTTGTTTGTTTGTTTTTGCGAGCGGGTTCGAGGAGTTCCCGATACAGACGTTTATTTTAAGCTTATCTGAGCACACAGACTTCCCACGCACCTTATTTTCAGGTCTCTTAATGCAATGAACTCCAATGAGTGGAAAAAAAATCCACATCTGAATCTGCTAAGCCTTTGGAGTCGTTTTTCTAGGAGGGAACCCAGATTCTTTTGATGGCTTATGTGTCATGTGTACTCCTCTATTTTTAAGTTGCGTTCTTTATCATCCCAACGCCTGCCAGCAGTGTACCCGTTGAAATCAAAGCACCGCTGTAATTGTGCCTGATGAATGAGTCTTGGATCTGGCTTTGATTCAATCAAATTTTACCCAGAACTTTGACTTTAAAAATAACCGTGAGTTTTACTTATTTTATTCAACGCAATGTTTATAATATTTCATTTTGGGGGTTGCTGAAGTCACCAGTTTGTGGTGGTCAGCATAAAAAATTAGAACGTGCATTTAATTGTGAAAGAATGTTCAGGATAGACCAAAATCACACTGCCTGAGAGTGTGGTAACTAAGCCCGACATGAAAAATTAATGTGGGAGTTTTCCTATTTTCTATACATACATAGTTTATGGGTTTCATTTTGGGGGATTGCTGAAGTCACCAAATTGTGTTGGTGAGGATAAAAAATTATAACTTGCATTTAATTGCAGAGAAAGTTCTGGACAAATCACTCTGTCCAAGAGCCTTAAAAAAGCTATATATTTTCTTGACATTCAGGACTGGTTTCACACTGCATTTGTCCTGAACTTTGATATAGAAGTGAATCATTTTATTTATTTCTCCCCATTTTTCCCCATTGAGGCAGAGCCAGTTGTTGGCATGCCAATGTGAACCTGCAGCCATTGCTGGTAACAGAATGGGTGGGGCTCAAAGGCCGAGTGACAGTACTCTTAGCTGCGGCGCACGCAGGTGACTCTCCGCAATGAGCCACTCAGAGACGACTAATTGGGTGGGCTGAGTGAGAGTATTCGCTTCTTTAGATCCTATGAAGCCGCATCTAATAGAGCTGTGAGGAGCGGAGAGGCTAAAGGCTCCTCCCCCGAACGTTCTTCACCACTTATTCCTAATCTGAATCAAATTGTCACTTTTGATTGGACGATCAAGTTCTTTGCAGAGAATTCATCTCTCTTAGCACACGATTTGGACCCCCTTCCAATACTGTGCAAATATAAAGACAAACCCATCTTTTAATCATCATGTTGGGAGGTATGACTGTAATACAGGCATTTTAAATTGACCCGGTAGAGCTGAAAGGCCCCGAGAGCGGTTGGTTCTGTATGAATACCAAGCCCTCGGCAAGATGATCCGATATCGAACAGAAGAAAAAATTGGGTCCAAATGTATAAATCTTTCATTTTGTTTGAAAAAGCGGCAGAAAGTCAGTGAACTCTGAAGAAGGCCTTTATCAGCTTGGCTCATTTTTATGAGCCCGATTGTTGAGGGAGACACAGTAATGATTAGCTACATAGGATTCAATTTTACGGCCACATTCATAATTGATCTCCCGCTAATCCGCCCTTCGGTGAGGACCGGCTGGCTCGCTTTGTCCGTTTTCTCCCCCCCACCTCGCAATGGTGGTCCGTCAAGAAGGGAATGCAAAACCAATTTACGGGGGATGATGGGTAATGAGTTTTTTTTTTTTTTGGGGGGGGGGTGGGGGGTGCAGATTTCTGATAAGGAGGATGTTGGAGTGGCAGCCTCCCGATGTGGGGCTTTGACATCGTTTTACGGTCCCTTTGGGGAGGTGAACATCTTCGCAAAGTGGATCCGCCGTACCGCCGCTCCTAGTGTTGTCTCTAATTGAGATGCAGGCCCGTTTCCAATGAGAATGCCCATACTTGCTGCGCAATAAAAGATAATTATCATTTATATCATCGACCGCTCAACTTTGCTCGCTATGATGTGGCAATATTGAACAAATACCTCCTAGTGACTTCCTAAAGCACCTACTTAACAGACAAGGATCAGCAAGCGAGGGAATACTCCAGTAGGCAGCCATTTCAGGCCAGTAGTCAATACACTTTAATAAGACGTGAATTGCGAAATGTAATCTTATGGGGGAATGCGCAATCTGTTCCTGAAAAACAGCATGATAATTTCCTATCGTGGAGCATCCTGCTTGGAGACCCAGTGATGCTCATTAACCCCTCAGCTGTAAAAAAACCGGCTCGTTCTTCCCATTTTATTATCTTGGCATGGGGAAACTTGATTTCTAAACACCATCCGTGGAGTTCTCATCCTGTCTTTCTCCCATTTTTTAGATTTCATTACAAATGCAGAGCTACACCAACCACTTACTCCCGAATACACCCCATGCACTCAGCACTGTTACTCCATGTACTGTGACAATCATAATAATAATAATAATAATAACCATCATCATCATCATCAGTGTCAGGATCATCACCTCTACCACACTATTCTTCTTATTGTGTTAATAATAATAATAATAATAATAACCATCATCATCATCATCATCATCAGTGTCAGGATCATCACCTCTACCACACTATTCTTTTTATTGTGTTGATAATAATAAAATAATAAAATAATAATAATAAATTATTATTATTATTATTACTTTATTATTATCACGTAAGTTGCACCTACCTTAATTTTGTTATTATTATGTTTTCATTAAAGCTTGATTATGAGTAAGAGCACAGTCATGATTTTGATAGATTAAGACAGCCTATGATGTGGAAACTCACGTGCGTTGAAGTTCATTAGTCACATATTACACAGAGCCCGTAATTAGTCACTGTGGTTAGTGAAAGTCACATGGTTACATTGAAAAACATGCATATTATTATGTCCTGTCTGAATCAGACCGCTTGAACAAAGGTTTCAAAAAAGACGTTTCTGACAAAAGGGAATATGAAGTATTATGTTTTATATGAGAAAGAGGCTTTCTTTAGAGGACCATCAAATTCATGTTTGAATGAGTGTCCTTAAAAACTAAAGAGGAAAGATGAAAAATAAAATGAGGGAAGGAGGAGGGTCTGATTTAGTCAAAGCTGAATATCTGAGAGGACAATCAGGGGTAGGACCAGGTCAGAGGGCAGTGAGAGAGAGAGAGGGGGAGAGAGAGCAAGAGAGAGAGGGAGATAGGACAGGTCAGAGGGCAGTGGGAGAGAGAGAGAGAGAGAGAGGGGGAGAAAGAGAGACAGAGATTGGAAGCAGTACAGAGAAAGAGTGATTTAATGGGAAAAGAAAGAGCGGAAGAATGAATTTGCTAAAGCAGTAAAACTTCAGTTCCATGCACTGAGCAGGAGAACATAAGCCACTGTGAATAAGACTATGAAAAGAAGAAGAAGAAAAAAAAACGGTAAGCCTGAGTGTTGGTGTGTGCAGATGCATATACAAGTCACATGCGTGTTTGTTTGCTTTCTCTGTGTCGATCTGTGTACACTGCACTTATGCGAATCTATCCATGTGTGTGTTTATGAGCGAGACAGACACCGAGCGAAAATAGGCTGATCCAGACGGCGATTGTCATGACCTAATTTGATAGAGGCTGAAAGCACAGCATGGGCTATGCTGGAGATAGGCCTACCGAGTTTGTTGTGCAGCATTGAGAAGGGATTAATGCAGATCCTCTCAAAGCAAGACTACCTGGGAACTCCGCATGATACGGCTGCGTTTTGATTGCGCGATTAGCTGCTCTTTTGAACAGACCGGCATAAGCTCTACGTAGAGGCTAATTGTAGGTCAGTACTCAGCCTTAGTATCATCAAAGCTGTGTTGTGTACATTATTTTTGACAGTATAGTCTAATGTAGTCATAACTGGTTTGTGAAAACTGGGGGTATAAAAAAATAGCATATGAGCAAAGAATCGACTGTATTAAATGAGGTTTGACAAATTACATAATTATGCTGCATCAATGTCTTGAATCATCTCTTGAGGGGAACTAAACTGGTGAAGAGATTCCAGAGGTATTCTACGCACCTTCTCTGGGGACTCTTTCCAGACAATGGTATAGAAACCTGTATCTATGTCATCTGACTTGGTTGGATGGGGTATAATTTTCCCTCATGAACGTACACATTTATTTCAGGCTGCGGAATGAAGCTTTAGTTTTGATGTTGAACCAATTATGGAACTCCTGTGTCACAGTCAACTGATTTCGCTACTCAGAAGAGACAGGGGTAGCAGAGCTTTTGGCTTATTCATAGTAAAAGTAGAAAAGTAATAAAGATACATTATTGAGCTTTGGTGTCACACAAAACTGGAAAACAATGAAATTATGAATGCCTACACCTATGAGAAATGATCGTTTTTTTCAGTTTATGGAATATACCGGGAACATTTTTAGCAAACGCTTAAGCTTGTCGATCTGGTATTCTCGGATAATTACTGGCTTATAGCCAATCCAAGAGACATGACACATTTTTCTTAGCATTTGCACAAGCAAGCATGTAGAATGTATGTATCAAGTGGCATTTATAACGATCGCATGGTAGGCTTTACTAAACCAAAGCGATGTTTACCTTGTGTTGGATTCCCAGGTTCAGATTCTGCTGGAGAAATACAAACAGACCTGGGGTTCTAACAAATTCATTATAACATCAACCGCTAAGGCAGCCGTACACAACTCTGTGCGAATGTCAGAAATACAGTAATCCACCTGTGTAGAAGACTTGTAGCCTCTGTATTTGAGCAACAAGGCCAGGAAATAAAAAATGGATGCCATAGCAATGCAGATGTATGAAGACCGAGAACTGTATATCATAAATCATGAAGATGAAGAATTGAAGAACCAGAAATCAATTTTTCAACTCTCGGTAGCTCTGGATGCACACAAAAACAGTATTTTTTTTTGTTGTTGTACGGTTGTGCAAGACAGCTAACATTCAAACAAGACAGTCCCACAAGTAATCTATTTTTAGTGTGTTTTTCAGGCAGAACGTATGTTGGCAGTTGTTGTTGGAATGGGACTGTAAATGAGGTTGTTCTAGGTTGAAATCCCAAGTGAAGCAAAGCAGTATTATACCTGAAGGACAAACTTACCCTTAACTGTTTTAATAATATAGCTGATTACCTTGAATAATATGTCAAACATTTAGGATTCTTGTTTTCCTGACTGACTCTGTGGTCTCTAGCCTGGACCCTATATATAAACATTAGGGAATTGAGTCTGAGCTCTATGTCATTAGCTGAGCATGGCTGGGAGCCCAGAGCAGTGGGACAGAAGTGACTCCATCCCACTGGGATGGGAGACGGTGGGTTCAACTCTGCCAGCGTTCCTTAGGTTACTGTAACATTACCTCGCCTCATCAACAACAAGGTAGCCTGTCGATAGAGACTCCTTCCATGAGAATCAGCGCTAGCACTCTACTGAAGTAGTATCATATGGCTTGTTGAGTGTGAACAGTCACTGGCTGTCAGAGAAGTGTGTTGGAAGAGTCCTTATGTCTCGAGAGTAAA
The DNA here is from genome assembly GCA_022829145.1 of Albula goreensis. Classification (NCBI taxonomy): domain Eukaryota; kingdom Metazoa; phylum Chordata; class Actinopteri; order Albuliformes; family Albulidae; genus Albula; species Albula goreensis. The sequence goes on from CM040758.1 coordinate 4,178,977, forward strand.
TAAAGTTATCCCGTTCTACGTTGTTGTTCTCGATGGTAGCACAGGCAGTGCAGCACGGTCAATGTATTAAACACAACTATGCAAGTTCTCAGTGAAGGGACAATGATGGTTAAGGAGCTGGTCTTCCATAACAGAGGTTGCAGGTTTGATTCCCAGTTAAAACACTGTTGTTTTACCCTTAACCAAGGTACTCCATCTGAATTGCTTCAGTAAATATCCAGCTGTATAAATGGCCGCTGTGTAGAAATGTAAACCACTCTGGATGTAAATGTAAGTCACTCTGGATAAGAGCATCAGCTAAATGCTAAATGTAAATGGATGTGATTATTTAGGGAAAGCCATTTGTGAAAGAAAGGCTTGAATGAAAGGTTTATTTCAATGACTGGCGCGTGAGTCTGTATGTGCGTGAATCAGCCTTCAGAATCTTTGCTCTGCCAACACATATGAGAGTCTTATCTCCATTTCCCAGTATGGACTTAATAAGCACAGATCTATATGAGCCACCTGTGTATCCCGTAAACCTCTGATCGATGCATGGCTTGTCATCCTCACTCGCATGCCTGACAGCACTGTTATTGCTCTGGACCAGAAGGTCACCTTAGATACTGCGGAGTTACTGAGATCAGCACTGATCCTGGGTCAGATGCTTTGTGTATCAGGAGCGATAGTTCCATTAATAGTTATTTCCTGTGTTTGAAGCAGACTGTTGAGTTCCTGGGATTCACCATTGTCTTTCAGAAAGGAGTACCGATCAAGAGGTCAGTTGCTGTACAAATCCAGATTGATTTTTTTCGCTGTGATATTCAGAGAGAAATTTTGTCTGAACTTAAAGCTGGCGAACCCATGTCCTCAGAAGTTTTTCCCCACAGTGATGCAAAACAATTGAACTACTTCTGATAGGAGCCCCTGATCACTCCCCTTCCATTCCTTCCACCAATCAGAAGTGTTATCTTGTTGCAGGTGTCTCAGTTCAGCCAATTAGATTGCTCCCTGACCATAATTCCAAAAAGCAAAGTGCTTCCACTTTCGCTGTTTCTCTGTCATACTTACTGTGCTGCAACTCTGCTGATGTCCCAAAACTCAGCATGTACCAAACGGTTCAATATTGTATTTGGTCCCCCTTCTGTGTGCTTCCCCTCTGGAGTCCAGCGGACCCCCATGTAGGTGTTGGAGACCCTGTCTTTTCTCACCAAGTGTCTGAACTAAGTCACTTGTACAGAGCAGCCACAACACACCTCTCCTCATCATTCTCAAATTTACATTCCCTTTCAGAGGGACTTTCCATCTCATTTACAATGCCTTCGTTTTGGGGATGGATTCACTCCCTTTTACCGTAGCTCCATCCTCGCGCTTACTTGGGGGGAAAAGAAAATAGGACAGCGTATCGTTTTTTTTTTTTTTTTTTTCCAGGCAATTACAGTATTAAAATGGATCTAATTCAGAGATCCCAAGGCATCTTCAAGATGGTACAGTATTTGATTTTTTTTAATTAAAAAATGTTACATTTTCATCATCATATCCCTTGTCCGAAAGGAATTCCGCATGTGATGATTCTATTATCAAAGCCCAAAATTAATCCTTTCGGCAAAGTGCAGATGTACTGCCTCCTGCTTGTAGGGGTTAATATCTGGATCCTTGGGGATTAAGCTCAAAGCAGTGACGTAAGTATTATGAGCACTGATGTAATTTGCGCCAAACGCGATAAAGCAATTCCAATTCAGCTTGAAATAGAATTCAGTTCTTTATTGAAGCGATTTACGCCCGAGCATTAATAACGTTTGATTTCAATAATTATTTCTGTAAATGTTTGACTATAATGTATTGCCCTCGTTCCCTGACACTTGGTAATGCATGGTCTGGCATCCAGGGGATGTGTAACCGTGGCGACCATGGTGAGCCCCTGCATCGGAGCAATGAATCTTTGTTTAGGATATTACGGGCCAGTTTATGGTACGTGCCAACTTAATGAATTAGATTAGCGTTTAACGTTGGGTTCGTAAGACATTGGCGGTTATTTCAGCAACATGCGTTTCGAAGCTGAGACCGCAGCATTTTCCTCCCCGCCTCCTCTTTAACTGGTGACATCATTATCCATTACAAACGGTGTGCGGTGGGGTGTGTTTGTTTAGCAGGCTCAGGCGTTGGGATGGGCTTTTTACCTCAGCCTGACAACATTGTGTTGTTAGCGAATTCAGTTCTATGGTGATGATATAGGCAGAGTGGACACCTTCGGCTTTCTGAGGACGTGGCTGCTTTCATTAAGGTTGGGGGCGTCACAGGCGCAAATGTTTGACATGAACCTGGGTGCCCCAGTGAATGTGAATGAGCGGAGCTTTGTGTTGACTGGTGTCAGAGTGGGGGTGGTGGGGTTTCGCTAATGAGAGAGAGAGAGAGCACACCTGGTGGACAGGTGTCAGCCACCGTCAAAAAAATGACACCTCTTCCTCCAGGAGCAGTTTCCTGGTGTTTATCTTTCACTGTAACCATAATTGAGCCAATAAGGTCCACTGAGACCCAATGCAAGGGGCTGGCTAGCCAACTGAGTGTGGGGTGATTTGAGAAGGCCAGAATAAAATATTTGGCTAATATTCCTCCTTGGTACTTAACCAAGCACTAAGAGATTCTCACAGCCACGGCCTTTAAAATCCCTCCCAACAGACGGTGTCCCCCATGGGACAATATCCCCCCCCCACCCCTCTGCATTTGGATATTGGTCCCGCTCTGTTGAGGTCATGATTAATGAAACAGAGTCAAGATAGACTGGGACATACAAAGGCATTAGTGTCCAAAACATAATTAAGCAGTTTTGTCTCTCTACGTGGCTAATTTACTCCTGGATTGGCACAAGTGAATGGACACATTGGTACCTTAACCTAACCCAGTCTTTTATAAAGAAAAAGAGAGCACCCTCTATTGGATCATCAACAGATTTTTCTTAGCCAGAGACCACAGCGGCAGCCTCTACAAGTCAATTAATATGAGCGGGAGTCACCCTTTAGAGGATCATCACTATAAGTGTAGACTGCCTATGTTCTAATGGGCGATATAATGAGTTCCTTGAGAAAAAATCTATGCTGGATGAATCACGGCAGAACTTTTGAACAAGCTTATACATTCTAATGGGGGAGGGTGGTGATTGAAAGGAGGCAAGGTTGGGGGTGGGGGGAGGAGTAATTGTTTTTGCTTCTACTGAAATGATTTTCTTATTGTCCATTATTCAGTTATCAATAAAAGTATGACCTCATTTCATAGATCATTTTCTCCTTCCTCTTCAAGCTCTGTTCCCTCTGACTAGCGGATTACGATTCTGAATTCCTCTCGATGCACTGTAATGTTTCTTGATCTGCCACATTAGAGCAACAACCAGTTTCACACAATGCAAAGGATCACGAGTAGAAAAAAAAAAAAAAATGTACTGCGAGTGTTGAAAATTGTTATGAATGTTTGCCAATCAAATATTACATTCAAGGCTTTTCATTTTGTGCATGCTTTACGGGCTGAACAGATATTAGAAGCTGTTATATTTATAATGTGTTGCACTACATGATATTAGCCTGGATTTTTATTCTGCATATCTGGGTAATTCATAGTAAGAGCCTCACTCCAAGGGTGCAATGTCTTTGCCCCACCTGGGACTTAAACCTGCAACCACCCACTTGCCCCCTCACGGAAGGTTGTTCCAAGCATGGCCCACTTCTCACGGCGAGTATAAAATGAATAATTCTGGTATGGAAACACATCATTCCCGGCGATTGTGTTGATGAATCAATCATGGCGAAGATCGGGCAGGGAGAAAGGAGATTACAGCAGATACGGCGTGATTGACGATGGGGCTCCGGCTGAGGAGCAGCTGCTCCATTGCGTTTTTTTTGTTCTTTTTTTTTTCCCCAAAAATCTCTCGCCCGAGTAGACGCCCTAGCCAGCACCCGCCGTCTGTTATCACCGCTGTTAAAATTTTCATCCCGGCACATTTAATTACCGACCGCCGCGTCGTGGCTAATGGCTCCTTCCTCCATTGTAGAGCTCAGCCTTTTTTTTTTTTTATTAAGGGCTGCCTCGTACGGGATTAAGACCGCGGTGTTGTTAAACGCACTGTAGGGGAGCTGGGGGGTGGGGGTTGGGGCGATGGGATGGGGGGAAGGGTGCCCATACAAATCTGCCCCCTTGACTCTTCCCCTGAGCTCGGGGTTATCGGCGCACATTCCCACCACCCTCCACTGGATATTATCTCCAATTAACACGGAGCCATTTCTCTCAGGGTGATCTCTCGAGCAAAGCACAAAGGCCCCGCTCCACGAATCGCTAGTTATTACAGAGCTCCGGTCTCAGGATCGGACAGGGAACGGCCACCAGTGCTTCACAACAAGGGGTCGTTTGGCAATCACCGTTCAGCAACCCATTACAGGCCCAAACTTTTACTCCACCTGCCTCGCCCTCCAAATCTGCCTGTCCTCAGATAACACAAAATGTTAGAGCTACTCATTACTAACTTGCCGCGAAGTTGTATTTCTCGCCACCTCCCGCTCACACCAAAATTCTGTAAATAGGTCCAGATCTCATTTGCACCTTTTTCTGCTGGAAAATGTTTTAAAGACAGTTTTGCCTCCATACAAAAACTACAAGAACAAATCACTGTGTATTTCTGCACAGTTCTATAAAGTTCTTTAAAGAAAGTTGCTTGGCTACCTGTGTCATGACCATAAAAGGCTCAGGGTGATTTATATATTTCAGGAGAAAAATGTTTCTGAAAAATACTGGTAGAGTTGAATTTGTTTTGATAAACTCTGATAGTGCTTTGAATTATATGCGCCAATCTTTGATGTGATCGTGTAGATTCGCATCCAGAAATGTTTCTTGATTTTTTTTCTGCAGAGTTGCATTAACATGTATTGCTGCACACTAACTGAGATTGGTTTGTGTCATCTCGCTCGAACAATTGAAAAGCAATACTGAAAAATGAATACCTGCAAACATACTGTGTATGCATTCAAAAAGGAAAACTCCTCCTGGACTATGAGCTCAAGCAAATCAAATATAGTTAAAGCAATGCTGAAAGAAAATTTAGACCAAATCAGACCAGAAGTGGGTTCAAATTTTAAAATATTCCTCAAACATTCAATGAACATTATATTGTTAAGACCAAGATCTATCAAAGTCACATGAAAACATTCCAGGTAAATAGCTTTCAAGGAACATAGAGAAAACTGGACAAAATGTATGTCCTGGAAACGTTTGCCCTAATGTTCTGGAATGTTCTAGCAACCACAAATCGTATGCTGAAAAGAGACCATTGCTGTTAAACCCCACATGTGTACCTTATTATAGTGAAGGAGACCTACTTCTACTTAGCTGCGTTTCCAGTATAATACTGCAAATGCGTATGAAAAAAAACAACAACAAACATAACATGCATTTCCAATTTTATTTTGACAGTTAAAGTGGTATCACATGATCTGAAAGAGCCATGTACAATTTGGTTGGAGAAAATGATTCTAAAGGAGACTGTTTGATGGTTTAATGCATCTTAAGTGCGGTGTATGCTTATGCAAACTACTGCTGCTCCCATTTGCAGTAACATTACATCCTACGGTCATTGCATTCCAACGTTACATAAATTCAGCCTAATGGAAACACAGCTATTGAGATTAAAATTTCAGTTCCAGGAGAGAAATGATGACCTGTGGAGATCCTGAGGCTTTTTACGCCACTGTTTAGATGAGACTGTTTCAGCTAGTCCCAGGCTGTGGCGTAGCGCTAACTAAGGAAGTGAATATACTGCAACTCCAGAGCCCATATGTATTCATTGAATTTAGGCTAATAGGTGAGTACACTGCCTGAGGAAATGTGCGTAATGTACAAAGCCCATATGTTTGAATGGTAATAAGGCTAACATACTATCTGAGGAGGTGGGCATAGTGTATCTCCAAAGACCACATGTATTAGTGGTAATAAGGCTAACATACTGTCTGAGGATGTGGGGATACTGTAACTCCAAAGCCCATATGTATTAATGGTAATAAGGCTAATAGGTGGGTATACTGTCTGAGGAAGTGGGCATACTGTAACTCCAAAGCCCATATGTATTAATAGCAATAAGGCTATTGGTGAGTGCACTATACATCCTCAGAAGTTTAGTTGGGTATACCCTGTATACGTTTGTATACCCTCAACTACAGGATGGATTCCAGGTATGTGATAGGTCTCGGATAACACTTTCAAGTTACTTCCACTCTATAACTCTCCGGAAAAAGACTGGGTGCAGCTGAGAAAGACGATCGTGGGCAGCTGACCGCTCTCTGAGTTGAGCCGATGCACTCCACTAAAAATGTATTACCTTATGTTCCATTGCATTGCATATGATTAATTTTTTCTTTATTTAGTATACACCCTAGCTCGGGGGGAGTCACAGAACAAATTTAAATCACTTAGTTAAATCATTATTCCAGACATCCAGAGCACAAAGGAATTACAATTGATTAGAGAAATATGATGAAAGATGGCTCAGACCAAAAAGTACTCAGTGCTGACGAACAAGAGCTTTTGCAAAAATGACAGTAGGCAATTATTATGTTATCTCTTTATTTATTATATACTTGACAGATATTATCAGCTAAGGTGACATACAGCTCTTTAGGAAAATAAATGTGAAAAACAAACACTATAGTAAGTTTAGGCACAACATTATGTAAAACTGTTATCATCCTGTAGCATAAACCCACAATTATGATAAATGGTGTCAATCAGAAGCATTGGTATGCAATTATGTAAAAGTGCCAGCCGACTGTAGCCGGACACCGCTGAATGACAAAAAGTACATAGGTGTGAGCTTGGTTAGTATTTGGTCGGGAGATACACTGTTCCCGTTTGATGTGGGGTTGGTGGTACAGTACAGGGTCGTTTTACCCTTTAGATCAAATAAATTTCCCAAAAAGCATAAGTGAAGTAATGAGGACACCACGCTGTACCAGGCACTATCTTTTGGATGAAACATTAAACAGTGGTTCTGACTTATGTAAGGAATTAAAAATCCAATGGCACTACTTACGTAAACTATGTCCCTGTTGTCCTGGTGAAATTCGTAACCTGGGTCTTTCAACTTCATTTTTAATCACCCCTCAGTTTTCCTGACACAGTAAGACCCCTTTATGAACTCCCACCCCACATTTTGTGAGCATTCAGATACAAAATGACCAACCATGATGGTGAGTCCCTCCTTCCCCCTTTTGCAGTAAAACACTTATAGAAAATACTAGATAAATGCAATCATCTACTATTTGTATTTTTGCTTCTCAGTTTATATCAGCGGCACAGAACTTTGTGAAATGTAGTAGTCGCTGGCCTGAAGTCGTACACTGTCAAAGCACAGAGGCTAATGATTCACAGGGTACAACTGTCAGGTCTCCCAAGGCTCAGTGCTTTGGTATCTACAATATTCACACCAAAGCCAATATGCCCCACTGTCCTGATATGCCTCCCTAATACAAACCTTTTGAAAGTCAACACAAAACTGGTATTTAAACTGAAAGCTAAGCTTAATACACATGCAGTGGCAGACATTCAGCTCTGATATCCTTTTAAATAGATTTAATGTCCAAAGCAAAAGAGAGCGAGTAAATATATAACAGAGGATCTTATTACCCTGGAGACAGTGACTTCTATCACATAACTGAAAAAGTGGGATATTGAAAACATCATCTTTAAATGTCGAAGGAAATTTGGACAGCGTCTCCCAAATGATCGCTAGCCCGGGTCTTTATTACCTGTTGAAAATACAAAGCGTAATAAGAAGAGAACTTTATTTTATTGCAGATCATTTTAGAGGTGATATCATAAATTCCTTTGGCAGTTTAATTATGTAGATTAAGGCATACAGAACAACAGTTGATTACGAAACCATCTTGGCCATTTGGTTTATCTACTGTAGGATTGTCATTTACTTAAATAATAATTGATCCAAACTGATCCAGTTCTAGGCACTACAAGCAAGATATTGAGGGTCTTATAAAAGTACAAAGGAGGGCAACTAAATTAATTCCTGGTATGATAAAAGCTATGCAGAAAGATTCAAGTTACTTAACCTATTTAGAGTTAGCGAAAGGAGAGTTAGAGGTTCTTTCATAGAGGTTCTTAAATGCATAAAAGCTCTCAATAAGTACTTATTAACTGCAATAAATTTTAGGGTGAGTTCAGTCTATAGAAAAAGGGGATGCAAATGGAAACAAGTTAAGAGAAAGTTTTGCACTGACATAAGGAAGTATTATTTTGCACAAAGAGTTGAAACATTGAACAGGTTGCCAGGTCATGTAGGTGAGACAGAGCCCCTTGCAGTATTAAAATCCAGACCGGTATTGGATAGTCGTCTGTTGAAATGACGAGCTTAGTTCAGCCGAATGGCCTGTTCTCGTCATAACATGTTCTTTTGTTCTAAAAGCTTTAGACTTTACTTTCCCTCTCATCTAACCTAATTTCTTGAGTCTGGATTTCTAGTTGATTTTAAGGTAGAAACAAAAAAACTGAAAATGCTTTAGCTCTCCAAAGGGAATAATGAGTTCCGCTGGTCTACAGTGTATCCACCACTGTATCAGGCCTTAATTGCACTCATTGTGCCAGAAATTGCAACTAAAATAATTGCTAATTTTTTGAGCTAGTTGAACTATGTACAAGGTTTTCAGTGATAAATTCAGAGACTTGTGAATAAGCCTGACTTTTTTAGGACGTTTTTTTGATGGATTGGAATGGTTCCACTGAAACCGAGTTAAAGAAAATGCTCGCTGAGGACCTTGCCATTAATATCATTCATCCCTATAGGCTTGGCATTATGGCCGTCCGATTTTTCTAAATAAACAAACGAAAAGCCTCAAGGCAGTACTTCCTCGTTGTACACCACTCATGTCCCAGTAACGTCACAAAAGGAGAAATATCCAACATTAAGTTCTGCAAATTTGTTTTTGTTTTGCATTACATTAGAGTCCCTGGTTGCTTACCGTTACAGACTCTTAATTTTGATCTCCCTTCTCCATTGTAAAGTGGTGATTGGCTACCTGCTGTGGTCAATGTTTCTGTTGCTGCTGTCAGACCGCTCGCGGCGAATAGGCTTTTGTTATGATGTCCAGAGGGATTGTAGGGTGACTGTTCAGTGCTGTTGCGTCAAGTCTTCTCTGCTGCTTCCTCTCATAAACAGAACCATTTAAGTTAATGGTATGCTTGCTCTCAGCGATCACATCTCACGCTATGGCGCACTCCTTCCTGCTAGCTCTACTTCTGCTAACAGCATGCCGACACTGACATTAGGTCTGCTCTGTATCTCTCCAGCTCTCTGGTCCTCCTCCCAATGAATTCAATTTTTCATCTCAACACTGTACAACCTATTATGGTATTGTAACAGGATGCATTACAAAGAAAAAAAACAGATGAATCATGACAAATCTGGGATTTAGGACATGCAAATTTTAAAAGTGAAGAATTAAAATAATAGATCAGTCTTTGGATAAAGGTTCATGCACTGTATGTTGGAAAACACTTCAATTTTGTAACAACTCTCAGTTATACTTGATAGCTGATAAGTTTGTTAGTCTGGTTTGGCACAAGTGGAGGTCATAGAAGGCCATTAACATGAAACAAACTGCAGGATAGCTTCTTGTTTTGTTTTCTCTCTTTTATTTTCTGTTGTTTATTCTGTGCTTCACACATCGGGAGCCTTCATAATTCCTCACTGCCGCCACAGGGGGAATACAGTGAACTGCGTTTATAGTGGTGTTTGAGCAGGTTCTCCAATCCTCTCAAAAGTCAAATGCTACTTTTTTTTCTAATCTGGAATTTGGCTGAGTCTAAACATTGTAATCCTTGGATTTATTAAGTTGTAAGAATGTGCTCAACAAGAAGATGCCTGGGCAGCTGAAACCACTGCAGCGAGTTTCTGAAACAGACACCTTCTAGAGTCAGACCGATAAATAAATGAAATAAAACAACACTGCCTGACTCGAGCGATAAAAAGATTAAGCAAATTTTCAGTTTTTTCCAATGAAAGCAGAACGCTCTGAACATATATTTGTTTGTAAATGTGGCATGCATTTGGATAGATTTTTGTAAATCAGTCTTTAACAAGTGCAGAGCCTCAATCCCCCTCCCTCTCACCTCGACATTGAAAGGAAAGCACAGCCCTAGAAAGGATTGTGGGAGAGTACTTATCACATAAATCGCACACATGCATAAATACACACACGCACACGATAAATATTATTCCATGATAGCAGAAATCCGAATCGGTCTTAAAAGAATGAAATCTCAACAGCGAAGCCATCAGTCAGCGAGGACTTTAAACAGCTACGCCTCTTGATGGATTGGCCCGATTCAGATCAGAAGATGAGGTGATCTGTCCTTTGTGTACCCTAAAGAAATCAGTTTTAATGGAACGATCACAACCAAATTGAAAAAAAAAATCATGCTCAAGAAATTAAAAAATGTGGACAACAGGCTGACGCAAGCGGTCCAAAGAACACAGAAATGCCCCAGTGAGAGTGGACACTGCTGTGCATGTATTACCTTGTATCTCAGTAGTTACGCATTTCTTTCCACTCTTTGTTTTGGGAATTTAAAAAAATGTTGTACTTCCTTCAAGGCAGTACAACATTTTTAACTTACCTGTTCGTCTGCTCAGTTGAGTTATTAAAAGTGAATACTGGTCACTTGTCATATGTTTTTTCTTAGTCCTATTTTGTAGAAAGCAACAGAATATACATATTTTAGCAGATATGAGAATTCTTCAAACTGGAACCAATGAAAACACATTTTCATGCACAGCCTCCATTTAAGCCTGCTCAGACTACAGTCTCCCCCATGCGTTTCTTCATATCTTGCCCATGGCAATACAAAAATTGTGCATTGCAGTCTGAGAAAACAGAGCAGTAATATGGATCGCAGTACAACATTCTGCATAATATTGAAGTCGCTGTTACAATGTAAATCGCTGAAAAATGTCCAGGTCAATAACGCACAGAGACCCTGAACTGCACCCAGACTCTCTTAATTTGCTGCAGAGAACATAAAAGCAGAAAGTCATTCGAGTCCGCCTCTCTTTGCTGAGATGAGAAGGCGTGATGACATGTGTTTTGCATAAACAGGAAATTTCGAATATGATATCCATCATAGATGAACAAGACTTTTTCTCATGTACATAATGGTGGCTGATGAAATAATATTAAAACTTGAATCTGAGTAACATTATTACAATGCTGCATTTGAATATCAAGATCTAAGTAAGAACCATATAACGGGTTCCATTACTGTTGAGCTTTTCACCCTCTGGTGGTAAAAATGAGTCAGTCTGTGTGTGAGTGAGTGAGTGAGGATGCTACAATTTCTAGGATTGCTTCTGGTAGTCAGAAGCAAGACGCTGTGCATGTGAAATGTGCTGCCTAGCATATGCTTGTATGTGGTGGGTGAAACTAAAGTGCTAGTCCTTGGTAGTAATGGTGTGCCGAGCACTGATTCAAGCTGGCAGGCCCTAAAGACAAGGCTCAGCTGGCCACAGCTCATTTAGGGAGGGAAAAATGAGGCGCGGTTAGCATGCTGGTCCCCCAACACTTCAGGCAGCGGTGACTCCTTTTGGGCTGTGATTGACGGTACACTGAAAAGGAGCAGAGGGTGGCTACACGCATGCCATCGTCTGAGTTGATAGTAGTCTGTACTATAAATAAGAGTGGCATGGCCAGCTTGCATTATTTGCTTAATGATGATGCTTATGTAGTCGCTGGTCTGGAAACATCTTTCGCCAGGGTTTTGCACTGTTGCTCATATAATCAGATGGATGCCCTTATGTTCTCCCACATTGGACATCAGTCAGGATAAGACCGTCTGTTAAATGGATGTTATGTGACGATAGAGGATGTTGCTGCACTATCTGTACAGGCCAATAGATATGACTGAGAATGGTGATCTTCATCTGTTTCTTTCACTCTTCCTCAGACTGAAATCTTTGGGTTTAGGACATACAGGAAGACAACCTATCAGTGCTAGCCATGCAAGGCCTCTTAGTTCTGTTTCATGGGTTAAACTCATTTCAGAAATATGTAGTAAGCTTCCTGGTCCCATTCCCTTTGCATTGATAGGATGATGGCCGATTATAGTGACAGAAAGGGTATGAGACTAGACTAGGCCTAGAGGGCTCAGAATTCAGCAGACAGGCCCATTCTTGTGAAGACCCTTTAAAATTAGTTTGATGCTTAGTAAATTAGTGAAAGCTCTCCCGGCTCCTTCATCTGCAAATAGATTTATTTTCTATTGAAAGCAGTTTTCACACCATCTTAACTATCCGGCATAAAGGACCATTGGAATGAATGGAGAAGACCTTGACCCCCGGCTATTTCTAATGCCACAAGAATAACTGCTTTTACTGAGGACAAAGCAGAGAGTATGAATCTGTTTCGCAATAACTCAAATCAAGTGCACTGCTTCACTGGTATATAGTCTTTCTATGACAGAGGAAAGAGAGGTGCAGCCAAAATAGTAGCTGGTGAAGAAAACCCAATACAGACAGTGTGGAATTAGGGTACGGAATGTTTATATACTGTGTGTTAATAGCGTAAAGAATGTTTACACACTGTGTGTTATTAGGGTGGAGATTGTTTACACACTGTGTGTTATTAGGGTGTACAATGTTTACACACTGTGTTATTAGGGTGTATAATGTTTACACACTGTGTGTTATTACAGTGTAGATTGTTTATACACTGTGTTATTAGGGTGCACAATGTTTACACACTGTTATTAGGGCATATAATGTTTACACACTGTGTGTTATTAGGGTGTAGATTGTTTACACACTGTGTTGTTAGGGTGTATTATGTTTACATACTGTGTGTTATTAGGATATAGATTGTTTACATGCTGTGTGTTATTAGGTACAGTTTGTTTACACACTGTGTTATTTGGGTGTAAAATGTTTACATGTTGTCAGGATAAAGATTGTTTACACACTGCCTGTTATTAGGGTGTTGAATGTTTCCATACTGTGTTTTAGGGTAGAGATTTATTACACACTATGTGTTTGTAAGGTACAGAATGTTCAGTCGCAGTGTAGTATTTAGGGTAAAGAATGACTACACAATCTGGTATTAAGGTGCACAATGTTTATAAACAGTTTATCGTCAGGTCAGCACTTGATGTTTCAGCAGAATTCTATATTGACAGGCCACTGGTGTGCAGACTGGATATATGTATGTTCCGTCAGGTCATGCAGTCAGGGCATATTCTGATGTGCAAAGGGATGACTTACTGTTCCAGAATATTCCATTCCTTCACTAACTTATACAGAGCTCAGTGCAGCCTAACATTTTTGGTTATGTAATCAACAGTAAGGAGGGGCCTTGGCTCTGGCTAACTGTGCAGTGAAAGCACTGTCAAGGTAATGTTTCATTCATATTATAAAACATATAAAACTATAGATTTTTACCAATGTGCCCCTTTGAATAAATGTTACACAAACCTCCAGAAGGGATAATGGACTTGTCTGTGTACAGATATCACAGGGTACTATCTCTGCACTAGATTGCCTAAATCAATCTATGTTATGATCCTACATCAGCCATTTTAGTGGTACACATTATTGTAAGGCTTTCTTGTGGAAATTAATGATCCACAATCTAAGCCTTTTTATTGTTATTTTTTCTAATGGTTTTTGGAGAAAAATATCAGCGCTCATAATGTCTGAAGAATTTATAACCTGGTATATGTTTCTGCTGCCTATATCTCATATGAATGTAGCATTTCTGTTTATATTTATGGCCTCTATTTTTCTAATTTAAGCAAAGCCTGCAAACTTATGAGGTTTTCAGACTGAAACTCTCTAGATTCAATACATTTCTATGTATTTGTTGTTCCTTTATTGTGGCCATATGTGGACAACCAATTGTTATGGGAATTTGTATGTCATGTACATATGCAGTATAATCTTATGTGATAATGATTGATATCAAGTCAAGAAATGCAGCCAGCAAAGTTCATCTTAATGGGAAAAAAAACCCTTCAACAAAATAATATGGCTGCCTCAGGTTTGCAGTCTTAGGGTGAATGCACTAACTTTGGAGTTTAACAAAACATTAAAATGTCACGGATTTTATGCTGTTATGAAGTAGCAGTAGGTAGGTAGGTAGCTTCTATTTGACTAAATTGAAGAGTTTCTTGTAAGGTAGGCAGACTATTTTGACGGAAGTTGTTAGTCGACAGATGAGTGCTGTGTTTTTTTTAATTTGTGTTGATGAAGGGATAGCGAGCCCGCAGTGGCGTGTGCGTGCTTGTTCCCGCCTGGCACATCTTGTGTTCGGGGCGCTTTTAATCCTCTTTTACTCCACCGGCTGAGCAGCGGAAGTGGCACGCCTTTGTAATGCGATTCTGCACACATTCACTACGAATCACGAGCGCATCCTCTTTCTCGCTCTCTCTCTCTCCCTCTCTCTCTCTCTCTCTCTCTCTCTCCATATACAGAGCCAGCCTTATCAGAAGCCCCTTGAATGTGCTGTGATATTTTATCTGAGTAAACAGTCCCCCCCTTTACATTTCAGCGCCGGCAGTTAAAGGCGTCTTCCCTCACCGTGACCAAGCGCTGTGCGCAAGAACTGAGCCAGTCTCTATGGTTAGCTCCCCTCAATAGTCTGTTTTTAATCTGAGATAGGTTTTAAATGCTCAAAGAACATCAAGAAGAAGAGAGTGCAGGCGCGCGCATATGTACGGAAATGCAAAATAAATCAGAGCCGTGTGACTTCTGCTCATTTCTGAATTGCCTTTCCTGCGTGGCTGAGTGAATTACATTCTGGCACTAAAGTCCAGACTGATTTCTTTTCCATTTCTTGTGCACTTGTGTACTTAAGTGGCGGGAGCCGAGGGAAACATAAACACATTTATTCTCCATTTAACATGTAGGGCTATGTAAAAAAAACGCTTTATTTATTGGTAGATTTTTTTTTTCCACAGAATACAATCGTATGCTGCAATGCTGTAGAAACATTGCATGTAGAGCGTGGTAAAAGACATGCAAGGATAGAGATGTGCACGAAATAGGATGATTCATGCAAGATTCATCAAAAGCAGCAGTGACAACTTAAGCACATTGATGTATACATGATTATAGAGGTTTTTTCTTTTTTCTTTTCTTTTTATATTTATATAAGAGATGGCAGGAAGAAAAAGGCCAATAGCTGTAGAAGCTATACCCTCGGGTACTTAATCATAACCTGCTCTGATGTTTGGAGTGTTGGAAAATACAGAAAAGACAGTAAAAATATGGGAAAATGTATGCATGTATATGTGATTTTTAGACATGGTCAGATTTATTGAGGTAGAGAATGATTATATATGATTACTGTGATTGGCCATTCACATGAGAGCGGCTGATTTCATCTCTAAGTGCAGTGGGTTCCGGAAAGTTCAGCTATGGCAGCGTCCTGCTGCTACAAGAGAGCAGGCAACACAGGTTCTAAAACCATTCTTGCTTATGTTCTGTCTTGATTTGTCTTCTCCCTCACCCACTTGTGGTGAGGTGAGGGGTAAATTGCTTTAAAATCCACACAAGTTGCTCAAAAACACAACAAAGTTACATTTTCTTCACATTTTGTTGCCAAAATGTTGCACGCCAGCTGGCAACTGCCAATTCATACACCAAAAACCCCAAACTGTTGATTCCATTATTCTGTCGTAAAAATTCTTGTTTTCCAGCCTTCCTCTATATCTTATTGTTTCCTTATTTGCACCATACAGCATCTGAGCCTCACAAAGAAAGTTGTGAATTATGAAATTTTATATTAAAAGATGGCTTCACATTGAGGTAATTAATACTTATCCAAATGGGTGTTTTTGGGCAACTCATGTCAGTTATCGGAAGTTCAGAGTAATTTCCACTCAGAAATGAATTATAAATAAAGTAATCTGACAGTTCATTATTTGGTGGAGAATTAATGCTCCTACAGCAACAGACTTCCAAATTTCACCCCAAAAGGTTTAAATCATATTCTTATGTGCCGCAGGCCCAATTAAGATTCCCCTCCAGCACCTTAGATCTGTCACAAAACTAAGTTGCTTTTCAAAGATACCTGTCATGCCGTAATCACTTGCACAAATTGATTTCCTTGTTCCCATTACCTGCAGGGTTGCTTGACATAAAACATGCATACAAACAGCCCGTATGTGCTGCCATAATATTTCATATTTGTATCATGATAGTAAGGCTGCCATATGGAACACGGTTGCAGCAGTAATGGTCGCATGTAATGACCACCATAGATACACAAATAACAGCCAGATTACAACCTGGTAGAAAAACAAAAAAACTTCTGTTGCTTTTGGTGATAGGGCCCTATGCTCTCTCCAGCTTTTCTACCTAAAAAAACAAGTCTGGGGTAATTGCAATTAAAGTATATGGATTGCTCTCTTTTTCTTGCAGCTTGGCTAGGCTAGACCTTTGTTAAACCATTGTGCCAGGATTCCAAAGGTTGTGGATTTGATTCTAGCCATCACATACAGTGATATTAAATGATTTTAAAATGTGACATGAACGCTTGTGTGATAGCAAAACAGGTTAGCCTGCAATCATACCGATTATACAAAGCATGTTCACACTATTTTCATGAACCTTTCCTTTACATTATTATGATTGTTATTATTATTATTATTATTATTAGTTCTCTGAGTCTTTCTGTCTGTTATTATTACTTTATGGTCTTTTTTTGAGCCGCTGACTCATATTGTGCAGAAATAGTAGCAGCAGCAGTGATACTTTGGAGTCCTTGAACTCTGCTGTGTGTTTGTCTGGTTCTGTCTTTCTCTCTGAGCTAGAGTCCCTTTATTTCTGATGTTCAGAGAACAGAAACCTTGCAACTATCAGAAGTGGATACGTCCTTGACATTTGATGTGTCGTCTGTGATGGATGCAGCTCTCATTTGTGAACGGGAGCTTTGGTTATTGTGCCTTGGATCTCTGCCCGAGACCTCCTTCGAGACACGCCGCATCGCGTCGCATCTCCACGCCCCGACCGGCCCCTCACCTTACCGACTACATCAAGAGACGGACGATGAGCTTGTTCGTGTAGGAGCCAATTAAAGCGTGGAACCGTAGTCCTTTCGCCCCTCAGGCCACTGGACTCAATGTTTCATAGAAGCTGTAAGAAGAGATCCTCTGTTAATTTAGCTGAGGGATGCTCCTCTTCTTCCCTAATGCTAATTCATGGCGTGTACAGTCTCATAAATTACATCGAGAACAGCTGCCACGAAAAAAAAAAAAACCTTGCTCCCTGGATACCCTGTCCACCACAGTACTTATCAATTATATGTGAATGCTAACACACTCTTGCAACAGTCTTGACATCTAAGTCATTGTTAAACGAGGGTCAAGGAACAGTTGATATAAGTCATTCAAATGAGTGCTCACTGCTGAATGCAATAAGTGTCACGGCGTGGTGACGGGTACCTGATGGTAGCATTAGTTAGGGGAAAAATATATTGTGTTTCCGTTTTTTTTTGTTGCAAGTCCTGTGATTCCTCCCGGGATCTTGGATGTAATGAACGGTTCATGTGCTGGACTTCCTGCCACAGCTCCAGTCTGCCCTCTAGAGGTAATACTTGGATTGCAGTTCTCAAAGGCAGCTGAAAGTGAATGCCTGACTTTGAAAACGCCTCCAGAAAAGGTCTGAATATAGCAACTGAGTATTCAGTGTACATGGAAAACAGAGAACTAACAATTAATGGAATTTCATCCTGAACCTGTTTACATTTAAAAGCTATATTAAATAAGGATAATTAATTAGTGGTTGATTAAAATTAATAACGCAAGAAAGTTGTGCATTAAAAGTATTTTTGCTCATTTGTATATTTTATCAGTTTGCCAAGAGGGTGACTGATGTTTAGCAAAAATGAAGAATTATCAAAACATGATTCTGGCCAGTTATTGATTTACAGGTCAGATATCTGTAATCATACAGGGGCCATACATGAGGGAAAAGCTAAATTTAGCAACAACAGAAAGCAAAGAAATTATTTAAAATGGATTCTCATGAGTGAATAAAACAGCTTGCCAGGTCAATATTTTACAAGCAGAGACTCTTGGGTTGTACAACACAGACTTGACACAGTGCTGCACAGCCTACACAGTAGGGCAAATGCTGAGTCTACAAGGGCTGAATAACCTAATCCTGTCATCAGACAACATTCTTCTTTTATTATAGATACAGCTGAGCTGTTCATTTTTATTGTTAAAATGAATTGGGAAGATTAGATTCAAGCAGATATGTCAATACAAATATCCATGAACACATCTCAGTTTAATTGTGCAGCAGGATTTTTGTGAACCATTTCCAGCTCCTTCAGTTTGGGACTGATAATTCTGATAAATTGTGGACTGAGTCCACTGAGATAAGTGGTAGCAGTTTTGAGTAGCACTGCATAAAAAGGGGGCGGGAGACCATACAGTTGCACATGTGGATTATTCCCAGAATGCTTTTAATCAGTATCGTATCAACTGTGAGCAGCATATGTGGGTAAATGTTTATTTTGGGTCCATTTGAGTCAGCCCTCTCCAGGGTTTCTCTAGTGTTCTGCTCCAGCATGCTGGACTGTGACAAAACCCATTAAAACAGCTGCTTTGGGCTCGGAGGGGAAGTCAAAGGGGACTGTCCATGTAAAATTAAGGGTCACATTCAGACTCTGTCAGCAGGAAACATTCGTTGTCATCCTGTGATGTTTTTAACATCACCGCACTCTCAGATCTACAGTCTTCAAGGCTAGCTGCACCTTAAAGGGTTACCTGGGTTACAGGGGTAATCTCTGCGGTGTCAGGGGTGACAGCTGTCCGCCAAGACATCCCGCGACTCCCACCCAACGAGTGATCTGTGTTTTTCTTGTTCTTCTAAGTGTTGCCGGCAGCGCATAAGAGCTGTTTTTATTTTTTTTTTTGGCACGGGAATCGTTGGTCATCTGTGACCACTCAGCTGGGGGTCTTTGGCCACGGTTCAGAGGGAGAACATCCACCGTGCTTTCCCAAATGCAGAGGGGGGCAGGGGGAGAGAGGGGAGGGAGGAGGGGTGGAAACCAACATTAACAAGCGATGTGTTCTTACCGATATTCTCAAGGGAAACAACGTACAACCCCCCCGACCACCACTACCACAACCAACACGTCCTCTCGAGCTTGCGCACACGTTTCCATGGAGACGGCCTCAAAGCCGAGCACTCCGAGCAGTGCTGCACGGCGGCGGTGGTATGGTTGAGAGCCTTCCCGAGACATTTGTCCGTGAGATTTGTCACATGTCCAAGGGGGTGGGGGGGGGGGGGGGGGGCGGTACCTCTGCAGCACCGGCACAGCCTGAAACTCCACGCCAATTCTGATGCCAGCTTGAATCAAATGGCACCCGTATGCTGCGGTTTACACTGTGTACACATTCATTAGTGTCTCTTTCATGCCGCCCAACCAGACAGGTCTGCCCCCCCACCCCCCCCCCCTCAGCAGTGCTCACAAACCAGCGGCCGTGTGAGAGATCTCTCTCTGTGTCCCCTTTTTTTTATCCCAGACACCTGCATTCCGAGGACAAAAATTTCCCTGACAGGGCATTCTGATTTATAAATAACCATAAAATAATGAGATATGCTGGCAGAACTTACATAGAGGGGATGCCCCCCTCTGAGAATACAGTAAACTTCACCTTGATGCAAATTAGGAGATAAAGTTAGTTTGGGTAATTATTTTTTGCAGAATATTAATTTTAGAATAAACGTCCAACATTTCCCTGCTGGGAAAACTCTGATGGACCCAACTGATCTAATCTGACAAATAATATTAAAAAAACTGTTTCTCCCAGAGCTCATACATAGGAAGAAATTAGCTTTTCAAACTTCCAGCAGAATTAAATGCCATATAGGCAACATGAACCATGTATGGTTGATTATATGTTGTTCTGATCCCAACCCATAACATAGATATTTGTGGAAAAAAAAAAAAAAAGATCCAGTCATGGTCATCTAAGGTTTCAGACTTCTCCGCTGTTGAAGTGTCTGCACGCCAACCACACGCTGACATATTGAACGGAGAGAGCACTCGGATGCAGTTTGGGTGGGATAAAGTCATAACAAAGCTTCACTTGGCACGTATGGTTGTGAATTATTCATAAATGTTAGTCCTTCTCTGAGATTTGGGGTTCAGTACTGCAGGCAAGGCATTGTGGGAGAGCCAGGGAAGGTTTACAGGAAATATGTGCTTAAAGGGGACATTTTGCTTTGGTAACCTTAAGCTCGATAATATTGTTACCTCCATTGTGACTTCTTAAAGGATATAGAATTGTTTTCCGTTTGTCCTGTACTCTGAATTGACCAAATCTTGTGCCAGTGCAATTAGGCCTCAATCCAACTTCAAATCATTTTGCATTCATCTCATAAAACAACATGGGAAACATACCCCTGGCAATGAACCTACTCAACATGGACCTTAATAATGTATATTAGTGTGAAGCTGCTGTTGTTAAAAAAAATCTGCCATCTTAAATCGTCTCCCATACATAATTTCCAAGACATTTCCCACAATCCTCTTTTGAAAATTCCTCATTTGTCATTTACTCCCCATACATATTTTGTCTCAAAAGTCCTAAACCCTCTGCATTAAGTGGAAAATGATTTTGTCTGGCAACCCTGAGCAGGCTGTGCCGTAGTCCCTCACAGCTTTCCGCCTGAGCCACAACAGAAAGCTGGTGAACCAGGCTGTGTTTGCGTCACAGCCCTGGAGGAAGCATTAGCCTGCTAATCTGCGCCGTCTCTAAGACTAAAATCGAGGGTGAAGCGTTCGGTATCGTCACGCTCTTAAGACGCTGACGGAGCCGTCGCTGCTCCCTCGGTCCCTGAGAATAAAGCTAAGGGTGTCATTTGGCAGATAAATAAGCTGGATGTCACATATTCCTTTTTAGTTTTCCTTGGTTACAGAATATTTTGGAGAACTTTTAGTGCAATAAAGCACCCTAAGAATGTCATTTTTGGGCAAAATGTCATTTTTATGTAAACACACACACACACACACACACATATATATACACAATTTAAATTTAATTCTAGTTCACTGTTTGGTTGGCACCAGCTCATGTTTTATTTAAAGCTACTTAATAGCTAATTAAATTGTTTGTTTACTCTTTTATGTGTTTGCTTTTCTTTATAAGGCCATCTATAAATTTAGATTTTATGTTGTCATCTATTACTAGGCTGGACAATGTAATGCCAAGGACCATAAATATGGGTTTACTGTTTTGTTGTCCTTAGACACAGTTTAGATTTGACAAAATGATGTTGCTCATCCGCACTCACCTATCCTTGTTTTGTTCCTGTTTTGTTTTTGCAGAGCTTTGACAGAATGGTAGACTGCATCAGCAAAGTCATGCTACACACGGCTATCTCATGCTGGCAACCATTCCTGGGGTTGGCCCTCATCCTCGTCTTCGTCGGCTCTGCCCTTGGCTGCCCCGCCCGCTGTGAGTGCTCCGCACAGAGCAAGTCCGTCATCTGCCACCGCAAGCGCCTGCTGACAGTCCCCGAGGGCATCCCCATCGAGACCCGCATCCTGGACCTCAGCAAGAACAAGCTGCGGAGCGTCAACCCCGACAACTTCTCCTCTTACCCTCAGCTGGAGGAGCTGGATCTTAGCGACAACATCATCAGCTATGTGGAGCCGGGGGCCTTCAACGCCCTCTTCAACATGCACACGCTCAGCCTCAAAAGCAATCGTATCAAGCTGATACCGCTGGGGGTCTTCACTGGCCTTGCTAACCTCACCTTGCTTGACATTAGCGACAACAAGATCGTCATCCTTCTGGACTACATGTTCCAGGACCTCCACAACCTCAAGGTGCTGGAAGTGGGGGATAACGACCTGGTGTACATCTCGCACCGGGCCTTCAGCGGCCTGCTGGGGCTGGAGACCCTCACGCTGGAGCGCTGCAACCTGACGGTGGTGCCAACCGAGGCCCTGTCCCACCTGCACAACCTGGTGGTCCTCCGCTTGCGCCAGCTCAGCATCTCTGTGCTCCAATCCAACTCCTTCAAGAAGCTTTTCCGCCTGCGCCACCTGGAGATCGACAGCTGGCCCGCCCTGGACACAGTCCCTGCCGACACCCTGCACGGGCTGAACCTCACCACGCTCTCCATCACCAACACCAACCTGTCCGCCTTCCCCTACCTGGCCTTCCGCCACCTCCCTTACCTCACGCACCTCAACCTGTCCTTCAGCCGCATCAGCCACATCGAGGGGGGCATGCTGTCTGAGCTGGTGCGTCTGCGGGAGCTGCGCCTGGTTGGGGCACAGCTTGTCGCCATCGAGCCCTACGCCTTCCAGGGCATGAGGTCGCTCAGGGTCCTCAACGTTTCCCACAACCAGCTGGACACTCTGGAGAGGTCGGCCTTCCAGGCCCCAGAGGCCCTGGAGAAGCTCCTGATCGATGACAACCCCCTGGTGTGCGACTGCCGCCTGATGTGGCTCCTGCAGAGGAGGCACTCCATAAACTTTGGGGACGCCCAGCCCGAGTGCAGTGTCCCGGAGTTCGCCCGTGGCAGGCCCTTCCGCGAATTCAAGGAGTCCCTGCTCTCCTGCACCAAGCCCAGGATCCGCGAGAACAAGACACAGCTGCTGTTCGTGGACGAAGGCCAGCCGGCCAGGCTGTACTGCAGCGCGGAGGGAACCCCCCGGCCCACGGTGACCTGGCTCACCCCGCGCCGGCGCCAAATCACCAGCAAGAACAACGGGGGACGGCGCCTGACGGTCCATGCCAGCGGAACGCTGGAGATCAAGGTGTCGGAGGTGCACGACAGCGGGGTGTACGTGTGCGTGGCGAGCAACGCGGCAGGGAACGACAGCCTGTCTGCCTCGCTGGCTGTGAAAAGCCTGGGCATTAGCGATAGGTCGCTTTACGCCAACAGGACCTCTCAGTACTATACTGAACCCAACAACACCGCAGCCAACGCCACCAACCTCTACAACATGACCTTTGGCCTTGACCTAAAGACTATTTTGGTGTCGACCGCCATGGGCTGCTTCACGTTCCTGGGCGTGGTCCTCTTCTGTTTCCTGCTCCTCTTCGTGTGGAGCCGAGGCAAGGGCAAGCACAAAAGCAACATCGACATTGAGTATGTGCCGCGCAAGTCCAACGGGGCGGGGGCCGAAGGCACGGAGCCGGCCGGTCCCCGCCGCGTCAACATGAAGATGATTTAACGTCATCGGCGGGACAGGCGACTAATGAGTGACGGGAATGGGGGATGGCAGCTAGAGAGGATTAATGTACCCACAAGCTTTTCGGGAGCCACACGGGGACATTTCACACTGTGTGCTGGAGGGACCTGATAGAGCATGCCCAGACTCCACATTCCCTCACCAGGACCTGTACAATCAGGCCATATAAGGAATATGAGGCAATTACCTGCTTTTCAGCGTTTTGTATTTGCCCACTTTGAATCCCGAAGTGCGGAATTGGATTACAAAGACATTACAGACCCTATGTACAGTACATATTTGTATCTAAAAACAAAAAGAAAATTGTATTTGTTAAGTCTTGCGTCATGCTTACCCATTGCAACAAGACAAAATATCTTTACAAATACATAGGTTTACATATATATACCTAATGGTGCATTACGTGTATGTATGTATGCATATGTGCAAACTAAGCAATATTTACCGGACACAGCTTCAGCCGAATTGAAACAATACCCCAAAAATCAAGCTTGTTCTCTCCTCACTTTTATAACTTGCTCAAGATTCACCAGAGAGGATTTTGTTGGTATTCCGGTTATGATGATGCGGTTTCAGTCAGACACATCCGCTCAATGAAATGTCATGTCTTTCAAAAACGCTGGATCCTAATTCTTATAGCCCTCTATCCTAAGAACAGCAACAAACACAACAACAGACATATTACTGGTTGTCATGATGAGTGGCATTTTGTAATATCAGGTTCTGTGATTTTAAGACTTATCAAATAATAGTATATATATATATATATATATATATATATATATATATATATATATATATATATATATATACTATTTATTTATTTATATAAAGTTACCATTCTTGTTTCCTTATGAATCACTGTTTTTTCCTCTATCATTTTCTTTCTTTCTTTGACCCCCGTCTTTCCAGGGGCCTTGCCTGGCAGCCTACAGATTTACACGTTTCCATGTTTCTGCTGTGAAATGACCCTTATTTTCCCTGCTTAGAAATTTGAAAAAAAAATCTGTTGTGGTAGTACCCTCATTTCTGTTGTTCAATCATTTAGATTGTGAAAAGTTAAAACAAAACAAAAGAAAAAAAAAATCTGTATGTTGAATAAAGAATTCATTTGTACCCTCATGTCTTAAATGTGGAACGCAGCTGGGAAAAGAATTCTGGGTGGGAGGGTGAAAGGGACATTTCTCTCATGCACTTTTTTTCAAAGACACATCTTGATATCCTCAGATGACATTTTTTTTTTTTTGTTTGAAAACTGACTTTGAAAGTGAGCTATATTTGAATGTAGTTTAATGGTACTATTCTAGTCCCCAGTGAACATTTATAACATACCTATACACACAATTTTGACCCTTTGTTCACCAAAAACCTCCTCTACATTGTGATTCATAAAACTAGAAAATAACATGAAAATGTGTGCACTCTTCAAGCTCCAGATGTGTGTGAAACTGCCTCTAGTGGCTGAACAGTGGAATTGCAGCCAGGAGACAAACATTCCCCTGATATCTCAACAGACAGTACATTGGAAAAGATATAAAATGTGTGCGAATTGGCCTGTGTAATTGTATTGTTTAAAACGACAGCAATATATGTATAATTAAGAAAAAAATTCTAATAAATCATTCCAGTAATGCCGTTAATTTGGGTTGTGTCTATAAATAACATTCTGCAATAAAAATCCAGCTAGAAAAATATTCACATTAATGACTGAGCGGAGGTATTTTTAAAACATTTTGTGAAAAGCAACATCATGAAAGCACATCAAAGTTAATGTTTGAAATCTGTTGCACATTATCAACTTTATTATCCAAATTTCTTTACAGACATTAAATGATAGACCAATATAATTCAAGCATTTCTGTGCACAGTTGGGTTGGGGGAATAGCGCGTAATAAGCTACCATAAACGGCCATGTGAGGGTGTTCACTAAGCAAAAGTCTGAAAACGCATTCATGAGCATGCAACCTGAAATGAAACATACTCAGGTGTGTTTTACACTTTATTAATTTATACACATTTTTTAACATTCATCAAATGTTTGTACACTTCAGTTCAGTATGAAATCATCAAAATTCTACAACTGACGACCTTGTTTGAGTGTCAAACCCTTTTTATAGAGAATAAGTGTACATTTCAGTCATAGGCAACGTTAAGGGCCCAAGAGCTGTCCTAAAACAAAGCTACCACATATACCATATATCTAATGGATCACTGGTTCATTCAGTCATAACAGAATCTACATGAGTATATAAAAAAAGCATACACTAACACTGAAATACACATATACATATTGAAAACACACTTAAACACACACACACATATATGTAGGTTGAGCACCCTTATCCGAAAATCCGAGATCCAAAATGTTCTAAAAACTTGCTGACATGACGCCAAAACTGGAAAATTCCACACCTAACCACTGTATGTGACTTACAAGCATTCGTACATATGACCAAAAAGAATACTGTGTAAATAAATATATTAAAAAACAAAACGTATATGTAAATGTAAAAATTACGCTTGGTCGTATGTCTACCAGTGCTAACGGCCGTGCATACGCTAGTGACCGTCAGACGATATCCCAGCATTGTGTACACCCTCTACATGCCATGCCAAAATATGTTCAACTTACGTCCATTTCGAGATACAAGCGGTCAGTCAGAACAGAGGCTATGTAAATGTTGATGAAATAGGTGCTCAAACTCCCCCGTCCTTTAAAAGTGCCTGCTTCCTGAGCTTTGTCTGCTCCAGCCTTCCTTATTTTGGGTTAGCCCTAATGACGTTATCCACAGAAGGAGCCCCTTTTAATTGTGTCTGGCTGTTTTACACCCTGGCTGGCTAATTGTTTTGTAACAGACGACTTACAAAATCGAGCTGCACACCTACCAGTCTGAATCATTTGGCTAACTACTATCATTTGCAAGCCATCTTGTTAATTTTTCAATTAGCAATTGTGCTAAGACGTTCATTTGTCTAAATATGATAATATTTCGAGTTCCCTATCGAGTGAAAATTACCTAACATCCTGTTTTATTGCTGAGCTATTCACATCAAACTATGAAATTCTGGGTTTACATACCGTTACTAGTGTTTTCAGATTTCTGAGTTTCACATATTAACGGTTTGACAGTATTATAATTACCCGTTCAAATTCATCCTTGTTAACAAAACTAAAAATCACAAATTAACACTGATCTGGTTCTACATCCACCTCCGCAAGAATCTGATTCATTGACTTGACACGAGACATTTCATCTGAGCTTGCGTATGTGTGTGTGCACAAGAAATCCTAAGCTCTCTAAAGAACAGAAAAATCCCCTTACCGAGGGATTACTGACCTAGACCAAGAAAAAAGTTCTTGTAAAGCGTTAGATGTCAACAATGCATCCCCCTGATGGATAAGGTAAAAATAATGAATACAACCAGTGCAATTGCTTTTTGTAAGTATATCCTTCCCATGTTATTCCCTGCCCCATCCCCACCATGGCTGGATGTGGGCTGAATCAATGTGCAAAGCCGTAGCTGCCTCTGATCTGGAAATAAAAATGACAGGGTCTTTGCACAAATGAGGTTGACACTAATGTAATCTTTTCCAGTTCCCACTCCTTTTTTGTTATTCAGGGAAAATTGTATAAAATAACCCTGAATGTTCTTAATGCATATTAAACCGTGTGTGTTTGCAAGCATGTATATACACATATATAGAGTACAGATACATGCACGTATATAGTGCTGAGGCAGAGGAGCAATAATGGGAACAGTAAGCCTGAAATAACAGGGATTTGCTGCTTCCCAATAGCGATAGGGGAGAGAGGATTCACTGAACCAAAAATGGGAGGGGCTATAAAGTGATACCAGTGACTCAATGATTTAGACCAGGGCTTTCAAACTCCAATCCTAGAGGGCAGCAGTTTTTGAAGTTTTTTGTTGATTCCTTTCCATCAGCAGCCATTTTAGGCCATGGACTACAGTCAGTGATTTAAATTATTCGACTGAGCGCTGAAACGCACCAAAACCCAGCAGACACAGCGGCCCCAGGACCTAACTTTGACACCACTGACTTAGACCAATGGGTGAATTGGCTGTGTGGAGAAAAAATTTTAGATTTTTTTAAACAAATAAATGACTGATTGACAGCTTAGTGTAGCTCCACCCTAATGGGGTTTGTTAAACCTCACTGTAACTATCAACAAGGTATACACATGGTGTGTGTGAGGCATTACATTTTATTTGATGTGAGGAGACAGAACTGGCTATCTCAGCACCAATCAGCTGGGAGGGGGGTGGAGTTTTTCTCATGAGGGAAAACACCAGCATCGCCTTTGTGTGAAGTGTACTTACAGCAGACTGATGATAGCTGACGGTTATCTGAATAATCTCCGAGCGCGCTGTTAACCATCTGACATCTATGCCGAACACCTGCAGGGGGATTACGTATCACTGAAAATGAATTTGGAAAAGCAGCAGGAGTCAGCGCAAGTCGTGGCAGATTAAGGCCTTAAAACACAGTCACATGACTGCTAGAAAAGTGCTTTGAAAACTAAGGCCGAACATTTGTCCTTAACTTTTACTTACAGCTGAATTAGACTGCTGTGGTTTTTCTCTGCAAGACGTTTTTCCAAGTTGACTTCCACAATAGCTGATCTCCCCAAACTGTGTTTGCTGGAAGATAAAAATGAACCAAAGGTCAGGATGAACGTTGACCAAATCCCGGCCACACTGAATTAAGGTGAGACCCTGAAAATGAACGCTTCTGAAGTGGGTCACCAGTTCAATGATGTCCCATTAAAATACAGTATACCACATGAACAGTATAGTGGACAATACATATATTCATGTATGCATGCATAAATACATACAAATACGTGCAAATACATGGACATAGTTTATCTTCTGAATAATGAAATTATGAATTAAAATATCTATAATCACTTCATGCTCGCATTTTCCGATGGGATATTTTCATTTTCCAGCATGCTGAATGATTTCTCCTGCTCAAATTCAGAGAGTGAATGAGAGCTAAGCACAGAATGCTAATGCTCGATACTACATTCGGCACATACGCTAAAAGGTGCGGGACATAGCAAGAGGGGATGTTTGAATGTTAGAGTAGTGGAGGCACTGAGTGGCCATGCTGTGCTATGCTAATAAGACCTTATGCTGCAGGAATCATGAACATAACCACCTGCGCCGTACCGCGGCCCACCTGCCTCTAACGTGTCAAACTAAAACGAACTTTGTCACAACCCACGTTGCGACTGCAAAACCAGAGCGCAAGGAGTTACCCCATTTCTTCCAAACCCGAAAATTGAAATAAATAAATAAAAACGGAAAGTAGGTTGGTCTTATGTGGGTCAGAGCCGTCCCGGACCTTGCATCTCGCATCTGCTTCTTTTTGCGGCTCTCGTTTTTGGCCTTGTGATGAATTTGCACGCTGAGACTTGACCGTTCCCTCTCTCTCGCCTCTCTCCTCCCGATGCAGCCACCTGTAAAGCAGGTCAGGTATGAATACTGTATCAGCGTGGCCGTGTGTGTAATTTTCACCCAGGGAGTTAGGACCCCCCGACCCTTCCCCTTCCCCCTCCCCACTCCGTTCCAGTACCCATGGAGGAGCCGAGCGTGATGCCGGAGATATTATTACGGAGGGGAAGACACCGGAGAGCCATGTCAAGCATCTAATCTACATTCCTCTGTTTCCATCACAAACCAAAGGGGGGTCGGAGTCTGGCAGCGGCCTCATAGCTAGGTAACTGTAGCATTCATTCAATTTCAGCCCAGCCAGATGATCATCCATGCAATGGGTACCCTGGTCCGGGTGCATTTTTTCCATTCCGAGATGGTTTTCAGGATGTGGATGTGGGTGTGATGGTGTGTATGTGGGGGTTGTGCTAAAGAGCTTTGGAGGAAAGAAGGCCCAAGCCTGGCTCCACTTGCTGAAGCGCAAGGTGAATGCAGGGGAATTGTGGGATAGCCTCCCAGGATTGTCAGGCTGACATTACTGTATCATGAGATTTACGTGGTCACAGATTGCGAAGGGGTGCTGGGAGCCGGCAGAAGCCAAGCGGCACACTGCCTGGGATGATGAATTCTATTGACGTGTCCACAGCTTGCAACAAACCAGATGGAGTTTTCCTCCATCAGTTTTCAAACTAGGATAACCATAAGTCCGACATTTGCATCCAGTTTCTGGAAGACTTGTTCTGTGGTCTTGTGTCATAAGAAATTCTCTTTTTCAAATAGTTCCCTGAGTCCTATAAATTTTACCTGTCACTAACTACAATGACAAAGAAAAACAAAATGGATGACCAACGAAAACCAAAATTCTTTTTTGTAAATAATCTAAAAACGGTTGCCAAGCATCACACACATACTTTGATAAACAACCACCCCCAAACACATGCATTAATACAGGTGAGATACGTGCTAAGTAACAGTCTCAGAATTCAATAGTTTGTTTCAGCCATAATGACACAACAAAACAACTCATAAAAATGGGTGGCAAAAACATGATAACATCAACACACAACATCATAAAACACACAAAGTTTTGTTATGAGTAAACCTAGCTCATCTAAAAGCCACACAGGCACAAACATTTTTTCAGGCACTACTTTTTTCACACTGACCAAATCACCCACAATCCTCTATTTGCCCCAATGAGTGTGGCCAACCAGGAACCCCACAATAAAAAACAGATTCAGTGCAGTCCCTGAAAAATGCTTGCAGCATATCTCTGTACATATGAAAAAGAGAAATAAAAAAAGGAGCATGTTACAGGAACTTCTAAATCCGCTGTGTATTTCTCAGGCCCATAATGTGATTTTAATGCGAATCACTGCAGGTGAGCCCTATTAAGGAAGCACCGACGGAACCCATAAATATCACCTGGCTGAAAGTTAGCCTGACTGTGCAAGTTTGAATTAAATTTTCATTACATGAAGTATTAAGCCCAGACATCTCAACTCCTGGTTTGGCACTTGCTACGTCAGCAAGTTCCAGGACACCTGAACTCTAGACGATCAGTGAGAAGGAATTACCTGCAAAACCTGAATAGAGAGGGGAAGGAGGAAGGGGGCCTTGGGGATTGGCGGGGGGGTGACAGTCATCAGTGAGAATATAGAGGGTGAACTTCAGCTATGTTTAAATAGGCTGCTAAAGTAGGTCACATTTTCTATGCTTCTGGGGGCCAAGGCTCAACCCACTGTTGTTTTTTGTTGTTTTTTTTCCCTCTATTTTTTCCAGGCATCTCTTCTAAAATACATCAGTTCCTACAGCGACCTACATTTTAACACGGCACAGTTAGAGGTAGGCATATTTGCTCTGAGACAAATAAAAGAAAAACAATACATGCACATTAAGTGAGCTCCAACACTCACAAATGCATTCAATCCTGTCAGGTAAGCCGTAAGCATGTGTTCCGCCGGTAGCACTGAAACAATACATATTTTCTTTAATTTGAGCTAAGCAAAACCGCTTACACCTGTTAAATCATTGTTTGTTTTGTCACATCATAACACAGGAATAAATATAATTTCTGTGCACTAGGCATTTGAAGAATGTACTCATTTATTCAGCCAAGTTTTCAGTCAGCAGAGTTTCAATTGCGGCTTTATCAGGAAGTTTTATTTCCGTGCTCCTGTTTGAGATCACGCTTGGTATGTGGATGGTTTCGCCGGCAGTTGATTGTCTGACAGTGTCTGTTAAAACAAATCTGGATGCCATTGTCTCTGTAAATACAAGCATCAGACTTAACCATGCTAAGGCTTGGCCATTATCCTATCTCTCTCCACCATACTGGAAAAAGAAGTGAGTGTGAAGTACAAACTTATTTCCTTTTCAACATTACAAATTGTCCCCAATGGAAAGACAATTCAATACTTATCTTTTATGTTTTTTTTTTATTTCTGTGTAATGGCTTTTGTACAAAATTAAAAAACTCAAAAGGTTGTTTTTACTGACTGTTAGCCAGCAAAGTCAGCTACATGTTGTACCAGTCACACATTCTATGGTGCTGGCAGGTAATTTCTTTTAGTATGCTCTGTTTCATTTCCACTTATTTCAAGGGCTTTCCTCAAATGTTCTGATTTCAGTTCAAATTCCTTCAACTCAGTCTGGTGATTGGATTGGTGATTATTTGAATCACCTGTGGTCTGCAGTATGGGGACTGATACCTAATTAGTTGTTATTGACAGCAGCTGTGAGTGCATCCTCCTTTATCCAATCAGGGTGTGAGGTTGCCCTTCCTGTTTTCAAGGGGCAGCAGTGATCATTTTGACCAAAACCTCAGCTGTGACAAGATCTCATGGCTGAAGTCAAACCATATCCCTAAAACAGCTGATACCCTGAGATTTCATGATAGAAATTAAGACCATTTGAGGCACCACATTCAGTAGCATTTTGAAGGAGGAGTTTTAAATGCCTTATTGCTTATTTCTTTCACCTGCAGGCGGGCTGTAAAAGCAAATTCATCGCAACCTTCTGGTTTGCCTCAGTGTTGCCCTAAACCATACAGGCTTCATTTTGTTTCATTTATTTCAGCTAAATATCAAAACTAAATATTTTATTTCCTTAATATTTGAAGAGTCCTTTAGGAATGTCACGAGGAGACATTTTCTTATTTAGTTTTAATTTTATGTGGTTGGGAACAGATTTGAAATCCTTCTTCCTGATCAAGAGAAGCTTGTGATATCAGCACCGCCACAATGCTGTCAGTTATCTATGGAAGGTAAGAGCTTATTTTGGAAATTTCTAATACGAGTACTACTGCAATTACTGTGTGTTTGAACTACCTTGCTATAATACCATGTAGTTATGTAGTTATGTAGGGATATAAACTCTAGCACCTCAGTCAACCCTTGGGCCATGGGTTGATTGCATTTATTGTGTTAAGTAGCCCAACATAGATAAGCAATCATAAATATTCATGCAATTGACTGAGAAGCTTTTTCAACTTAAACCTGAGGTAATTTCAACATGTTGAGTTTGTCTTGGAATGCTGTTAAAGTGTATGTGATCATATACGCATCAGAAGAAATGCACATGAAATACACATTGATAAAATGGTGCAATAAAAACCACAATTATGTATGTCAGACTGTGAGGTGGGATTGAACACATACATGAAATGGCTGTGGTGCCGCAAGGAGAATGTTAATTAAGTAAGGTCCCCTGTATCCCGCTCCACAGGTGTTGGTGTGATTTTTGGAAATTACTGAAAATTAAAGTTCATACATAGATGTTAAAGCACAACTAAAACAGCTGCCAGCTTCCAAAGAACTGTAGAAACCTCTGAAAACCCCCAAATAAAAGACATGCTGTTTTCTGTATTATAGTAACTAAGTGAGGTCTTCACAATGAGAAAATTTAGCCAACCAGTTTTTTGCAGATTTGCAATTGTTCTGCATTGCAGCTCTTCATATAGACCGTTTGTTGAAATTCCCTCTCAGAAGCTAAAATTATTCCATATACTTCCTCAGGATTTATTAGTTTAATTTCACTTTTTTTCTTCTTTGACTGTTTTAGCCCTTTTTCTCTTAAAGTTCCATTATCCGTGCAAAATTCCAATGGCTATTTTTGAACACATTCATTCACATGACAGTTGGACAAATTGCTAAATTTGTAAACTCAGACGTGGTCAGAGAGGCAGATATTGAGAGAGGGAAACAAAAAACGAAGAGGGAGGAGGCCCTACTCTCCAAGGTCTCCCAGAGGGCGAGGATCTCCCCCATCCACTTGAATAAATTTTGGTCCAGAACGATTAAGTCATGGTCAAAGTCTTCCTTGTTTCGCTTCTTTTTACCTGTGAATCGGAATAGGCAAAGAGTACAATTACATCAATCACACATATGTTGAGTGGAAGAATCAGGCAAAGAAGCACTTTATTCTCCCAAACGATGAGGTCGAACCCTCAGCCATCATTTTCTGCACCCCCATACCTCCCCAACCCAATTCAAAATATAACAGTGGAGTAAGTAGTGGTCAGGCTTATGTTTGGCTGCAGTTTGGGTGACCAATGCTGTCGGAAATGAAAACAGGGTAATGGGGATCCTCACCCACGTGTACGTCGTGAAGGTCACCTGATGACCATCATGGACGATGAACCCTGAAATCGTAATGATAAATAACAAAGTGCATGACATGATACAGAACCCTTTTCTCCTTGAAAACGCGTAATGGCTGAAAGATGCAGCTTCAAACTCATGGGACTTATCTGCCTTCAACCGCCGGTGGTGGCTGGGAGTCTTTTATCCGCTCCCGGAGCTCAAACACCAGTCGCCGACTCAACATCTGTGGGGGCTGCACGGATACCGTGGCAATGGCTTGCAGATATTGTGAGCAGGCAGCCACGCCTCGGGGCTCGTGGGGTTGTACATAAAGCCTTAGATGAGGTGTGCTGTCCAAAAACAGGGGGCTCTGGGCGGGATCGTCGCTCCAGCCATGGCCGCCACCCACTTCCAAATATGGATTTTTCCCCAAATATTCCTGCAGGGGCTTTTCTGTTTACAGAAACATAATGCAACTGGATTGACTAAAAATTGTATAATATTTTACTTAATACAAACTTTGATAAGCAATCAGGTGTCATTTCCTCCTTCTGTACTGATTGAAAACTTTAAACTGGTCAGTCTATTTCAAAGAAAGACCAGGCATAACATTTTTTTGTAGACTCTGTGTGGCCTATGGATTTATTCAGAACATTGAATATTGCTAAATGTTAAACAACAAAATAACAAAATGCTGCCACTGATATAAAATACTTCATTAGTCCCTGCATTACAACTAGTAACAATTCATTATATATGGTATCTTATAAATTAAGATACCAATTCATCTTTGCAATTACCCCTTAATCTGCATTCATGATCAATTCACAAGAAACCAATTTCGGTGTGTATGTGTCACAGCAGATCTAGACAAGCTCAATATTGTGCCGGAGTGATCATTTTTGTCACGTATAGACTGCGGGGAAATGAGCAAAATATAAAATGTAGATCTTTTTTTTTTTCGTGTGAAGTTAGCCCTTACAAACCAACTACAGCGCAGACAATGGTCTCTCCGAGCCAGCTCTACATGAACGTACTTTACAATTGCTTTCTTGGGCGGATGGAGGCTCCCCACGGACTGCTGCGAGGGCTGAGCATTACGGGAGGAACGGCGGTTTGCGGGAGCGGGCCGAAGCGAAACTTCAAATGGCTGCCGCAGTCTCCGGGTGCGTGAAACAGAGTTCAGCGCTGGGTGCTTCGCTCACTGTTTCTGATCTCGCTCCGCACAACCAAATTAGCTCCCCAGTGCTCCACTACAGTGCAGCATGTGAATACACATGTCCTTGAATGCATGTACAGCATATCATTATTAATTTAACACACGTTCACACCGATACCTGGCCGTGACTGTATTAAATAGTTATTCTTTATGCGATCTGTTTAAGCAGCTGTGAGTGCTGACGGTTTGTATGAAAGCCAATTTTCGCAGAAGGGAAACATTATTTCTCACAAACGACATGACACAAGACATAACGAAATGCCACGACAATACATTTTCTTAAGAACTATATTGATGTATATGAAGGAAATTGAATTATTCAAGGGTACCCAGAAGGCCGTCTGGACTGCTTTGCTTCGCCTCAGTTTTTGTCAACTGTATTCATCGCGTGGACTTTGGCCCACAGAAATGTCGCTGCACTGGTGAGAGAGTTAAAACATAAAAAAAGTGGGTTCTTTGATCTACCCTCCCTGAGATGAGCCCCATTGTAACATTTACGTCTGTACATGTTTAATTCTCACAGAGGGGATGAAGTCCAATCCATCCTTGGACAAAGTGTTCCGGGAACAGCCAGACAATGTATTATAAAGAGATCAAAGCTTCACCACTGGGCTTTATTAAATTCTATCCAAAAACTTTCTTCACCCCCCCAAGCTTCAACAATGGCTGTGCTAAACAATGGCGGTGGGGGGGGGGGATATCTGCGAGATGTCTCATGTCCAAAGGCTATCTCGCTCAGATGAAGGAGAATTGTTAATGAGAGCTTTAATTGCTGTTTGGTTCCGCTTAGACTCCCCATCGTTTGTGTTGATGATGATGATCACTGTTAGTTGTAAAGAGAGTGGTAGTTGTCGCTGCTGCTGGTGCTGGACCGCAAAACTACAACAATAGTAGCCATGGCTAATGCTAGCCATGATGAAATGTGTACATGCCACCTTGGTTGATGCTAACAACAATGACGTGCGCACACAATGGCTAATGCTAGCCATGATGACGTGCACACCACAGTGGCAAATGCTAGCCATGATGACGTGCACACCACATTGGCTAATGCTAACCATGATGACGTGCACACCACAGTGGCAAATGCTAACCATGTTGACTTGCACGACACATTGGCTAATGCTAACAATGATGTGCACACCACAATGGAAAATGCTGACCACGATGAAGTGCTCCTCACCTTGGCTAATGCTAGCCATTATGACACGTTGCACACTGGTTTTCCAGTTTCAGTAACCCTCAAGTTTAAGTGACACTTATAAGTTCATGATTACCTTGCAACATGAACAATCCAAACATGGCAAGCTTCATGTAGATTATTTGTATAATTCAGCTCAAGTGATCCATTTTTCGCTTGTCACAATGAACAACAGATCAGAACAATATTCAGTGACTGTTAAGTTGCTCAGATTTTCCAGTGAATTTAACTGTCCAGATAGTGAAAAGAACAACACAGGTCTGGCCTAAACCTGTCCACAAATCTGTGATGAGTCTGGCAGATTGATTCTTCAACTTGGATGCCTGCTTTTCTATAGCAGAGTGCCAAAACTGTTACATATGCAGAGTCTGGAAATATATTACCTTACACGACAGTATATTGCATGAAATTGTAGATAGTTAACAGGCAGTCTTATCCAAGGCAACTTACAATTCAAAGTGCTTAAGTCAGGGACAATACTGTTAAAGTCCTTGAGGGAAGGAAACTCCCAAGTGTCATATGTGACAACATAAGACACTACGACCCTTGGAAAAAAAACTCTTCATTAAATAAACAACAACGATGCTAGCACAAATAAGATAAACATAGGACCTTATTGACCCTGTTAAGAATACACTAAAAGGACGGAATTTTATTGTAGTCAGAACCAAACAATGCATTTGAAAAGTGGCAGATTTTTGACATGTTACAGAAACCTATTGACACAGCACTTAAGCTGTGGAGTCTTCCAGGTTCATGCAGTTTACCAAATATAAGTTTATCATTGTTTGTCATTAATTTTTAAATTATAGCATCAACCATCCACACTTATTTCATAGATATATTTTAAATATCAATTCATTGAATTTGCTTTTAAAGCTTAGGAGTATTGTAAGTTAAGAGGACTGTCATGGTGTTTTTGATAGCGGTGGTGCTGATAAGTTCTCCATTTTACAAATCATATCATTTAACAGGCTGACACCTTAAGCAGGGTCCAGCTCAGAGGGACAGCTTCTCCCTGGCACCGAGTAGTCAATAAAAACAACACCAGAATATGCTTAT
This sequence comes from Albula goreensis, assembly GCA_022829145.1. Classification (NCBI taxonomy): domain Eukaryota; kingdom Metazoa; phylum Chordata; class Actinopteri; order Albuliformes; family Albulidae; genus Albula; species Albula goreensis. The sequence continues at coordinate 4,215,739 of CM040758.1, forward strand.
AGGTAATGGCCTGGTCATGATAGGTTGGCAGGGAAGCCTGACAGGTGACATTTTATCCTTGTTAGCATAGTTCAGTATGTGACATAAATTGCATGCATGATGACATAGTTATGGCTTTTGCGATAAGCTGAAAAACACTGACGTAACTGGGTAAGAAAGTTCTTATGTCAGTCTGATGACAATGTCATGCAGGCTTTAAGGCATAATGGTTGTGGTAGTGGTTGTGTAGGAGTAATGTTATAATTAGGTAAGTAGGCAATGGCAGTATTAATCTCAGAAGTAACAGCAGTGGTAATTGAAATAGCAGCAGCATTTTAGTTTATTGTTATTAATATGAATTTTGTATTATTTCTTTTGTTTAGCTAATTTCCCCCAGCCAAGTTCTAACGGTGAATTTTCATCTAGGGTATTTCTTTGTTGTCAGACCAGTCTAGGTCCAAAGTATAGGTTCAAGTATGTAATCCAGCTTTTTCATCAACTGATCTGATCGTAGCTCTTGAACTTTTACTTTCTTCCCATTAGTTGTGATCATTATTCATTTTTTTCTTTTGTCCCCGTGCATTTAGTGATGAAGGGCATTAAAACAAAATATATCAAAATGGAATTACATAAACATATCTGCAGTACAGTGCATACTAATCAATAGCCAACTACCATTATCAACAAGGAATGGATTATTTAATAAAACTGAGAGCAAAAACTCCTTTGAATATGGTATGGGCATACATAGCAGAAAGATTAGAGAACAGTAGTAATTGAGCAATGTTTTCCTTGTCCGTAACATCTGAAGCCCTTAAGCCACACTTTGTTTTTTCAAATGTTCCACACCTTAAAACGCTCACACAAACATAAAAATTACAGCTGCTATCTTTGTTTTGCACTCCCAGACAAGATTAGAGGACATCGATGACAGGCAAGCCCATTATGTAAATCACCTCATTTAAAGTCTGCGTATCAGCATTTGTCGAGACCGAAAGTAACATGTAGATCTGTAATGTTCTACAGGAGCACACAGACGGATCACAGTCACTTTCATGCCTATTAACTGTGTGGCGCATTTCAATAAACAACTCATCTCTAAGATGTTAAAGTTCAAAGCACAGTGCAGCATGACGGAGAAGCTCTCTGAACTTCACACTTCAGAAAATAACCCAGTTTCCCTACAGTCTCCCTTTTTTGTGGCAGTATGAGTTTTTAAAATGCAATTAAATGATTTTACATCAAGTGAGTAAAGAGGTAATTCATTAGATTAAGCTGTGTACAAATGAATTAATGGCTGCTGGAACTTGTTTTATTGGATTTGTTCAATTTACTGTTTGTCATTTACATTCATATAAATACAGGTTAAAAGGAATTGTCAGTAAGTAGTTCAGACTCTTCGAAGCTCATCTTGTCAAGGCAACAAGATACAAGACAGTTTGTTGCAACGCAGTCCATGTTCAACCTTTGTCTGTTTCAAAAATAATTATAATGCGGATTTGCTATGGCACAATTTGGGAGGCTTCTACACACAAAGGTGAGTGCAAGCTTTATAATCTTACCACCAACAGTAACGAAAATGGGTTGACAGAAAAATATTTGATTTTTTTCCTCTAAGTGATAGTAAATGAGCTATATGAACCCCCTATGCAAGAAAAAGTTGTCTGAAATGATTGGAATGTGCATAAATGAGGTCAACATGTATAGCTAAAAATCCAAAAACGACATAAGACATAGTCTTACGTCCAAAACGTGGAAAATTGGGTTGACGCCAAAATATTTGACTTTTTGGCTCTAAATGATAGAAAATCAAGTACATTCTTCAGCCACGCGACCAAAAGTTGTCTGACATGGTTTTAAAGTAAGTAAATGGCAAGAAATTGTAGAGTTACCTCAAAAAAGTGGAAAAATGGGTTGACAGGCAAATAATTCAGTTTTTGGCTATAAATGGACTTAAATCTACAATATTCCATACTTGGGCGAGTGAAACTTATCAGAAATGGTGTAAAAGTATGTAAATGCGACGTATGTATTTTTCTGAAAATCTAGAAAAGACATAAGACTATAGCCTTACATCCAAAACGTGGAAAAATGGGTTGATGCCAAAATATTTGACTTTTTGGCTCTAAATGATAGAAAATCAACTACATTCTTCAGCCACGTGACCAAAAGTTGTCTGACATGGTTTTAAAGTAAGTAAATGACAAGAAATTGTAGCATTACATCTAAAAAGCGGAAAAAATGGGTTGACACACAAATAATTCAGTTTTTGGCTATAAATGGACTTAAATCTGCCATATTCCATACATGGGCGAGCGAAAGTTGTCAGAAATGGTGTAAAAGTATGTAAACGCGACGTATGTATTTTTCAGAAAAATCTAGAAAAGACATAAGACTATAGCCTTATGTCCAAAACGTGGAAAAATGGGTTGACGCCAAAATATTTGACTTTTTGGCTCTAAATGATAGAAAATAAAGTACATTCTTCAGCCACGTGACCAAAAGTTGTCTGACATGGTTTTAAAGTAAGTAAATGGCAAGAAATTGTAGCGTTACCTCCAAAAAGTGGAAAAATGGGATGACAGGCAAATAATTCAGTTTTTGGCTCTAAATGGACTTAAATCTGCCATATTCCATACTTGGGCGAGTGAAACTTGTCAGAAATGGAGTAAAAGTATGTAAACGCGACGTATGTATTTTTCGGAAAATCTAGAAAAGACATAAGCCTTACGTCCAAAACGTGGAAAAATGGGTTGACGCCAAAATATTTGACTTTTTGGCTCTAAATGATAGAAAATCAACTACATTCTTCAGCCACGTGACCAAAAGTTGTCTGACATGGTTTTAAAGTAAGTAAATGGCAAGAAATTGTAGCGTTACCTCCAAAAAGTGGAAGAATGGGTTGACAGAAAAATATTTTATTTTTTTTCCTTTAAATGATAGTAAATGAGGTTTATAAACCCCCCATGCAAGAAAAAGTTGTCTGAAATGATTGGAATGTGCGTAAATGAGGTTAACATGTATAGCTGAAAATCCAAAAAAGACATAAGACTATAGTCTTACCTCCAAACGTCACAAAAATGGGTTGACAGAAAAATATTTCATTTTTTTCCTTTAGACAATCATTTCTCATTGACTTACAATTGCATTCATTCATCCCAACACACACCTGGCACCCCAGAATACCAGCCTTTATCACTGCGTTACACACCTCTGTCACAGTTAACCAACTTCCTCTGCTGTATAGCCAATAGAGTCTCACTTTTTGGAAGTGCACACGCCCCTTTTACACAACTAAATCTTTAATGCTGAATAAAATCTGATGGAATACATTCTCCATTTTTAATTTATACCATTTGTGTTTTGTTGAATGGACACTGAATATTTTACTCAGTTCACAAATTCTTAGCGGTATGCTGAAGACAATTGTTGATTATAATTATCGTTATATCGGAGAAAAAAAGGGTAAAATTGTGTTGAAATGCGTAACTAATTGTTCTACAGTCTTTCTCACCTAATTTAAGCATGTTGGATGCTGTCAGTTTTTCCAGTGTTGCCAACACGTGTTTGTAGGTTCTTGCTTTCAGTCTACATTCACCTGAAGGCTTTGTCATGTCCTACATGTGTCCATTTTGTGAGTTGCACCAGTCTTTTTCAGTTTTCAGCAGGGGAGCATCCATGGAACCTTCGTAAGAGAGAGGGAACCTGCTGGCGCTCCGACCTCCCCGAAGGGCATTAACGTTGATTGATTTTTGCGCTTGTGGAAATCTTGACTCCAATCTTATCTGATCAATCAGCACAGATCTCTGGGCCAAGAGATATCGCAGCAAAAAAAAGTCAACCTCTGGTGCTTCGATGACCTGTTCTGACCTTGGTGTTCCTCCGTCGTCGCGTTTCTCTTATCCTGCTCTTTTTTGAACATGGTTTACTCCTTTTATCCAGAATCCAATGCCTTGACAATGGTTCAGTGTCCACAACTTGGTTCAGTTCCACAATTTTCTACACTGAGGTTTAGCTATTTCCATTTATTTCATTTCATAAGCACCTTTGTTCAGAGAATGCAACTCAACTTGATATGTACCGAATTTGGTGTTCGGTTAAGTCGCTCAGATTTTCCAGTGAATTTAACCATCTAGATAGAAAAAAGAACAACACAGATCTGGCCTAAACATTTCCAAAAATCTGTGATCAGTCTGGCAGATTGATTCTTCAGCTTGGATGCCTGCTTTTATATTGCAGAGAGTGCCAAAACTGGTACACATGCAGAGTCCATGGAACTATACACATGGAAATATATTTCATTACACTCCAGTATAGTACATTACATTGCAGGTAGTTAACAGGCGGTCTTATCCAAGGCAACTTACAATGGAAAGTGCGTAAATCAGAGACAATAGTGCTAAAAGTGCTTGAGGGAAGTAAACTCCCAAGTGTCATATGTGACAACATAAGAAACTAGGACCCTTGGGGGAAAAAAAAAAAAAACTCTTCATTAAATAAAACACAACAATCCTTGCAAAAGTAAGATAAACATAGGAACAGTATTAGAGCATGTGTTAGTTCGTTGATGCCCCGTCCCTAAACAAGAGTCAGTGACCGGTTGTGATATTTGATAGGTGGAGCTGCTTTTCCAGACTGGATATGATTGGACAGTTCCTCTGTCTGAATAAAAATAATCCCATTGTGATGTCATTACTTCCGCTTGAGATGTCGGTTCCATCAAAACAGATAGTCAAACTCGTGTGTGTTGGCAGTTCCCAGCTAGTCAAAAGCTGGAGCGGAGTAGACCAAAACTAAAACAAGCTGGATGAAGCCCAAAATAACTGGCGACTGAAATAAATAAAATAATGTCGTGCCAATGTAAAGCTGTTTAATCTCCATGGGTTGTTTCATTTTACGTGTATGACAATTACCTCAAATCAAATCAACTGTCAGAATGAAATCAAATAAATTGTAAAGCTTCCTGAAATAATCAATATTTAATTATATTTACATTGTAGAAAAGCACACAGTCACAGATGTAGACCTCAATTTCTGTCATTCAAATTTGTTGGAAACTGTGTTAAGTCCTATTTTTTGATCAGGCCATCCTTTGTTTAATATGAGAGTCTCGGTACTTACATCATGTGGACTAAATTCTACTCTTTTCAAAATGTTCCAATGAAATTGTATATTGGCTGTGAAATGTTTTAAGGGTGAATTTTGTGTGGGGAAAAAAAGATCTGTCCTAAAAAATCTGTTGTGCATTTGTTGGAATCTGTGAATATATTTGTACTTCAGAAGGCAGATCACTCAACTTAAAATAATGCAATAAGCATGAAGCACTGTAATTTTGCTGGTACTCCACCATGTGAGATGTAGTCTTTCTATGTAATATGAGGTGTTCCAGAGTTGGTTCTGGACAGTTGCAGAATCCCCTGTGTTGCTCAGCACTTAAATGCTCAATTAAAGTGATTGATTACTCAATTAGATGCGACTTTTACACTGAAAATAAAAGCCAGCAGACCCTGTGGGTCTGGGTTTGCCATTCTGTGGATCTCCAGGGCCAGGATTGGCCATCACATGGATATCCAGGGCCAGGATTGGCTGTCATGTGGATCCCCAAGGCCAGGATTAGCCAATATATGAATCTCCAGGGCCAGGATTGATCATCCTCTGTGCTCATGGCTGCTAACTGCAAAAAATGTGGTTTTTCACTCTCCAAAATGAACCACAACTGAAAACATAAAAGGATATAATTTTCTAAAATAACAGAAAGCAAAAAAAAAAAAAATCACTCAAGAATGTACTGGAAACACAAACAAAAATAGGGATATCGACATGGGGTATGGGAACCTGCCAGCCAATCAGGACCAAGAACAGCTCCCTGGACGATACAATGCCCCAGGAGGGAAAAACATGAGCTAACAGGAGCTGTCTGGTGCTGAACCAGGGAAATGGCTGCTTAAGTCTCCTTAACTTTGCCATTTCCCTATGCATAATCTCTGGTGGCTGTGGAAAAGGGGAGACCAAAAGAGCCTGTGCGCCCGCTGGTGGTTACCTGCTCCCCAAATCTCTCCAGCTCACACCTGATGAACATTTCCGGGAGAACAGTGAGAGGAACTCTTTCAAGGAGCAACCTCAAATAGAAGACAGAGATCTTTCTTGGTTTTTTTTCCTCTCTTCTGCTATTTCCTCAAACTGTCTCCTTGGAGACAACTCAGTTATACAATTAATATACAAATTCATACATTTGCTTGAATTTATCAGTTAAGTTGCACTGTAGATGCCGGTATGCCAAAGGAACTTTAATATTTCAACATTTCGTCTCGAAATATTAAAGGTTCGCAAATATGATTGGCAGGTATTTATTTATTTTTTCATGGCAACGTTATGTGTTAACTCCCCCTTGCCAAAAAAGGTACCATTTGAAATGAAACAGTTGGATGTCATCACATTTGCGCATACAGCAACTGCATTCCAATGGATATACGTTTGACCTCAAAATGCAAATTAATCAGTTAATGTAAAACCCAAGTGAACTGCTGCCGTTCCAATTATAAGGATTTCCTGCACAGTCGTACTGGCAAACGGATTCTGTCGGGCCTCTGTTCTTCAAATCACGCACTTCAAGGAGGATGACAAGTTCTCTAAAGATTCTCCAATGTCAGTCAAAAAAGATTCTGCTGTAAAACACATTTACGTTTTTCCCCACAGATTTCTACTTTCCTAAACCCCTCAGCATTCAGATTTCAATCTTCAAAAATACACTTTTTTTTTTTTTTTGCAATTGATGCTAGCCTGCAGTCCTTGATTATATGAGGCATATTGACAATATTCATAATGATGACGATGTCGGTATAACTGTTACTAATGATTTATGACATATCATTTGCGATGTCCCAGAGTCAACTGTACCTTTTGAGTCACTTTTTCAGCCCTGTAACCGTGACACTGCGCTATCATCTCACTGCAGAAAAAAATAAGTGATAAGACTTAACATCTAGGTCAACCTTAAACTCTGATACTGTATTCAGTCTAATGGAGGTCATGTAAGGGCCATTGGTCAGATATGGTTCTTTGATAGGTGCTCCTCTGTCACTGTCACATCAATCAACTGTGATTATTTCAGATTAAGTCTGATAATCAAATGTAAAAAAATTAGTATATACTACACAATTTAAATGATCATTTTCCTTGCTTTTTTGTGAAAAAGACCTAGGCTTTTCTTAATTGGCTGTATTACATTTTGATAAATTGGGATACATGCAAGATTTTTCCTTGGAATGAACAGGAATGATCAATGTAAAAACCTTTACATTGAGAGCTATCCTTCGTGCTGTAAATGGACTTTTGTAGAGCCTCATGGTTTCTGTCACTGCCCAGGTTATAACTGACTAACTTTGCTCACCAGCGACCCCTCTGGTCAGATGATTCCCCATAATATGCCTGTACAGGTAGCAACATCAAATTTTTCCACTAAGCTTTTCCCTTATGCAAACAGCTTGGCATGTTAATTATGGTGAAATTGAAGGTGAAATTTTTTGATGAAAACCATGTGAAATTAAATGTAAAATAAAACACTTTAAATGAAGTATCAGTACTTAATGAGACTACGGGCATATATTGAGTGATTCCAGGCCAATTTTCTTATGAAATAAGTGATGTCAATTGAGAGTTTTAAAAAGACTCTCTGATTATGTCACACTCATTCGTACTCCAGCTTCCCAAGATGGCATATCACATTATTATATTTGCATACCAATAAGAATGGTGTTTCATTAGAAAAGTCATTAAAAAATTTACAAACTACAAAAAAATTTGGAGGACAATCCCAAATGCCAAGCAGCTTTGTAGCTTTGTATTTTCTGGCCGTCAAAATAGCAGTCAAAATAAGCACCCCCTGCTGGTGCAATAAGTAATTCAATTATGACTGAGACATCTGCGAGCACATGCATTTTTTACGTGAGGAATAAACAGGCTCCTAAATGAATTACCATGCAACTGATGTCGAGTGGCATGAGGACAGTCATTTCACTAAGAGAACGAAATGATAAGTGGATGACTGTTTCGAGCATGGTGCCATCTGTACGAATGCAGAGACTGCAATATCGGTAATAATTCTCGCCGCGCGAGCATACGGATCTGTGAGAACGCCCGGGAAGAGTTTGCAGGTCCACAAATCACATTAAAACGCAATACACTGGCGACTTAGTTGAACTGATTCACATTGAAATGATAAACAGCGATCAACAGCCATTACATCTGTAGGGATATCTATATTCCTGTCATTGAAATCCAGTTATGCGGGATGAATAATTTATTTTGGAGTGTAAAAAAATGCCATATCAGTAATGTTTCCCGTATTTCACCCACCACCCCTATCCCTGGGCTAGCTCTCCTGTAGTGCTGTGTGCCCTGTAGGGAGGAATATAGTCTCTGCTTAATTGGCTAATCTATCAAACAGTGTATCTATTTTGGCTTCACAGTTACTTGAGAGGATATAGATGGCTCACCTGAGGGGCACAATTTCAAATTTGGGAGAGACAAAATTGAGAAAAAATATCATTCAAATGGGTCAATCTGTAAATTAAAGTTTGGTGCTGCGAGGAACAAGAACAACAAGGCCAATTAGGGTGTCTCTTTCATATGGATTTGACCAAATGTTTACCTGTGGATTTATATGTACAGAAATGCCTACATATACTAGATTTAATACTTTATATGTGTGTAGTGTATTCTGTATAGTTTTCTTTTCATTGAAAAACAAATATATGAATATATATATTCAGTAAAATTCAGATATTTGGACAGCCTTAGCTGGGTTGAATAAAGAATTATTTTGTATAAAACTACAATTGAAAGAGAAATAATAATCACATCAATCGATCCATTAAAGTACATTTAAAAAAAAAAAATTTTTTTAACAGGATTTATGTCCAATTAAGAAGAGCTACTTACTTAATATACAGTTCTCTCAGTACTGGATGCAAGCAGAACAAGTAGTGAATCATAATAACAATTATTTCATCTTTGCAATTAAGATGGATACAGCTAAGAACCTTTTTACATTTTCATGCGTGACTTGGCGATTACAAAAAAGGATCATCAAATAGCGGATTGACATCGGATATTATTTAAGCCATATCCGCGGGCTTAATTCAAAGGAGTGGGGTCTTGGAGCTGTAGCTACAGTGGGTTGGCCCTTTTGAACCCAGCGTGGTTTCACGTGACGCACAATTTCGCAGGGGACGTTTTAGGTGAGGATGTGGCACTTTTAAATGACTCCGTTTTAGCGTTCGGGCCCTTTTTTGGTTCAGACGAGGTAAGTCACTGAACGGGTGTACTCCCAGAACACATGCAGGAAAACCCATCTCTACTTTAAAAGACACAGTAGGAGCCATGCCCTGCAGGAGTTTGTCTCAAGAACCACTACAGCCAGCTCAGGATGTAGCAGTGATCCACAGAAAAAGGAAAAGTGCCCGTTTGCAAACAAACTCTCCTCACAAAAACAACCTCTCAGACAAAAAAAAAAAAAAAAACTACTCCTGCAGCTCAACACTACATGACAGCTCAACAAAATGCAATCGGTGACACGAGGAGGTGACATTACTTATAGATGCTATTTTTATGTATCCATCATTTAACCAGGCGAGTTCAACTTGGAACTCAGTTCTCCTTTACAGTGCTGGCCTTGGGAATCGATTCAGGTACGGACTGCAAGGAATTATGTAGCCAATCAGAATCAGTCATTACATATACGATGTGAATGGGCTTGGAAATCCTTGAACTGGCGTGACATCATTATCAACCTCTGCCAGGAGTCTCACCGGAAAGAAAAGTTTGCAAAGGTGTTATTTGGGGAGGGTGACATCAGTGAATCACCCCCCCGCGCCACACACACACACACACACACACTATTTGACAGAGGTATGTGTTCCATCCAAGCACCAAACCAGCTGTTCCTAATTAGCACTTCTCTTCAGTCAGGTACAGGAGCTAATTAAAAATACCTGTTTTGTGTTACCTGGTTGGACAAGTACATGGTTGTGTACTATTATACATGTGAACTGCCTCTGAAGCTAGAGGTACCCAGCACATGGACCCTTTAAAGCCAGAACTTCTTCAATGAGCTGGTCAACAGCTGCAGCTGTGATAATCCACCTAGGGGAGAAACTTACCAAAGTCTAAACAGATGTTGCACTTTGCCACAGCAATTGGCTTTTACTCATCCTTGTGGCTCGATCATCCACAGTCAAGAACAATTTTCTGTTTTTTTTTTTTTTATTTTTCCTCACACCATCATTCACTTGCATGAAGGGCATGATGGGAACAGACTGTGAGAATTACATTTTGAACACATGCACAAAGTGACATTATGGATGAAGATTATATTATAAAAACTCTTTAAGGTCAAAGTGAAAACAGATTTCAACAAAGTAATATCAATGAAACAAAATTATATAAAGAAAAATAATTGTTTGCATAATTATTCACCCCTTCAAGTCAGTATTTAGTAGAAGCACCTTTGGCTGCAATAACAGCACTGAGTCTGTGTGGATAAGTCTCGTACATCTACTCACTGCAATTTTGCTCCATTCTTCTTTGCAAAACTGCTCAAGCTCTGTCAGGTTGCGCGGGTATCGGGCATGAACAGCCCTTTTCAAGTCCAGCCACAAATTCTCAATAGGATTGAGGTCTGGGCTTTGACTCGGCCACTCCAGAACATTTACCTGGTTTGATTTTAACCATTCCTGTGTAGCTTTTGCAGTATGCTTTGGATCGTTGTCTTGCTGGAAAATAAATCTTCTCCCAAGCCGTAGTTCTCTTGCAGACTGAATAAGATTGTCCCCCAGGATTTTGGTGTATTTTGCAGCCTTCATTCTGCCCTCTCTCTTTACAAGCCTTCCAGGGCCGGCTGCTGAGAAACATCCCCACAGCATGATGCTGCCACCACCATGCTTCACAGTGGGGATGGTGTGTTTTTGTTGATGTGCAGTGTTTGGTTTCCGCCAAACATAACGTCTTGTCTGATGGCCAAAAAGCTCAATTTTGGTCTCATCAGACCAAAGAATCTTCTTCCACTTGGCCATGGAGTCTCCTACATGCCTTTTGGCAAACTCGTCAAGATCTAATGTGAATTTTCTTCAACAGTGGCTTTCTCATTGCCACTCTCCCATAAAGCTTTGACCGGTGAAGAACCCGGGCAACAGTTGCTATATGCACAGTCTCTCCCATCTCAGCAGCTGAAGCTTGTAACTCCCTCAGAGTAGTCGTAGGGGTCTTGGTGGCTTCTCCCACTAGTCTCCTGCTTGCACGGTCACTCAGTTTATGAGGGCGGCCTGATCTAGGCAGATTCACACATGTGCCATATTCCTTCCATTTCTTGATGATTGATTTCACTGAACTCCAGGGGATGTTCAGTGCCTTGGAAATTTTTTTGTATCCATCCCCTGAATTGTACTTTTCAATAACCCTTTCTCTGAGTTGCTTGGAGTATTCTTGTGTCTTCATGGTGTAATGGTAGCCAGGAATACTGATCAACCAGTCTCTGGACCCTTCAGACACAGGTGTTTTATACCTTAATCACTTGAGACACACCCACACCACTCAGGTGATCTTCATTTCTCTAATTCTGAGACTATTGGCACCAATTGGATAGAACTCTATTGAATTAGACCATTAAATTTAAAAGGGGGTGAATAATTATGCAAACAATTATTTTTCTTTATATAATTTTGTTTCATTGATATTACTTTGTTGAAATCTGTTTTCACTTTGACCTTAAAGAGTTTTTTCCAATAAATTTTTGTGTGAAAAAAGCCAAATTTTATTGACCATGATTGATTTATGAAAGCAATAAAAGGGTAAAACATCCAAGGGGGTGAATACTTATGATAGGCACTGTATATAGTAATATTATATATTATATATAATTATTAGAATAATTATATATAATGTATCCATTTGTAATTTGACATTGATGGAAAAAAAATGTTTTGACTGCTTTTGACAGACTATTTCAGTCACTCAGTCACTCATTTTCACTGAATGAGTAACTTGGCAGCGTACTGAAAGATTGTGATATTCGCGTTGTTTCTTACTTGTGAAAATTCATATCAAGTTTGGAATTCCTTCTCGAGAGATCTACAGACTGGATCCTCTTTCATTTTCAAAAATGAATCGAAAGTGTTATGGGTGGCTATGGATGGAAATTGGTTTTCCATTCCAGAGGTCCATTTCTGGTTTTATGCTGAGGCTGGTGGGTGGAGCCGCCTCAATTGGTTAATAGGCTGAGCTGAGACAATTGGTCCACCTGTGTTTAATAAGCCACAGGGTATATAGGCCTGCCAGTGTGCAGGGTGAGTTTCATTTGGGAATTAGGAGTGGTAAGGTTAGGAGCTTGGTTCCTGGTAATTTGGTCATGCTCAGTCTCAACTGAAAGGGTAGGTACATTGATTCAGGTTATCTGTGTGCATTCTGTTTAAATTCTTTTATGGACTGCTCCAAATTGGGGAATTTATTTTCGTTTGCAAGAGGACCCTAAATTGGGATGATTTTTAGTCGTATAAAGAGAACCCAAGCCGTGGGAACTTTCGATTTAAGACGCCAATTTATTAGTGATTACAGAAACCATTTTGCTCTCATTATTTCTCCCCGGTTTGAGTTCAGAGCATGCAATTTTGTTTTTCCTTCACATCCCAGCTTGGTGGACACCATAATAGTGTCTTTTAGAATCCCTTCCTGCATGCCTCCAAATATAGTGGTTATTTAGTTTTTGTCACCTCTCAGTAGGGCACTCGCTCTTGGTTCGTGTTGGGGCATAACAAAACAATGAGTTTCAAATTGAGCTACTCTCTTTGAACTGAAGTAAGTAATACTCATGCCTGTATTAACATTGAGTTTGTGTCTGAGGTATGATCTTTAGAGACTGCTAGTGGGGGAGAAACACCCAACACCAGGGTATTTTGAATCACTGTATGTGGACGATATACATATCCATTGTAAAGTTGAAATTATAAAGTCCAGCAATCTCCAAACCCTGTCTACAAAAAGGGCCTTCCTTTGCCCAGGATTGCTGTGGGCCTCTCTCAATTTCCAGTCAATTTACTCTATTTATTGACTCCCCTTTGGATTCCTGCTTGCTTTCGGGTTAAAAAATGACATTGTAAACATGCTGAGTCATCAGAGCAGTGAATCCCCTCTACTGGAGAGAAAGAGTACTACATCATATTGGCAGGCTTCATTGCTTACCATACCACACTTGAGCAGTATGGAGTACCTTCATGGGCAGGTTATCATAACACTCAGTTATCATAACCTGACCAAAGGCCCACACATTGAACTTATTCTATAAATAAAAAAAGTAAAATGTCCATCCAGAAAACTCATCAAATGAAGTAATGGTGTGGATTATAGATTGCTTGAATAACCTATTTTTTTTATTTATGTTTTGGATATTAAAAATGCCATGCAATATTTTTTCTGGCTGAAGACATAGCAAATTAGCTAGTATGTGATCGGGGAAATAAAATGGATGAGAATGAGAAATAAACCAGGATATTTAGATAACACTGAACAGCAGTCAATATTACGTACAGGAAGAATTAAATGAATGTGTTTGCTAGACCTACATATGAACTGATGAATCTCAATCAATGGGATTTTGACACAGGATTTTGCTGAAAATTTTAAAAATTCAAATCAGTTGCGAATAGGAATTCCTCTGACAGTCAAGCCATTGGTCAATTATTTATTACATAATATGCAAATCATCTTTTTCTTAATGATTTTTTTTTCTGCATTCCCTCAGCAGTTCTGGTTATATAACCCTGATGTGTTAGATTCTGTACATGCAGTAATTTCAGGGTTGAGTGATGTAGGGGAAGTAACTGGAGATATGCAAAATGTACAGTAGGCTTATGGCCATAATCCAGTCCTGGAATCTGCTCCGCATTGGTCTGTGCAGTGATGCAGCTCATTTCAATATGCAAAGATTCATGAATATGTATAATGGAACAATGATGTATTCTCACAATAATGAGACATGGCGTATTCTCGCTCAGTGGACTAACATTATATTGCTCAAAAAGTTCCATAAATTAAATACTACAAATTAACAACAGCTCATAGATTGTGTGTTTTGAAGTACAAACTCCAAAAGTTCAGTAATATCACTCTTTAGGAAGCGGTGATAGCCTTGTGGTTCGTGAAGTAGACCTGCAAGTTAAGGGTGTCTGGCTCTTTCCCTTAGACCAACGGGCCTGAATGTGACAAGGCGTGAGCTGGGATCATCAACTGAGGATGCCGCTTCAATGCCCTGGACGAACTCCTGAACCAACAGACCTGAAAGTGCCAAAGTGCTAACTGACTTCATCGCTAACAAAGGTACTGCACTGCCTCCATCTCGCACCCCGAAGCAAGGATGTCCACCCCCACTCCTGCTCCAATTCAATTGGTGCTGAGCTGTACCTGCTCTTGGGCCCTGATAACATTCAGAGATACATTTGAATAGTAATTTATATGTGCGTTTATCACGGGGGGTATGATTAAACACAAATTTCCATCTAAACGACTCAAAAACAGGTTTCTTTTTCTCACTCACGGCTCTTATTAAAGTAAAAATGGGGATCAAATACATAGTTATGGTCTGTTTTCCTCTAAAAAGTAAGTTGAGAGAAATCTATTGCTTATTGAATCTTTAACGATCCGAGATGAACACATGGTGTGTGAAGTAGTGAAGCAATGCTGAAATATCAGCCATTTATGCCGCCTGCTGAAAAGCCTTGTCAGTGCAAATTTCAACGTAAACCTGAGGAAATTCAATTAATTTGAGGCTTGTGTGAGCTTTTACCATCAATTGAAACATACTGCTTTGTATCTAAATAATATATAATAATAAAATGCCACCAAAAGCATGTCCACTTCCCCAGTCAAACTGCCCAGACTGCTGAAGGTCAGCTAGCACTAATGAGAGCTAGCATCCCTCACAGACAACAAAAGGTAAGTTGAATTTAGATTGGGGTACTGACTTTTTTTTTTTTACCTGAAGAAACCTTGCCCTACTTGTGTTCACCCTGCAAACTCAGCTAGCATCACCGATATGGATCATGGGTCATCGTCAGCCAATAACAGCCAGAGATTTACTGCTTTCAATGACTCGTCCTCAGTCTGAACACCTCTATTCATGGAGTCTGGTATTATCCTCATTATTTCGGTTTTATTTAACTATAACTTATATTTATAACTTTTGGTTACACGTTTGTTTTTGGGTATGGTGGTGGCATTGTGGTACAACAGAGGAAAGACCAATACTCAATTGAACCAGAGGTAGAAAAATCAAGCTGAAGAAAAAAGATTTCCAAGCAGGAGACTGTCAGCTGCTCAAGAAAGATGAAGTCCATCACATGACTGCCAATCCTCTATTACATAGACAGTTGATTAATTCTTTATGGTCTATTGTAGCTATAAGAAGGGGACCCTAAGACTACCTGGCAGGCTCCTGCAGGCAGGGTCTCTGGGGCCCCGTATTGCTGGTGCAGCTAACAAATAAAGGATTCTGAGCCTGTCCTGGTTTAACCGTTAGTTTTTCTTTGAGGTCTGGATTCCTGGGCAATTTCCACAATAGTCGTCAGACAGTACATTTATTTTTACTTTTAATTTCACTCCGGTTTCATCTTTTGAGGTGAATAAATAACATCAAGGACTTTATATTGCTTGTGAATGAAACGTTACTGAAGCAAGTGAATGTGACAAGTAATAAAATAAGTTTGTTGCGACTCTCTGGGGGTTGGAATGTAGATTACTGTCATTTTGGAATATGCGTTTCTGATGATAAGCTGAAATAAGCATGTTTGTGAGCCTAAATGAGTACATACTCATATCAGATATTTCTCATCATGTCTGTAATACAGAGTCCTGTTTATCAGGATTAACCCTTGAATAAATGGCGCAAAAACTCTGCATGCTAATTTGTAGATGACAAGCCTCTTTTCAAATCAACTACGGAAGACTTTTAGAGACTGAATGTATCCTAAATTTTGAGCCAAAAGTGTTTGTGAGCGGAACAGAGTTGTTTAATTATTTCCTCATAAAATACTATCATCTGTGAACATATTATGAATCCAACTGGCTTATTTTTCTGTAGAATAATTGACTAATAAATTATGCCTCATAATGACTCAATTATTCATGTCATAATTGTGTATAGCTTTATATATTGACTGACTATCACAGCGAGGTCGACGGTGGAAATAATGTTGGGGGAGGGAGGGGGTTGTCTTTAAGTCAGTGTGTTGAAAAGAATAGAAAACTTCCTTTCTCAAACAGTTTATTTCCTCATTGTTGATTTAGGGTATCACCTTTACCGTTTGTTTTGTGGAAGAGCGGTGCCTCTGTGAGCTATGCATTCTGGAATACAGTTTTGCAGTTTTATACTTTGAGGAACGCTGCAATGCTTTGTTCCATATTTAACTGGGCACGATTTTGTAAATCTTACCCACCTCTGGGTCGAATTCAAATACCCGATGTGTGAAATAATGGTGTTTGCTTGCGCCAAAACCCAAGTGCAATCTTTTTCACTTCGCAGGCAAAGAACTTTCCAATGCCCAAACAAGGAGTAGGCCTATTTATCAAGGTTGTTTTCCTCAGCGCGCGGGCTAAAATACAGACGCTCTTTACACAAGCCATTTCCATTGTAGGAGTAATTACTGTGATATTAATGCAGCCGCATAGCTTCGCACTTCAAAAAGAATTTATCTGAAATGCTGAACACCACGGAAAAAAAAATGATGAAAATGCAATTGCGTGAAGCCTGAAGGACCGCTGACAGTGTGTTATAAATGGAAACCTAATGAAGCGATGAAATAATGTTGATTTCTCATCAGCGCATTATATAAACAACAATCCGGGTCTGGTGTGAGTTCACCGAAGAGTTAGCAGCGTTTACCCGTGGGCTGAATTTGATCTCCAGTGACAGACGAAAAAAAGCGCTCATCCAGTGGCAGGCGATCCACTTAGGTGCTACAACTCGCACGGCTTCAGAAGTGAACCGGAGAAGACTGAAGATTTGATAAACGAGGGACAGTGTCTTTTATCCAATGGAGAGTTAATTGATCAGTAGTGCTATCCAGCAGGCGTAATATCAACCCGTTGATATCGAAACATATAGCGAAGAATAAGCATCAAGAAAGAAAACTCTGTTGCCTGTGCAATTAAAAGATAAAAATAACCATGTGCATGTGTCAGGTTTTGTCATTCTCATCACACTGGCAGTGTCATTAAAAGTGTCCTGGAATGAATAAATAGTGAAACATTTACTAATCAATATATTTTTTTTCATTAAACAAGCAGGTGCACATTTTTGGGATATGTTCTCTCTTTAACTGACAATTGAGCACGTCAGAGCATTTAACGCTTACGCCACAATTCATGGCTGCCCACTTACTGTAACAACATGGCAGTTATGAAATGTGAGTCGTTTCCACAAAAAAATGACAATTACTTTGAAGAACGTGCCCAAGTACTGTTTTGATGCGTTTTATCAGCCTGTTTTTTCAAAAGTACATTTTCTCTTGTCCCTTATGATTTGAATAGATGTAATGCTGAAAGCTATAATTATTGCATTGCACCTGCGTGATTTGAAGATGATTGTCGAAAGACGGCGTCCCAAGGACATTGTCTCTGTCGATTAGATTGACGCAGTTCTCGGATTGCCATGGCGCTCGCTACAGCACCGGCTTAAAAATAGACCGTACTCGAATGGTGTTTGTTCATGTTTCTGCAAGCTGTGCCGATGACTGCGTCACTGTCAACTGTCAAAGGGAAGCTAAAGGTTTTAAAAAATCATCCGTGTGCTTAAGGCTTAAAATCCCCCTCACCGTTATGGTCAGTATTAGTACAGTATGACAGTATGAAGATCAGCATACAGATTATAGCGCTCACAAAAACGTATATTCTATCATAACATGGGAATATATTGTAATAGGTTAAATGTAAAATAGGATCAATCAGTATTATATTTAAGTTTAAAGAGCATCATTAATAATTTGTCCAGTGATGTAAAACTGGCAAATGACGCGTGTGTGGATAAGGACTAGGTTCTACAGCCGTTATATATTGAGAGGTGAATCTTTAGTTGCAAACATAGTCTTGCTTGCAGTCCGTCAGTCATGTTTTTTTTTTTTTTTTGCATCGCTAAGATGTAGAACAAATTGAATAAAAACCGTCTTAATTGCTGTGAGTTCATCACTTTGTTAGTGTAGTTTCATATTGATCTCACTGGCCTGAAATGCCAATTTACAGGATACTAAAGTTGCATATTAAATAAGGATAAATATATTCTGTTTTTTTCCTGACCTGACACCCACTTCAACAGTTCATGTCTCATGCATTAGACATGAACCTCATATAATGGCTCCCATATCATGCGCTTAGGCCTAGATGCCTAAAACCTCACGCATTTGAAAACCGCTGTTCTGCAATCCAAACCAATTTCACACCAAACAATTGAACATATTCCATAGCTGTGAGGAGAAATTTGGAAGGTGTCAGTTGTTTTGCTGGGCAATTTTTGAAAGCTTAGTAATGTCAACAAATCTTTACGCAGCGACGTCGTTTCGACAAAGGTATTGTTCAGCGGGCTTGTTGGGACAAGAGCTATGGGACAGATCTGTTTTCCGGCTTAAAGAACGATGGCACGAAGAAGTCTAAATGGAATCTGCTCTCAAATTCTTCAAACCACATTCATGGTGTATGTGATTTACACCACATTCACACACATTCTTCAGCCCTTTCAGTCTTGTGTCTGGATGGATCAGATTTTGAGAGCAGAATTGTGTGTTACGGCATCATTTCTTCGCTAAAACGATCACAGTACAGGTGAAGGATGTTATCAGTAACCTAAACGTAGAGGCATACAACATGTAGTTGAGTCATTGAAGCGTTTTGTATTTTAGATGTGGAAGGATGCCTATTCACAGGAAAGGTTGAAAGGGAGCTAATGAAACGGATGAATCAACCTTTGAACAGATCTCCATCTGAATGGAGTATGGCTACTAGATGTCTTGAACTAAAAACGCAGAAATACGAAAACTGAAATAAAAGCATACATTCAGATGCTTCCGATTGTTATGTAATACATAACTAAGAAAGCGACTATCATAGCACACTGTAACATAAAAATCCGATATGAGTTAAAAATATGTAAATGACTGTGATTGGTTAGTCAAAAAAATCAGATATGAAGAAAATTATGTATTAACATACCTTAACCTGATGCTTACCAGATTGTATAGAATAAGCACTGATGCTACAGAAAAATAATAGATTTTCACTCTTCTTTGTGATTTATCCACATATAAAATTGGCAATTTTCTGTGTAGCATATATATATATATATATATACACACACACACTGTATGATGTCCATGTCACTTTAGGTTAAATTCACAATTAATGTAGATCAGCATTTTTATTTGGCTACAAAGAGTCTTGCAATCCCAGTTTGGAAAATAGTTTCCACCTCCCCTCCCCTAACATACATATTTTTAGCCAATCACTGTGGTCAGTTTTTCAATGAGGCGGGATTTGCTGGTGATTGACTTCTCCAACGTCCATTTCCTGTCGCACCTGCCTCACCCACAGTAAAAGGTAGACGGCCCGAAATGTCCAAAACGTTTCAGAATGACGAATACTGGCAGGGGAGCAAACATCAGGCTAGCATTACCGCAAAGCTTTCCTTTTGCAGATATTGTGTTTGAGAAAATATGATTCCTAGTGGCATCCTGACCGATCATAGTCCATACAGTGACAACAATAAGCCATATTGTCAATGACGGATATCCATAAATTGTACATCCCAAAACGGGCTTACCTCATTAATCTGCTCGCCAATTAATTGCAATAATTAACACTGGCTGCGGGTTTCATATTGCATGCTGCTGGAAATAATTATTTGTGGTAACTACAACATTTATGTGAGTCAAGTCTGAGTCAGAAAACCATTTGGGAGCTACACTGTCAGAATCGATGCATTTTTAACACAGCTTATTTTGAAGCAATGCATATTTCATTTGGTGAAAATACATTGAAGGCATTGTCTACTTCATATTGGCTCGGTGCTGCTAATAGCGTTTGTAGATATTTCCAGGAAGAATAGGGTCGACCACATGAAATGCATACGAATTTTCGTCCTCTACTTGGGGTATTCTGTACAGTGCACATTTAAATTGAGATTGGAGATTTATGTTGAAGCTGGCGCTTGTTTGTGTATTGCAGGG
Organism: Albula goreensis; assembly: GCA_022829145.1. Lineage (NCBI taxonomy): Eukaryota > Metazoa > Chordata > Actinopteri > Albuliformes > Albulidae > Albula > Albula goreensis. Next base: position 4,235,976 of record CM040758.1, read on the forward strand.
AGTCTAGTGGTACTCAACGTGTGAACAAGCTCTGGTTTCACATGGTCCGTCCTGGTGGCAAACGCACCCTCGTTAACACAAATGATCCTGACTCATTCACCTGCAGATTGCCGACACCTCTGCCGGGAGTGTCTCTCTAGGTGATCGGATTGGCTACCCTCTCTCTATATCCCTGCAATTAATGTTTGTGGCATGATTGCAGTCCTGGTGGTAAGCTGTAGAGCTGCGTGGTTCGTATACAAAGCTTGAACTAGCAACCAGGTGGTCAAGTCCTTGTCATGTTCAAGTTCCTAGCCATGTAAATAGGTCGTGTGTACAAATGTAAACTGTATGTTGCTCTGGGTAAGAGCATGTGCTAAATATCTAAATATAAATCTTGATCTTGGAGACTGGAAGCAGGATCACATCCAGCTATACTGATGTTGCTTGGATCCAGTGGCATGTATGCTATACTAATACATGTGGTAAACAGGTTGTATGCTACGCTCATACACGCGGTACGCAGGTTGTATGCCATGCTAATACATGTGGTACGCAGGTTGTATGCTATGCTAATACATGTGGTATGCTGGTTGTATGCTATGCTAATACATGTGGTACGCAGGTTGTATGCTATGCTAATACATGTGGTATGCTGGTTGTATGCTATGCTAATACATGTGGTATGCAGGTTGTATGTTATGCTAATACATGTGGTGCGCAGGTTGTATGCTATGCTAATACATCTGGTACGCAGTTGGCTGACAGAGGCTATTAGGCTGCAGGGCAGAGCCCACAAGCCCCGGGCAGCATGCCAACGACAGGAGAACTGGGATCGCAAGCAAAGGGTGAGCGGAGGATGTTAGGCCGCCAAACCTGTATAAAGTAAATATGTGGGTTAAGCAGCCTGTTCCAAACCTGCCAAGATTGTAGTACAGATCTGTGGAAAGTGCAACAGACCTTGGATGCTAACCAGCTGAAGAAAGAGGCTAATATCTTACCAAAAAAACCAGTAGAAAATATACAAATGGGTGATGAAGACTCAATAGTCATTTTCTAGAGGCAGCAAAAAGTCTTAAAACCCCTAATTGATACACATGGGGAAAAATAAGGACGGGCACCTGGAAAATGGTGGAAAAATTAAAGAATTAAACGTATTTTAAAAAAACAACTCTTTGGTATTCAGTGATGATGGGTCAGCTTAGATGCAGCGGTGGGCCTACACTGTGCTTTAGCCAGTGAATTAGCAGTCAATTCATGCATCACTTTAAATGAGCTGAGTGTCTCTCAAGGGAGGACTTCATTCTGCCTGGTTGTGAGCACAAAGGTCAGTTCAGATGTAGCTGCACGGTTCGATTAGCATTATCAGAAAGCATTGATAAATGTCAACTCGGTCAATCGGTGGAATGCTCATCGGCAGGATACCATTTAATAAATGCGTGAGGCAAACTCGTAATCTGTGGCGGTTCACATGGCAATATCTACAACCTTCCCCTCCGCACACAAAACCAGCCTTGCCCTCCTCCTTTAGTAACCATACTTTTTCGACTGCTCTGGTTGTGCTGTTTTTTTTCGCAGATTTTTGGCGACAGATTTGAGAGAAGGGTGTAGGAGAGCAGAAACCAGTTGTAGACGCTGGGAGTGATGGAGGCAATATCGATACAGGACGAGTTTACACATTCTGTTCGCTTTTAGGCCATCACTATTGCATCAGATTTTCTTTAAGGAGAGCGATATAACTAAACAATTTTTGAATGCTATTAAAAAGCTGTACATGTAGACCATAATGAACAAATACTTAACAGTCCTGGAAAAGACTGCACAGTGGAACCATTTCACGAATTATTCATACGGTACTTGGGGTATGTCTCAGTAAATAACAGTTAAAATCCAACAGAGAAAATCTGATAGGTGCAATTCCTTATCCAGAAAACCCTACAGATATAATAAAGGTGAGAAAAACAGTGAGAAAATGTGAACACCTAAAAAACAAAACGCAAAATCTGCAGTCATGATCATACGACACTGAAGGCACTGAATATCACTCGGGTCAGTGCTGGAGGACAAACTAAATGCAACACAGAGCAAGGGGAAAGAGAGCACAAGGTTTAGAGGAGGGAGAACAGTGATAGAATGTAGAAGCATGTATGTACATATTCAGGGTATGCTATGGCACTGTGTGAAGGGTGATGGGAAAGGTCAAAGGTCAATGGGTCTGTGCCATGCACTTTGGAGATAAATGAAGTGAGGCACTCAACGATTTGGTAGCCAAGGGGAGCTCGACGGCTCTGCAATTCCAGAATATTCAATGTCAAGAGACGGGCAGGTCAGCACCCAGAGGAGCAAAGGAACTTGGGAGCACAGTAAACACAGATGTCAGAGAAGACCATCCCAAAGCCATAGACCTACCAAAGCATGCACGCAGTCGCCACAGCTGTGATGTCATCAACAGGCGCAGGTTACACAAAGGGAGGGGGGTAGACCAGAATTGGTATGGAGTGGAGAAGGTGAGTACAGTGCTTTATAGTGTGTTATGCAAGTTGTGGAGAAGGACCAGAATGGCTCGTAGCTGGAGATGATCAAAGATCAGAAGAGGCCAGAATGAAATTGGAAACAATAGCGAAACGACAAAAACCGAATGCAATGGCAAACCTGGAAACCGTTTTCACAAAGATAGTGGAAGTGAGTGGCAATTTATACCTGTATGGAAAATCAGATTCGCAGTTGAAGGAAAAGCATAATATATCTCCAAATTATTTCTAAAAAACAAAAGAACATGAATATATTCATACAGTACGATTCAAGCAGGATGTGCAGCTTTCTTCAACAAACATTCAGTTTATGAAAATGAAAACACAATTCACAAACACAACAAGACAGAGCCAGATGATCAGATATTATATTGTTATCCTCCTCACATACTCTGGCATTGCTTAGTCATGCCTGTAAATGATAAGCAGCCTACCCACCAAACTCACCTGTGAGTTTATGCGCCCTGTGAGCATTTCATTTCATTTTCGTAGTAAGCATTTTTTTCCCAACCGACACAACAACATTTGAAAATAAGGTCCCACGTTATGATTTGAAAACAACTGTCTCGTTCACGCTTCTGCTAGGGGTCTTTAATTAGCAGGCACTGAAAATTCTCATTCTGCTTCCTTCGTACCCTTTCCCTCTATGTAATTTAAGAGTTTAGTACCTTGGATGAGAGCAGCAATTAACCCGAAGGGGAACGTGATAGTTACAGAGGCAGTGTTGTATGCATGACTGGGGGAAAATATCCAGGTTTAATACTGTAGCTTTTTCAGCTTTTCTGCCCTGGAGTATGGCACGCGAATGTTTAACTTTGACTTTGAGGACAGTCGCAGTGAGCTCTCCTGACGTCAAAAGAAATGTGGGGGAGCGGTGGGGGTCTCATTCAGAATGGCAGTAAAAAAAAGAATCAAATGGGAATCAAATGTCGTGTTCTCTTATCAAAAATATAAGCTTTTTAAAGTCCATGATATTTTTGTCAGTCATCATGAAACCTTGAAAATCAATCTTACCGAGTGGTACATTTCTCAGCACTTAAATGACTTAAGGAAAAGATTTTTAAAAAGTTAAATGTATTTCTTTTGAAAGATTATTGAATTTAAAACTTCTCCCGAAATTGCAATCGACCGATTACCGTTTTCTGTGGAGCTGAAGTACCATCACTTAAACTGTTTTGTCCAACAATAGATTCTCTTAACACTATTTTAATGGCAACTCTTTGAAAGGTTTGTACTTCAAAAACAATCATACTACTTACAGATGTTCTGTGTGTGTGTGTGTGTGTGTGTGTGTGTGTGTGTGTGTGTGTGTGCGCGCATCAGAGAGAGAGAGAGAGAGCAGAAGAAAACAAAGGCCTGGATTAAATCAATTTGTCATTATTTTGACTTCTAAATAAATTAATTTAATTTAATTTTTTACTTTCACAAATCAGCAGGATTCTATCAATAACTGCTGAACTCTTAAAAGAACATTTACAATTATGTGTAGGTTAAAGTAGCTAAGGACAGACATTGATTGAATCTTGTCAACAGGGACTCATCTTTGAAAACTATTTTTAACACTGAAAGGATGAAGAACAGGCACAAGTCTGACAATACTACAATATGACATCAACAAGATCAATAACATATTAAACTAATTACATTACAACACTAGATTCACGACTGTAGATTCAGGAGATTCACCTGCTTAAAACACTAGATTCACACCTGTAGATTCAGTATATTCACCTGTCTAAAACACTAGATTCACTCCTGTGGTTGCAAAGCATTCTGGTCCATAATGAATACGTATTCAATGAACAACCCCTTGTTGAAAATGCTGATCTGAAGTTTTCTCAAATATATAATTGAAATGTATTTGGCCTTCCAAAACCACATGTGCTATTCATGTAATTATGGTTTAGTTTTAGTTTTTTGAATGTCAAATCACCTCAGCAATGGTGTTTTTGTTTTGCCTGGACTGGGACTTGAACCGCCAACCAGTCGGCATTTACCTGTAAACTAGCATTTGAACAAACCATACCAATCTGAACGGGGTCAGCCAGCCGTATGGGAGGGGCTTTTCTTTTCCGCCCTCCCCCGGTTGAGGATCATCCAGGGTCCATGTCAGACAGCTCTGGCTCACATAGACGCTAATGCAACTAGAAGCGTCTCATGCACTCTGGTTGATATATTGCTTTGGCAGCGCTAAGGCTCTGGTGTCTAGGGCCCATCCAAATCGCCCTCAGCCATAAGCATCCCAGAATGCAAAGGCGTTCAGCAGCCAGAAAGTTTTAATTTCTTCCTTTCTTCCTCTCCTTTTTCTCCCCTCCCCATTTGTTGTCTCTGTTTTCAAATCAGCTCATATCAGGGGAAGCCCTAGAGGGTAGAAGTTATTAATTCATAAACTTGGCAGCCAGTCTTGCCACCTTAACTTCTAGAAAAATAGGAAATTTTCAGTGCAATGTATTGTGAGATTTTCTGTTCTCAGTCATACAATGAAGCCAGAGTTTTGTGTGGGGTTGATAACTGTCTTCCCCCATGTTCCATGTTATGTGTCCTAGGATAACTCTGTGGCATAGAGCCGTTGTAAGCAGATAGTTACACATTCAATGACTGGACCATCACTGTACCCTTTAATAAGTTGCAATACTTAATCCTTTTGGACTTTTAGCCCAAATTCAGACACCGCAATACATTCTATCTGTTGATCTTAACAGTATGGCCCTCATGTTTGACTAATTATCCTGTATGTAAAGTTAATGGCCATTTCAGGAAGCCGTTGTGTGGTCACATTCACTGTTTGTTTGCATAGCAGATGCTTGTACAATACCCTCCACTGTTTCAGTTTACCGGTCCAAAAACATTGGAAAATCCCAAAAGTCCAACGGTCCATAAGTTTCAAACTGCCCGCCAAGCAAGTACAGGAAGTAACACGGTGAAATCCGCCGGCCCAGTCGCATCCAGTACATGCACATGACTGCTCTCTCTTCGTTCCCATACCCACCCTTCCCTGCAGAACTCTCATCCAGTTAGCTGCTTCTAGCGTTCTCACTGATAGCATTGGTTGCCACGTTATCGCAATGTCTGCATCTGTGTCATTGTTCCTTCATCCTTTGAGGTGTATAAAAAGCATGATTTTCATTGCCCCGCCATATCTTGATATATGATATTTTTTCATTGCTCTGTCGTCTCTTGTGAATTAGGGGAAAAGTCAGAATCCCTTTCATTCGAGAGAGAGAGAGAGAGAGAGAGAGAGAGAGAGAGAGAGAGAGAGAGAAGTACTGTATTATAATTTACAATGTACTTTGTTATAACTATATTTAATATTTGCTTATAATGTATTGTAATGTCTCATTGTGTGTGGTTTATAAATTAAACTTTACCATATGTATGAATGTACACAAAAATCATGTTATATATGGGGTCAGCAGATGTTTTGCTCTTATCCATGGTTTTTGGCCATCCACGGTAGGTCTTGTATCACCTGCGACTACGGTGGGACAACTGTAGTCAACTGTGTTATTCTTTGACAGTTAGCAGATAGTTGGACATCAGTGTAACCTATACAAAAAATGACTTCTGATAACTTTTTCAGTGCATCAGCTTTAATATGTTTAAATGAAAATAATCACATATATTAAACAAATCTACGATATATAAATACGTCTAGGTGATATATGGAGAAATTGCGATTTAAATGTGTGTAATAACATCAAAAGAAGGTGCTTTGCTTTGGAGTCAGATTATGCATTGTGAAAAATATTAGCTTGTGATAACACTCATTTCCCTGTGGATATCACTGAATAATGTTGCCTAATTCTGCATCAAGTCACATTTCCATAAAGAACATTAATTAACAGCCTTAATAGAAGTCAATTAAATCACAGTCAATACAACACAATATGTTCTGTACCTCATTTATAATCTTTTATGGAAAACCAAGTGAGTTATTGGGTTTTATTACTTGCATTGAAATTCAAAAATATAAATGATTGTGGCGTATACACGTTGTGTAGAATCCATTTATTTATGCAGGTAGTAATATGCTGAAAATGTAAAACTTATTTGAAAGTTTGGGAATTATATTGCATTAATTTTTGTGATAATACTGATGTTCACTCAGCTCTGTGTTCACTGTAATTGTGTCCTGTAGTAGTCTTAAGTTGTGTTCTATGAAAAAAATGAAACAACAAGTATGATTGGTGAAAGAAAGTGCAGAAAAGGGGAATCAGCTCATTATAAACTGTGTCCGAATCACAGCCATTATATCATGTTTAGTCTTTGTAATGCACTATTATTATATTTCTATATTGTTGTGATAGTTTATTTCACAATAACATTATTGCACACCCATTGAAGTAAACCTCAGAATGTTTATTTCTGTTACATTGTGTAACTTGGCAGTGAAGATTTCAGTCTAGCGAGCAACAATGGAATATAGTTCGGTTAGCTTTTGAACTGAAACAGTGATGGGGAAACTGCAGAGGAAGAGATAGAAAGCAATTCTTTGGATAACAGTGTGTTGCTATTTCCCCTAATTGGGAGGAATGTGTCAGTAATACACAGGAAATGGCCAGTCTAAATCTGGTTTATGTTATTGTAATCTGGGAGGTGACAGGAAGCAACTCCAGGTTAGTTAGAACCACGGGGAATTGCTGTTTTCATGGATAATGATGTGTCTGTCTGGAAGGATCGACAGTATTTCTGAGGCGAGGGTGTTGGTATGCATGTGACCAAAACAGTAAGAAATTATGTAATTTTACTAAGATGAACCATAATACTTTTGTATATTTTTAAATATACTGAAAACCTGTATTATTTAAAAATTTTATTGTTTATTAAAGGCATTGGCATACATTTTTGCAGACTGACAGCATTTTAATACCATGTTCACAGTCACTCAGCTCCGAACATGGATTTGCAAAGTGTGGCCCTGTTTAGCTCCACAGAACCATGGACAGCTCCACTGTCAACAAAGTACATGCAGCACCATGGACAGCACCAGTACTTCAGTGACACGAAGACACAGCTGTCGCTGTTCTCCACTAACTCACCTGTTGGGACTCGGCCTTTGCTATCCCAAGCACAGAGGTGGGCAACTCCGGCTTCAGAGAACAAAAGTCCTACCATGAATTTGTTCAGCCCACTCACTAAACCAGCTGATTCTAATCAGCACAGCTCTTCAGCGAGGTAGATGAGCTAATTAGTGAACTCACCTTGTTTTAGTATACGGGCAGAACAAATACATGTTAGGGCTTTTACTTTCTGAAGCCGGAATTGTCCACCTCCCCCAACATAAGTTGCGTAGGAGCTGTCAGGCCATAGAGCTTAATGTGCACACAGTTGCTCTCCTCAGTACCTTATCCCACACTTCCTGCCTTCATCTTCACAGCTTCCTGCTCTACTGGGCCTGAACATGTTGACAGCTGGGATTAGGCACTAGCTCACTGTTTGTTTCACTCCTAAACCCAGAACTCAACACCAGATACCACAAAGTAGGCACTCATACCATACTAAACCATCCTATTAAAATCACAATAAAACAACAAACTCAATAAAATGCTTGCCGTTAGATATAATATTGGTTTGCTATAAATTACATGCATCACACTGAATAATAATGGCTATTGTTACAGGTGGCTGTAGATGGAAACTTAGGTTTTTCCCATTCCAGAAGTCCATTTCTGGTTTTGCGCTTGGACTGTTGGGTGGAGCCGCCTCAATTGGTTAACAGGCTGAGCTGAGTCAATTGGGCCACCTGTGGCTAATCAGCCACAGGGTATATAGGCATGGCTGAGTGCAGTATGAGTTTCAGCTGGGAATTAGGAGCGGTAAGGTTAGGAGCTTTGCGCCTGGTAATTTGGCATTGCTCAGTCTGAAAACTGAAAGGGCTCAGAAATTGACTAGAGTCTGGATTTATGTGTTTTGAGATCTGCCCTGAAATGGGACATTTATTTTCGTCTTTTGCAAGAGGACTGCAAATCAGGATAATTATTAGCTGTGTAAAGAGAACCCACGCATGGGACCCAAGACACCAATTTAATGGTGAATAAAGAAACCATTATGCTCTCCTTTCTTTTCCCCTCTATTTGTGTTGAGAGCTGTATTTCAGTTCTGTTTTCTCTCTTCACAAGCTGACTTGGTATACAAGATAGCAATGTATTTTGGAATAGTTTAGTTTTTGTTACCTCCCAGTAGAGCACTCGGTCTTGGCGAGAGCAGGAACATAACAGAATGCATATGGTCTTGCCTCTTTTTAAGACTAACCCACAGATTTTAAGGATGTTGGCACTGAATAGGAAAAATAACGGTTCAATAGAAGTTTACTAAATTCGTGCTAAAACAGGAAAACTGAGCTCTAACACAGTGTAACAAATACGATACTCAGTTTCATTGACATACAACAGTCCTGGTTCTGGTTCTTCAGTCCCCTTGTGATAAACATCAAAGGAAATGGGAGTCTCTAAACCAGGGAACCAAAATCTAGATCAATAACCAATGGTGATTTGTGATCTGACAAGAGGCCAGCTAAATCCAGAGCAGGGTGGAATTGCTCTCTGATAAAACACCCTAAATACATCGGTGACTCCTGTGGTGATCCATGGATCAACACAAAAAATGTTTCACACACAACAATGCAGACTGCAGAAAAAGAGAAAAATCCTTAAACATCTATTTTAGCAGCTGTAGCAGTAGGGGACCAAAGCACAAAGATGTTTCAGCAAAAAAAAACCTTAATAAAGAGTCCTCATGGTGCAGCTTGTAATAAGGGTAGCAGAAACAGTAACATTTTACAAGAGTACTGCAAGACAAAGAATTCCTACTTGGGTAATAGGCCTTAATGGAAGATTATTGTCTTTTTTTTTTTTTTAGCATATAATTTGCCAGTTTAAGGCACAATCTACCTCTGCTAAGATGCTGAATGTGGTGGCTGCATCTTTCTCAAATCCACAGATCAATGTCTGAGTGTCCTAACTTGAACAGCAGCCAGAATTCTTCAATTCTTGCATCTAGCCCCATGGGAAAAGCTTCTCTCGCATGTTTCGGGAGGGAAGATATTCTGTCTCCAGGTATTCAAGGCCTGATCCACGTTGCTGAGTCCCATAGCATAGATGTGGAATGTATATTTATCTTTCAGGAGCCAAGGCATTCTGCTACACCCACCGCTTCACCTGTGTCTCTCCAGAGACTGTCTTTGTAGAAGCTCGTCTTCTACTGTGTTGAGTTTTTCCCATAAGCATTTTGTTATAAGCCACCAAAGTAGCATGAGGATATACTGGATATGCTCTGTATTGTAGTCAGCTAAGGTCTTGAGTATGACACAATTCATGGGCCATATGACACACAATCGGTTTGATTGAACGGCATCGAGTCTGGAGCTCAAGGTTGCTTTGGGTTGTTTATTACCGGCTTCTCCAACTGCTCTTCTCAGAGCCTTATGGGTGAGAGATGGACCACACTGATCTCAGTTGGTGGACAGCATTTTAAATTAACCTTTAACCTCTGGATCTGAAACTTAACCTCCTAGTTATGAGATGAGTTAAAAAGTCAAATTAAGTTTTTAGTTTTTATTTCTGGAAAAAAATTGATGGGTGGGTGGGTGGGGGGGGGGGCTGTGCTTGAAGCGTGCAAGTCTAATCCATCTACTTGCAAACCAGAAGCCTTCAAGATCAATTATTAGAACATTTCAGAAAGCTCTTCTCTTTACTTTGTTGCGAAATGTTAATTTTGACCCCCCCGAACCATCTCCTTTCAGTTTGGAAAGACTCCATTTACATTTTGCAGAGGCAGGGAAGAATCATTTCCAGAACACTGACAATAAACTTCCCCGATACTGACAGCTGATCCGGATATCGGGCTCATAATGAAATAGTTTTATGACTTTTTGAGAGGACAAAAGGGATGCTTGATGACAGCCATTACAAGTGGAGTCCCATGAATAACCCCTCGCCATGCTCAGAGTAAAATATGACATACGCTCTCAGTCAGTCTGTTGCGGAATTTTATCATCTTTATGGCTTGGGCTGTGATTTCGCTCCCATTCCCTTCCCTTAAAATATGGTTTACGGGAGCCTACCAAGTGGATTCTAATGGGGGCCCACCCTCCCCACTTGGTAGCCACCCCCCCATATCACTCTGAATGTGACAGGCAAATCAATGCATGAAGATAAACAGCAAGATGGACACCTAACCCACGAGTGCACCCCCCCGCTGTGGTAGGGCCTCGGCCTTGTGTGGTGCGTGCTCTGCTGGTTGAGCTACCGGGGGCGCCCCATTCCAGTGTCTTTTAACCCAGCAGTGGGTCGTGTTTTCCAGAGGAAGCGTATTATAAACTTTGACCCCGGTGGTTTTTTCGCGCAAGACGGCGTAACTGGTGTATCGAGAACGGTCCACCACCCAAAAACAGACAGGCACAGACCACCCCCCCCCCACACACACACACGGTGGGGCCCAGTAGGCGATATGAGGAGGGAAGCCATTCTCCTTGTTAGCAAACTGACCAAAATTCTTCCCCCTTGTTAACTGCCACCTCCATTTTACGTGTGTGTTGGTTGGTAGTGTGGGGAGGGGTGGCTCCCATTGTGTCATCCCCCTGTTAAAAATTAACAAATCACCTACAAGTAGGACCTTTATCATGCTGACTGGGACAAACAAATCAATGCATTAAGATTGACTGCCTAAACTTCCCCAACTTAAGCCTAAGCTACCCATAATTTCATGTTTTTAGAACATATTTACGTATGTTCTTTATACATGATATAAATTATATCAAGTTTTTCTTTTTTTTTTTTTTTTTTAAAGAAAACTGCATACAATGATGCCATTAAAAAATATTCCATTGCATTAATGCCAACCTTCACTATCTGATTAAAATAATTTTCTCATGCAAACATGACGTTCTATAAATAACAAACACCTGCCTTAGTTATAGCTCAAAGGCAAGGGTGTCCCGTCTTATTTGAGAATGGCTTAGGTAGGAGCAGGCTTTGCCTCTAGCCTGCACTAAAAGACATGGTTAAACCCACTAATTTTGGGTTACCCTTCATTAAGGTGGAGCAGAAAGCAATGACGGTGGACTGACTATGACAGATGTGGAGGCTAGAGGAACTTCATGGTCAGCATTAGTCTTGGAGTGACCCTACCTTAAGAAGTAGTTTTTTGTTGCAACAATGCAATTTCTTTGTTTCTATGTTCATGTACCATTATCAAAAACAACCCCCCCCACCCACCCTTCCCCCTTTACACCCCCCCTCTAAGAGTCAGTGCTGATTTTGAACTCCAGTGAAAGTGATCTTTGCTCATTGTTCAGAAATTCCCTTTATATGCTTGTCTGTTGCCAATGTAGTTCATTATAAAGACATATAACTGCATGATATAACATTGCTATTCAGACATGCACACTGCTAACAACCTATCCCTTACATTAGTTACAGCAATATTAATAGTAATAGTAGGACATAGTAATAGCTGGGCAAATGCTGTCATATCGAGCTAGAAAATAATTCCAGACCATTTATTTGCAATAATTCACCTTTTCAAAAGAAACCGAGCCACATTCATATGACTCCTCAGCCCTTTCACCTCTCAGTTCCTTCCAGTTTGAAAATGAATCTCAGATGTTTACCCTTATCTTTGCATGCAGTCTGTCTCTTACCTTTTGAAGCAGCTTGTTTATAAATGGAGAGAGGGTATTTTTAGCTGGTGGGTGGTAGGTGGAATGAAGTCTGTGCCGGTGCCTGTCTGGGTTGTCTCCATGGCTAAACTAGCGTGCGCTAGCACGCCACGCAGTCAGAGGGCGAACTTAAAAGGGCCCAGCTGCGGGACATGTGAAACGCACCGCTTCCTGCGGAAAGAGGACGTTTTCGGGGGGAAAACTTTTCCAAACCGACGGTGGATTTCTAGAACTGCAAACGCAGGGGTTTATAATGTAACCTCACTTGACACCGCAGACAGGTGAAACAAACATTTACAGTATTTGCATAAAGATCTTAGAGATTTCAGTTTTGCCGAGAAGGTTGCGCTTTCATAAACTCCGAATACGTCGTTGAATAGAAACTGAAGAGGACTCAAACCCATTATTTACAGCCTCTGACGGTCTCGTTCTGTTAAAAAGTGGACACTCTTCATGGTCGAGTACCTGTTCTGACCATGCTGGTGCTGACTTCTGCCAGATTCTCCGTGGAGCTGCGATTAACTGTTGAAAATAACCTTTTTGGTTTTCTGAACACAGCAATGGCACAAGCTTTGAATTGCTGCAATTGTCTGAATATATGACTTAATGAGAAGTCACTTCATTAGGTATAACTTCCCTGTCTATGAAGTAGACTGTTCAGTCGATGACAACATCACATGATCAGACACTGTTATTTAAAGCAGGTAGGCACTGATGAATTGTGTGTGTGTGTGTGTGTGTGTGTGTGTGTGTGTGCAATTCAGAGGGAGAATGGACAAAATAATAACTCCTGTGTCTTTTTTTTGTATTATTATTTTAAAGGTTATTTTTTGGGATTTTTCCACTTTATTTGAGAGTTATAGTAGAGAGACAGGCAGGAGCTGCAGGGGAGAGGGAGGGGAGGACACGCAGCGAGGGGCCCAGGCCCAAATACTTATTTTAATACATATTTGGGCCTGGGCTGCTGTGGTAGGGCCTCGGCCTTGTGTGGTGCGCGCTCTGCTGGTTGAGCTACCGGGGCGCCCCATTCCAGTGTCTTTTAACCCAGCAGTGGGTCATGTTTTCCAGAGGAAGCGTATTAGAAACTTTGACCCAGCTGGTTTTTTCGTGCAAGAAAGTGTAACTGGCGCATCGAGAATGGTCCACCACCCAAAAACATCCAGCCACTAGCATTCCTGTGATCGGAAAAAACAGAAACCAGTGATGAAAGAGGCCAACTGACACAACTTATGCAGTGGAGGAGATGGGCTACAATCAGTTAACTAACAGCTGGGTGCAACCGTTGTGCAGAAAAAGGTGTATGAGAACGCACAAGCCATTGTCTAGTCTTAATGGGGTATTGGAGCCGATGACCGAACCAAGTTCTCCTCCTGTTAATGAAAAATAAGAGGTTGCCGTTTCACTTGGCGAAGGAAAACAAACGCTGGACAATGGGGGACAGCAAGATATCACCTGATCCGGTTCCTGCTGCTTCACATTTCCGAGAGAGCCAGAATATAACAAAAACTGCATGGACTCATGGATCCATCTCTCCAGTATCAACCGTGCAGGTGACGATGGCAATTCAATGGTGCGGGGTATGTTTTTATTGGGTCTCTTGATCTCAGTAAAGCAACATATGAGCTCCAGAGGATATCTGAACATAGTTGCTGGTCAGGTGCATCTCTTCATGGCAATAGTGTGTAAGGCAGCTGACATTGCCTGGTATTCAAGGTTTGGTTTACATACGATTTGCATTTCGGTAGGGGAAAAACAACAAATAACGGTTTGTCCGGTGCTGTAAATGTAATTTACTTTCTGGGGTGCTACTTGGAAGTTACTGCCCGCCGGCGCTGCATATTTTTAGAATGGATTAATAGTATTTTTGGGATCCAGGCAGGTGTTTGCTTAGCCTTTTGTTGTATTAAGTATCAAATTGCAAATATCCCACCGGAGAGGAAACAAGGAGGTCATTCTCATTAGACTATCTGCTCTGTGTTTCTTCCTTTTACTGAGGCATAATGAGAGGATATAATTATGCCCCTTAGTGAGCATTGTCTATTCAAATATCACAAACACAAAGCTAAAATCGGCACCTTGAGTGGGTTTTGACTAAGATCACCATTCCACAATGACAATATTTAACGACCCTCTTTCAGGACCTTTGGGGTCGGCAAATTGAATCGCTAATGTTCCCAATCGCTTCTCCCAAGAACCCTAGCTCCTGAAAATGAAGCCATTCGATTCCCTTAACTTTCAAACGCACCATCGGAACGCCTCCCGAATGGAAGCGTCTCGCAAAAATAGAACTTGCCGTTTGACATGATTTTGCCCGTGTTTCTTTTTTTGAAAGGATAGGCTTTGTGAATTCCATTGATGACACACTGTCCTCCCACACTGCTGTCATTTCCACTAAAATGGCCTCTTTCTCAATTCCGCAATGAGCTGTTTTATATAATATCTGTCACTTCAGCTTTGGCGTAAATAAATCTCATTGCATGGTGTGTATTAGCAGGCTAGGTCCTGTGTAATCACCATGTACGACAGACATTAGGAAGACTGATGCTGAAAGAGAGGAAGTAAGGTTGCAGCGCTCTGCCCCAACAGTATCTCAAATTAACCCCCTTGTGGCGGAAAAGTAGGGTGGGGTTGCAGGGAGGGGGTGGTTTCCTGTTTTTTTTTCGCTTTGTTTTTTGAGGTTTTAACTCAAAACATGTGGTCCTCTCTAGCGGAGGGAGTTCTGATAGGTGGAGCACCATCTCAAGGTCACATTAATCCTATAAACCCCTATGGGAGACCATGGCCCATAGCTAAGGCTAAATGGAGATGAGGAGGAAGGTATTACAACCCATTTGTTAGGGCAGATATAGCAGGTGAATAATGAAGAACTGAATTCTGGGGAGTTGTACTCACAGTGCCACAGGCAATGAAAAAAAGTCTCCCTCACTTCATTTGAAGTATGAAATTGTTTCTTTATTATGTTGTTGGTTGATAATGTATTGGTGCAAATTATGGCTAGCATATCAATTAAAACACAGTTTGGTTTAAAATTTCATTGCATTTATAGATTCAAATAATACACTCTTCGATTTTTTTTCCTCAAAAAATTTGGATTACAGCTTTTTTTCCCTGAGAAAGCTAGTGGCAAATCGACCCTACCCAATGCAGAGGAGTCTTAATGCCCCTTTTCTTGATTCGCAAGCTTTTTATATTCTCTTGACCTGGCCTGTCTGCTACGCTCCAGAAAGCACACAGCCTTCAACTTGTTTCAACATTCCAATAAGGTTGTGTTTGGATGGGATGTAGCAACCTTCTTTACTTATTCATTTTACCCATAAATCACATTCCAGGAGTGGTTTCGGGTTACAAACGGATCCAGATCAAGCTCATGCTTCATCCCCAACATGTTCCTGACTTTCCACCTCCTGGAAAAAAACGGTCAAAACATTACTTGGTAAATGAAGGAGGTGGCAAAAAGGAGGGAGGATATAAATTAAATCCTAACGAGCTCCAATTAATTACAGCGTGCCTTCATTTTCGGTGCACCTGGGAGAGGATAAAAGCACCTTCATACAGGGCTTCGCCGACTGCCAAGACAAATTGCAGGGGGAAACAGTCGCACGGCTTTCCCTAACCGCCTCTGTCATCTTGGAGAGTGAGTTTTGCCGCCGCTGGGAGCGTTGGCGTGAGACCCTCACGTCCAGCATTAAGCAGGTAAATGAACTCTTTAATACCCAAGCGGGGATTTGAGCCCTGCGTGTTGCAGCCGTCTCGACCACTTCTGAACCCCGGGATTGTCAGATGAATGCGTTCCAGTGGTACCCTCTGCCATGGGGCCCCTGGGCCCCTCTCGGCTGATAATAACATAAAAGACATGTCTTGCTGACTGACCAGGGTGTCAGATTTTCGGTATTTATGCCATTCATTTTGAGTGCTCAAAATGAGTGCTATCTCCACAGGGTACTCCACAGACACAAAATGCAAAACACATCAGTAAATAGAAAGGACCAGAGGCAATCTATCCCATAAATGTCAGAGACTGCAGATGCCCGTCACGCCATTGAAAAACAGGAAATTCGGAAATCTCCCCCGTGTTCTCACTGAATATCGAGATAGGGGCCAGGACCCAGTCAAACAAAAAGTCTCTTTTAAGACTGTTCTGCTTTACACTTGAAATTTCAACAGATGTTTGATTGTCGCTAATAAAGTGACAATCAAACATTTCATTCAAGACGTACATGTTGCAATGTAAAGTCCCTTACAAGAGGCAAATTCAGACCTGTGCTAAAGTGCATTTTCCACCTTAGTCTCATTCTTCAAATGATGAGTGAGGAAGAAAATACACTTAAATGTCAGGTCTGAATTCATTCTGTCTGATTGGGCCCCAACCCAAGATTATAACATAAGACAATATGTCATATAATTTTGACAGAACATGAAACCGATTCAAGCATATAATCATTGATATTGTCATTTTTAATCTGAATTTAAGTCATGTAATTGAACGTTTTAATTAAATCTCAGAAATATATCCATCATTAAGTATGCGGATGGACCAATTTCTGTTCTATAGGATACAAAGGAACAATAGCAACAGAATGAAACCCAATAAAGAGGAAAGGGCATGGAAGAAATGGCCAGACAATAGATTTTAAAGCTCAGAAAGCTGTGGCCTTTTGTTTTTTTTTGTTTTTTTTTCTAAGGTTGAAAATTTCTATGTGAGGGCATTTACCCTTCCAAATGATATAGGGCTGTGTGGTTGTTTGTTAAGGTACAACGTCGTCTCCAGAGATGCAACAAGCTTATCTGCCTCAGTCAGTTCTCGGAAACTGTTTTGTTCTTGTCTGCAAGTTAGCTTGATTGTTGCGGGATACAGAGGCAAGGCAATTAATCCACACCTCCGTGCCCGATTCATCACCAGATAACAAGGTCGCCTCTTTTTCTTTTTCTCTGGCATACTGGATGCAATCTCTGGCTGACTATCAACCCGTTTCTTTCCGCGTTCAAGACTCCGCCTCGAGCAGCGTGGCGGAGACATGTAATTATTGCCACGCTGGGTTAAGACGGTCGGGCCCCCGTCTGGGTTGAGGTGACACAAAAAGGGCTCACGCAAGTTTTAAGAGATCCACCTAGCGGGGTCGGGGCACTATCTCGGGAGATTTTTCGCACAGATATGAGTGTATTAGGAGCTTCTGAGCCCTCTAGGAGACCCATAATGCAGAGATAATCGCTCCTGCTGAGGTCTTCCTGGTTTGCTGTTCGCCATCATAATGCTGCATCTTTCCAGCATCCATGCGGTATAATTCTCCATACCATTCCATTCCAAGACCCCAATTGCAGCCACACTGGTATTTATCCCTCTCATTTCTCAGCTACCCTGTACTCTCTAGAGCTCCTTTCACACATGCACTGCAACCCTGAACCTTTCCAGACATTACCCGGAGGAGCTGTATGTGCGAACGCAGATGTCCGAATCAGTCGCACCAGACATAAAACTGACTTTTCCCCACTAGCTCCTTTGTACAAAGTCCAGTCGAGCCCATGTGTGAATAATTTAGGTAATTTTCTAGAGATCTCACAGTGAGCGAGTGGGCATGTTGATAATGTTTCTATCATGAGACTGGCACAAAACCAGAAGAATACAAGCATCAGATGGTAGCTGCTTCATACTCTTTTCTTCTTGCCAGTATATTACTTTCCACTCTTTTGTTCATATTGCGGATACATCCAAATACATTTAGTATTGATATCAAAACAAAACACAGTCATAATTACGGATGAGTCGGTAGCCTTGTTCGCTATCTTTGATGTGCTGTTAACAAAACACCACAATATCCGCAGCATACTTTTTGTGTCATGTCTTGCCTCCTGCACGCTCTACCCAGGCGCCACCCCTCACCTAAAACCAAATGAATTATTTCCAGTAGGTGAGAACATGCATCTAGCATGGAAAATCTCTGGTTCTGTGCTACATATGTAAAAGGTTCATGTGTGAAAAACGGCTTTACAGGCTTGGCCTCTTCGTCAGTGACTTTCCGAGTTGCAGGCATTGTGGAGCAGAACAGACACACTGCACTCAAATTAATGATATATGTTGCAAGTCGTACTGTCATCAGAAGGTGCGGGACCGAGGGGTGCTTATACCTTTCTTTGGTCATGTATTAGTCATTGATCTATTTTCATGTGACTTAAGGCTGTTGATTTCAGAGGGCTTTGATTCATTGAAAATGATCAGTGCTGTCACTCTAGTGGACTACAAGTGCACTCATGGCCTATGGGTGGGTCACCTGCATCGCAACCTATGATAAACATGAAAAGAAATACTGCCCTATTGTGATACCATAATATTTGAATTGAAAGGGCTGTTAGATTTCTGCCTTTGCCAACTCCAGCTTATTTCATTCTTCTGTGTCTTTGTTGGATTATTTGTGGTTTGGCCCACAGCCTTACTTCAGAACCTCCACCACACAAACTTAATATTTTGTGTATCATTTTGTAACCTTGCTTTTTCAAATGGGTTAGTTTTTCAATATTTCTCAGCAATTGAATTCGTCTCTTTTTGTTTTTTTTTTTTTTTACAATTAATAAAAATCAACTTTTATTGAGGATGGTGGCTGAAATTGAACCCAGGCAGGACTTGAATAGTTCATTCAGACATTTGTCTGATGTCTGTCTCTCTCTAGCACACAAGTGCTTTCTGTGGAAGCGTGATATTGCTTTTTAGGCCTTCTACTTGATTGCTTCCTCATATTGTGAATTTGACCACAAATGAACTCCAGCTTGACAGATCAATGAGATACACACAAGGCTCTGCAGTAATTAGGATTACTTCAAAACACTGTGGGAAATAAAGAATAAATTTTAATGAGCACAGCAATATCAACAACCTGTCAGTATAATAGGCTAATATATTTGGGGAAAGGATGAATATGCAGAAGCTTTTATTTTCACATTATGCATTATATATTTCCTTTGTAAATTTCAGTCTCCCGCTCATTTTAATTCCTGACATGATGATCAAAAATAACATATAAATAACATGTATGATCAAATGAAAAAGTAATTATTAGGATCAAACTGAGAATAGACTGGTGCGACATCCCACTATGCTGTATCATTACAATCATTGGGGTTTTTGAATATTGTAAATATACGATGAGATTGCCTTGATGAAGGGAGTAAAGATAAGATTATGTGCGTAAATGATTTGTTGTATAATCGTTTGATCGTTGTCAAAAACGATAACACCACTGTATGAATTCCATTTACTCAACAAGGCCAAGGACAAATTAACTTCCCCTGATTCTTATTCCGTTTTAAACATTCTCTTGGTGCCTTGATAACCCTGTTCTACCCCTAGCTCTGTTTCCTGTGCTTGTGTAGTGCATTGCAGAATTGTAGCATTTATTCTGACAATTATTTGTTTATCGTTACCATGGTAACCTTCAGCTGACCTTTATAACAAACTAGATAAGAAAAGCAAGTCTCTCAATGCGCTTTCTGCTTTGCAACTTGAGGCAGTGGAAAATGAGCAAGGCAGAAGCAACGTGGGTGCCAAATTTTGTATTGTTACTAGGCAGCCATTTATTCTGTAATGAGGTGTATTAAATGTACTTAATTAGATCATAAACTCACATTTAAAGTGGAAAACTTCCTAGTTGAATAACAAGAATGTGCCTACCCACTTAAACTACTGATGGTTTAAAACAAAAATTCTGCAGTATGATGTAAGGGATCTGCTACAGCATCTGGCAAATAGACAAATAAATGTTCCATTAATACCAATAAACAGTGATAGTCTCACCTTCCAAGGTTGAAACCATCAATCAGAGGCAAAAATAACTTTGTCTGAAAAAGCAAAGTTAACACACTGGCGTCATTAATAATTGTGTTGGGGAATGTTCCCCACAAACATGAAATAACAATATTTTGGAGACAAAATGTTTCACACAATACAATGGTAAAACTAAGCGTTGATGAGTGAATAGTGATGACAAAGCTCTGTGCAAAGCTGGCTAAATGTTCCTGATATAGCCTGATTTAGCTATCGTATTTGTTTTATAAAGGTCTATCAACAACATGTATATTGTACTGTTAAAAGGTTGATACCACAACAAACACCACCAAAATGACCTTGCAGAGTGAGATAACCTTAGGTGTTGAGCAGTGTTGTACTGTAAACTTGTCTGTGCTTGCCTTTTAGCCGTACAGTAATTACAAATATGTACCATGTCACTTAGCTGTATGTGCTGTTAGCTAGTTAGCCTCCTCAGTCAAAGTGTTTGTTCATGGCATCGTATTCACTCATGTGATTCATTGATGTTATTTCCTTACTTTACAAACAAAAAAAACACTACAGATATGGCAATTATTATAATACCATAAGGGAATTAAAGGCTCTGAAAAGTACACCGTATCATCAAAAGCACTTGAGAATGATGGGTGTAAATCATCTAGGCCTGTGATTTGAAGTCTACAGAGCACCTGGCCTTTCTGCAAAATACATTATTTTCCCAGAGTGTGGACCACCGGTCATTCCAGTCTCAGAGCCAGCAATCATTTTTATAAAGGTTATTAGAGTCCATTGACATTTCTACAGGGTGATCGTTAAACAGTGCTCTCAATAGATTTCCTTTAATGATTTTTGCATCATTTTGCTTCAACATTGCTAGTGCTTACATTAAGTGAACTTATACAAAAGGGCTTGCATGAAAAATGCTTCTGAATGGAAGCTTTCCCTTTCATAATAACATTTGTCTTTGAAAAATACAGGAGATTAGCCACAGCTCATAATGGATCAGAATTTAATATTAACATTTTACTTTCAAATGATCGATTTTATTTGAGTGGCTTTTTCTGACTCCACTCTCTTAATGCTTTTCAAATAGAGATGGTTAATGGGCTGGCGGAGTGAGCCAAACATTATTTATGCGTTTCCCTACTACCAAGTGAAGTGGACTTGTTTAAGGTATTTTTTTTATTGGAGCTATGTAGATTTAGACATTGAAAAGGAAAAATTGATACAACATATTTCATTTGTATGGGACTTACCAGATGAATGGTCTTACAAGAGGCACTTTTCCACTCTGGAACAAGTAGAGAACCAATCACAGATGACATACTGCAAGATACACTGTCTTAACCCATCAATGTCAATTGCTTTTGATGATATAAAGTGTACAGTTCAGAGCCTCTGTATAAATATTTTAGCTGTATATGCTAAAAGATGCTCACAAAACATCAACATCATGTTCTGTCTGTTGTGCAATTGACCGACAAGGACTTGAATGATCAGTTACGATATGTGGTTACCTAATGCTGGCAGTATGGTTGAATGTAACTCCTCGCCCACTGACTGGGGCAGAGGGGAGGGTGCTAAGCTCAAATTATGTTGCTACAAACAAAGGGAACTGGATCACCTTAAGGCCAGTTTCAGATCAGTGATTCAGTAAGTTAATTTTGCCAGTGGAATGCACTTCACAAAACTGAATCAAAATTCCGCGAACTGAGTCAACTGAAGGCCAGGTTGTAGGAATCAATATTCAAACACTTTTCTGTTTCTATGTCACCTGAGTCATGGCAAATGCTATTTATCCTCAAGGTCTGTCTCAGCTCTGTTCCTGGAATCATTTTGTCCCAGGTAAAGCATTGATGTCAGGAAATGCATACACTTTTCTTGCTACAACTGAAGCAATAGTCCTTCACACGATGAAGGACGCGCAACAGTATCCTTTCATGGTCTTTAAGAGTGATTAAATTTAAAATGTAAAAATGATTAAATAATTTAAGACTTGCACTTCTAAACTTTTCAATTCTACACTTTTCTCCCCAGCAATTACTGGGAGGTGCATAGAGGGCCTGCTGTTCCCTGGGGCATAGGAACTAAATACCCAGAAACCCTTGGGGCACATAAAACAGCCTTAGCTCTGTCACATTCATCCAACGCAACTCTGTAATAGTCTGCCCATAACACGAGAAACACTGGGATACATTAAATGCTTAAAATTCTGCCCTTGGTTTAGTAGCATCCCTTCTATAGTTTTCAGCTTCTCTTACTTCACCACTTAATTTCCATTTGCTTTCATTTTGCCTCTGTCTAACATCAATAGGACCAGGAAGGTAGAGAACACATACACCTGTTTTTTATGTCCCTTCCAGAGGTCTCCCAGAATGTTTTCTACAAGGTGACTCCTCAAGTGCTCCAAACCCAGAAGTGGATTTGTGATACAATAATTTAATCCAAGTCTGCTGCTTGAATTATACACTGCACCCCACTAATTTTAACAGAAAAATTCAAATATGCGCTTAATACTTTAGTTTTCACCGTTGCTGTGAGGTCTTTTTGTGTGTTTCTTGCTAAACCAATTGACATAGCTAGTTTTGCATCATTGCGCTGAAAAGAGAACGCAGTTTCGCAGGTCCAGTGTAACGCTCCTTAGGGTGAATCCTGCCCGACCCTAGCTAACCCTGTCCAACAACTGATTTTAAGTTTTTGTTTTGTCCCTACATAGTGTTGCTTCAGAGGACACTCTCGCTAACATGCTTTTAAGACATATTTCTTGCAGATTCCTCATATCCTATGAAGCCGATCAACCAGGACACAGTAACCTGGCGAAGTGGCTTTTAGGCCTTATATTTACCTTGGCTTTTTTTTTTTTTTGTTTTTGATAAAGCCAACCTGTGCATTTGAGGACAGCCTAAAGCAATTCATACTTGTTAAAATTCATGATGACTAAAAACATGTCATTTTAGTCTTGCTTTTACCTGGAAACAGCCATATTATTTATATACATCTCTTCTTTTATGACCTCCGGTTACCTTATTTTTATCATTGTTTTTTTTTGTAATATTGTGGTGTTGTGTGATCTTTTTATTTGATACTTCTGTTTCTGTTTCACAGTTTTTAGCTTTGGTTATATTGTGTAGACTTCACATTTTATTGTGAAGACACTTTGTGCCAAAGTGTTGATTGATTGTGAGAAATGGTGAAAAATTCACTCAAATAGAATCGTTTGATTTACTCATTCCAGCTGGACAGTGCTTTCACACCAGTAATGTCTGGTGTTGGGAAGGGGATCTGGAAGGAAAAAAAAAGTTTCTGTGACAAAATTGAACAAGCTGTAACTGCAAAACAACATATTGTCAAGAAATCAAATACATTTCAAGTGCTTACCAAGAACAAAGACAAGAAAAATACTTTTGACAAAAATTAAACTTCTTTTTCATAACTTGCCAGTATCTTGATATACAAATGAGTTTCAGGGTTCAGGAATAGCTATCAGAAAATGAGTCCAAAACGAGGCTGTGCTGTCCAAACAGTTATAAACCTCTTCAGTCAGATATAAAAGTAAATTATCTGTGGCTTAGAAAGATGATTGTCTATCTATATGCTTAGTTATGACCATTCAAATAAAAGTTAAGGTAAAACTTAAGGTATATGTGTCATAGTATTTAGAAACTGTCACAAGCTAAGCCAGTACCTCTACCTCCTAGTTTTTCCCCCGCCCTCTTTCTGTGTGTGTGTGTGTGTGTGTGTGTGTGTTGTGTGTGTGTTTGGCCAAGTGTTTGTGGGCGTGTCTACATGTCTGTCTACTCTTAGGTATCTCCCTGCCCAGTAGTCTCCTTTGAACCAAGACCCAATCACCTGCTTTTAAGACCTTGTGGATTGTCGTTAGTCTTGCATATATAGCCTAAGCATAATCCCTGTCTTTGCCAGATCATCTTTAGCCGTTTTAACAATCCAGCCATTGTTTTTGTATCCAGTCCTTTCCGGTTTTTGCCTCTGCGTAGTTTCGCCTGGTCCTTGCCAGTACTTAAGCCCATTCTGCCTGCTTACCTGTGTTTTAGGACCTTTGCCGGTTGTCTTGAATTTGCTTTTTGCCTGGTGTTTTTGTGCTGCTGTTTTTGGTCTGCCTTTCAAACTGTTATGGGAGAATCCTGCTATCTCTGGTCAGCTTTTGAGTCCTTTCACATCCTGCCCGACAGAAACAGGAGTATTCAAACATTTTCACCTTGTTCAAGAATTACTGCCCTAAAACTTTTATTTTGTTTGTACAAAGCATGGAATTCAGAGAAAATGCAGGAAAGTTGACAATTACTTAAATACATCGCTGGAATATTTTTGTGACATAGTTTTAATGTTTTGGGGTTTGACATCCTTCTGTAAATGTTACAATTAATTGCAACTCTATTTTAAATCATAAAATCTTTTTTTTTCACCTTTAGAAATTGTCTTTTTCATTGTAAAGTGTGTTGCGATGACCTTGTTGTAAAGTGCACTTCAGATAAAACTAAACTGGATTTTACAGCATTTCCCTTTGACAGGAAGTGAGTCTAAACCTGCCATCTTAGCTGCTTTACACATCTCTGCTGGGGTTAACCCCATCTCATTGGCTCAGGTAATCATCCTCAATGTCTGATTATACATATTCAACAAGTCCCTTTGTTGAGCAGCCCAATTCATGCCATAGCATCAGCTATCCAACAACATTCATCATGAACTTGGTTCACCGTTTTAGTTTGGTGTGGAGTAATTTAGCATTCATAGACAGTTTATATCCATCCAAGCCCATGACGAGCGGGTGCGTCAGTTCATAAGTGCTCTTCAGTTCCGGCGGGAAGCTCAGATTTACATCATACGAGTCCAAACGACATGGCAGATTCAAAAGCCGTATTATCCAAGTCACAAAGCACTTCCACTGCCTCCAGCATGACATACACATCCTCTGAGTCATTCCAGTCTTCTCTGCCTTCAGTCCTGGTGATGCAAATTCCCAAAACAGAACCTACAATGGCCTTCAGGCTGCTGAAAATCGGTACTTTGCGACGTTAATCCTGATTATTACACTACTTTAAGTTAATCAATGGAGTCCATTCATTTGGAATTATATAATAACAATAGTAAGAATAGTAATAATAGTAATAATAATGTTATTACAGTGATTGTAGCAAACTGTTAAGTTAGTGTAAAGTCTTATTCTGCATTTTAAATCTGTTCATCAGTTTTCAAATGTATGGTGTACAAGGTATACATAAAACCTTAAAGTATACATTGTGATGTAAAGTTTTGATGGTAAAAGTTTTATCAAGATTGTTCTTACAATCTTGAAGACAAAGGCATTGCAGTATTGCATTGTCGCAAGCTACTTTCGATTACATTGTTTGTGTTTTTGCACAGGGGAGCTCTGAATTCTGCCTCAGAATCATGACTTATGGGGACAGGTTGGCCAGCACTGAAATGAAAGCATCATTCCCCCCCGCCCCCACCCCTTCCCCACTTCTCATAAGGGATATGCTTTCCATTTCAGAAACCCCAGTTAGAAAAGGTGAGAAGACCTGGATAATATGTCTGTGAAGCGATGCCAAGCTATACCTACCACCTGCCAGAACATTTAATGAGAATTCCTTCTGGCAGCCATTTTATATTCTGGGCAGGAAGCTAAATAAGTTGAATGGAACAAAGAATAGCATTTATATAGCAACTTTCATCCCTTTCAGGGACCCAAAAGAGCTTTACTGTGTGTGTGTGTGTGTGTGTGTGTGTGTGTGTGTGTGTGTGTGTGTGTGTGTGTGTGTGTGTGTGTGTGTGTGTGTGTGTGTGTGTGAATTCAGGGTTGAAAGGCTCATTCCAGCCATCAGTAAAATGTGTCCATCACCTAGGTGATTGACAGTAGCCATTGCACACTAGAATGCTCGCAAATTAGCTGTGGTCAAGAAGGAGACTGTTCAACAAATTACACCAGGGCATGACTAGGTCAGATTAAAAAAGGCGGATTTTGGAAATTGTTCAGAAAACCTGAGTGAATTCCCTTTGTCTCATTTAGCAAATGGATCCTTAATTGTGTTCAGTCATGACCTTGATTTAATGATTTACTTGAAAGCCAAGAGTTTTCCGTAGCATAGTTTTCCCAGTCTTTGGCTGTGGTTTGCTACTTACAGATGGGATAGTGCCCCCCTTCTGGAGCATCAACATAAATGGTAATGTGGTGTCTCCATGAGGTCACATCTATACACTCACAGAGCCCAACTGAACTCAGATTTGGCTAGAGGCATCATACCTTTCGCATATTGCACATTGCGTTATTCCATTCACCTATTTGAAATAATCCATTGTCATCTATGATCTATCTCTCTTATTTCAAATAGATGAAAATGGATTATTTCTCAGTGCTAATTCACTTTATGTGTTTCAGAGGAGAGATCCTGGCTGTTTATGCCCTCTCGCACTGTGGAGACTGCAATGAGCTCAGATTACAAATGCAATTGGTACTCCGACTTGGGAGAAAAAATGGAAGCGAACCAACAAACAAACAAACAGAAAATCAGGACTGTGGCTCCTGTTCGGCCTGCGAGGTACAGTTTAAGAAAAGACAGGCAAACTGTCACTCGACCCTCCGTGGGGCAGCGCATAATTAGCAATTAGCCATAGCATCACTCGGGGAATACGATTCAGCTGGCAAGCAGGCAGAGTCTCATTGCACACTGGTGACACCCCCCTCATCAATCAGGTGCTCGCAGTCTGCCCGCCCAAGCTGGCACTGCGCTCTTTTAAATGGGCATCAGTGCATGCCTAGGTGGTGGACAGCTGAAAATGAAGAAGCAGAGGCTTGTCTGTGATATCTGCATGTCAAAGCTATGCAGTCTACATTGCTGTGCGCTGTTCTTGGATTTTCCTTTTGAAAGTACCAAAGAAGAGAAAAGTTAAAAATGAGATCTATCTAGTTTGGGGATAAATGACTGAAACCATTTGGTATTTTGGACCTCGCTGATTGTCCATTGTCCGTTTCTCACAGCAATTAAATCAAATGTACTCTCTCTATCTCATTGCCATACTCTGTCACCTGACCCGAACCCACAAAATACAAGGGTTTCATTTTCTTTAATGTCTTACCTCACAAACAAGAGCCAACTGTATCGTAAGGTTCTATATTGATCAGTATAAATGTCTGATAATAACAATTTTTTATTTTAGTTATATGCTGCTTGATTTATTTTGTTCATTAACGTTCTGTCAGATTTAGCCACAAAGTGGTTTAAACAAACCTGATATTAAGTGCTATGTACAACTACGGCAGCAACATTTGCTCTAGATTGGGTAGCACAGAACAGCTCGATAAACACTGTAGGCCTAACATTCCTTTACTACTAGCTGAGGAAAAAGGACAAGCAGAGTGCACGGCTGTCAGTCTAAGCACCTTGCCTCGCTCAAAGAATTTTCCCACAAAAAAAAAAAAAACGGTTGCCGTGCTAACCACAGGTAGCGGTGCACGTTGAAGGGTGAAATCTCAAAGTCAACCTCCTTGGCAATTCAGATCATGGACGGCGGTAATGAGCTCCGCTCTGCGCCGGTGTCATTTTTAATTAGGGATTAAAGAAATTCAGTATGCTGTGCTGGGGGATCCCAGGGGAGAACCCTCTCCCCCCAACCCCCGCCCCCCGCTTCCCACCCCCTTTCATGTTAATCGACCCCCTGGATTTGTCATTAACAATAATCTCTGAATGGTTCGAAGTAAAGCCCTCCTTTCATCCAACAAATGCTGCGGGCTTTACCCTAACCAAACCCCATCCCACCCCCCCCACCCCGGGCTCCCCCAGGCTCCCCCACACCCCCTCTTCGCAGTGAGGGATCTTGATCATGGCACTCCGACAGAACAAGGTACGCTAGGGATCTGAGCTGAACTTTGGCGGAGTGAATTCGCTGCCTCCACACTGTTTCCTGTGTGTGGGGGTGTATATGGGGCATTTGCGGTGTGAGTCCATAATAAAATATGAAAAATAAATATGTGTTGAAATGAGAGATCGGGGTAAGCTCAGCTGTGGCTTCCCCTTTATACATTTACAAAAGGGGGTGCAGATGGATACCAGTTAAGAGCAAATTCCTTACTGTATTCGTGAGTTTTATTTTACTCAGAGTTGTTGCTACTTAAAATAGGTTTGCCAGGTCATGTCATTGAGGCAGAGATCCTTTGGTGTAATAAAGTCAGTACTGGATACTTTGCAGATTGTAGGTAAATTGGAAGCCTGGTTGAACCTCATGGCCTGTTATGTTTTTATTCCATTAATTCACAGCGAAATGCCGGCACTGAGGTAAGGTTTAGTCTCTCCCATTCAACGTTTCAGTGGTCAAAGTCTCGGCTTTACTGCCTCTGCCTCTAACCTAGCTTTGTGGAATGCAGGTTAGCACGTACCGCAGGACAGTCAGTGAGCACCGTCCAGCCTTACCTTCCCGTACGTGGCGTCACCGCCACCTGTAGCCGCGTACCCCTGAGCTAGATCGATGGGTTATGGAAATGCTTAATGGCGCGATCAATGGGGTGTTTCCTGTCTGTGTCGGTGAAGTCCAGAGGGTGGAACCGGGGGCAGGTGCCACCAATCAAAGAAGGTGTCACCAGCCTGTGGCCCATTAAACTCAATACAACAATCAGGAAGTCGTAAATTTAAATCTAGTGGTACAGATTTGCCGCCTTCTAATTCTACCTTCTGAGAATATTTTGACAACATGTATGAGATGTATCAGTATGCCCCCTAACTACACACACAAACATCTACACCTTCTTCATTTGTCCCCAATGTCAAAATTAGCCCCATTTTAGCAATCTTAGGCCATAGTGCATTGCTCCTAACACACAGGTCTAAGGTGTGCCCACATCAGTTTTTATTGGTTTCACTGTGGGATTTCTGAAGTGTGCTGCACCTGTAGAAGTGACAGTATGGACAGTACCTGCAGTACTTTGGAAGAGTTTAACAGTTTAATTATATGTAGGTTTTTCATGGCCATAAAAACACAGACAGTCAGTTAGTGTAATCTCCCATTCCCTTTAAAAGTTATACACATTGTAGGCAAACACATGGTATAATCGGCTATGCCTTTAAGGGATAGCCGTTGTTTCCTGACGGCCACCTTCCGATGGTGATATCCCCTGACAGAATGACAGATTTTTGCCTGTATAGAGAGGTCATGAGATCATTCAGGATATTATTCAAACATATGTCAACTGAACAAGTTGCACAAGGTAAGGTAAGCGCATAGTCCTATTTCAAGTGCAAAGTCATTACTATCTCAACAACGCTGTTAAAATCTCAAACTGCACTTGAATTAAGATGTACTTTTGATTGTTGTTGACTCAAAAGCAATGTCAATTCAATGAAGTATTCCCCATTTTTATGGGTTTCCCATCCGAATGAATAAAAGTTCATTTGATATTTTCAGGACATTGGCACCAAAAAGGAAAAATGACTGCTGCTCCAGTCTGAAATTATAAAATTGACTTGAGTTACCACAACAAAACACCAGGAGGGAAATAACAGCCAAAGTCAATTTAAGGGCATATTCTATTCAATCAAACCAGACTTTAGTCTCCCAGATAAGTCTAGTGCTGCATTTCAATTAAATTTCAATTTAATGGTACCATTTTCAAAACATTTTTTCATCGGTTTAGAAAATGGCACCATTTTTTCTTGTCTTTAAAATTTAATCCAGACAGATCGATATGGCATGGATGTCCACCTTTGACTGAAAGTTCAAGGAAAAAAACTAACAAACCATACAAAAAATGGAAACTAGCTCAGATGAAAGGGAAGTAGAAACATTTTAATACAAATCAAGCAATGGGAAAACAGCAGATATGTTTCCAGTTCAAGCAGCCCAGTGGTACCCCTTTAACAATGCTTGTGTATCTGCATGTCAAAGCTATGCAATCTACATTGTTGTGTGCTATTCTTTGGATTTTTCTTTTTGAAGTACAAAAGGAAAGTTAAAATGAGATCAATCTGGCTTGGGGTTATCAACTGGAACCATTAGGTATTTTGGACCTTGTCCGATTGTCCATTGTTCGTTTCAAACAGCAATTATATCAAATGTGCTCTCTCTATCACATTGTCATACTCTCAGTCACCTGACTCGAACCCGCAAAATACAAGAGATTCATTTTCCTTTTAGGTATTGCAGGGTCTAGGGAAACTCCAGCTGTTTGTTGCCTGTGTAAAACTTGGGTAATGTCAGCGGACTGTTTTCTGACTAACTTTGGTAAAAGTAGAAATATTTAAAAGGCTATCTTAGTTTACAGACAGACAGTCATTAACTGTTACTCTGTGTTTCTGTATAATGGGGTCTGATGCGTGGCTATAACAGTATGTTTCATGATTAAAAAACATACATAAAGTCTGTTTGGACACCACATCTCTTATACAGTGGGGCTGCCTGTAGTCTAGTGGTTGAGGTACGTGACTGGGACCTTCAGTCTATCCACAGCAAACACGCCATTGCTGTTGGGCCCTTGAGCAAGGCCCTTAACCCCACATTGCTCCCAGGGGGGAACGGCCTTCGGCTAGCCTTGGATAAAAGCATCAGCTTAAATACCTGTAATGTCATGTCTTGTGATGTCATCAAGTTGTAGAGCTGCATGTGGTTGGAAGAAAACACTTAAAGATAAACAGTGGGGAAGGATGACTAATGTCTTCGGGGTGAACACAAAAACGGATAAAATTCTTGGTGAGGCCTCTTGAAATTATTGTGATTCACTCTGACTGCCTCAATGGACAGTATATCACATTTTATAGCGATCTAGCCATCCTCATGATGCCCAACTACGCGGTGAAAATGTCATTTCCGTGAATGATGTTGAAACGTAAGCTAGCTGATGCAGTGTCATAAGCAGAACTAAAAGGCAAACATAAAGAAAGATATCAGCAAAAAAAATACTGTGGGAATTTTTACTCCCCGACTTCATATATCAGAGCATGGCCTGTATAAGGCTGCGGAGTCATTGTTCTTATTTTGGTTTTTCTTCCTCCAGCTTGATCGTGACTTCAGACGCAGCGGTTCCAGTCTTTTAAATGCAGCTGGCAGTTAGCGACGCTACTATAATTGTATTTAATTTGAGCGAGTGTTGCAAATGTCAATGAGGTGTATTAGACTGGGGACACCACCTAGAACATAATCAGTTTCCCTACAGTTTTGCCTCTCTAAATACTCACTCATGCCTCTCCATCCCTCTTTAATGCACTCCGTATTAGAAAGTTTAACAAAACTGAGAGTTGTTAGGAAAAACCACAACATTACCCATTTAACCTGTAACACTGTCTCATATATTTACATTGCCGCATTTATTAAATATGATTTGAGTCTCTGCCAAGAAAACATTCAAATGAGGTAAACATTTGCATGCCCCATCTCTGCACATCACTGAATATTGTCAAGCTAGAAAATGATTTTAAAAAATGCATACACCTGTGATATTAATATGTTTTTGTGCACAACTATAAAAAATATTGATGCTCTTCATTTTATTGGCATTCAATCTCTGTATCAGTTTCATCTTGATCAGCATGGGACAGTCAGCTCCTTAGTTACACTACGCCATTGCTTAAAGCCAAGTTTTTCGTCTGTATAATGGGTTGTGATGTGTAGCTATAACAGGAAGTGTCATGATTAAAAAAACATATATAAAGTCTTCTTTATACACTACATCTGTTATATGGACTAGATGAAGACATAATGCTACCTTTCAGACACAGGGCGGATGGTCCCCTTCCGAGACAGACAGAGGAGTGATTGGCATGTCGGCCCTGCCCACAAGCCAATGCTGTGAGGGAACGCAATGAAACGGCCTGTGGTTCGACTGCTGTGATTTAGGGCTGTTACACTCAAAGAATGAAATCCGCAGCTGTGGCAAATGTCATGTGCTGTTGAAACGTTGCTGTAGCTTTACAAAATAACATCCCGGCTGCTTCCCTGAGTCACATGGGATACAAAGCAGCAGTCTTATGATTCACTGTACATCTGTTAGCATCGGATACAGGAACTGAAGGGGGGGGGGGGAAGTGTTCTGGGTAAAGGTTATTGAGTTGCCGTGATTTGAGGCAGATATACTTCCCCTATCTGGTAGAATTGCTGAGGTCTGCTGTCGTAGTGGCATTTTTTTTTTTTTATCTAGTGTGGGTCGTCTGGTCACTGGACTTTCTAATGTCCTTCAGCCGCACACTGACTCTGAAGGGCCTTGCAGGTTGATCCATAATCCAGGGGGCTTCTCTCTGGCAAAGGTCTACTGGTTTGGATTTTCCACCAAAAGCAATGTCTTGACCTCAGGTTTACTTGGAATCTTCCATCGCAAGTAATAGAGTGAGGAGAGTTTTCAAAGGTGAGTTGCAGCCAAACGGACAATACCTCTTATGGCGAATGTGTTTTCATGGTAGTACGGCCTGGTTTTGTCCAAGGCCTAAAAACTAGAGCTTGTGGGGCAGACACCTCAAGCACAACTCAAAATCAACAAAGATCTTTTCACTGTTAGTAATGGACCCCTATGTCTTGAAGACCAGTCAGTCCCAACTGGGTCAGAATGAACAAAGTGAAAAGCTATTGGTCAACTCTGAATTCACTCTGAGCCATATATGGGCAGGGAGGTCCCCCTACCTAACCCGCTCTCTCTCCGGGTGTTATCAGGTGGAAATGGGTTTCACATTCTACAATCGTGAATGCCCTAATGGTTAGAGTTCTCTTCTTTCTGAACAAGGGAAAAATACAAATTAAAAATGTGTAAAACCAATGACTGTAACACTACCATATTGGTTGGCCAGGGGAGTAGCAGCAGTTGTTTTTTTTGACAGAGTACCTGGGAGAATAAAAAAGTTCTAACCTAATTATTCTGCTGCATTAGCTAACAAGTGGTGCTGAGTTTTCCCCAGCCAGGTTGTAACTGAATCTGGCTGGGTGTGTAGACAAAAAACAGGAAATTAAGTAGCCCTTTTTTTCCCATTGTGTGAAACTGTTTTAACAACCAATTCCAATTTAATTTATGTCTCACGCTCCTGTGACTCTCCCAGTGACGAACAATGGCGGGGTGTATTTCTGGTGAGCCCTATTAAAGTTCGTCGGATGCCAACTCGACTCGATGGCCGCATCGTTTTAATAATGTAATGGCAAAAACGTGTTTCCCAAGCAAAGTGCGGCATTAATATTAATTAAAACTTTCGCCGTTTCGTCCGAGGGAATCAATCTCGCCTCGACTTGCGCCTACGGAGGAGAAGCTGTAATGGTTCATAAGTATTTATTCCCTCGCTGGAAATCAGCAGCTGTCTTGTCAAACTGCACCGTGTTCAATTATTGCGCCAATACGACCCGGCTAATGAATCAAACCCCGCACTGGTGGCAGATGCTTTTTTTCTCAGAGGGGGGAAGCAGCCTGTTTTCGGGCACCGACAGTGTGGTGGTAAACACGCTCTTGATGTGACTTCCTCCACCTTGCTGATGGTTTGAAAGACGGCTATCCCAGGATGGCACCACTAACTGACAATCAGCCCCAGTCCTCGATTCCACCACCCCTCCCCTCTCCTTGGCCTTTAACATCATTAAAAGTGATGGGAGGGGAAAAAAAATCAATGTTGCCACCATATGTTACCAATTATTTGCCAATCTGAACCAATCATTGTCTTCGGGTGGAAAGAGGAGAAACTTTTTGATTGGATGAAACAAGTCAGTGACTGACAGCTAATTGAAGCCTAACCCATTTTAAGCCATGATCAGAATGACTTTACCAGAGGACAGATTGACCATTCGTAATTGGCACGTAAAGTTGTTGGTCATTTCTTTAAGAGCTGCCACAGTTGGCGTTCTTCTGGATGGTCTATATAATGTATCACCTTGGTAACATTATTTGAAAGAGAAAAAGGGTGATTACATGAAATAAGACTTGCCGAAATGGATGGATAAATGCAAGATCATACAAAGGCACAGTAAAAGTACACTAATGGACAAACAAATGGAGTGTGAAGCCATCTTCCATGTTATTTTCAAGAGTATATTCAGTTTAACTTCAGACATGTGATGTCACACACACACATAGGGGCAGCCTATTCACTCTTGCATTTTCATCCTCTACTTGTCTTTATCAGCACAAGACAACTTTTAAATCCACAGTCTGATGTATTATTCAATTAGTTTTATAGCTCCCCATTCAATTTAAATTTCATGAGATTATAGTGAATTTGTCATAGTGTTAATTCACAGCAATCAGTTTTGCTTGTAAAATGCAGTCTAATACAGCTCACATTAGTTTGAATGTGATATTTGGAACTGTGATAAGGCATTGTAACTGTTACAAATGAAATGCTATCAGTGCTGTTAAAATTTGAGATTTTGAAAAATTAATGAAAATGTTTTCCTGATTGGTCTCTTTGGTCCAACCCGATTTTGTTTATTTTATCTTGATTAACAAGTGTAACAATTATTAGAATAATCCATTGGCATATAGTCCAAAGTATTCTCTTAATTATTTCCAGTTGTAGCATTTTCTTTTCTCATGCCAGTATGCAAAATGAAGAATTCAGAAGTCCATCTTTAGAAGAGGGGCATTCCAAGACTCAAACGCTCTATCCTCTCCTCCACGACCACCACATCTCCTCTGAGCCCTGGAAACGGACCTATGTGTCCTCCCTCCCTCCAGTGTTCCAAAATCATAGGAGGGAACAAAGGAGGCTAAAGCTCGTTTCCTCATCTCCTCCGAACGAAGGATACATCGATGTATCCTAACGCGGAAGTTTTTTCACGTTTCTTGGTGACATCATTGAGTTCACGACCAGTCTAAACCAGATTAAAAGACCATCCCACAGACTCTTAACATCATAAAGTTAAAAAAAAACATGACAAGGAATTTACCAACATTCAAATATGTAGTGTCCAAACAATAAACAGTAACCAGCAAAACATATCCATGTTTTTGAATTGTAAATGGTATTTTTACTTATGTAAAATTGAGCGTTTGTTAAATTAGGACTCCAGATAGAAGAATGAGAGTAACTGACACATAATTAAATGCATAAAAAGAGCTGGCAGTGGATGATTGGTTTAGGGATCCTCGGTTTCAGTTGAACTTATGACTGCATCAATAGACAACATCAATTTTGTTAATGTGGGAAGCGGATTAGCTGTTTCAATTTTCTTTGCAACTCCTCCTTTCCTCCTCTCTTTCACTTGTTTCCTCCCATCCGTTCTTCCACCTACTTCCGGGTAGGAGACGAGTTGTCGTGGGGCAGTGGAGGAAAGGAGGATGGGAGCAAAATCTTTGGAATGCACCCAAATCTGTAACACTAGGAGGGGTGGAGGGAGGAGCCAACTCCTCGGCTCCTCCTATTGGACTGCTGTCAGCCTGGGGAGAATGTAGGAATTGGAACTGCAGTGACCTAATAGGCAGGTGCACCTGGAAAGGATTTCTAATCAACTCAGGTGTGAGCACTTGCTTTTGTTTAGGCCTCTTATTTAAGCACAACCATGAAGTCTGAGAGACAGACATGCTTTTATTTGGATTTTAGGGGAAGGGGACAAATATCAAGGCATATGTCTATTTCTCATTTAAGATATACACTTTTGAACCTAAAAGGGTAAATACATTGAGCACAACCAACACCACCAAAAAACTGAACAATCAGTGCTTTTTAAATACACCGTAGGTGTTATGAAATGGGACAAGAACCAACTTAACCAGGGCTAGCTAACAAAGTAAATCTGAACACTTTAAACCAGTTTATAAGTTTATAATATAACCTCCCTGTGTTACATACGGATGTTTAGTTTGACATAAAGGGAACTGAATACATGATCCAAAAAAGAGATCTGTGTTTTAACCCATTTGTTTCCAACGAAATCTGTTTTACACAATGTCTCTTAGTCCTGATTAAATTCCATCGCTGTAGTTCACTTACGGCAATTGTGTGTTCTAATGTGCATGTATTGATCTCCCTTTCATAAGAGAATCATGGAAATGCTTCTTAATTGCTCCTTTGTTCCGAGACCCAACTACATAATGTAATACAAACAGGTTAATAGAAATCCTTTAATCTAAATAGTAATTTAAATTCAGACATATTTAGAAATGTGGCCGGGGGCAAAGGCAGAATGCATTTCAGAGGAAATGTTTTCTCCCCCTCATGCAGAAACACTCTCAAGCATTTCAATTTTGTAATAAATTTAGGTTTTATTACCTCTACTTTGCTCATAATAAACAAAAAAGCATTTCCCATTTGTTTTGTTTTTGACTCGCTGATGGTTGAATGTTATGTAATTTTACAAATAATCTGAAAGTAAAGGAGGAATGAAAGTTTTAGTTGTGTTAGACAAAAAGTAGTCTCATGGGTTGCCATGTATGCAAACAGTTCAGCATGAATTAAAGTGATCAGCAGGTGGTTGTAGCGACAAAAAGGAGGTACGGGTATAATGTATACGACCAACCTAACTCAGACCTCTACATGGCTAAATACGTATGAACCTTGAAAAACATCTCTCAACAACAAGGGTAATAAGTTACATACTGTATGTGTTTTGGTAGAAATGTGGAACAAGCAGTTTACTCGGATGGGCTGCTCGTGATAGCAAAGTTAGCTAGCTGGTAGCTTGTTAGCAATATATCTGCATACAGGTTTTTTTTTTTAACATCGTTTGTGTTTGCTACCTGGGTATTGAGAGGTGCTTGTATATGAGGATCTATTCATTTAATGAACAGACTAACGAGCTGATCTTTGTTCTTTTTGCTGTCTGAAATGGGAAGTATTATCAGCTTCTGCCTCAGATGTCAGGCCTAGAAATTATACATCTGGGGAAGGAGGCCCTGACGATTGAGATCTGCAGTACTCTGTTAAAGATTAGCCTGTTAAAGATTAAATAATATAATCCAACATAAAAATCGGATGCTTCTGTGCAAGGGAATTCATCAGTTCCAAGTTAAGTGATATAATGAGCAGTTATAGGAAGCTGAGTCAAATGGGTACTTTAGTTTCATTGACGAAATGTGAATGATGCGAACTGCGGCACCCGAATTAGCATTAGCGTTGTTTGCACGATCCATGACATCAAACCCTGTGGTCCTCCCTGAGTCTACGTATGATAGAGAGTACGCATTAGGAGAAGATGCGTTGAACGAGGCAGATGGCACTGCAGCTGTTTCTCATTGTATGACTGAAAATACACACAAATGTTTTTTTGTTTTTTTTTTTCAAAAGGCAAAATTGACCTACAATGCTACAAATAACATCAGATGATACAACAAATACTGCAAGCCATAGAGCGAGGCACAATATAACAACATGCATGAATAAACAACAAACATGTTTTTTTGCCAGGTCTTGAAAAGCATCATGTCTCATCAATTTAAAAAAAAAGAAACTCTTTTGACAGCCAGTAATAACGCTGCTGATATTTCCGGAGCATTTTTGATGTCCTCTTCGCTATTTATATATTTTTTTTTGTCATTTCGCTTCCAACTGACTGAATGAATCTGCTATTTATAAATCTCCTGTCATTCATCTTCCTAGTGACTAAATGAACGCCCATATTAAGTGTCTTTGAATTGAAAAGCTGATGAGAAATCACAAGAACGTAAATGCGGGGTGTCTGGGTTTAAAGGCTAAATATGGAGGTGCGGCAGTTATTTCCAGCTCTTACTTTACATCGGTGATATTTGGGGCCGATCATGATTGATGTACAAATCATTACAAATCACAGGAGGTGGTAAGAAGCCCTGCAGGTTACCTAGTCATGACAACCATCAGGATTTGCGAATATATTTTTATTCCTTGAGTGGAAAAAAAATAGCTGAAAAGAGGTTGAAGTGAAAAGCTAGAAAGCCGGAGTTTGAACTTGGGTTTCAGTCTTGCAACAATATAACATGATTTTCTCGCTGTCACAGTTGCTGAAACATCTCAGTCTAAAGATCCAGCTTGCCACTTCTAAAGATTTGAATATGGCTTTTTGCAAACTATAGCTGAATGCTGCTTATGTACGGAGGTCTGTCAAACCTCTGAAGTTTTTTTTGAATCTGTCAGTGTAGCTGTTTACATGACTCTAAAAGCAGTCCAAATATCACTGACTACCCTTGTCTCCTAGACTTACAAAGCTTAAATGGATACCTGTGAGTCATCAAGTCGTTGAGTATATCCAGTAAAAAAAAAAAAACCTTGTGAATGCTGCTACTGAAATCATTCTCGGATAAACGTTACAGATTTTAAAGGGGACTTAATAAACTCTACTCAAAACTAGAGTAAATCCAGTATGTACATTTATAGGAGTAAAGTCCTAGAATCAAACCTATTCTGGTATTCAAAACCGTTTCTTAATGTTGTTTTTTGTTCCCTCTTGTGTCATAAATAATTCAAGCCATGTACCGTTTATTTTATATAATTATCCATCATGGGACTAGCATGAAAACATATTCGGAACTATCTATGAAAACTGAACGTAAATTAATTGCCCGTACTGGCGGATTGGGTCACATCTGAAACAGATCAGTCTTAGAAATTGTACATCCCCCAAGGTTTTGAAAAAGAGAAATCAAAGAGTCGGTATTTTTTCATGTGATTGACAGACGCATGCGATCTTGCTACTGTTAGATAAACCATAAATCGAGCTTCTTTCTTATCAGAGGAACAGTTTAAAAAATGGATGAATTAGTCGTAAAGGTGAGCTGGATGTTGATTACAACTAATGATTGTAGCGCTGAAGAAGAAACACATTTCTAACCAGAGAAGACGCACTGGCATACATGCACAAAGAAATCATCTTTCCAGCAAATCGACTGAATGGCAAGAATAAAATTATTTTCACATTAGTTACAGACTGACGCAAGTCCAAGACATACTGATTGTACAACGTCAAGCTGTTTCTCCTGTACGCAATATCGGGTTCTTAAGCATTTTAAATATAATTTGCTGTAATGACTTGGTATCAGTACTTAAAAGGAAATACTTCAAAACAAAATCATTCACAGAAGTCATTCACACAAAGTTTTAATTATAAAAGCTTCATATTGCATACTTAATGTTTTAATTAACATGTCACAATGGCCTCCACCAACAATGTATCAGGAACTAACACAGGATTCTTAGCAACAGGCTAAGAGACACCACACAAATATATATTAGACTATCAGTGATAACAATATAAAGGAGTGTTTGTTTTACCATTTCAGGAGGCTTTGAAGATGCCTTGATTGTTATAGACATAATGCAAGATGTAGCATTGTAGCCTTGACTAGCCTCTCCAAGGGAAGTATTAAAATCTGATCATCTAGGTTTATTCTTCTTGCAATTCTATTGCTTACAAGCTGAATTTGACCAAAACTAATTTACTAAATATTAAATGCCTTTATAACAATAATTTGGTCATTTAATTGTTTAAAAATATTACATATTGCTGAAAAACAAACATTTGCAAAACAAACCACATGTAAACAAGCTTTTCTCAAGCTTTGAACAGAAAACATTACAAGTATAAATTAGTTAATTAAAACTTAGAACATGGACTTTGTGTACGGTTTTTAAAGTAAGCATAAATTTATGACTGGCAATAGTTATTTCTTCACAAAAGTGTTGAGTGTCTCCAAACATATTCACAATTACACATTTTGTCAGTGTTGACTAAACTGTGTTCTGATTTGTTTAACACTAGTTCTGACATTCATATTTGCTCAGGTAGATAATACAAATATCAATGAGAGGAAGTATCCCATCTATGAAATGGTTGAAACACCATAACACCATTACTGTGCCACACCAGTAATATTCTCAAAATACCAGCTGACGGATATCATCACACATAATTGTGCCATTAACTGATGGGGGATGATGACATCATCAATCTCATCACGCTCTAGCAGCTTTTCCCAGCATCCCGAGTGACTACGGGTTCACAAACGGAACACGTGTTTGACTTTGTGTCCTGCCATAGGTTACACAGCATGTGATTGAAGCTGTATTTCAACCTGCTGCTTCATGAGTCTATGACAGAGGTCCCTGGTGGTTCACCTGGTTAACTACAATATGATTGCATTTCTAGACTGTAATCCTACCCTAAATCTACCAGAAAAGTCATCTAACCTAATGACTCCCACAATATGTCTGCCCATTCCATAACCGATTTACCACCATGTTAAATAGATGGCAACAGACATTGTGGGTTGATGTCATTTTTGGCTTTCTCTACAAGGTAATCCTGTCCAAATGTAGGAAAAAGACCAAAAGATGACTCATCAGACCTCTTGTTTGCTTTTTTACAATTTCCCAAGGGTACAGATTTCATTCTCCTCAGTCAAAGGTCTGCATCTTTGTGCATTAGCCTTGGATATAAGTGGTTTTTGATTGCTGGTCCAGCCATAAATACCAGCCTTGTGATGCTCACAATAAACAGTTTTGTGTCCTTCTCCATCAATGCACACCTTCCTTTGCATTGTGAGTGAACTATCACTAATTTTTCCATAGATTCCTTCTTATATTGTTCATTCAGTCAATGCCACAAAGTGTGGTTGCTTGCATACTGGGCCTGTTTTTCTGCTGTTTGCTACTGTTTGTTTCACATCTGATTCCATTTTGAGTTTTCTTGGCTTAAAGCAAGGCCACATTCGTTTGATTTTACCAGTGATAACACCAATCGGCAGTACGATCTGTAATTCTTGAGGTCTGAACACCTTGGGTTTCTGAACTACAGAATTCTTTAAGCTCACAAAGGAGCTTAATGAAAATGAACTAAGGCTACAATAACTAAAGAGTGGGGCTGAAATGAGGTTGGAGAAAAACTAACAGTGACTGTGATGCTGACTGTGAAAAGATTTCAAGAATGTATCGATTTAACAACAACAGATAACCTTCCACAGAAAAACAGAGCGGATAAAATCCATCTTTGGTTTTGAATGGAAAAGGGAAAAACTGCATATTGTTCTGTCTTGGCATAGATTTGTCTTCAAAAGCTCCTTTCAATATCTTGTTAAGGCGGGAAGACAGGCAGATTTTCTTCCTGAGCAAAGATGCTTTGTTTTACATCAACTTTAGCCGGGATTCAATCGGCTGCTCTTAGCCTCTTTCACTGCATATGCCATTCAATCAAAACCGACACTGGCTGTCAGATTGATTTGGCACATATAAGAACGGTAAATAGCCTTAAATTTAATGTGGTGAAGGAAGTGAGAAATTATAGCCAATGAAAATTTAGATTTTGTCAAGAGATTGACAGCAAAAATTGCATATGCTTCATGGGACTTTAT
Organism: Albula goreensis; assembly: GCA_022829145.1. Classification (NCBI taxonomy): domain Eukaryota; kingdom Metazoa; phylum Chordata; class Actinopteri; order Albuliformes; family Albulidae; genus Albula; species Albula goreensis. Next base: position 4,277,141 of record CM040758.1, read on the forward strand.
ACAAACTCTATCTTCTCCAACTTATGTATCCTATGTGTGGTTTCTTGTAAGGTGATCTTGAGAGTTGCCTCTGTTTTAAACATGATCTTGAGGTTTTCAGTCTACGTAAAGGTGATCTTGAAGGATACTTTATGAAGAGTCTTTTGCAGAATAATTTATAATGTACAATATGAATTACCGCTATCACAATTAGTTGCTTAGTTTTTATTTCTTGCCCAAAAGATTTACATCTTTATGGCTCTCGCTCCATAATGCCATCCGAAGCCTCTGGTCAGAATACTTAGGAAGAGTCATCGATGGAAAATGACTTTTGTGCGCGCTTAATTGATGTGGAGAGTTATGAAACTGAAAAGTGCAAGCGTTGACTTGACCCCGATGGTGTGAAACGTAATGGTGATTTTCAGGAAGTCCTTGAGAAGCTGCCGCCTTGGAGGACTGCCAGCTTTCTCTCCCCTGTTACACTTCATTTACAGAGAGACATTGAGGCGGTCCTCAGTTTGTCTTAATTTGCCAGGAGTGCTACACCAAGGTTAACTGCTTAGCTGAGTGAGAGGCTGTGCTCCACGGCTCTCTTTTTTCTCCCAGACAATAAGTGGGAGTGAAGAAGAAATGATCTGGAGTCGGGGAAACGGAAAATGCACGAAATGCACTTGATTGGGTCGCCGGTGGTGGTTTTCAGTGTGGGAGTGTGGGGGGGTATGTTGGGGCGGGGGTTCAGGTTACAGGGGGATGGTCACGTTGAAGACATGATACTCAGCTGAGGGGATGGATGAATTATAGTGTGTTCTGTCTTTACTGGCAGTGCATTCTCTCTATGTAGTTGTGTGCTCTTTCTGCAGAGATTTCCGTTTTGTATGGATAGCGGCGTGTTCTCTCTCTTCCCGCAGTATGCTGTCTGTGTACAATTGCGTGCCATACTTTTGCTGTGGCGTATTCTACCTGTATACCTCTGCGTCCTCCCTGCGCTTTGTGTCTGCACTACCTGTGACTTTTCTCTGAACAGCTGTTTGTTTCCTCAGTGTGGCTTTATCTATTTGCAGTGGTGTGCTATTTCTGTACAGTGTGTTCTCCAAGCACCAGCGGTGCGGTGGAGAGGACCCCATTAGACAGAAATAGAAGAGGCAAGAGTGAAATTTCAGCTGATCTCATCGTTTTTCAGTCGGTTTTCTGTATGGGCAAGAGTGGATGAAAGAAGAGCAGGAAAAACCAAAACAAACCAAGTGGAGAAAAGTGAGGCCCTCCAATAAATCTAAAGGCACTGCTAATAGAAAGTGCTCCAGAAATATCTGGAAAAGTGACTTCGATTTCCATTTAGTTGATAAGATGTTCCCCAAACTAAGTTATGTTATTTTTAACATTCCTATCAAGCTAGGTAAAATGTTATGTCAAATCTAAGCCCTGGATTGTAAGTTATCATTTGAGTGAAGTCGAATCAATGCAACACAATCCACCTCCCCAAATGTTAAAAAGTAATCATTGACTAAAATCAACTAAATATTAAAGGAAAATGTTGATTGATCTAAGTTCTATGTTTCATCAAAACAAATGCATCATATCAGAGGAATAATCAGTGGGACTTTTTTAACAAGCCAGATTCATATGTATGTAATCTCACCATATGAGGAGATTAATAATCAAATAACTTTCAGAAGGAGATGAACCTTCAATATTGCATTTGCCTCCTGTTTCTTCACGGTCTTTCTGATTTTATAAACATGTTCACAGGCACCTTTTAATTGGGACTCAACGAAAAGTCGCCCTCCCAAGAAGAGCCTCTCATTGTTAACGGTCCTCTGAGGCAGAGGTTCTCAAACATTTCACCAAAGGGGGCATTTAAAAACTTTTAGTCACCTCTCTGGGCTTGATAAATAATGTATCTACTCACCATGTGATAAATGAGCTTGTTTTGAACTGACTTTAAGGCAGGGCATATAGCTAATTAACCTAGCTAGCTTGCTACATATACAATGTGTGACTTTGCTTGCTCCACCTTGGGTTCTGACATTTTCCTTGCCTCCATTAATATTGATGGTAGTTCACCAATTCAAAACCAGCTCTGTTTCCCATTAACACAATATTTCTCATGCTATATCATTCATGTCTTGACATTATATGGTATAAATATCAACTCATTCCAACTTATGTCTTAGTATCTTTACATCAATGTTGTGAGAATGGCAAATGGACAGGAATGCACGGAACAGGGTCATGATCGTATTGCGTACAGACAGGTCTGTGCATTAACTGCGCAGCTTTGCAATATATCAATTTCAACTTAATGTGTCCCACTACACAATCTTCAAACCATGGAAACAGAAAACTGAAATTAAAACCAGTCATGCATTAAAAGAGCATTGTCAAAGACTATAATGAACTGTATCATTTAAAAACAAATTCATCTGCATATGTAAATGACCATAAAGCAATTATAAGGCTAGGTAATGCGACAATATGACAAATGCATCGAATGAAAAACACGACAGACATCTGGGATCAGCTATACATGATGGCAAATGGAAACTTGTCATCTAAGCAACGTGTTATGTAGTTTCTGCAAGCAATTGAATATGAATACAATTTTTTTTTTATATGCATACATTTAATTATGAGTCTGCCTTGTTCGGGGTCAGACTTGAATCTGAAAGCTTTCTTGCAGGAAATGGCGAACCTGACATTTTTGCTCGTGGTATGTTCCACAAGCAGGCAAACTTCTTTGCAATGCAAGAGAGGCCTGACATAGAAGGCTAATTAAAGGTGTTTACTGGATTCAGAAAAAGACACTGGTTAACTGTATTCCTGTCTTAAGGTGAAATGTCCAATCCAGGAATGTGCCTGTGAATCTTTTGGCTGTTCTTTCTCGGTTGGTGGCTTTACAAACTTAGCAAAGTCCAAATTAAGAACAGTTAATTGATGAGCAGCAACAGACCAGAAACTGGATTACCGGTAGCTTAGGTGTTTATATTTAATTACGTATTTTGGCTTGTCAGGACATGCTTTCATTTCCATGCGCATACAGGATGTTTCCATTGATCATTAAGTGGAAGACATGTTTTTTTAATTAAAATGGCACGTTGTCAGAAGTGCACAGATATGGCCGTTCGTTTTACTGGGTAGCTTTAAAAGCGCCGGGGTGACCTTGGGAAGGAACAATCTGCCCAGTGTGTTAATGACTGCCCGCCATCCGATCCTTGGCATCGTTCTCCGTGGAGGGGGACTGGCACGGGTGGAGGGGTGGGCATGGGGGGGTTTGGATTCTTGGCATCTTCAGACATCATCTCTCTGGAGGTTTTTTTTGTGTGGGTGGGAAGGGTTTGAGGGGTTAATTGGTTAATTAGCCACACCGTCTGGTGCTCTGAGAAAATGAGAGAGAAGGAAGCACAGAGGAGCAGACAGCAGCTGAAGAGCCCTCCTCTCGCCATTAAAAAAAGGCACGTGACACTTGTTATAAATCTAAAAAATGTGAAATATTGTTTGAACTCAATTCTGTGCGTGCATGTCTGTGTACGGGGTACTGCCTCAGGAAAAATAAACATTTTTTTTTGTATACCTGGCAGATACCTCTTTTCAAAGCTTAAATGCAGTAGCTTACATTTAAATAAGTTCCTTTTCTTCAGTTGTTTACAAAGTGGTGGTGTAGTCAAGGGTGTGCACAAGTGTAAAAGTGTTCCCACCTGAACTTTGGGGGATATACAGTATACCCACCTATTAGCTTTATTACCATTCATACATATGGGCTTTGGAGTTACAGTATGGCCACTTCCTCAGACAGTATACTCACCTATTAGCCTTATTACCATTGACACTTTGGAGTTACAGTATCTTCATGTTCTCAGACAGCATTCTCATCTATTAACCTTATTACCATTGACAGTATCGTCACATCCCCAAACACATTTGTAGATATACATTCTCAGCAATCACTACATAACAGCTTACAAACATTTCAGGCTGCCATTTCAGATTGCAATCAATCCACAGGTCATGCTTTTGGGCCTCAAAATGGATCCTCGCCATGGATGGCTAGAACTCGATTACCTTCCTGTGTGTGTATTAGCTTAATTCATCCATTTTTATCTGAGGCCAGTGTAGCCCTACCACTGTTTCTAACAGGAATGAATACAGTTGCCGATAGTTATTACTGATAATATTTATGCTGCCATTTGTGGCTTTAGGGTACAACAGTATGGGAGATCTTGATCTCTGTAATTGCTATGGAAACCATAATAGTGTTCATGGTTGTGGGCTGAATGCCGTAGTATACAAGCTCAGCGGAGGGTGTGAGGACCACAACATGGCTGTAGAGGAGGTGATACGAGTGATCCAGTTCGCACACCCTCCCACACAAACACCGTGAACGAGCAATGAGGAGGGCTTCTTCGAATTCTAGCCATTTATTGTTTTCCATGCACAAATTACTCACTGTATCCCTTCTACCACACTAACTGCAAAGACGGTTTGAGGTTCCAGAGGAGACAGGAGGCTTACATGCGAAATTGCTTCTGTGTGTCAAAGCAACCATCAGCGGTGTGACTAGCACGTAAAATTTCTCGCTTTCTCACAGCTTTCTTCATCTCCATCCATGATATTTGACGGAACTTCCAAGCTCTGAGCCGCAAGGCGAGGGATGCGAATCTCCCTCGGGGGAGTGGAGCATGGCGGTTTTGTATCGCAAGCGATCGAGCAGGTACCGTGCACCTACAATCTGGCAACACTCTCAGAAAGCCAATACCGGCGAGGTCTGCTAGCAGATTTGTCTTCCTGTCAGAAGGCAAGACGAAGGCTCACCGAGAGACAGGGAAACGTCCAATTAAAATGCGGCCCACGCTCCCAGGAAGAGTAAGTGATCTCTGTAACATCTGCTCCTGGTGTTCAGTGAACTGCAGGTGCCTCCCGAAAGCTGAGTCGCTGTTGTTCAGTCGGAGCAAGAGAGTTCACATAAAGGATTTCTTGGAGGGGGAAAAAGCATGAGTAACTGAAATGGTGAACTGCAAGACTAAATTAAAAACTCCACATTTTAATATGATTGTAAAAATAACAAGAGTATCAACAATAAAACCACCAGATGCCCACAGCAATATTTTTGTGAAACTTGGATTAAAGTTTTACTGAAGGAAAAAAAGTTTTACAAAAACATTAGTGAGGAAAGATATTTTTCCCTACAGCCCATGCACAAGTGAGGCTGGTTCACCTCAATCGCCACCAATATGAAGCATCCTGGTGACGCTCACCAATAAATCTGGGCAAACAAATTCCCAACACATTTATTTAAGGTTGAGGGAGTGAGGGGGTTTAGACAATTAAAACAGGGAGTCATTAGACAGCTGGATCGAGAGAGCCAGACTGGAAAGATGATCTTATGTTGCCATAATTTATCGTTGCCATCATAGGTATCATAAACCAGTGTACGGGAATGGATAACAACCTGTAATCCTCCTGCATGAGTGACATGATTTATAGACTATCTCTGGGGGAGGTAAAACGAACCATTTGACAGTGGCATGTCCCAGAAGCCCCATTGCTCCTTCTGTTGGTAATTCCTTTCGCGTGAGTCTCATGGGCACAGTTAGAGCTCAGGTAAAATGATAATTTTAGCATTATATGACATCTGAGAAGTCACAGTGACTTGCAGTGATCTGGCAATATTGTCATACGCAGTCATGGCAATAAAGCTTTATCAAATTTGAAATTGACTGCATCGAACCTCCATGGAACCGTTCGGGTGGAACGGGTCTATTGTAGCCGTGGCTGTGGAGACACGGTTTCATTTCTTCATGTTTTGCTTCATGTGCGTCCATGGCAAAGGCCATTCTATGCCAGCTAACCAGCCGGCCAGATACCACTTTGAAAACTTTGGCAACTTTAGAACGTTGGTTTTGGAAACTTTGGAAAATGTCTTGAATAGTTTGGCTCAAATCAGAAGCCAAACCTTAAAATGTTTTCCTGTGGAAAATAAGATTCACTTCAGTCTTGGTTAGAGGGCGATGACAAGAAACAAAAAGTGTTCCTGTAGTGTCAACATTGAAAACCTAGCATGGCATTTCTGTAGCATTGTAAAAAGGACTATATAAAGTACTGTTTTTGATAACTGGATACTGTGAGCAAATTTGATTATTTCCCTGAACAGGGAGGGGCATGGACTCTCAAAAACGTCCTGTAACTCTGCACTCTATAAAACTCATCCAACAAGCGACAGCTTGAACCAGAGTCAGGGCAGATATTGGGAAATTGAGTGTCTAGGGTGCTGCGTTGTAGCGCTCCCCCACTCTAATTTAGGAACAGTGAAAAACAAGCCGTAATAAATAAGATGGAGACAGAGATGTCCAGGCCTTGACTGGCTCCGCTTTGACAGACTCCTCTGTTTTGTGTCCAAGCTGGCCGAAAGCCGACGCCCCAACCAAGGTGTCCGGCGTCCGACGTCGGCTGAATCGCAGATGGGGGCGGGTGACCGCGGTGCAAGGAAATCCTACACCGACGCCGAAGCCATCAGACCGTGACATGGCACGGTTCACCTTTATGACAGCAGGCTCATGGCCATTTGCTGTGTTGCTTGGTTACCGTGCGAAAATTGTTGATGGCCTCCTCAAGGCACATGACGGAACGGTTGTCGGCCGCAATCGGCCAGCTTTCTGACACTGATGAGGCTGTCTGGGCCTCTTCCGGAAGCAGCAGGCATGATTTCAAGACTTACAATTGCCTGCCATTGTCTGGCATAGATATTGTCTTGGAGATGGTTGCTTAGTACTTACACCCTCCATCGATCTGCATGGATACCTGAGCCATGATTGGTTATTTCACTCCTACATGTTGCTCTGAGAAAGAAGCAGGCATTTAGGGTCATGAAGAACCGCTTTCAGTAAATGTCAAAATAGACAGCCAATGAAATATTTTTGGATCAGCACAGAAATATAATTTTAATTTCATGTTCTACACATTCCTTTTACTCATTATTGATCTTCTTTGTGAATTCTGACTGCTAATGGTGGGAGAATAGTGAAAGCTTCAGGTATGTTGATTGACTGAATTTTTCTCGCTCTTTCTAACCACGTTGCCTTCACCTGGTCTTAGAGTCTGCAGATGCTTCGTGAATAGAAGTCCCTTAATTTCTTGAAGGCTCATGCCTATACGTTTTTCTGCATATCCTGTTTGATCCACGGTCTAAAGAATGAATACTGCCCTGACTCTCCCTTTTAAACGACCATAAAAATGGCAAAAGAGGAGATCTGTCATAAACAGGAGCTCCCTGTTGAACTGAAACGATACGTGGCCTTGCGATTTTAAGCACGAGCTTAAAGGTTTTTCCAGACGGTTAGTCGGTGCCAGCTTCACTTCTGACTCTCACTTGCATGTGCTCATCTTTGCGAGGCGTCGCTGAGAATTAAGCATCCTCCCTATCAGATTTTCGTTCATTGATATTCAAGAAGGAGGATCGCGTTGGACTCCTCTCGGTTTATCAAACGCACAGAAAGGCCCTTAATGTTTCACAACTCATCGTGTGCTGCTACTCCCCATTTCTTCTCCCTTCATCTCTTTTTCACAGGTGGATAAGTTAATTTTGAGATTTATTTGAACATTTCATTGAATTTGAAATGAAGGTTTAAGAAAATGCCCTGACACCTATAGGAGGGGTACACATCTCATACAATTGATTCTGCTTGGTAGCTCACCCACTCTGGGGTTCTGGTGGATGGATGGGCCCAATGGACTGGTAGTATAGAAACCTGGGCAAGCTCAGTAATCCACTGGATGTAGCTTTGCCCGGGTTGAGGGGGATTCAGTAAGCTTCAGGTCCATATTTCGCACCAGCGACCTCCCATGTTTCAGTCAGGCACGAGCAATAGCCCTGCACAAGCTACACATGAAATATCTTCCTTCAGTTCTTTCCGACCTAGAGTGAGCTTGACCTTTACTGGTTGATGACATTGTAACATTAAGGCAGAGGTTTAACATCACGTTTTGGAGGACATGCAGGTCTTTGCGCTCCAAACTTAAGAGGATGCCTCTGTAGATTGTCTCAAAGTAGAAATTAAAAACTTAATCAGAGAAGTGCGTACACAAATGTATACAGAGTGTACCCACCTGAACTTCTGGGGATGTACAGTATACCCACCTATAAGCCTTATTACCATTTATACATATGGGCTTTGGAGTTAGAGTACGCCCACCTCCTCAGACAGTATACCCACCTATTAGCCTTATTACCATTTATACATATGGGCTTTGGAGTTAGAGTACGCCCACTTTCTCAGACAGTATACCCACCTATTAGCCTTATTACCATTAACACGTATGGGCTTTGGAGTTACAGTATGCCCACCTCCTCAGACGGTATACAAAATTCTTGGTTACTGCAACACCACCAGTACTGCAGTTAGACAGCTGAAATTCAGAGATTTTCTTAGCACATTTTCTTTGCACATCTTCAATCCAGGAATCCAAGCCCAAGTCAGAGCTCTCCAACACAGAAACAGACATTTTCCCTCTCCACCGTTGCTTGGAACTACCTCTGTTACACAAAGAAATGATTAAACTAATATCGCTGATGTGTTCCATTCTTTGAGAACTATTCTTTTCCCTCAGTTGGAGCTTTGCCTGTCTTGGGGGTGGAAAAAAAGAAGGAATTGCTTCTAAGAACATTTTTTGTTTCATTTTCTGCTCATCATGGAGAGACATCTTCCCAGAGGGAAACCTTTCAATGCCCTTGATTTCCTGGGACGATCCATTGTGAAAGGCGGGGGGCGTGGGTGGAAGTCTATGTCTGGCAAAGTGTTTTGAAGGTAGACCCCCTGGGGATTATTTCCATCCGAACAAGCCATACGCACATTCTCCCCCTCAAGACATTTAATATTAATATAACAAATGCATATAGTGCATATCTCTGTCGTGTAAATGTGATTTACCCTGCCATTTTAAGGTTAATGGGTGTGCCATGTTGGATAATGCCATATGCACATGGTGATGGGGAAGTGAAGCTTCACTGACCCAAAAATGGGAGGAGCTACCATATAGAATCTGTGACTCAGTGGTTTAGACCAATCACTGCACTGGTTGTGGAGTGAAAAGTATTTTTGATGCTCAAACAGGCCAAGGGTTGATATCTCAGTGTAGCTCCACCCTAATTGTTCCTGAAACCTCACATACACCACCACATTGCAAATGTTAACCTGTCATCAAGCAACTATTTTGAGAGTTCTGACTTTGCGTGCAAGTAAATGTTAGGTTTTTGGGGGAAATGTAGTTTGACAGTGTTGTCAGTCACCAATCAAGTCCTTTAAAAAACCTGTTAAGCTTCAAAACGTTAAGCTTGTGTTATTTAAATCAAAGTGTATATTTTAAAATCCCATAGGAAGTGCAGTGTTAAAAAGTGTTAGAAGTCCCAGTTCCAAACTTGTACTAATAACTGTGTCCATGGTGGTTGTAATTAATGTAGAAACAATTTGTCCTTTAAAGTAGTGTCTTTCAGGCCAGACTTTCCTAAATTCAATCATCATTTTTCCTTCGGCTCAAAAACAACACAATTTAAGAGTTCAGAAACCACCAAAAGCAAACAGTTCTAGCAGGAAAAAAAAAAAAAATTTGCACATATTTGAAGCTAAGGACAAATATTAATTGAATACAGACCTTTTGACTCAGAACTGAAAGTAAGTCTCATGTTTTTTCCTTAATAAGATTCAGTTTTCCTAGTTCAGCGGCAGTCAGTTTCGAGAAAAAAGTGCTTTTACTGGAAAGGACAAATGCTGATAGAGTCTGTTCAGGGTCAGAGCCAGGAGAGTTTCACACTATTATGCTGTTTTTCATAAGGAAAAAATGTGTCTCATTATCAACTGTACTCACATATTCGTTAGATGTTTTTGTGTTGACTTCAGCTTTACATTTCAAACGAGCGAATTAAACTACAAGGCAGTCTTCCTAGAGGAGGCGTATTATTAAAGTCTTACATGTAAAGAAAAACTATTGAAAACAAGAACAATTGGCTCATATCTTTTACATTCTTTTCATAACAATCAGCTTCCTTCGGGGCAGTAAGGGTTATGCCAATAGAAATAGAAATACAATTAAGCAAAAGTAGAGACTAAAAATATTCATAATAACGTTGTATAAATGCTTTTCATACAGTACGCTGAGATCACATTACCCCAAAAAATGAAGAAAGGATAAGATAGGAATAGAATATGAACCATTTTCACCAAAAAAACAGACAGTAAAACAGATATACAAAATAACAAAAGACAAACACAGCTGTAAGGAGTAATATTAGAGGCCACACTATAAATAATCATTATTGACTTGATCGCATGGCTTACATATGAAAATTAAGCTTATGATCAAATCGGTCATAAATGCTAAATAAACTTTGGGTGAGTGACAAGAAACCCATGTCTTAAACTTAATTCATTCTTAGCAGTAATGTATTTTAGTAGTTCCCCATGATGTCAAATGATATAATATTTTTCTGGTAAGTTTTGTATAATGCATGCTGTATCTTTTGGTGCTGAGGTTTTTTATAACTCATTTTTTGATTAGCTTGTGGGGTCCAGTGACTCCCAGGGAGCAAATGTATTTTTTCAGTGGTAACTACAGCAAGACTGAAATCTGTACAAAAATATGAGTTTAAAGAGAATAAGTTTTGCTGTGACAGTCACTGTGAATACTAAACTGCATCATATTAGACTGAACCATTTGGGACATATGTGATTTTTGTGAAAAGCCACGTCCACAAAAATTCAGTTGGTTCATTGTGGCTGGGTTTCCTTTTTCTCGGCGTGTCATTTTTCACCTTTTATTCATAATTCAAAGATGGGTTTGCAATATTGAAAGGTGCAAGTTTATGTACAAAATGGGCTTGGAGATTTTTGGAAAAAAGGAGATATCATATTTGGTGCGATCCAGTCTTTCATTTGTTTATGAATGAAGGCAAATTAATAGTGAAATAGTGATTATTTTGATAGCTTCTGCTGCATTTATTGGTGTGGTGCCACCGGCGGTGGCTTTTCGGCTTTTTGGTAAAAGCTCATTTGTAGTGACTCTCTATCTATGTGTCAGGTTTGTCAGAATGGTATATGTGGCTAAGCTAGAACTGATAAAATGGATAATACAAAATGGTGGCCAACTCAAACTGACAGTGACCAATCAGGCACACACATGTTCCTAATGAAGGGACTGGTCTCTGCAGAACTCAAATCTGAGTTCTGTACACACAGTGTATGTGATTTAATGAATACGTCTTGGGACTATGTATTACGGTACATGTTTTGGTTGAGCTGTAGCGCTGAAGTCTTACGTTTCCTCATTTTTTCATGACAAGTTACCTCATATTATATCAAATTGTGACATTTTTGTGAAAAGCCATACCTTCTGAATGCTCGTTGAATAACATCAGACGTATTTTTAGCAAAGCATATTTCTTTTGATAATTTTTAAAAGGGAAGAATACAGTGAGAAGTGAACTATTGAATGTTGCATGCTGGTATATCAGACAGTGTCAGAGGAGATATTGTTTTAAGTTTGGAAAGTTTTGTTACAAAAAAATCCAAACTGGTGGAATGAAAATAGAAACTAGAACAAATTTAATAAGCTTTGCGTTGCGTTCTGGGACCGTTAATTAAAATGGCAGCAGACGGTTTCGTTTGGCCACCGCTACTTTGGTCAGAAGAATGCGTTGGCAAGCGGGTCGATCCCGAGCAGGAAGGAGCGGTTTCCTCGGGGGAAGGCGGCGGGATTATGTCAAACTGAACCGTGACCGAGGAGCCAAACGCCATCTCAGTCAAATGACATGGGAATGGTGGGGGGGGGGTGGGGTGTGGGTGGGGGGTTCGAGGTGGTCTGAGGTCAGTCCAGACAAACAATCAAAGTTTCTGTAGTTAGTTTTTGTGTTGGTGAAGATGCAGAAGTATTGTTTTTCTTCATCAAAGTACTGAACATGTAACACGTACTGAGCATGTATTTGGGAGAGAGGATGTTTTCTGACCTGCTCATGGCTTAGAGGCCTTGTTTGTTGGCCTGAAGCCCTGAAAAAACTGTGACATAACAACAGTGTTTCTGACCCCTCTTCCTCCACAAACTAGACCAAACTAGGCCTTCCACTAACTCGCCGATTAGTTTGGTCACTTATCAGCACTTTGGCTTTTCTTGGCTCAAGGAATCGCTAACCATTCTGACGTATGGCAGCATTAGCAAGAACTGCAAATGCTGTGTCATGTATCATGACCACTAATAACTAGTGGCTGTGCAGCCCATAGTGTGAAGACAGCCAAAAAAAAAAACAGATGTTTACATACTATGTACAGACAAACATATAAACAGGCAAAAAATATCAGTCTGATTGTTGTATATTTGCATAATTATGTACAAACATGCTGTGTAAACACGTTAGTACCATGCTGAAAAACACAAATTCTCATATGCACGTAAGTACATGTACACACATTGAAACACACACTGTCTCCCTATGTTCCGCACCCAGTAAAAGGTCTGATTTACATCCCATAATATCTCACCCACTTCCAACCCTCCGTGTCATTTACCTTATGTGTCAGGTTCCGTGCGGTGCGGTAGAATAGCAGAAATGACAGAAGAACAAAGTGAAGGACCGTAATAAAGAAGTAATTGGCACAATGATATTTATCGTCCGCACGTCGTTAGTCATCCCTGCTTTCAGCCAGTCATTTCTAATATTTAATCTTATCTGAGAGACGAGATGTGACTGTCAGTGTCAGAATAACAAATCAAATCAGATTTTTCCATCGCAGTGACTGAGTAGCGTGGCGCTCTCTCTGAACAGATGGGCTGTCTTAGCTCCGGAGACGCTGAGGTCTCTGCTATACAGATTATTCACAGTCAAAAAAAAGTGTGTTTGTATCAGGTAAACAGACGAAACGTAATGATAACAGCTAAGGTCGTAAACAGAGAGAGAGAGAGGGCATTCTGATGGACCGCATTCAAATTTAATGGGTTTTGTAGGCAGGTAATATACACGAATGGCTTAGTCCAGCAGATTAGCTGCGTGATTTGGTACACAAGCACGAAAATGTGTATACACAATGAAAGCTGTGACCTGAAATGTGAATACAGGTAAGTCGACAACAGAGTGGAGGAAAACGAGAGTCACTGTGGGTCACCAAGGAGTCCAGATCGGTCAGCACTGTGTCAGAGTTCGTCTGGATGAAAACACATTCATTCCTATGCAGATGTTTGTGTCAGTATTTCAAAGTACAAAGAAATGGCCTGTACCATGGGTTTATACGCGCACTAGGCTACAAACAAAACTGACAATCTTTAGGGGGTTGCGACTCTACTGCATATAAAGACAGCATGATTTATGTAGAAATTCTCCTGGAGATAAGATGTCATTTGAGTTTCTTTGAGCATGATTCAGGCAAGGTGTTTTACAAATTTATGTTAAAATGGTACGCACGGTTTAATGTATACAGTAGGTGCTTTTGCCAATCATGTGAGTTGTAGTTAAAATCCTTCACCGTTCTATACTGCGAGGGAAGTGACAGGCGTGCGGTGAGCATGTCCGTATTCATTTTCCTTCCATCACATCGATCACAGTTCAGTAAGCCTCACCCTTATTGGCTCATGGTGTGTGGGTTGAGGGGTGGAGCTGACATGAATGGTGTTCTAGGATGGTGTTGCTCCTGTAGGGGGCCCATGGAGCCTACCACGGAAAGAAGAAAAAAAAAAAAAAAAACAGTCTGATTAGCAGTGAGGCACATCTGTCTGTGACCATGGCAACAGCATCCGGCGGTCCATTCCGAGTGGGCCGAGATATTGAAGGCAGCTGATTTTGATGCTGGAAAATGTGGGATATGTATACCTGAGTCTAACAGTCACACGGGTTTTTTAAAAAAAAGGGAGGTACAAAAGATTTAAAAAATTGAACATATCCCTACCTGGTCTTTAATGCAGGAGGCTGAGAAAGATCTGGTGTGTCTGAGAAACGTCCGTTGTTTATTGTGGGACGTAGAAACAAAGGGCAACAGCGCCCCCTTCTGGCGGTCTCTGTCGGAATCAGTCGGGCGGGGACAGGCTGGCGTGCGAGCCTTTCTGCCTCTCTCTCTCGCTCTTTCTCTCTCTCTCTCTCTTGTGTGGGAGTGAGAGGGAAGCAGGCGTCTCTCAAGGGGGATTTCAGAGGGCGTTTGATAGCTGGAGAGCCGGAGCAGAGAGTGCGCGTGACTGTGAGAGCAACGCTCTCAGGGTCCTGGGGATTCGTCTTTTGGTCTGCCGTTGGGGGTATCAGGAGCGCGATTAAGTCGCGTCTCACAGGTTTAAAGGTGTTTAACAAGAGGCCTTAAGAGAAGCCCGCGGCTGCTTTTACGAACTGCTATGTCCCCACTCACCCCCCACCCCCCCCCACAGTATCAATCACAGTCCTCAATCAATCATACTGCAGGAGAACATTAATTCCATAAGACAGTTTGCATTGGGATGCACTGACTGTATAATCAACTGTATAATGTCAAAATAAATAAAATGTAAGCCATGAAAGCAACCAACATTCTTGGGCTACTGATTTGAATGTCTAAGCAAACACTCCCAATATCTGTTGAAAAAATAACATTCAATCATTACATAATTTACTACATCGTGTTCTGTTATTCTGAGTGATTTACGAAGCAGGAGAAAATTGGGGCATCGACCTGACTGTGCGAGAAATGTTGCCAGAACCTTCCCCCATTTTCAGAAATGCATGTAAATATGTATTAATACTCTTAAAGCACCAGTGCAAGCTGGCTATGGTACGTTGTATTCATTCATACAAGTTGAAGAGTGCAACCATTACACTCGATTTTAAAACAAAAAACAAAGTCAGAATCATAGGACAGCAAACCTTGACCGTAATCACCCAAAAGTCCAGTCGAATGAACTTTCAGAACATTGAACGCGTTTGGAAGGAGTTTATTTTGATGTGGCAAGTAGGATAGCAGCACAGACATTTGATCTTGGGCTTGGAGTCCAAGGGGGCAGCAGCATGCCTTACTACTTTGGGTGAGGTGAACCCTCGATGGACCGCTGAAGAGGAGAAGAAATACAGACGAAAGGAAGTAGACATGAAGGTGGAGATGGGGAGGGGGAGGGATGCCGGAAAGCAGTGAGCATGATAGGAGAAGGTACGTGGCAATTTAATACCTGTGTAGAAAACCTGATTGAACAGATGGAGATATTTAAGTCTGGGGTCCCCTGAACAAACTCCAGTTGTATCTGTGGTAAGAGTTGGGGTGCTGTTTGTTTTGAACCTATTGCCAGACACACTGTGCAATCCGAGTTATGTTTACACTGTGTTAAATACCAAAGGTCTTGATCCAGGTGATGTCACCTGCTGCAGGGGGCAATCCCATCATGCCCCCATCATGTCACATGTTTTTCAACACTGCTACTCACGCACTATGAAAATCCGGAGAACCGAAGTAACCCCTCATTCTGTCAGACATATGCGCTCTTTACAAACCAAGGATTAGTCTGAGGGCTCAGACTGGTAGTAAGGGTACTTATCTCATTCGCGACACATGATTTAAAAACGCTGGAAAATACAGCTGTATTTCCTTTGTCTGGCGTACTCTGCCCGAGCTTCTCCAACAGAATGAAAATCTATCCACGTAAAGGATCGGTGTGTCATTTTTCACCCTACATTACCTCTGCATTACACCTGTCAGAGTCAATGATGCAAATTATCGCATGCTGAATATTTTCCCTGTCTGTTTATGAGCCTCGCATATTGAGTCACACATGCGATTTGGGTCGGGATGATGACAGACTGAGACGCGCCGCACTTAAAGGCCACATGGGAACACAACACGCGACTGCATGGATCCTACATGCCGATCACGTAATGGAGGTCGGGAAGAGTCGGAAAATCGACCCAGTGAAGGTATCTATGCTGACGTCCAAGCCATCCTTGTCATCGGTGGCCCATACAAAGACTGCGCTTACGATTACCCTCAACTCTATTTTTTTCAAGGAATGCAGATGCACTTTACAGTAGATTGACAGAAGTTTAAATCACAAAAGGGATAATTACATTGTTTATAGGCACTCAGCTAATGACAACAGCAGGCAAACCAAATCTAATGAACTTAGTCTCTTTAAAGCCATATGCAGTTCAATCAAAACCAAGTCTTTTCAAAAGCATATGTTCTATTTCACAAGTAAAATAACAAACTCCGAAGGCAAGTCTCCAGTAAAACTGAAACATTTGAAATTGAGAACTGAAAGAAATATGTACAGCAATCTAAAGTCTGTCTCGATTGAATTCCAAACACCCTTAAAAAGACTTAGTGCATTTGATTGAATCCCGGCCAAAGTGCTTCGCAGTTAAGGGATAGGGAGCTCGCATCAACCGCCGCCAAAGTGCAGCGGGCATCTGCCCGGGTTGAATTCACAGCAGCCATTTTGCTCCGGAATGTTCCCCATATATCAGCGGAGACAGAGCTGGGAGAGATTGATTAAAACGCATTATTGGTGATATCCTGACCAGATGATTACATCCACAGCAGATGCTCCGGTAGAGCTGGGTGGTTTTTACATCTGTAGAAATAAATCGCCCCAGACTTAATTGTCTTGGTCCTGCAGCAGGAATGAATTTGTGTTGTTTGTCCTGATGTATATGATGTCAGCTGTGGGTTTTTTTTTGCTGATTATACTGGACAGGTTAATCCCAACAATGACTTTATGAAGAAGCAGTCTATCCTGTTCCGTCCCAGTATTTACTATCTTTTTCCGTTTGGTTCTAAGAATGGATTTGTGTGTTGGCAGGGGCAACCAGACAGGATGCTAAGCCCAGAAATGAAAGACTATCTGGTGTCTGGGGGAGGGGCACGTATCACCCTGTGAAAGTTCAACATTCTCACAACATTCCAGTCAAAATAGATTCTTACTGCAGATATGTGGAGTCAAATAATTCCACAATGAAATTAATTGCTGTCTGAACATGACGAAAGAATACATGTTACAGTCTAGCACAAATAACTACTTATGAAGAAGAGGTTTCAGTTGATGACAGAAAAACCAAGTAAACATTTCAGCGATTAGCTATCATCAGTGTCACTGATATGGCAGCAAACACTCCGAGTCCAATATAATCTTCCAAATGAGAATTGATGTCAAATAAGTAGATTGGCTTACAAAAAACAAGCAATTATCATGGAAGACAAATATGTAATGCAGCGCAACGCTTGCTATTCCACGCAGGTTGTAATTGTGAGCTTTGATTGTTATGAATTGGTTGCATCCTAATTGACTTTAATGATTTAATCATGTTAGTTGTGGTTATTGTGATTGTATGACCTGTGTACTCTACTGACGGCCATTTTTGTTGATTAGCCGCTAATGAATGTTCTGCTATGTACCCATATTGTCTTGCATGTTAATTGCTTTTTTTTCACAAAATCAATCTAGTTATTTGACATTAATCTAATTTAGAGGATTATATAGATCTCTGGGTGTCTGGTGCTGTATCAACAGCACTGATATGCCATTATTAAGGCAATGAAGATGGTTTTTGTTGCCTTTTTGTGAGGACTTTTTCGTAAATTAGGCTGTTAATAAATAATTTCTACGACACGACAGTGTCTTATCTTTCGTAGCATGTGGACGGCGTGTTCATTAATGATGTAGGGCCACCACGAACGCCCCCCAGAGAGAGCTGAACAAGCACAACGTGAACGCCAAGACGCTGGCGAACGAGCGATCAAATGGCCGCGCCGAAGCACACGATGAAAATGGAGAGGAGGAGCCGCGGGGCTGACGAGGCTGAATCAATTATTTTTTCCCCCCTCTCTGCTCGTTTAATTATGAATATAAATCCTGCCGAGATGCTATGTGCCATCTTCGCATACATTACGAATGCGGAGCCTGCTCATGGCTGAGGACACACACTGCTGAGAGTCTATCACGTCCCATCACTCTGAACAACGTCTCCTAAAGCATCATGAAGCAGCTATGTTCTCCTGACCAGGAACCCCACATACAAGGCCAGTACCTTACGCTAATATAATAAACACGACGTGAAAAGACGTATGAAACCAGACAGGTCACAGCTTGAAAATGGTTAAGAATATTGGTACATTTCAGTTGCACTGGCTTGAGTTCAGTCAATAAAAAAATACTTTTTTTTTTTTGTTCTTATTCAGAGACCGTTTGGAAGGTTCAAGAGGAAGTATACAGGGCATATATGGCAGCCAATATTAAGGTTATTTGTTTGTTTTCTGTATTTAGGCCAAAGTTCAGAACAAATGTTGACCCAATTCAAACTTGAAACATTTCTCTATTGCCACAGTTTTTCTTTGACAGGACATGAAGGATACTATCAAACTTTACTGTGTAGTAAGACCAGTCCACCTTGTCATTCTCTTCTCAGTCACCTCTCTTTTCTACTCTGATCGCCCCCTGGTGGAGCCTGCTACTACTACAGCCAGTCAAGTCCCTGCCAATCATCTGGCACAAAATGGGAACGCCCCTCTTCTAATTGTGTGCCAGCACAACTAATCCTAATCTCTGACAATTTCCTACATTCGTATATTTCGCTTATCACTATATCCGTCAACCCAATGTTTCTGAAATTCCTTGAATCCACTATGACACTTAATGATATGCTGCAGGCTCGTGAAATGAACGCTACTCTTAGTTGCGAGGCTAATGACTTGGTCTTTTTAATGTCTAAACCCATTTGATGCACTTCTGTAAGTCAATCATGGTAAGAGCGTCCGCTAACTGCCTAAATGTAAATGTAATGTACTATTTAACACCACAGCGGGGGTCACAGCGGGGATCCAAGGTCATTTTCATCCAGAAGGAGACAGGCAGCAGAACAGTACATGTTCCTTGTAATTCCACATTTTTTGTGTCTCAGGAGATTATAAACTCACTTGTTGCTGGATCTGTCAGTGTTTCCGGACATGCCTTTGATTTGTCGATTGATTTGTATTTATTGAATCATGCTGCACAAAACAGCATAAGGAAACACAACACATAAGGATAGGAGGAGTTTATCACCATGTTTTGGTGACTGGGAATCACTGGGAGTTCTGACTCATTTCAATATGTCATTTTCCTTTTTACACTGGAGTTAATAAAGATAACAAAAACTATACATGTGTGGCATACTCGAACAGCTAGCCAGCATTTACTCTGTTCATTTCTCTATCTAGCTGTGTGGAGCTATCCGCCCCCTAGCTGAGTAGCCAATCATTTGGTAATGGGAGGTTCCATTATATCAAAAACAGGAGGAGCAGCCACGTAGTAACAGTGACTCGCTGATCTGGGCCAATGGCTGTGCTGGCCGTGAGAAAACCCTGACATAGTTCATTTGCCTGTCACTGCTGCAAACTATCATGTTAATTTTCTCAAATTGCATCTTTAACAGTCATGCCAAGACAAAAAAAGTCTTTTTCTCCAGTTGTGATAATTATATTGTACATTTTTCAGATATGGAAAGTATGATAGTTTTATGGCTTTTTGGTTCACGCTTTTGCGTCAGTGTTTGACATCGATACGGTACGATTGTTGTACTACTTCCAAATTTAGATTTCAATTTGTTGAGCACTGCCCATCTTTCTTTTTATAATGTTGCTGTCATACTACACATTAAACAATGTCACACACTTCACTACAGAGCTGTAGACAACGACGTACACAAGTGTAAAGAGTATAACCAGCTTAATTTATGGGGATGAACAGCATACTAACCTGTGAGTCTTATCACCATAAACACTTTTAGTTGACAGTGTACTTCCCTATTGGCCGTATTACCATTAATACTCTGGGCTCTGGAGTTACAGTATGTCCACCTCCTCAGACAGTATACTCACCTATAAGCCTTATTACCATTAATACATATGGGCTTTGGAGTTACAGTATGCCCACTTCCTCAGACAGTATACTCACCTATAAGCCTTATTACCATTAATACATATGGGCTTTGGAGTTACAGTATGCCCACTTCCTCAGACAGTATACTCACCTATAAGCCTTATTACCATTAATACATATGGGCTTTGGAGTTACAGTACGCCCACTTCCTCAGACAGTATACCCACCTATTAGCCTTATTACCATTAATACATATGGGCTTTGGAGTTACATTATGCCCACCTCCTCAGACAGTATACTCACCTATTAGCCTTATTACCATTAATACATATGGGCTTTGGAGTTACAGTACGCCCACTTCCTCAGACAGCATACTCACCTATTTGCCTTATTACCATTCCTGCATATGGGCTTTGGAGTTACAGTATGCCCACCTCCTCAGACAGTATACTCACCTATTAGCTTTATTACCATTAATACATATGGGCTTTGGAGTTACAGTATGGCCACCTTCTCAGACAGTATACTCACCTATTAGCTTTATTACCATTCATACATATGGGCTTTGGAGTTACAATATGGCCACCTTCTGAACAGTATACTCACCTATTAGCTTTATTACCATTCATACATATGGGCTTTGGAGTTACAGCATGTGCACCTCCTCTGAATTTACCCTCTTAGTAATCAGCACAAAACTGCTTACACTCATTCCAGCTTGCCATTGCAAATGGCAATCAGCCCACGATCCAGGCTTTCAGACTTCAACATGGATCCTGGCCACGGGCGGCTGGAACTTGATTACATGGCCGTATGTTATTAGCTTTATTCATCTGCTTAGTTAAGCCCTTTTTTTCCTGGGGCCGCCATTCTATATACTGGCCGTTCCATCAGCTGGATGTTTACACAAGATATTAGGGTCGAGTACCTTGTTCACGGGTGAAACCGGCTCATATTATTCCCATCCACTTCAGCGCGTCACGGCCTACCGCTGCACTGTTTAGCGACGGTCTCATTCGCGGTGGAGATGAACATGCGGAGTGAAGTGCTGAAGGCTGGCGAGGATTCAGGTTTTATGGTCTGTGCTGTTATTGGCCAATCATCCACGACGATGGCTCTGAGAGGCCACTTCATATACTGTAAATATGTATGTGTGTGTGTTTCAGAGATATGGTGTGTATTATCTGAGTGTGTGTTTCAGAGAGACAGTATATATATGTGTGTGTTTCAGAGATATGGTGCGTGCATATATGTATGTGTGTTTCAGAGATATGGTGTGTGTATATATGTGTGTGCTTCAGAGATATGGTGTGTGTATATATATATGTGCTTCGGAGAGACAGTGTGTGTGTATATGTGTGTTTCAGAGATATGGTGTGTGTATATGTAGACTTGAGTTTTTGTGTTTCAGAGAGAGAGTGTGTGTATGTGTGTGTGCTTCAGGGAGAGTGTGTGTGTGTTGCCAAGGAAAGAGTGTGTATGATTAGGCTTGTGTGATGGAATCAGTCTTTCACTATATGTGTGTGTGTGTTTAGGTACTTAACTCTATGTGAAGTTCTCCTTACCATTGAGCTCCCACCCAAAGTAATAGGGGCTGAGGGTTTACTCAGTCATTTCTAATGTCTTCATGGGACATTAGAAGTGTTTACACCATCGTAATTTCTCATTTTATTTTTGACCTTGCCAGTACACCTCTCTTCGACATGCCCTTCAATCACGAATAACAAGGCGACCTGTAATGGCAGGCTCAGAATAACGGCTTTCTGACACCTGAAAAGACTGTTATCCGCAGCACGGCTCTCGCTGGTGATTGGCCCTTGTAATCTCAGGTCTTCTGAGAGATCCTTGTCAAGGAGGGCCAGGCTCAGCTTGTGCCGCGGCTCGAGAGATCGAATCGCTGCTGACTAGTGGTGCACAGGGAGCCAAACCGTAGGCGCACAAACTGAAAATGATCACGCTCTGAATTTCGATGAGGAACAGTCAGATTTTGCATTGGTGATGCGCTTACATATTTAAGCCAAAATAAAACTGACCACAATCCAGAAGATTCTTCTTCTCGCAAGTGACGAGTCCAGTTATTCTCTCCTCAACCTCAGGTAGAGCGATCACCATGGAAACAGAGCAGATATACCTATGGGAGCAAAAGATAAAAGGCAGGACATACAGGTTATGGACACTTTCAGATTTTTCACTATCAAGACATTTGTAATTGGTCTTGTTTGCCACATAGTTAAATTATTAGTTACAATACTTACATTTTAGGCACCCAGCACACATACACAGGTCATGTTTACACACTTGCCATGTACACAGCTGGCTATTTAATTAAGCAGTTTTGGGTTGCAGTATTTGCCTTGGTCAATAGTACAATGGAAGTGGGTACTGTGCCTATCACCTCTTATTATATGACCAGCTTCCAAAGCATTACACTAAACTACCTCACCTGCATACTCTTTCCTTTCCATTGCACCTGTTGCATGCTCTGTGATAGTTTAAGTGTATATGCAGCTGTTTTACATGTAAAAAAAAGTCATGGCAAGGCTTCAATTCCCCTTTTTAACAAACGGTGGGTCACACAAAATGCATCCAGCCTCTAAATTTGTTGTATGTTGTATGCGGGAAGTTTGGCAGCTACCGAGCTAACGCACAATTATTTTGTTCAGTGATGTGCCCCATTGTCAGGATTCAATCCTGACCGTCCCAAAGAGCCCGCCCTGCTCCAGGAGACCTGCCGGGAGACACATTATCGACTGTGCCACTGGGCAGGGAGAGAGAGGCTTTTACAGATCACCGGTGCTAATCAGAAACCTGGCTCTGGCTGGCCCAGCTGAATCACTTACCCAGACCGTAAAGTGAAGGGAAGCAGTGGCTTCCCAGAGAATGATGGAATGGGACTACAATTACCATCATTCATTGAATGGGACTACAATTACCATCACTCACCACAAATTGGGATGAATGAACAAAACTGACTCAATAATGGGCATGGGCAGTTATTATGTGAGAAAATGAATAGAACGGAATACAAATTTCGGACACTTCAGAGGCTTGGCATAGTTTCACATCTGAATTGGAATGCACCACGAACTAATTTATCCAGGAGTAATAAAGCTTGCAACCTCCATTAGCTCCAATGCAAACCTTTATTGTGTGAAAAGGATAACACTCCTATCCCTGGGGATCTTTGTCAGGTCTATAACTTTTATATAACACCATACAACTTTTTCACTGTACTAATTTAGCCAGGATAATTTCCACTAATCTTAGCCATATTTTTCTTGCAAATGAGCATAAAACGATATGTTCAATTGAAACACTTATACTGATGGAGTAGATCCTACCCTTTGGACTCTGGAAGTTTGCCAGGCTTGAATTTACACTTCGTTTTACTGTGCGGACTACACAATGATGGCATAATTGAATGATCGTCCTGTAGTTGGCTGGCTGTTGAACTCTCACTGTAATTTCTGTTTCTCTTCTAAGATAGTGGATTGTAGCTAACTTCTAATGAAATTATGATCACAGGTGTAGTTGGCCTATTTCTATTCCAGTTCACTATTGTTCATGTGAGTAGACTATAAATCTGATTTAGAGATATTATGTAATTATCACAAGTTTTAATGTTAGATTTAAAGGTTGAGATCTTGTGATTCTTATAGAAAAATCACCTGAAACCTTGAATCGCATAACTGAATCAAATTCAATGTTTTAATTCCACTAGTGATTCATGCACGCTATTCCATGTACTTCCATATATTTATACCACATATTGTCATATGTAAATGTGTAGGTTTGAACTGTTTGTGATGCCAGACAAACTATGCAGTAACAGCTAGAATTACCTTACTGTGTGTACATTTACCATACCATAGGTCATGATCCTGTCAGACTCCAGTGGGTGATGTCACCTGCTGCAGGGGGCAATCCCATCATGCCCCCATCATGCCCCCATCATGCCTCATGTTTTTCAACACTGCTTGTCATGCACTATGAAAATGAGAACTGAAGTGTCCCCTTATTCTGTCAGACCAACAGTGTGTGCTCTTTACAAACTGAAGATTAGTCTGATTAACCGAGGGCTCAGCTGTGTTCCTTCGTAGTGAGGGTACTTATCTCATTCACGACAGCTGTGATGTAAAATCCAATAAGACGTAGTTTCCATTCCTTTCTCAAACAGAATAAAAATCCAGCCGTGTAAATGGTGTACATATCATTTTTCACCCTACAATACCTCTGTAACTTCAACGGTGATTCCAATTTACTATATTCCACATAGATACATTCTACATTCTCTCATATGTTACACATCATGTGATCATCAAGTGATTACGATTCCTTCACACATATTAAAATGTATACATAAGCCTTCAGACATTTCACATGTGAAGTTCATTATATTTTTTTGTAAATGGGCTATTGAGTAATCTTTGTGAGAAACTGGAAGACATTTTTGGACCTTTTTAGCTGTGTGCGTTTATGACCCGCATTGAGGACAGCGAGTCTTTCTATAAGGGTACAGACCCTCACAGAAACAGAACCATATGGCTTGCTGTCATCACCCCAGCAGGAAGCGCATCATAACCGAAGGGAAAACAGACACGCCACGCACAGCGAAACACGCTGGCCTAGATTCAGCCAACATTCGTCCTTAACTTTGACTTACAAACAAATGCAAATATTCCTTTTCATTTAGTTTTTAAGTGTAATAGTTTTTTTATTCACAGTTACTGTTTAAAATGACACTTTTGGCAATCGCTTAATTCAGAACTGCAAACGCTCCACAAAATAAAACGACAATCAGCACTTAAGCATGAGTCCGACTTAACAGCAAATACTAAATGAACCCGAGGCATCAGGTTTGTAAGGAGAGTTGAGGTGCATTATGGGACTTTACTCAGGATTAGGTCGAGTCTGAAAGGAATATCCGCACTAAAAACGAGGCCTAATTAATTAGAGACTGCATTTGCTTGTAGTGTGATGTCTCAGTTTGCTCTGGATCACTGGAATCATTCCACGCCACATACTGGGCCTCTATATTTCCACGAAAATGTGTGCACATTTACCCGTAATGTACAAAATAACAAGCATTTGTCAAAGCTGTTTTGGCACAGCGTTTCTTTGTATCAGCATGTCTGCGCTGATAAATGCCAGTTCTAAATGAGAAACGCGTTCACAAAATGGGCAATTAACATAAATTGATGTGCATAAAATGTAATAAAAGAAAAGTGGTTTTCCTGTTGCAGACAAATTGAAAAATGACCAAGAACTGACAGCAAAAAAACATAGATCACAGATAGAAAAGATCATAATGGATGAATACTGGTACAATTTCATAGAGATACCCTTAATGTAAAAGCGAGGGTCAACTTTTTGTCTAGTATCCCTTGCCCATTGCTAGTAATAATGATACTTAGCAATGGCAAATGGTAGCCAACATGCATGATGCACTGTGAGAACTAAATGTCTGCGATATAAACATTACACTGTCTTAATACATTCAACGATCTTAAATCGTTTGTTTTACACTGCCTATAGATCCCAGATAGATGCAGTTTTTTTTCCTGAAATGAGGCGACTCTGTATTATCTTTGCTTGTTACAGCCATGGCTGGACCCCACCTGCTTGTTACCCTAGGCAAGATTTTGGGGGAGCCCCATTGAAAACGTACACAGAGGTAACATTGGAACTAATCATGATTGGATTAGGACAGATGTTACATGAGATGTGGTCATAGCTGTGAAAGCAATGATATTTCTTGCTACTGTAAACCTTGAAAGTGCCAGAGCTAGGGCAGGGTCATTCAAAGTGGGGGGGGGGTGTGGTCAATAGACCCTTGTACCCGCCCCACCCTCTCGGGTACTCGTGCACCAGGATCCGCCCATGTCAGTATTAACATCTATAGCTAAATGTCATTGGCACTGAAATCTTATTGGCCCTCTCAGAGCGGCACAGGTTTTGTTCGTGTTCACATCCCTGTAATGAGGCAAATGGCTGCAGGTTTTGACATATTACGCTGTTTGGCATATGACATGTGCAAGCACACACAAAGTGATCTGCAGCAGTGTGGACCACAGGAGGCAGGTATTAGCGCCCCCTGGTGTTCATCCATTTAATATTTTGCAGCTCACATGGGGGGACTCAGTCTGAGGGGGTAGTGATTAAGAAGTACCCAAGATGCACCTGTTCAAATGTAGACATGAATCACAAACATGCTCATGCTAATATGTGAACATTTGCATGTGTGTGTGTGTGTGTGTGTGTGTGTGTGTGAGTGTGTATCAGCATGCAAGTGCTTGTGTGGACATGTGCCCATATGTCTGGTTTTGTACCTATGTCTCTGTGTATGTGCGTGTGTGTGCGTGTGTGTGTGTGTGATGTGAATACATAAGTGTGTTGTATGCAAAATCTTTCTGAGTGAATCCCTCTGTGTGTCACCCCTTGCTCTCTGCATGACTTCCAATAACAAAATGCAAATCTCCCACTTTCTCACAGCATCCAGTTCATAAGCTATTTTCATCCCCCTGCTCTGGGGCTTGTATTGATATTTCAGTCAGCTCTTTCTCTTTCTCTTTCTTTCTGTCTTTCTTTCTTTCCTTCTTTCTTCATGTTTACCTAATGTTTGGTCCCTGGTTGAGACTAACGAGCCTTGATTCCTCCGCCTCCAGCTTGCGCTGCCTTTTATTTTGCTGTGGGTGAGCAATGAATCTGTCCTCAAGGCATCAGGGCTTTTATTTTGACATGTCTCCTCATGTGAATTTCAGCACATGGAATTACAGAGCAGTGGACTGGAGGGAAGTGTTTTAAAGTGACATATGTTAAATATGATTTAGCTTACACACAAAATATCACTGTAATTTGTAAATAAAAAAAACTCTTGGCTTTTTCAGTCTGTGATAAAACAATAATGTACATTTTGTACATATACTTATTACTTGTATGGTACATCTGTGATATGGAGCTTTCTCCAGTATTCTAGGGAATATTAACTGGAACATATGTGTTTGTGTTAAAATGTTTGTATCAATTTGCCGATTCAAGCAAATATAAAAAAATATTACAATTTAAAACACATGGAAGCATTACCATACAATACACTGATGAATCTTATGTAAATATACTTATCCACTTTGATTATGTCCAAGTTTTTTTCAATTCTAGACAATACAATTATTTTAGTGATTTGTTTGTTTGTAACTATGTGAACGGATTTAATTTGTGAGAATATGCTGGTCCACATCTAGCAAAAACAGCAATTTATCAGTTTCTTCTGGTGTTGCCTGAAGACGATTTATGTACAGTATCAAAAACAACTGTCATAACGAGAAACATAAGGACTCAGTTTTAAACAAAAGCCATTTCTTTTTTAATTCACTTTTTCCACCAGCTTTTTTTTTACCATCAATTTGGAATGGTTAATTGTCAGCAGAAACCAATTTCTAGACTGAGAAATGGGTGTATAAACAAATTATCTGCGTGGGTGGAGTGGCATAGGCAGAGATGCTAGCATTAAATTCATCATAGAAGAAAAAGACTGAGGGTTTAGATCTCAATGTGAGTCCAGATAGAACACTTCTGACAGAGTAAAAAGGTGCAGATTGATGGCTGGAGATCGCACATAAGTAAGGGGAGTGAAGGAGGTTGTTTATCAGTTATTTATTATCTCACTCATCATTATTATGATCACTCATCCTGTTAAAGTTTGACAAGATTACATTAACTAGATAGTGATCTTTTAATTCTAGACTGGAATAACTACACATGGGTTGTGTTACTAAGGAAGAATTGCAGGTGGTATATGGAAAGAGGGAAAGATAAGGATATTTATTCTATATTCATATAAATTTGTATTAAGATAATAAGGCAAAGTCACTGACTGCATGTTATGATGGCAGAAACTGTAACTTTATAATATCTGTTACATATGTTTCCATACTTCCAGTGTGTTGGAGTTCATTCTCATGTGTGTGTAATTGCCAATAATTTGCGGTTCTAGCAAATGCATTTGTCAACTGGTGTGTATGATATGTTCTCATTCCCTTTGGAAAATGTATAGCCGTTCTCTCCTCTTCTCCCACACAAATGCAATCACGAATGTGGAACAGATCTTTTGACTCCGATTGAAATATTTGATTCGTTCCAATTATTTCGGATGGCGTTACTGTCAGTTTCAGGAGAGATCCCAGCCTCCTTTGCACGGTAATGTGAACAATAACCAAATCAGCAGCTCGACTGCCACCATATGCTGTTACCTTGTCGAGTGACTCTCAGCTCCAATCTCTCCGATCCCTGGGTTACATTACAAACCCAGCGTGTAAGCGCTTTATGCGAGATGCCAAGCCTTAACAAATGTAAAAACGTCTTTTCCGCTCCAATTTCACGCCTCTCTTGTTACCTGAACGGGAACCGAAAATGTTGTCTTTATGCGGCCTCTGAGCTCATATTTGTACAGGATGCTTCCCGGTACGGTCTTGTAAGGTCTCTTATCAGATGATATTTTGTAAGTAAAAGGTACCAGTGCATTACTGCCTCCGAGCGTGCGTAAAACGAAGGGAGAAAGCAACTGAGCTGGAATCCCATGTTATAATTCATCTGCTATCATGATGCAAGCTTTTGGACACAGATAATATATGTGGATGTCAAACGTAAGTTCAGTGGGAACAAACTCACATTTAACCACTTGGATGCTGTCTCGGACCTAACCCTGACCTGAAGAACTGAACTGTAAATATTATCATTTATCAGGATGTAGATGCAGAATGAGAAATCATATTCTTATTTGAGATTCCCACCCACTGAAGTTCGAAATGGAAGGGTTGTTCTAAATTGCTTTGATTATGATGAAATGACAGGTGACCCTCCCACATCACGATTTTTCAAGGGTTGGCGACAAAGAATTAAGTTATGGGGTACCTCCCTTTTAAAGTGTAATTGTCCCTTGAAAATGACAAACCATTTGAGCACTAGACAGCGCAGAACTCCGGTCTGGTTTAGAATGCTCACCGGGCCCCATGAACCCCCCAACTGGAGGGGTTCATTTCGCTTTGCTATGCTCGTGTGTTCGCTTTGCTTGCCTGGGGTGGGGGTTGGGGGGCTGGGGGGGGTTGCTGAGCCCCTAAAACCTGCGATGTGGGAGGGTCACCTGACACACACCCATAAATAATGAATATAACGTTTCCCAGCGTACCCGGTTTACTTTACTCTTTACGGACCCATTATTTAGTTATTTTATTTAAAAAAACAAAACACAAAAGCAGAATAAATTCTCACCAGGCATATCTATAATTGCAACAAGTGGATAAATTAAGTGAAGCAGGTGAAATCTGGAGCTCTTCAAAAGGACGCAAAGTTAAACTGCCTCTCCATATTAAAATACAGCATTTAATTTTTTCACTGACATACTTTGTGGCTGTGTGGCCCAGACAATGAATCACACCACCAGCACAGAACGAGCCGCCCCTCTAGCTTGAGCATGAAACCTTCAACAGGGAAATATCAGGACTGACATTTCCGCGCAGCGTGAAATTGTACCCATGTTCAAATTCACGGTTAACGCAACCACAAAATTTGCCCCCGTTTCCTCGACCCAACCCCCCGCCTCGACCGTCTCTACCGACGCTCCGTTGCTACACCCCATGTCCCTCCGCGCACAGTCATTACAACCGTGAGTGTGGGGCTTCGCCGTGCTTTCATTAGCCTAAGCCATTGGTGTGAAAATGAGCTATAATTATCCCTCAACACTTAACAGGACGAGTGAAAATACGCTGACTCATTCCACACTGCTAATTTTAAGACGGGTGGGCGGTACTGTGGACACTGGGGGTGTGTGGGTGGGTGGGGGTGGTCGCTTTGTCGTTCGTCATGGACCAATCAGGCTTTTATCATCTGATCTGGACATCATCTGACCCATCTTGCTCTCTGACATTGTAACTTTATTTAAAGAACATTTCTGCATTAACCGGTAAAAATAGAAAAGTCGTTCAAAGTTCTTTTCTCTGACAAAAATGGAAATGGCAAATAATTAACATGGTGGGGGAGGGGGTTGTTTTGAGGTTGTTTAGCGGGGTCACAGAATGAATAATATAAATGTTTTCTCTAATCACATGTTCTGTAATGGCCAAGACACGTAGACGCAGAATTTCAGTCCCAGTTCCATTGCTTTATTCCATTCCAGTATCTGTGCATGGCAATGCTGAACAAACACCTTTTCTTATAAACAATTAACGATATCAACTTAACTAGAAACATTGTAGAAGACCCTGAAGAGAAGTTATATAACCTCTGTTTTATGCACATAACACCTTCATAAGCGCCATACAAACATACAAAAATAAGTGAATTCTGGGAAAACCAAGCTCAGTTCAATAAATGACTGAACAGACTTTTTCGCAAACCACTCTATCATCGCCGACGTCCAATGGCCCTTGCGCCACAGTCCTATTGGCTCGTTGTCTCCTGCCCGTCTTTATCTTGTTTTATGCTGTTGATAATGTCATTTGATGATGTTGTTATGTTGTTTTATGAGTGCGCAATACAGCGGGAACGAAATAAGCAAAGGGAAGCTATTGGGTATTAACCTGGAGTAATATCACCATCCACCTTCGTCACGAAGCACCCTTTAACCCCCCCATTCATCATATATGGGACCTGTATTCACCAGCAGTCATCGTTTTGAAGGACAATAAAGAAAAAGAATGAAAGAGGAAAAGGGTTTTTCATGCACAGACCCTGTTTCTTGGCACTTATCCACTTCCTTTTGACCCAAGGTGTGCCTTAGACCGGGGTTTAGAGCAAAAGTCTGTGTACAGGGGGGTTATCTACACCAACAGCTACCCATATATATCTATACGATTCAAGAAGGAGTAGCAGTTGAAAAGGATTATGGGTTGTCCAGGCTCAGACTCAGGAGTTTATTGAGCGGAAAGAGAAGAGACAGAAAGAAAGAGAGAAGGGCCGAGGGGGGAAAAAATCCCAATAACGGCCCAGCGGGAAGCCAGATGAGTTCTGACGAACCTTAAACAGGCCGCCGTCTCCCTGTGATGGCTTAAGGAATCTACAATCCTCAGCCTCCATTGGTTTTTTTTTTCTGCCTCATTTAGGCATTCTGTTTTTTAAAGGATGAAAGGATTTCAGCATTCTCGTTCTAATTCACCTGGCTTACCTGTCCGACACATCGATAGTGCAAATTATGGATCAACCATTATGATTCTAAATTTGTTACTCTTCTTAACACCTCGGGCGCTGTTGTCAAGGACAGTGTTTGAAGTGCGGTTTATATAAGGGCTTTTTCACAGCAATAGTGTGAAAGCCCTTATATTATCTCGAGTGTAACGTAAGGGCTTTCACATGGCTTCTGTTCAGTTGTATTTTTGTTTCTGTGCTGATGGGATTGGATAGCTGGGCAGAACGCCTCTCCTGCAAAGTACGCAGCGGCGGCAATAGCCTGAGGCGGACGTGTTTTAAAGAGGGAACATCGTTCCAGCGTCGCTGTCCAGGGGCGTGACCTCCTCCAAGCCGCCGACGCCAAGGCAGCGTGGAGCCACCTCACACGTCGAAGGCTCAATCCGCCGTCACGGTTAGACACAGCACCAACACCGGAGGTCATTTACACGCTGCGGAACGTGAGCCAGAGTCCAGGCGCCAAGCCTCGACCGCTCGACCCAATACCCTGACCCAGAGCGGGAGTCTCAGTAACCCAAACTCAGCGGCACAGAAATGAAATATTATTTTAGTCCAGTAAAAATTTCCCTGCAGATTTAGCTCAGGGTGTAAATAGCACAGTGTATCAGGGCATCTGTGTTTCTGTGACCCATACCTTATTAAAATGCAGCTTTATAAATGTAATGATGTGAAATTTAATTTTTTAACAGATTGTAATATTGTAATGAGCATTGTAAGGAGTGCAGGTAGCAGATACAGTGTTTAAAATTAAATGTACAGATTAAAAGTGAACTGTATTCAGTAAGTTACCTTTTTCAAAAAACATTTTGTGACCTATCTCAGCCCCACTGCTCCCAACAGCTTATTCCAACCAATTAGGGTTCCCAAATAGGTAGGTCATTACAGTTGTTGAGATGACCTTCCTGTTGGTCTTGGGTTGAACTTCCTGTTATGGAACTGATTCGAGCTGATCCAATGAGAATACACCATTCAGAATATTCCCCAACAGCAGCGTGGTATCTTAACAGTTGAATCCTGAAAAGAGTACATTCAAATCACTAAAACGATACCATGAAAAGGACAGGAAACAGGACAGAAACATTCTTCTACATCTGTTATCATTAAAACACCAGGGCTCCCGCTGAATCAATACAGACTGTCAGACTGTCACACAGCGGGAATGCTCCCACAAAAGTCACCGTGGGTCGAAACACCGTAAATCGAAATCAACTTCACCATAGAAACAGAGGATTATATTCCTGGCCAAGTACTTAATTCTCAGAATTATTGGAATACTATAAAGACATATTTAATCAAGTATAACTGATATAAACTGTACAATATAAAAAAAATTGAGCTAGATTTGCTCCAGGGTGGGTGGGATAGGAATATAATGGCTTGCGCCTTCAAAGAGGGTCGATTGCGTGCTATTGAAACCTCGCTCCTGAAAAGTGCAATCAGATAAAGTTTGCTTAAGTGAGATGAGGCTTTCACAAAAAAATAAATATGATGAGAAAAAACAAAGGGGATGAACAAGCATTATTATTTACTCATGAACTGTCTTAGGTATCAACTGTTCCTAGATGTATCACTTTAAATACAAAGATAAATATTACCTATACAATTGCATATTGCAATTGCATATTTTCTCCTAACAAAATGGGCCTCAGTGCGAGGATAGATTGAAATATGATAAAGACCATAGTGACATTCACTATTAAATGTTTTGCAGTTTGATCAAGCACCATCATGGCTTGATGTTTTTTTAACTGAAAATATGACAGTAATCACATATTAGCTAGGGCTGTTGGAGGAACACGAAGTCAATATGGGTTCACTTTACCTGCAGATGCCCAAGTAGTGGTTCCTAGAGGGCAATAAGAAGGATGACATTGGCCTACTCTCCTTTACCTCACAGAGGCAGTTACAACTGTAACTTTGCCAGTGAGCCTCAGCCATAGCCTTCTGTACCAACCTTGTTGTGTACGAAACAAGCCTTCCTGTTCCTGTGATCTGTCTGCCTGTTTTTGACTTTGCCTGTTTTCCCATTTACAATTTTTGGCTTCTGCTTGTACCCAGTTGCTGTGTCTCCATGGTTTTGACTTTTGCCCGCCTGTTTTTTGACCTCTCCTATTGCCTGTGTTTTTGTACCTCTGCTATGTCTTTTGGGTTTTGAGTCTGGCTGACTCTGACACTAATTTCTGGATTTGTGACTTCTGGCTGCTTAATCAACTTTGGTTTATCATTTATCTCTGTCTGCATTTGGGTCTCTCTGAGTTCTGTCAGATCTACATCTTATTCTTTTCTCTGCCAATAGTCTGGACAGTTGCATTATAAATATACATCTTTTAAATTCAGTGTACAGGCAACCACTAGCACAATGTCGATCACATTGGCTTCCATATCTAGACATCTTGGCATAAGTGGCTTGTGTATGTTTATCAGAACCATCATCATCATCAACAGAACATTATTTTATAACCCATTTTTAATGAACGGATAAAAATCCAAAGAGAAATGTATGCACCAAAATCCATTAGGGATGAGACTAGGGTACATACGTTATTTGTGTTGCACCTGAGTCACCATTATCAAGAATCAAACAGCATCTGCTAGCTTATTTATTTAAGAAACTACCAATTTATAGACAGTCTGGTGTTGAATTATGATCTTGCCTGCCAAGTTGCAGTCTGCCTATACACGTTTCAAATTAAAGATACTCCTCTGACTCAATTACAGTCACAAACTGACAGAAGAGATTTTTAATGATGATGTAACTCTGCAGACACAATAAAGGAATTCTCAAGTGTGAGAAAAAGGAGAAAATTTGAAAAAG
The DNA here is from genome assembly GCA_022829145.1 of Albula goreensis. Taxonomy (NCBI): domain Eukaryota; kingdom Metazoa; phylum Chordata; class Actinopteri; order Albuliformes; family Albulidae; genus Albula; species Albula goreensis. The sequence continues at coordinate 4,310,940 of CM040758.1, forward strand.
CAGAGAACTGGATGCTCTCAGAAATCTATAAATTCAAAATGTATGAATTATTATAACTGTATTTTTTATTCTTTCTTGCATTTTTAAAATGTTCACAGTTCTTAGATGCTGTTTGAATCCAAATTTCCCAGAATGCCTCAGTCTTGACATAAGAAGCTTAAGTTGCCCATCAATAGACCATCCGCTTATCAGTACAGTCTGCCATCCTGAAGGATGAAGCGCTGAACGGTTTCTCTGAGTGACCTTTCAGATGTAAAAACCCTGAAGGTCAGCCCAGGAACAGAGGATAAAAACAGATCCCTAATAAAATGGCTCCTCCTCCAGGAAGGACACAATAGGAAGTGTACTGTTTTTCCCCCCTCTACGACAAAGTAATGGCCTTCTGACTGTCTCCATTAGTCACGGCCAAAGCAAGTGATACACGGGGACTCCCTGGCAGATCTCCAGGGGCTCAGCGGTTTAACGAGGGACGCTCATCGATCACGAAGAAGATCAAATAAACAAGGGAAGAGCAAGCAAGCTCTGCTTTATTTCAGTGCAGAATAGGATTAGCATTTTTGGAATGGACACAGTTAATCAGAGGAATTGGAGTTTATGCATGTTATCTACTCATATGCCACTTCAAGGCGAGTAGGAGGGAGGGCTTATAGAGACATACCATTTTTTTTTTTTTTGGGGAGTTGTGGGAATCTACTGAAAAGTTTATTGCTGCAGATCTGCAATACTGCCATGCTGATGCAGTGGAAATGACACAGAATTCAGACAAACACACTTTGAGCCAGATTTATCAAAGCTGTTAACATTTTTACATATCCAATTTTAATGACATGCTTTGTGATTGGAGCAAACTACTTTAACCAATCACAGGCTTCCTTAGTCCCTTTGTGACAAAATAGTTTTTCACATACTAAATGCTTTTGTAAATCAGGCCCTGAGACTCTTGTAGCTCATACGCTCTTCAGTCAAAATACTCTTTAGCTTCCAAGTAAGTCAGACCTGTTGTGACGATGCAGCGTGCGGAATCATGATAAATTTAGTTTGGCATAGGAAGTCAGATGTCATATGAAAATTTGTTCTCACCAAATGAGACACCACCAGTCCATCTCATTCGTAGACACATATTACATCACAGGTCGATGCGATGACATGAATCGTAGGACAGGAAGTTTTGTCAGTAAGGAAAGAACAACCATTAATAATTTGGTTGCCTAGAAACCTCAGGTCTGGTAAAGCTGGCTAATTAGCGCTGACCATGGTGAAGGGCTGTGTGGCTAACGAAGTCCAGAGGGTCTCCCTTTCAGCCTTTTCAAACAGCACTGGCCTGCCCCAGACTCTCATTAGCTCAGGCACACAACAGGGTGGGCACCATCTTCGATCAAATCACAATTTTCCATTTCACAATATTCACTTCATTGTCTGTTTTACAGAACTGTTTACAGAATTCCTCAACACAGACAACTCACAGAACGGCTCAGGTCATACAAGTGTGATTGTCGTTACAGTGCAACTAAAAGACATGCCACAGAGGTACAGCTAATACACAGGCAATGGACAGCTAATAAACAAGCGACATTGTTACAGCTAATGGACAGCTAACAGATATGCTATTTAGTTACAGATAATGCACAGTTGATAGACATGCTGCACAGTTACACCTAATATTCAGCTAATAGACGTGCTAAACAGTTACAGGCACATCACAAAGAGCACAAGCCGCAAACAAACACCTTCAGACATATAACACGATTCCAATATTGAATTTTACCCACCTTAATTTCTCATTTCCAGAGCACTAAGGGCTAGTCATTAGCATCTCTAATAAGAAAAGTCCTTAGCTGCTCTAGCAAGGTAGATGTAAATAAACTTGTGAGGGAAGGGTGACACCAATAAAAAAAAATATTTCTTTGGTTTAATTTTCTCCTACTTAGTCAACCATTCTAACAAACCCTTCCTATCCCCCTGCCAGTATATACATTTAAAATAAATGATAGCTGGATCAAGAGAGTGGGAATATCAGTACTTAAAGGTGCATTATAAAGTAGGTTCTGCAAATCTGAATAAATTTGTATTGACTTTCCTGCATTGTGCTAAGATAACAAGCCTGCCCAAATCATTGTGAACATAGCCCCGAAGACCAGGAATAGACTGTAGGCTGGTTGGGAACACACTTTCGTCGCGCAAATGGATTGCTGACACAGGGCACACAAGCCGGCGCTGCGTGGAAAGGGACTGATAAGGGACCGCCACACCGTGGGCGCGAGATGTATAATGAAACGTTCGGCTTAGCGGCTGCACCTAGCCGACTCCCATATCCACGGTTATCAGGAGGAGGGGGGCCGTAGAGGTACAGATAAGTACCTGGACGCTTGACTTCTCTCCGGCGCAATTATCTGTGAGGAGCAATCCACCCTGTTTCTCACACACACACACACACACACACACACACACACACACACACACACACACACACACACACACACACACACACACACACACACACACAACTGCAGTATGATCAGACAGCCCCCTCGACCATGATAGTGCCCTTCATGGGTTTCCTCATTTACTCTGAGCCATAAGCTTAACCAACTCAACATCTCTGCTCTCCTCTCATTTGGATCGTTTTCTACATCTTCCACCCCCACCCACCAGCTTTATCACAAAGCGGTCTACATTATGACTTGGGAGACCTCACTGTGGTTTGTACAAGTTTGAGAAAATGTCCCCAGAGTGCAAACAGTCCCCAGCTGGTTGTGTGTCTGATTAATGTGAGGCCAAAAACAACAGAGTGGTGTTAAGTGTGTTTGAAGAATGTCATCCAAAAACTTATTCCTGACTATTGGTTGAAAACAAGCAAAGGTCAAAAACTCTGGCTTCTGAAAGTAAAGATATTTTAGACCATTTGTTTGGTCTCCTCAAACAAGTGATTTCACTCATTAGCTCATCTGCCTGACTGAAGATCCAGGATTTTCAGTGCATGGATGGAACAAATACTTGGTAGGACTTTCTGAAGCCAGGATTTTCCACCTCTGAACCCAAGTTAGCGGCAGAACTGGTGTCGGTAGACCAGAATGGGTCAGTTTTCCCAAGCCAAAACCATCAATGCCCTAATGCAATAGCACAGTCAATGTACTGTAGGAAATGTCTCGTAATCTATGGTCCTGGCTCATCAAGGTTCCCCTGGCAGTTTTCACGAAAAAAAGCGGGCTTACTGGTGTCCTGGACAAAGTCCAGATCTGATTCTCTCAGTCTGGCAACTTAATTAACTCCCCATTTAACTGGCTCAATAATTCCTCCCCACCCACCACAGCTAAAGTGTTGAGTATTCTACAGCAAAATGGCTGCCACACATTACAGAAGTTTGGCTGAGTAACGCTGAGTGAGATCAGGAAATACAAGATGCTAGAGTTCACTATCAGTGAAAAGAAATACACTGCATGAAAAACTGAAAACAACTGCATCTTATTTATATAATTATACAAGGTCCATTGGCTTCCTTTGACATATGCCACATGTTAATATTTCAAAAGTTGCTAATGACTATGGGAAACTTGCTAAGGGCAGAAACCTTTCAATATGTTGGCAACAAAGGGATTTAAATTTAAATTTACCACATGTTGTGTGCATAACGCCATCAAGTTTCTTTTTTGAGTTCCTGTCAGCTAAACAAAAGCAACCATGCTGTTTGCAAAAAAATAAGGGTTTGGTAAGTGAACAATAACAATTGCAATGTGGAAGTCATTAAAATCATTCCTCCAAATGACAGCAGAAAGCAGAAAAACAAAAAATAGCAACAATTACAGGGAGAGAGAGCAAGAGAGAGAGAGAGAGAGAGATAGAGAGAGGATTGCTGTTGGCATGCGGCCAGCCTCTCTCAAGTATCTATTCTGTTGCTGGCTCTTTCTATGGCATTCCATTTTCTATGAGATTACACTGAAGTCAATACAAACTTGTACCGATGAATACCAGATAGCGGTCTAACTGATGAAGTTTAGGAAGGACCATTAATCTTGAAGCGCAACCTCAGAGACACCCGGACCACTCAGCGAGTCTTAAAACATTCATAAATGAACTGGATGATCTACGATTTCATTCAGTGTAGGTGGTACCAGCACTACGCATAAGTCCAGCGGGACTTGAGATACTTAGAGGTACATATTGTCAAGTCATCTTCTATAGCCCTCGGTCTTGCAGTATAATAAAGTGGAAAAGGCCATCCAACCTCTCGCGAGGGGCCTTAGGACAAGCCAATAATCTCTTATCACGCATGCATTGAGCCTAGACTGAAACATACAGCACCGATTTATCATGTTCAACACAGCACATTGTAATATAAGAAGAAATTATCCCTCTCGTCACAACAATTTATCTTGCAGAATAAACTGGCAACAAATGACGAAAGGCAGATTTTTTTCCACCCTACACGGCTGCATTGACTCAGTAATTCCATATATTCTTTTCTGTGAAGTTATTTTTCACATTGTGATACAATAGTTACAGTCTGGAGGGAAGGGGGTAATAAAGGGAAAAAATAAGTAACATAAAAAAAGCTAAATTGAATTAAAGCTAGTTAAACATAAACTTATGAGTATGGCCAATGGCAAAGTACACAGTACACATGTTTCCACTGTCACCTCCACTTTCAGCATTGTAGCGTGTTCATCATCACCATTTCCTGTTCACCATTAACATGACTACAAATGCATTCATTATCACTCTATATATAACATCCATTATCACTCTTGACTTTTTATACAAACAGATACACTTCAAGGACATGTATATCATCTGAGGAAATGTGTTGAAAACATAAAACATGCACATGGATGTCTGGTAGAAAATGGTCGTCTTGATGGGATATTAAGATGTATGATAACCATCTCAATTCTCCACGCACACACCCACAGACAGATACATGTATACCCTGATGCAGATTATTGAGCAGATATTCTGAGTTTTAGTGGCTGGCAGTTTCACCCTCCCTTTCCCCCTGACATCTGAGAGTTTGCTGGTGCCGAAAGCGTCTCAGAGATAAGGATTAAGAGCGAACACAGATAAAATGATTTAGGTGCCGAAAGAAAATACCTAAAGCTGAACTTTCCAAGTTTGACATTTTGTGTTAGAGGAGTGGATTATTAAGTGATCAAGGACTTGTGTGGGCAGTTCTGACCCCCTCACAAAAATCATTATTATTAAGTTAAAGGTGCAGTTGATTAGTTTTTTTATTATATAATCTATGGCTAATTGCTCATTACAAATCTGTAGTGATAAGGGAAGCTGATTCTGTGAGAGAATATTAAGACTTCCAACCTTGTTTTTTTTTCCATTAAGTCACATAAAATCTAGGTGGCTGGTCAGCCATCAGCTGTCAAAACAGTGTGAGAGTTTTAGCTTTTAAATCTGTGTATTCTGAATTCAACACAATATCCATTACATACCAAACACACATACTTAACACACAAACACTACATATGAGTGCATACTGAACAGACAGTCATAAGCTACTGTCTACATGATAATCAACCATACATAACACTATGTAGTATTGCACACTGAACACACATACCTACATAATGCTAAATACTAAACAAACTCAATTACATTCTACCACATACTTAACACACATACACTACATAACACTAGAGTATAGACTTAATTTTTTCTTTGTAGTTTGCCACTGGTTATGAAAATATTCATAACTGAGATATTGTGTCTCTTATCAAACATAGTGGCAGCTTGTAGCAGTCTTTTGCCTGTGTTGGTCAGATGAGAATGAAAATGAAATATGATTATTATGATGATAATGATGCAGATGACCATGATGATGAAAATGAATAATGTTAACAGCCATGATGATGATGATGATGAACTGTATAAACTATGGAAAGAACGGAAATGAGAACAAAGCAGAGGACAGTCTGTCAAGCTCCAAATTACTACCCAATCGGAGTGTTTAACTCTGTAAGACACCTTTATTTGTTTCTAGTCACTCTACATTCAGCTGTGAAGGTCTACTCCAGGCTCTTGTCTCTTGCATGGACGATCTAAGGAAAGATGGTAGGGGAATGTGATAGGCCAGTCCGCTGTGAGGGGGTGGTTTGGAGGCCGGTTGTGAGATCAGTCCTGGACACAGGCTTCATTGGGTCCACTGTTCCTTTCACATTCTCCATGCAGCAGTGACAAATAACCTTGACAGAGAAGAGGCAGAAATCTTGCCTTCCTCTAAACCACTTTTTTTATTTCATTTTATTTTGGTCTATTCAACAAAGAGCAGTCTTGTTTTAATACCTGTAAATGTCGTAATGTGCTTGATTAGCTGTAGTAATTGTTTTCGGTTATTTGATCTTTTTCATTTTACAGTAATGTTTGAATATGTGCTGCTGCCCAGACTTGCCTCGAAAAAAATATATCATACAATCCTCAAAAACAGTGTATTTGTAACATAATGACTGTTTCCAATTGAACTACAAGTCCCCTTAAAAATTTGGTACATTTAATTGGGTCTTGGGGCTGAGTCTAGCTAAGTTCAGCCAGTTGATCTGAGTCTAGCTAAGTAGTTTTTTTCTTAAACCTAGGCTTTGGTCTGTCTTTGTATACTAACTCTTATGTTAGCTCACTGAAATTCTCTTTTTTTATATTTCTCCTTAGTCCACAGTCCATGAAATGCATGGCTACATTCAGACTAGCTTAAGAAAACGCCCAAAGGAGGGTCCACCAACCCATATTCCTTCCCTGCCTGGATGGGCTGGAGGTCACAGACGTGCGTCTGCCGACTGGTCTCTCTGGTTTCGGAGGAAAATCCATCAGGTACTAGTGCCTTTCTCTCCATGCTGGTGAAAGTAAAAGGCAGCTCCACTCTTCCACGGCACGAGGTCGAGCCAGCAAACCCTTGGATCGATAGCCAGCATCCCCGAAGCCGGCTGTCAGCTCAGCTGTTCGCGCAGTCATCCGCAGTCTGGTCCGACACGCCAGTGTGTCTGCCTAATTTCAACTAACATTAAAGTGTCAGCCAAGTGCTAAACATATTTTCAGTGAAATGTGGATTCCTTGATGTCTTTGGGTGTCATTCGCTGCATATGTGCAGTTACGCACACAGCTTAACCGTTCTCATCCACTCCATTAAAGCATACGAGGTTGGTAATTCAGAAAGGCACATATCATTGTCTATTACCCATGTTCAGCCATGTCAGTTTTATCCTGACAAGTGTATTCGTGTAGCCTGTCAGGGAGTTGACAGGTAACACTGTCAAGAAACAGTGGCTATATGCCACACAGTGCACCCACTAACATCAGCAGTAAGGTTGTTGTCCATTTGTCTGCTAGCCTAGCTTGGCATTACTTCAGGTGTTTGGAACCCAAGTTAATGGCTGCTCATTTAACAAGGTTTGATGGTTTATGTTCATATCCATTTGTTTCTCTGCTATACACTGGAATTGCATCTACATTTTCACATTTAGCAGATGCTCATCACCAGATACTCATAGGAATTTTACATGCCATATGCCATGCAATGTAACTCGATGACAGTGGCGAAATTGACGCCAAAGATAATTGCTAAGTATATAACAAGCAATAACACACTGGTGCTAAATTCAAAGGAGGAGAGGCAACATTGGTCCTTGTGCCAGAGAATCTTTCTAGTTTTTGTTCTCAGCTTGATTTCGCAGTAACAGTTGTATATATTTAAATCTGAGCCTAAATGCTGCGGAGTATGAAATGACTGGGACCCCTGAGGTTGGGGGTTGAAGCCCCAGTCTAACCACGGCAAGAACACCATTGGTTTTGGGCCCCTGAGCAAGGCCCTTGATCCTGCATTGGCCCTGTTGGGATTTGCCCTTGGTTAGCATAATCAACTGGAAATCGCTGTGGATGAATGCGTCGGCTAAATGACTGTAATGTAATTAAGCATGTATGTACTGTGGACAATCTCCTGCTTTATTAAGCTTTTATTGTTTGAATGAAACAATATAGAGAAACATCATCTTATAGCCTAGGGCCATGGTTGCACACTACACGGCCATAACAATTCATTACCAAGAAATCAGCTTGGTTCATGATCGTTCCAAGTCAATGGAATTCACTGAGCCACAGCAGGGTGTGAAGTTTCTCCTTATTAGACAATACAGGTCATTTGATAATGATCATTTACCGATTAAATCCAGGTGAATGCACAGGCAAATTTCTATATCGACATGATTGCGTCTGAATTAGTTGCAGTTTTGAAAGTGAAAGCAAGCACCTGTCATTTTTCGGATCTAGCTTGCTCAACAGTGAAAACCACCGTTCCAGCCAATTCTTAGCGTCTTCGCTAGAGGGCAATGTAGGCTCGGAGAATCCTTGAGGAAAGCTGACTCGTCTTTACTTTCGGTTGTTGACATTAGACCAGGAAGTGGTGTGGAAAAATGAGAAATGCACCGCTACACTATTTACTCTGCAGCCTCGTAAACAGGTATGTTGTTTTTAATCTTCTCCACAATACCGTCTTGAATTCTACATTTTATATTAAGCAGTCTATAACTGGTTTTACTTGTTATTTCAAAGACGCGTTGTTTCTGTAAGGCTGGACATTTTGTTTACCTAAAGCGAGTCGCCAGATGGCTTAAATAAGTAAGGTAAGCTAACTTTAGATTGTAACGGGCGATAGCATTTCTGGCTTGTCAGCTGTACCCAGTTAACGTAAAAACACACTGGTATTTCTATTTGTCGTTATTGGTCTGCGTTACGTACAGACTAGTCAGTAGTCTGTATCTAGATAGTAGCTAACTTTGCCTACCGTTAACTGTTACACGAAACGTAATTCGTTGTGGTTGGTCAGATATAGTTATGTTAAAAAAACAAGTCTGCTTATGGCTTTTTTAAAACATAGGAGTTGCTAATGTATGCTCATATTTCTAATAATGGCAGTGCAAAGCGAAATCAGAAGTCAGACAAGTTGGTTTGCAAACTAGCGACCTTGCCAGATGGGCGACAGAAGAATCTGTTTTGGATAGCTAATCAAGTACAAGCCTACATTTATAAAGAGAGTTGTTTCGTGTATGTTAGAGGATGGTAAATATCGTATTTGTTGCCCAATACACCCATCTGATATAGTAGAAGACCAGTTGTATACAGCTACAGTTACACTGAGTATCCAATCACGAGTATCCAATCGTCACTGCGAGGGGAGGGGCTGTGATGCACGTGAAGCATGTTCAAAGTACAGGGAAGAACATTTCAGAAAGTAGTATTGTCGTTCTGTTTGTCCCGTTGGGTTTGCTGTACATATGTGTTCTTTTAAAAACCAAGAATTGCTAACGTCAACTGTGTTTTTCTTTATGTTTCAGGAACAGAACCTCTTCCAAGTAAGATCTGGCACCATCAGGCTGTCACCCCACAGCCAGCTGTAAGGAGGTCACTTGGCCGGCGCTGCCTAACCAGCAGAGAGCGCCCCGGGACAATGTCGTCTGGATGCCCACCCCAGTCCCCCGCCGTGGCGAAGACAGAGGTGCCATTGGAAGGGGAGTCCCCTCTTTTGGCCGCCACCTTCGCCTACTGGGACAACATCCTGGGCCCTCGCGTCCGCCACATTTGGGCGCCCAAGAGCGATCAGCCCCTCCTGCTTAGCGATGGCGAGATCACCTTCCTGGCCAACCACACGCTGAACGGGGAGATCCTCCGCAGCGCCGAGTGCGGTGCCGTGGACGTCAAGTTCTTTGTGCTGGCGGAGAAGGGCGTGATCATCGTCTCGCTGATCTTCGACGGTGAGCTGAAGGGGGACAAGAACACGTGCGCCTTGTCCATTATCCTGCCTCAGACAGAGCTGGCCTTCTACCTGCCGCTGCATACCGTATGCGTGGAGCGGCTCAAGCACATCATCCGAAAGGGGCGTATCTGGATGCAGAAGGTGCGTGAGCGACTCCACATTTAGACAACGAACTGAGTTAATCTCAAACTAGAGCCACGGCGATTAGTCAATCGAATCAATTAGTCAATAGAAAGAAAAGTAATCGCCAAATATCTTGATAAGCGATTAATCATTTGTCATTTTTGAAGCAAAAATTGCTGCTTTTTCGTCTTACATTCTAATATATTGAGTATTTCAGGGTTTTGGACTCTTCGTCATTAAATATGTAATGAGGTCACCCTGTGCTCCAGGAAACTGTAATAGACATTTTTCACTGTTTTCTGATGTTTTATACACCACACAATTAATCGATCAATCAAGAAAATAATCAGCAGATTAATCGATAATGAAAATAGTCAGTTGCACCCCTGTCTCAAACACTCAATTTGTCATTGATGAGTCATCACTATAAAGTTTATAATCAATAGCTGCCTATCACATGCAGATGTTGTCTCAGCACATTTTGTTAGGTGTGGCAAAAGTTTGGCTCAACTGCACCATTGGGGGAAAAAAATATAACAATATTAAGAACCCGATTTATAGCCCTGTTGATAGGTGTTTCTGGTAGAGCTTGTGCCGTAAGTAGAATAGTCATTATCACCTCCTCTACCTTTTTCGCTATTGTTTTACTCGTGCTTGTGCTATGCAGTTTGAAGCCTACAGTGCGATTTTCCTTAGTGATGGATGAAATGAGACACATAAAAAACAAAACCACATCGGCTTTTCAAACTGAACGGCGGTCCTCCCTGGTGAGGGGGGGGTAACTGACCATGATGGATGAGCCGGGGGCATCTGGGAGGCACAGTCCAGACAGAGGATTGTTTTTGGAAAGGGATGGGGCAGAATGTCCTCATGCTTCGGCTCGCCGAGCCATCCTCGGGACGGGTGCGAAGGAGTCCTTTCTGACCCCCCGACCCCTGCCTGTCTCGCGAAGGCCCTTCCGGGAGGGGAAAAAAGCTGTGCGGATCAGGGAGGGTGGCTGAGAGCCAATCAGACGCAAGACTGTCTGAAGCAGATTAATGGGCCGTCAGTTTGGCCCTGCCTCACCGCTTCCCTCACAGATGGGTGGGGCTCCAGGCCAAGATAAAGCCTCAAACCAAGACAGCAGAAAACATAGCATCAACATTTCTCTACTCCTCTACTCTAATAGTGTATCTGATAACATGCAAATTCTGCCCAGACATTTTCGTCTACCACTTGCCTTATATTTGTGTGGACATGTGGGTAAGTCATTTGGAGATAAAAATTGAATGCCTTTCGCATTTTATATTACTCATGATGTTCACATATCTGAAAATAATTCACAATAAGAAGAAAAAGCATCTTTGCTATGACTGGAGGTTCTCTTTGGCAAGGCAACAGTTACTGAATATCGTTTTTGCTGCTCTTTAGCGCCCACTCCTTCAATCAGGTGCCTTCAGGTGAATGAACCAAGTATATGCTGACTTTGTCATCTTCTGACAACATAAGCAGTGTGTAGCTGCAGGTGTGTCTGCTGTGTGGAAAGAGGCAAGAGCCAATCGTCATGTGAATAGAAGGGGTCACATGTTAATGGCCGCCTCCTCCTCAGTGGGCAGGACAGGGTTGCTACAGGAGGCTGTCAACTACAGCTTAGCTTGGGGAGGGGGTAGAAAGGGGAAAGGAACATTTCTTGACTTTTCGACCGCTCCTCTCCGGCAGGACTACAGCATCATCTCTGTGCTAACGTCGGAGATCGTGCCCATTATGGAGCTGCTGTCCTCCATGAAGACCCACAGCGTCCCCGAGGACATTGATGTGAGTCTGCATGTGCACATTCTGGAATGTTCTTGTGCAGCACAGCTGGTATTCATGCTTAGGTCATGCTTATGTCTGAACAGATTAAAATATAATAGAATAACTTCACTTTTCTTTGGGGGAACTTAAGGTAAAGTAGCTTGCATACAAGAAATTAAATTTTACATAACAATTTTACATAAATTACATTAAGCAATAAAACTGCTGAAGCTGCTGGTAGAAATGTCTGAATTACATTGTGTATTTTATTATATATTTAAAAGTAAGAATTCTATGAATGAATACCATAGTAAAAACTTAAACACATCAAATTTACATTGATGTTTTACATTTCATTTGTCACGTAGGCTATAACCTCCTATCAGAAAATGCTGGTACACATTCAGGACCGGGCCAAATAATTACTAAATAATTTGGTTGTATCTATTGTATTTCAGTGCCTGTATTCCTGTAGTGTTTATAGCATAGTGTGTAATCGAGCATGGCAGTACAGAAGATGTAGTATATTATATGTCAGAAATACAGTGATTGGTGCTCTTTAAAGCCGAGAGAATGTAAATGTCAGTTGTTTTGTCAGGTTCTTCCACACTTCACAGTGCCAAGACATCACAGGGTTATTGAAACAGCTTGAAGTTCACTTGGAATCCAGGTTGTGTTTTATTAAGGTTTCAGTCACTTTTACAGTGCCCTTTATATCGTTTGGGACAAAGACACATCGTAAAAGCTGAGAATCTGCACTTCAGCCATGTGAAGTGTTTAATTTTGTTTAATTACATACCTAAAATTGTGGAGTACAGATCCAAATCAAGAAAAAAAATGTGACCTTTGACCCAAAAGTTATGACCAGTACTGTATGTGATTGGCTGAGACCTAAATTACAGGAGATACCTCGTTTTATCCAAAGTGCATAAATGGGGGTGGTTACAAAGTGACTGATCTCAAGGATGATTTATCCAGCTTTTTTTGGGTCAACATTTCTCTGGCTTCCTAACTAATATTTAATATCTGACAGATCAATTTGGGTCTGTGAAGTTGTTATGTTCGTCTTGGGCTGTTTCAATATTTAGGTTTTTCAAAATTTTATTTCCTGAAAGTTTAATAGAGATGGTAAAAAATTCAGGGTGTTTTTTTATTTATACATTTTTTTGAAGGTTTGCTATTGTCATAAATACTGAGTTCTTGTCTTTTGTTTCTCGGTCTGCCCCTCCCTCCTCTTACCACCTTCCGCGCTCTGATTGGCCCGCGTACCTTCGCGCTCAAGATTAAGGACACCGTGCTGAACGACGACGACATCGGCGACAGCTGCCACGAAGACTTCCTGCACAAGTAGGCATTTCAAAGCCAGCAAATCCCTCCCGGAAGATGAGGGGGAAAAAAATTAGCTTGCTGCTTGGGTGGGAAATGACCTCCCTGTAACCTCTTCTTACCTTGTAGAAGAAGGGGGGAAAAAAAAAAGTTTAAAACCTACGCTCGTCTCATTGAGAGCTTAGCCCGTAGGCTAACTCAGCTCCTTACAAACAGTCTGGTCGTTCTCACTAAATCAACCCAGTCCTGTCACAACTTCATTAGGTACCGCACACCGCAAATCCTTACCCCTAGGGGGTTTCAGCTTCATTCTCAACAAGCAGGTAACACCGCCATTGAAAGGTTTATATAATCCCCCAGTCTGAGCTACCTCCTGCCCCTTATCTCCTCCATAGCATTCCTCCCTTTTGAAATGCACTATATATGGGGGAAGAAAAAAAAAAAAACTAATTGCCTTCTTGAAGTCAGCCTGCACAGGAGTCATAGCCAGCCAGCCGCTAGGAGATTTATACCGTCCTTGACACCATTACGGAAACACCCAGCAAAATGCCAGTCGGTTTTTGCAGGGCGATAAGGAGCGCAGAAAACCTTTTATTTTTGGCTTTATAATTCACACTGCGGAAAGCGGTCTTGGTCCATTGCGTGTGTGTGTGTGTGTGTGTGTGTGTGTGTGTGTGTGTGTGTGTGTGTGTGTGTGTGTGTGTGTGTGTGTGTGTGTGTGCATATCAGTTTGTCACAGCATGTCCTTCTTTGGGAAGGGTTTAGGGAAATTTCTGACTTTCGAAGCCAAGATGGGCCTTGCCAGTCTTCGTGATCTAAATACATTTTTTCTAAAGTATTTCCTGTCACTGGTCTTCATCATTACGTAATTTATTTTTGAAATGACATAAAAATATCCTAGCTAGTAATGCATTGCTGATTATTTGTCTTTATTTTACCAAATCTATACACTGGCTTCTTGGACTTTCAGTATAACTTGGCATTATGGATCATTTTAAATAAATAATAGTGCTAGTGATTGTCTCAGTGCCCTCCAGATTCCACCTTTCCTGAGGAAATATTTTGTATATTTCTGTTCGTGAAATATAGCACCAAGCCTCTAAATGTCAGGCCCCCTACTTACCCCCAGTCAAAACCATAAGAGAATAGACACAGTGTGAATAGTCCACCCACCTCAGACAGCTCTGCTGGTCTGCAGATAAAAAAAAAAAAACTCCCAGTGGGCATCTGTGCCCTTTATGCCAATGTGCCAGTCAACCCTGGTAAACCAGAACAAACAATGACGGCACCGACAGCTACATGCCCAGAACCACTAAATGAACGTCAGGGAATCAGTACGCTTTAAGAGAATCACAAACCCCGCTAATTCATTTCGGTGTGCTTTTGTGTGAATGTTATTTAATGAATTCATATCAGTGAATTGATTCGCCGGGCTCTTTTGTACTTCTTCTGTACCCTCTGTAAGGCATCTTTGTGGATAGGAACCTTGCTCTCAGTCATGTGGTCTATCCAGTTAAATAATCCTTAAATCTTTACATGTGGGTTAGGTTACTTTTGAAGAAAGGAATAAAGAAGTTATTGTGTGACTTGTGAGGACATGTCCAAAGGATGACCTTCAAACACCTTGAAGGAATTGGTTAAATCTGCATCCCTGTCTCTGTTTCAACCTTCAACCATGTAGCCTAGGACTAACATGTGCACAGACTTCAGTGATGTACATTGACACACAAACATTGAGATGTCATTTCTCTTAGTGATAGGATGGAGGTGTTGTATTTTTGGTCTCAGCCTTGCTCTGGTCTCTGACCCCCTTTGTGTGTCTCCAGGGCCATCAGTTCCCACCTGCAGACCTGTGGCTGCTCCATGGTGGTGGGAAGCAATCCAGACAAAGTCAACAAGGTACAGCCCTGAGGATTGACCTACCCACCTAGTGGTATTCATTAGCTAGCATTCATTCAGAAACATTGTAGGCGGCTAACTTGCGTCCATTCAGAAACATTGTAGGCAGCTAACTTGCGTCCATTCAGAAACATTGTAGATGGCTAGCTAGTATCCATTCAGAAACATTGTAGGTGGCTAGCTAGTATCCATTCAGAAACATTGTAGGTGGTTAGCTAGTATCCATTCAGAAACATTGTAGGTGGCTAGCTAGTGTCCATTCAGAAACATTGCAGGTACTTGACCCCTCTGCAGGTCTCATCTCTCCTCGGTCAGTGGGCTCACAGGCATATGGCTTTCTTGCTAACAGTCTCTGAACATTTATTATTGTCATCTTTCAACTAACTGAGCCACAATAATGGACTAACTATTCCAACTGCCTACTTCTAGCGATCATACAACACTACTCTTCAATTTCCATTTTTATGAGCTTTTCTTCGAGCAAAAATCAGGAAGTAGAAATTTGCTGGAGGGAACCTTTAACAAACACTAAACTCCAAAGGCGTTTACATGAAATAATCATGAGCGAAATGAATGAAAGAGAATACCAAACCAAAGCTTGTCTCTCGCAATGTATCCCAATATGCACTCACCACACGCAGAGAACAAAGCAAATCCGGAGTCTGAGCGAGAATCAGAGCAAGGACCCAAAAAATGCGAGAAAGATAAACCGAGACATGAAGGAGCGCCGCAGTTATTTTTAAAATTTCAGTTAATTTCTCTTGCAAATTATCTTGGTAACGATAAAGCAATGCAGATGTTTTTGCATTCAAATGAGTTGGTAAATATTTAAAAGCTCTATGATAATAGTCTTGCATTTTCCTTGGGAAATGCATTCTTCCCACGTTTCAAACTTTTTGAATTTTTTTTCTGTCATCAGAGGACTGGAGACGGTCTGTTCTGTTACCCTTTTCATACTGTCAGTTTGAATCAAGTCTGACTCATTTGAACAGAAATGGCTGGGATTCAGTCCTTAAATTTGGCTCACAATTAAATGCAAGTTTCCTTTTTTATCTTCACACTCGCACAGTTTGGCGTGTTCATAATCATGAAAATTAACTTGTCTTGTACAGAAAACACTCGGTCGTAAGTAAAAGTTAAGGAGGAAATTTTGATTGAATCCTAGCCGATTGCTTTTTTCACCATTAAAGTGATAATCCTCATTACCATAACAGTGAAACCGATTGTGGCTTGGGAAAACTAGTTTTAAAGTTAAAGAACAGTTTTTGAGCTTCTAAGTTGCTCAGCCAATAAATGCACTGAAAAATGGAGGGGCCCTGTAGATGTACAATTCAAAAACCGTTATTTCCATTGAAAATAATTTAAAAAGTTCAGTTAAAATTCAGAATTGACCACCACTGATTGCTCTTTGCTCTTTGGACCTGTGGTGAGTTATTTTTTTTTTTAATGTTTAATGGAAGGTTCCTCTCCCTGCAGATCGTTCGAACCCTGTGCCTGTTCCTCACTCCCGCTGAGCGAAAATGTTCCCGCCTCTGCAGGGCAGAGTCATCCTTCCGCTATGACACCGGCCTGTTCGTCCAGGGCCTGCTGAAGGTACACGTCTGTCATAGTTGTCACTGGTCTGTTAATCCAGGCCCCACAAAATGGCTGCCTAAAAGTACATGTCCCTCATAGTTATCACTGGTCTGTTAAACTAGGCCCCACAAAATGGCTACCTATAATGTCTCATAGTTGTCATTGTGATTCCACTCGGCAGTGCCAGTCATGTTGAATGAAGTAAGTCATTGGTGCGTTGCGTATGAGAAGTGGGAGGTGGTTGTGATGGATTGTGTGGGAGATATGAAAGCAGTTTGTGTTAGCTTTTTGTGAGATATGAGGGTGATTTGTATTCGCTCTGTCTGTGAGACGTTGGGTTTTCGCATTGGTTTTTGTGTATGATGTGAGAGCAATCTCCATGTCCCTCCCAGGACTCCACAGGCAGCTTCGTCCTGCCCTTCCGGCAGGTTCTGTACTCACCCTACCCCACCACGCACATCGACGTGGACGTGAACACGGTGAAGCAGATGCCGCCATGCCACGAGCACACCTACAACCAGAGGCGCTACATGCGCTCCAGAGCTCACCGCCCTGTGGAAGGCTGCCAGCGAGACGACATCGGCCCCGACACCATCATCCACGCCGACGAGACCTTCACCCCTGACCTGTAAGAGCCCCGCCCACCCTCTGTCACCACAGAGACAAGAGAGGAGCCATGTCCGTTCCCGGATGGACTGAAACACCTCAACTTATTTTGTGCTTAGGCCTAATGACCTCCTCTTGTCCCAAAAACGTTCTCTAGGGCATGTAGTTAATAGTCTTTTATGGACAGAAAATTACCATTCAGTTTTGGCCGGTATTGTATTTTGGCATTCAGCTTGCCTCCAGGCCATAAAACAGTATGTCTAAGCACCAGTTACCCAAAGCCACATATATCTTATCAATCAATTAAATCTGTTAATTGCACAGATTTCTTGTTTGGTGTTTCAGGTCTGAAATTTGTTGTAGATATTGTAGGGAAAGGACATTTTTGAGTTCCTTTCACATGAAACAGAAAGATGTAGAAAAGGGAGAAAGTTGTAATGTGCTTCATTTATATGTCTACTTTATGAAGCTATTCACTCAAAGGCTTTTAAGAGTCTTTGAGGTATATTCCACGGACCATTACAAGCAAAAGAGGAGGTCAAGAAGGTGATACTGGCTATAATATTATGGTTCAGTTTTTCTGCCAGCTGATTCCTTTGATTTAACATCCCAGTGTGAATCTCCAATTCCATATTTTATACCTCACCATACATCAAAAGATTCTTCTTAGGGTCAACATCAAATCATTCGGTCTTTCCAAATGAAATCTAGCAGCACCTTTTGTACTCAACTCTTTTTGATCTTACCAAAACTTTCTTACCAGAGATGATCTTGATTGGATAGCCATTCAGGCCCAAAAGTCCAACTGTAACCCTTATGAACTGTCATGTATGGACATTTTCTGCTCAATTCAAAAGCGAAGCTTCTGAAATGTTCTCAATAAAGCTGGCAGAGTTAAGTGCGAGGAGCTGGGAAAGTTAACATTTAACCTCTGAACTCACAGGAACATCTTCCAGGACGTCATGCACAAAGACACTCTGGTGAAGTCGTTCCTCGATGAGGTAAGAATCGCCGCAAAGTGGTGCTGGAAGTCCGGTTTCGATATCCCCCCTCGCCGCCTGCGGCTCTTTTTGAAATTTTGTTCTTTCTCAAAGCTCTTAAGGATTGGAAATGGATGCAGAAACTCATTGGCACTTTTGTGTTTTGACAAACCGAGATAAAGACGGGCCTCGGACTCACACTGAGGACTAAATGGCCTGCTCTTGTCATTATGTGTTCTTGCGCCCTGTGCTTCCCACTTGTATAAAATCGGCTCATAAACGTATTGTTCTTTGCTGTAGTCTTTTGAAGTTTGGGACATTTAAAGGTTGACGCTGTCAGCTCACATTTGACATGCGTACCTTCCCCTCAATAAATTGCACACGTCGGCGTCCGTCAAAGCCGGAGAAGGCAGCGACCAAGTTTCCAAGGGTGCCAAACGTATTGAAATAAAAACAATGGCACCCACTTATTATAAAATGCGTGTTGCATTGTGTCGTTTGACACGTTGAAGGACGGATTTATTCATTAACAATGCTCGGAGCAGTTTAGAGTTGAGCTGGGCAGTCAGTAGCTGCCTTCTGATTAGCCAGCCGCAAGAATCCCCCTTCAGCCTGCACTGATTGTTCACGTGTAATTTCATAGGTAGGCTGGATGCACACCAGCAATAGATAATTCAGCCTCCTGGTTTAGCGCATGCGAAAAGTGCTTTCTCTTAAATTGCAACAGATTGTTAAAAAGACATGTCTAATTGGACATGAAATCCCTCCCGCCTTTGTTGTTTTGAGCTCTCATTTGCTTTTGGTGACAGCCATAAAAGTTTAAAAAGTCTTTTATCATCCAGCGTGTTTTTATGGATGGTCCAGTCTGTGGCAATAGGGTCCTAATCACTATGTCTGCCAAACCCGATACGATGTAGTGCTTTTCTTCTCAAATTGCTTCCAGCTCATCTGAAATGGGCACTTTTTCACCACCAAATCTGAAGTTAAAGGTTGTAAGGTTTTCATTTTTGAGTTGCAATTCATTGAGCTAAAACTTGTCCACGAAATATGGGGGTTAATTCTTACCATGTGTGCATTTGTGACTTACATCATGCCATCTATTCAGTGTCATAGAAATTGAGATCTGAATTTGCAGAAATCTTCCACTGTAGAAAGGAACCTGTCTTGAAGGCAATTCCCATCCTACTAGCGTAAAGGTATGCGCCATGTAACGTCCATTTGGGCAATGTATGACTGCATTTATGTCCGTGGTCCCATAAGGGTATAATCGAGTTCAGAAATCCCGATCGGAGAACAGGACATAGCAGACATAACCTATATAACCCATAAATTACCTTGCCAGGTAATACAGCTGAAATACAGTACTGTATGTGTATAGTATCTTGGCTATTTATTCAATACAGGTACACTAAAGTATCCCATATAGCTTTGATAATACGTTGTGTTCACACAATGTCCAAATCACATAACGTCCTATTTCACAGAATATATTGTGGACGCTAAGCGACGCATACCTGTAGTGTGATTTTAAAATTTCCATCATAATGGCAAGGCCTGGCTTTTTCCAGATCACTAAGAAAAGAGATAACAAGTAAACAGCTGTGATGGGATCCCATACCCATCTGCTCAATCTTTGATGTTTAACACAAGAACAGCAGGAAGTTCTTCCCACATGTAATGCTGTTGGTTGGCTCTGATGTCACACAGCCATTTATGGGCTTGGGGGGATGGTCCCACTCTTTTGAGGTGGTGGAATCGGGTCACAAGTTGTAAAACCCCTAATTGTAGGAGTTCTTTCCTTTGAAAAGGGGGAAAGTGAATCAAAAATATGTGCACATGGCTCAATGTGAACGTAATGAGGGCACACTTCAATGCATGTTTGTTTGCACTGAGTTAATTGAGTTTCACTCAATGTGGAGGGTAGGTTAGTGCACGTGTGTGTGTGTCTGTTGTTGACTTTGTCTGCCGGAGGTGGCGAACTTAGGCAAGTGCGAAATCGTGGGATTTCTAGAATATTCGAATGTAAAATTAAACTGAATCCAATTTTGTGTTTTTGCCGACCCTCTTCTTCCCAGGTCTTTCTACTGAAGCCGGGCTTAGGCCTCCGAAGTACCTTCCTCGCGCAGTTCCTCCTGCTGCTCCACCGGAGGGCGCTCACACTCCTCAAATACATCGAGGACGAGACGTAAGTGCGGCGGCCATTTTGTGTATCCTCATTCAGAAGCATCACAGCTCCCATCATTCACCACACAGTCACCCCTGGGACATCAACCTTCAAGTAAAGCTGATCTTTTTTTACTCCATTACGATCATTCTCTACTGAATAGTATGATCAAAACAGAGTATCTGCGCTAATCAGAACAAACATAGACGCGGCTTCAAAGTGAGAGGCACTTCAAAGCCGAAGCCGGTGGTGAAGAATGCATATTCTCATGATCTCTTGGGAGCAGCCACCGGCTAACATAGTCATCCATTTTTGTATGCAAACTGTGGTTCATGCAGTGCACTCTGGGATGGCAGTTTTCCTCCACTGACCGGTTGTTTTTAAATCGCCTTTTTATGTGGATTGACAGAGCGTCGGGTCAAATAGGCCCGAGCTGCTGTCACTCTTGAAGGAATTTAATTCTAAAAAATCTCCATTAAGTCATTATTGGCTGAAGTTCCATTTTGTTGCTGTCCAATAGTCAACCAGGACATTAAAGGGATGTTCTAACGTTGTGTTATGCTCTTTTGTTTACTTATCAAGAATGGAGAACCTCACCAGTACGTTTGTTTTCCTGTTCACTCATTCCCAAGAAATCTTAAGCTCACTGAATAAAACATTAAGGAGAGTCTAAAGATTCTACTGAGAATGCAAACCCAATATGGTTAGCATTCTTGAGTATAAAAGTTCTGGAAGTGTTTTGTGCGGAAAATGAATCGGTTTCAGAATAACAAAACAGTTTCTCACAGTTTGTCTTTCCTTGATTACGACAGCCGATAGCCTCCTCGACCGACTATTCCTTATGAAGTGAAAACGTGGACCAAGGTCCTCAACTCGCTGAACAGGCTAATGGTAACGGAAGAGTGTAACAGTGATCAATTGCATTCAAGACCAAAGCCATATATGATGCCCAAAAAAAAGGATATTCTATATGGTTAAATCTTCCATGTAACCAAGGAAACTTGTACAAAGAAGCTGTCCACCATCCCAATTAGTACAGCGAATGTAGATTCACAGAGCCCCTGTGCGTTCACCTTAATTAGGCTTGTGTTAGTTCTTTGGGACTGCAAGGATCTCCACGGCTGATGGGAAGTCAAAGGTTTCTAAAGTCTCCTTGCAACAGAAGAGCCTTGTTAGCTGTGTCACCTTGTCTTAGCAAAACAATCTTGTTGTGGTTTTCCATTGTGGGTTTTGTTGGCCATTGACGGAGCCTGCCACGATCAAACGCAAGCGGGTCGGTAAGGCGACATAGCCTGCTGGATCTCTCAATGAAGGGTGAAAGATCAGAGCAGAATAGAGGGAGAAGGCGTTTTATTTTGTTTTATTTATTTATTTTTTTTTCAAGTTTGTTTAAATATTTTTTTTTTTTTTTTTACATTTTGTAACGCCAACTTAAGTTTAAACCACTGTTGCTAGTTATGTCCAGCATGGATTTCTATTGGTCAGTTTTGATCGAATTCACCAGTGAGAGTTTGGCAACTAATGATTAAAAACAGAAATGATTCTCATTGTTATTATTTTTGTATGTGTCCGATAGATGGTCTTACCTCATGACCTACAGTGCCAAGGGAAATGACACAGAAAATTTCGTTTAATTCAAAACCTAAAAACTCTCGCTCAAAGTTCCTGGGAACTGACTCAGAACAACATTTAAATTGCATACTTTCATACTTGTTACCGACTGTACGATGGCAGACAGCAATGGCACCGAGTCTGTCCTGCTAACTAGCAGAATTAATTACAAGATGGAGAGATTGGTTTTGGGGTGTTCAGCGTACCATGAAGCAATGGAGCCTCCAGTCAAATACATTAACACATCTTTTGTAATCAGTGTATTGTAGAGGGAAAAATGGCAAGCAAGTACCAAAGATGTAAACATCAATAAAAGATCAAGCAATATGAGTTGTACAATCTCCATTTCTGATTAACATCACTTCTCCAGTGTCCTCTCCTCTCGGTATATATTATTGCCTAATCATCAACTAATGATTCACTTGCATACACTTTGAATACGTCTGGCTGACAGTGCTCACATCCACTGTATATTGTCACCAGCCTAATTGTAATGAACTTTATTGAAACGTTGGGAAGGAGGCATTATGCCCAGGTATATGGTATAAACCAATGTGTAGTTTCAACCTAGTTGACTGGGTGAAAGCCGGGAGGTATTGAGTCAAATGAATGGATCAAGAGTCTTTCTTGTGTATTCACAAGAAGCTTGGATACAGATATTACGTAGAAGTGGTTGTGAAACTATGGTTTGGTGATCGGAGGAAGTCAGTAGCATTGAGATGACTGTGACATGGCATCCATTTAAATTTATGGATATTTTGATGAGGTTAAAATTTATCAGCTTAAAGTACCTTGCTCAAGGGGAGCAGGCCCCTTTCCTGGATTCAACCCTGCAGCTTCCTGGATTCCTCCTAACTGCTACTCCCAATGTCGATTTACGTTTTGAGTATATAGCAGACACCCTTATCCAGTGTGCCTTAAATAGTACATGGTCTATTTATACAGCTTGATCTTTATTTCAATTTTGGATGGCTTTACTCAAGGGCGCGATGCCTGTGTCCCACCTGGGAAAGGAACCTGTAACTGCAGGGATACAAGCCCAGCTCCCTAACCATCGTATTGCATTCCCTTCTCCCTAACAGGCAGAAGGGCAAGAAGCCGTTCCGCTCCCTGCGCAGTCTGAAGACGGACCTGGACCTGACGGTGGAGGGCGACCTGAACATCGTCATGGCGCTGGCGGAGAAGCTGAAGGCCGGCCTGCACTCCTTCGTCTTCGGGAAGCCCTTCTACACCAGCGTCCAGGAGCGGGACGTGCTCATGAGCTTCTGAGCCAGCCCAGCAGGTCCTGCCAATAACCAAACCCCACCCCCTCAAATATCTGCCTATCAGGATCGGTTCTGTCACTCACCACAGAGGGTAGCCAAAAGGTCTTGGCCAATGCCAAATCACCACCAACCCACATATATTTTAGAGACCTGCCAATCAAAACCTGTCACACACTTGACAAAACCATCTGGGGCCCACCTTACCTCAAACCACACTTCTTCTACACAGCTACCCCTACCTTTAGAGATCAGCCAATCATGACCTGTCTGTTGGCAACGACAGCCAACCAGGGCCCAAGCCACACACAGAAAGCCATCCCAGCCCTCAACCCACCCCCCTCAATAGACTAAGGGATAAGGAACTGTGACTTTCAGAAAGCCGCCCACAGACTGGGGTCTGAAAAACCGCGATAACGTTCTCAGTCTCTCCGTGCCGAATGCGAGGCGTCCTCTGCCAGCTACCCAGAGAGAAGTCCAAGAGATTTGTGAAGTGATGTCTGAAAACACGTTCAAAGCATGCCTCTTTGTTTCTGAAGCTCAGTACGTTTGGGGAGTAACGTGTCTCATTGTCAAGCTGAGTTCCATTAGCCTTAAGCAGCCTCCTCGGTAGGAAGTCACATGACCTCAGAGCGTCGGCCGCCGCGTTTGTACCAACGCGTCCCACACGCTGAGGAAGGAAGCCGTTTTTGTCGGTTTCAAAGACTTCTTTTCTTCTAATTTTGCCTGTGAGAAAATGGTGCTCAGCAGATTCCTGTGAACGATTCATTTTTGCTGCTAAAAGGATTTAAACTTTAAACGTCTGCCTGGGCTGTCACACAATGGCTTCTTTTGTTACTTTCGTTTTGTCAGAAAGTTCAAGTCAGCATGATAAACCAAAAGTCTTTAATTCCGTCCAGCCTCAAATGACCAAATTAAAAGTCACACTCCACAGAAGTCATTTGATCGGTCGTTCCTAATCACAGAATTAAGCAGCGTTTGTTCTCGAGTTTCAGTTTCCTTTTTGTACACTCAGATAAGTCTCCTTGAGAGGGGATATGAAAACGTGTGTCCTACAATTAATTTACGCATTAAACAAGTGCATAAACTACCTTTACTTTGTAATGTGCCTCGGTGTGGAGATTGATAGGGTCCTGGGGTTGCCAGATTGGGAGATTTCTGTATCTGTTAAAAAAAAAAAAAAAACATTATGGGAGAAAAGTGTTGGAATCTTTGAACTGGAGTCAATGGGATATTTAGAGTTTGAGAAATATTTTGTGGGAGTAAAATCGTAGTCACTTGGCAACACTGAGGGGACTTTATTGTGCTATCTATATTGTTTTGCTTGTGTGCCTTTTTGTAGTGCTTGTATTTTTTTTTTCTTCCTCTTTGTCAAGACTGACTGTCAGGGACACTTAGCAGGGCCAAATTGTTCTTAGCCCTTGGCCACCTCCAAATGGAACTTGGTGATGTGGTTGCGTGCCCTCTGTCCCCCCCGAACCTTGTTAACGGGCGATTTGTCCTCGTGTTAATTATGTACCATCAAATGGTATGTAAGTCGCTTTTTTGCCATCTGAAATGGCGTGCCTCGCTTTGTTGAGCAATCGATTCCCAGTCGAACAGGTTGTCTGTGACAAATTGCTCCAGGGCTAAGCGTTTCGGTGCTGTGTTTTTTAATCTAGTAGCCAGTGCCACCGCTGTCGTTAGATGCGAGAAGATGGGGGGGGGGGGTTGGGGGGTGGGTGGTGCGTAACCAGCGTCCGCCACAAAATGATTGCGTCGGAGGGTAAAGCAAGAAACGACACATCAATTAGTTCTTTCTCCGCGGAGTGTTCCTTTAATTTCGACACACGTCCGGACTCATTCACTCTCAGTTCCAGTTTCTGCCACGCTTATTACGGGCTAAAATGTGAAACCCCGCAAGTGTGCTAAACTTCACTAAGACAAGTGCGTTCGGTCTACAAAGCAATTCTCTCACTTTCTTTCTTTGGAACCTGAATTTGTGTACGTGACCGTACCTGATAACCTGCCCAGAAGTTCCCTCTATCGTTCATGACTTGTTTTCTCTTAAAGGCACTCGTTTTAAAGTTTTTCACGACTCGCTCACGTATCCAAGTTAGATACGTGTAAAATTATGAATTAATGGAACTGTCATTCAGGGGGATTGTCTTGTCACTTCGATTTAGAGATTTGCATTTAAAAGCATGCAAAGCACAGATAATGTACTCTAATGGGTCCGTAATAGTATCTTTTGCCATTAGTTCTGCATTAAGCTGGAATTATTTGTTAATTAAGACGTGCAATTTTACTTCATTTTTGTTCTTTAGTAACTGCCTTGAGGAAGCTTTGCCAGAGACAAAAGGTCTTAACAGTTGATTTGCTTCTCAGGGCATTTTCACATGTGCCACCATGTACGCATTGAGACGACAACAACTAGTGCTTCGTGAATCTACCCAATAGTTCAACTCCCTCCTTGTGTTGTGTGCTTTATGGATATTTGACATGAATATGATGTGACTGTATTATTTATATATGTGTAATCACTGTAATATTTGTCAATAAATTGTTTATTTGAATCGATATCCATTTTACTGATATGACCTTTTGTACAACCCATGTCCTCACACTCCCAATCAGAGGTACAGATTCTTGTGGTGTAGATAAACGTTTGAAAGTTAATTCACATTCGCTTTGACTGGAACACGTTTCGCTTTCTGTCTAAGATAAGATGCGCTTTATTGATCCCCGTGGGGGAACTTTTGTAGATAGCAGCAGCAGACGAAATATAAAATAAGCTATTTTTGTATAAACATGTACACAGACAGCAAGAAGAAGAAAAGAAGGCCGTGTTAATCTGTCAAATTTAGGCCATAAATTAATGCATTTAGACCATATTAATCTGCTCAAACACCAACTGAATATGAAATAACAGTAGGCCATTGTTATATTAACCTTACACAATGGTCCTCGATGTTACAATAAGGAAAATAACAGGTTAAGCTTGCTGGCAGCATGCTAGTTACTTGACAGTGTGTATAAATATGCCGAACACAAATATCCTTTTGCGGTCATTATGATAGTACTATATATTTTTTCATAATGCTAGTCATATACTTGTTTTGTGCATGAGGTTTGTGCTTCTAGGCTTAGTCTCTGTCTGAATTTCTGATATTTTGGATTTGATATTTACTATGGCATTTATTATAAGGTCTAGCGAAATTCCCTTTTAAAAACGTTTAAACTTTTACCAGAGCACCCCCTTGTGGTGACTCTAAGCTATGAGCAGTAGAAAGAGAAAGAGGGGGGTGGGACCTCGCAGGAGAAAATAATCTCCAGGTACATTTATTTCCTTTGATCCGGTGAAGTGTTTCTCCCATTTGTGTTGCTTTGAAGTAAACTACTAAGAGGGAAAGAAGACGAGCCTGCTCCTTTGAAAGTAATCGGATGAGCCTGTTTCATTTGACAATGTTTGCTTTTCACTCACCAGCTCAAAAAGAGAAGGCCTGTGATTGTTGTCTTTTAAATTCGAAGAGTCTTCCACCCGTCAAAAAGATCTGCGCTGCGGAAAATCCATAAAGGAGCTTACATTTAGAAATTGATTGTAAACGTCAGAAAATGCGGTAAATAAAGTATTTGTATGAAAAATTGTTGTCATAACGGAATACACAAGAAAAAAAAACGTTCGGTTGTATTATTTCCTGATCTGGTCTGCATTCTTTTTGGAGTGTGATTTGTTTATTGTACCACCAGGGGGCAGCACAGTCTTCTTGAAAATTCCAGAGATACAGGTCCGCTCACATGAAACAACAAGCAGTCCAAGAATAGAGGCCCTGTTTATACCTTTCTTTTTAATACTAATCTATCCAATTATTTAAAAATCCTGTGTTTGTCACATTTGACGATTGTGGTCTAAACACAAAAAGGTCTATACACAATTGCACCTGATGGTAGTCGACATTGGCTTCTGTCAGACTTGAATCTGATCTGAGCGTAGCCGTTCCAGCGCGTCTTCTCCTGTCATCAACATCGTGCTGACATCCCATAATAAGCATGCAGGAGTCGTGAGGCACCCTGTTGTAGAGCTGCCCTCAGGGTCAGACGGAACGCTGAGCTGAACAAACAGCAGAAATCTGATCACAGTAACGAAAAAGAAGAAAAGGCACAGGGACCTGAATGTGCAGCACTTGAACAAATAAACAGAACAGACAAGCGCATAAACTGGATAGGGTTGCAATCCGTACTTATGTTTGTGTCTCCAAATGTGACCCCCTAGTGAAAGGTTTGATGTAAATCGTGAATCTAAGTCCGCAGGAGAAGGGGGGCAGGGGGTATGACAAACCTGGCTGTCTCTTCCTCATTGAATGTCTCCTTCCAGGCAAGTTGTACAGAGCCAAGTTCCTGCTGTTTCGAATCTTATTTACGTGGTATATGAGGTAGGCAGGTGCTCCTGTCCAGATACCACTTTATCACTTGGCACAGCTGGGTGTTTACTGAATTCTGCTCAGATTAGGCTCTGGGGCTCGCAGGTACAACAGCTGTGCCCCGCCTTGGGGGCTATGAACCTGCAACCCCGTAAATACAAGCTGTCCCGTTAACCTCAACATCCTACCTACTCCCTGCAATAACCTGCAAATCCCCTGCAGTTGTGAGCTGTTCTTTGACAAATTTGTCACAATGCAATGACGTTCTCGTTTTAAACAGAACCCCCCCCCACGCCTCACCCCCTTACCCAAATGGGTCCTGAGGGAGTGCACAGGTGGTCAATCTCCAGTTTTTCGTATCGGTTACAGGGCTCTGAAGGCCTGACAAACTATGTAAACGGAGAAGAAGCGGCAGAGACATCTGTTCGTATGCCAGCGGTTATCATCGCTGCTATGCACATTAGTCATTATTCAGCGCTAACGTGCTACCCGGGTAACCTAAATCCATCTTAAAGGAGTTTTGAACTCCGGAGTCTGTGGGCTTTTTTGGACATGTGACAGATGCGCCGGAGTCGAGCGTTATCTCAGAGCTGCAGCGCCGATCGTGGAGGAAACCCGGCGTGAGAGGTGCGCCACTGGCGCCCAGAGGCGTGCCACGTTTACGGCGGAGCGTGGTTGGGGTTCTTTTTCTGGGTCAGCTCCGGTGCGCCATTCAAGGGATTTGCTGTCTGCCTCAAAAGTCATGCTCAGCAAAGAAAATAAAATTGCACAGCACCAAAACAAATCACCCCGTGAGAGAGGAGCGAGAAAGCAAACTCAACGCCCGCCCCCTCACACCACACTCCCCGCCCTCTCCAAACATGGTTGGTACCACAGAGACCAGTATCTGTGCTCATCGGCTTGAGCTTCTGAGATTTCTTTGTTGGGACTGCGCTGGCATCTGGATAGCTGCTACATACATACATACATACATACATACATGAATACACATGCATGCTGTTAACAACATACATACTTGCACACCATACATACATACATATGCATGCATGTGCACACACAAATCGCATAGGTGCACACCACATACATACATATACATGCATTCCATGCACATACATGAATGCAAAACAAAAAAACACGTACCCACATACATGCACTTGCACGTACATCACCAAAAAACATGCATAGTCTGTACAAATCGTGCTAGCGTGCTATGTACGCATAAACAGATGCTCTCTTACATACATTTAATAACCAAATCTGCTTTTGTTTGAGCCTCTGAGCTCCATAATAAGCCTGGATAATACTTTTCAGAAAAAAAAAAAAACAGATTCTGGAAATATTACTCTTCCGGTGATCAACAGATGCTACAGGGCTTAGTTATATGCTACTTAATATTCACTCTTTATGGTCTTTTGACAAAAGCTCTATCAAGATCCAAGAAAATCACTGGAAAAAAAAAAAAGAATCACAAAAAGATTTTCCACTATCTTGTGTCATCTTAAAACGATTCAACTAAATTTCGTCCATTTTTCGATGACTCAGCAAATAGCCCCCCAAGGTCACCATTCCAATGCCAAGTCTGTTATCTGTAGTCGGCACAATTTCTGCATCAGAAAATTCGCTTCCATTGAACACATTCATCTTAATTGCATTTTGTATTGATTTACTAATGTTCACATAAGATGATTGAATCTGACATAATGCATTTTATTCACTATGAATCATTTGTCCCCAGTAGCCAAACATATTGTTTTTTTTATTTGTATGCAAAGAATAGACTTTAGATTGCTTTGTTTTATTAGGTATTTTCAATTACTGCTTTGAATAAGGGTAAATAAGGAATAGTAAGTTTCAGGAGAAGAGTCTGGCTGCACGCTGGAGCAGGAGCTCTCACTGAATACCTCAATCCACAGGTTATTTTCACATAGTTCATGTGAAACCTCATTCATGTGTTCAGACCCTAGCCTTTATCCTTACGCTAATCTAAACCTCTGCATTCTCATGTCCCTGTCTTTCTTTAACTCTGACAGCAGAAGGTGCTGCTGTGCTGCTGTTATTTCCTGTCTCCCTAAGTGTACTTACCTAGAGAAAACGTAACCGCTCCTGCACAGACCCATTGTGGGGCCATTTTGGCTCTGATTCGTGCTAACTATCAAAGGCAGCCAGAGTGAATTACTGTTTATTGTCCTTTATTGGCAGCACAGTTGCATATTGTCATGGCGATCATTGTAAGCAGATTTAAGCGGAAGGAGGAGGTACATGTGTATCAGGGGTAAATGCAGACATGAGTGTGCAGTTTTTGAGTGTGTGTATATGTGTGTGCATGTTTGTGAGTGTCTGTGTGTGTGTGCGTGCATGCGTGCGTGCGTGCGTGCGTGCGTGAGAATAAAAGTGAGGAGTCTGTTTGATTGAGTGGGCTGCTTTCTCCATTGATTTGTCCTCTAGACTTTCACTTTTGCTTTGAAGCGAAACCTCAGTGTAGGTGACATTGTTGATTTGTAAGATTCTGTTGTCCTGACCCCTAGTCTAAATCACTGTGGTGCTAAGACTCTAGCAGGCAGCCAAAATAACCTGTGTATGTGTGAATTTGAAAATGCACTGCTTCAAAATGATGAAATTCTTTAAATAATTTGGTCCAATTTTATTAATTCATTTGGTTTGGTTTTGGACCTTCAACAACCATGCATGAAAACATGATTTCAGCTTACTACATTTTTAAAATATAAGCTCTTCATTTTTACAAAAAAGACTCAAAATAACTCACAATTACCACTGCATCCATTATGACAGTTATATGATTTTGATAATCAATACTGTCATGAATGACTATGGCAGGTGGTCTATCACATTAATAATCGTATTATGTTTTTAACTGTGGTTCAGCTGTGGATTTTTCCTTATATTTCCATGCAGTTCATTAATTAGTTGCCCAGAATAACAAATAAGAACCAGCGGCAGGGTATACAAATTGTTCCATGCTCTTCTATTTTTGAGTGTGTTTTATTGCCTGCTGATTTCCAATTAAAAATTTGTTGATTAATTAAAAAAATGCCTAGATTATTTCTGGTTAAGTATTTACCAGGCATTTTGGGTATTGTCAACATTCCCTTAAAGTAATTTTGTGGCCATTATGTTATAATAATCATAGGCCCAATTACCAGGTATGTTGCTGATGGTTGTGCCTAAATTACATTGTAAATGAGGTTATAATATTGAGGCATATGGATGGTTTGTTAACTCATTCACATAGATTACCAAGCAGTAAGCAGTTTACTCTCACCTACAGTCTGATCTTTTATCTTGGTTGGTAGCTGCCTTGTTCAAGGGGAGAGGCCAGTCTCCCCTTAGGTAAACTCAGGTAGACCTTTGCTTCCACCCTTTTTCATTAAGAAGTTCTGGTACTTCTTTTGAATTCACCAGCAGTGGCCAGCCACTTTGGTTCCACCCACCCCCCCCAGCGAATGTGATTCTGCATTCTGCGTAAGGAGAGCTGGCCCGGTTGGATGACCTCATGTTTTGTAAGTGCTTCATCAACCTTGGGCCCAACGATGCTTCTGGTTTTAGTCTTCGACCGATTTTTGCTGTAGCCTCTAACAAAGCTTCAGCTCTACAGCATGAATTTTGAGTTATTTTTCACGTTCTCTAGATTACTGAAAAGTTAGGGTGAATTATTCCATGCAGTGTCCAGTTTCCAGAATGTTCTTTGAACATTTTCTTTAAAGTCACAATAAATAATGTTCAGTAATTACAGGAATAGTGTTATACTGGGCTTAAGTTTTATTCCTCAGGTACAAAAAATAATTTGAATATTGAAAATGGTTATTCATTCTTTTTGTGTCAGGAAAGTGTAAAATGAATTTAAAGGTCAATATTTATATTCAGAACATGCTAAATTTTGTATGACCTGATTGTTGAGAAAGTGAAAATTATGGAAAAAAATCCTGAACCAAGTTTGAGACATGAATATCTTGATTTAATGTCTGACACGCTTAGCTTAACGTGCTAAAACTCCTCTCTGAATTTAAATAGCGTAATTCCCTGATACGAAAGACCAATGTGAGATTAAAGTCGAAATGCACAACTTGCTATCATTACAACTTGATAAAAATGAACGAAAGTGAACTTTTTCAACATTTAAAACAAAAAAATAAATAAATTCCTAGACTGTAGATGTATGTTCTTATACCTTAACAAAAACTAAATTCTAAAGACAGGAGCATATAACGAGACCCAGTAATGTAAGAAAAGATTTTAGGAAAATAGACAACACTTGTCTCTCCCAGGGTATGATAGACCTACATACCAGAGAGAAGAAAGAAAAAAGACAAGAATGTGAGAGAATCAAATCGCAGAACTCCACCTCCAAATTCACTCCACTGAGTCCAACTCTATATTCAGCTACCTTGCCTCTCCTCAGCAGTCATAAATACTTCACACTGCAAGTATCAGGGATGCAATTGGATAATCACATGGGATCAGGACTCCCTGATTGGATAATGCTGAAGTATAGCACTGAGGTGTTGAGTACTATTATGGCCCGTCTTAGCTCTGAAAAAGTTACTTTTTCCAAAGAAGCAACCCTTAAGTTGTCAAAGAAACTGAGCAGTATATTATTGTATAAAATGTTTTCCGTTCAATCTCTTTTGGAAGAGACCAAAGTATGTAGAAAGTAACTCCACTCAGGCAATGAAGACCACTAATAAAAATGAGAAATTTTCTCCTGCTTCTGGTGATAAAGGTGATCCTTTTAAATTGTAATAGCTAATTTCACCAATAGTACAATGCCCATTTTCAGGCAAAAATTATAGCCAATTAGCAAGTTGCAATAGCAAGGTCGATTATAAGATGTCAACATGTTATTTTGTAAAAATGTAAATTAAGAACTTGAAAATCCTGAACAACTATTATTTCCACAGAAATCTTTTCAGCTGAAATTCTAAATTAAATGAAATGCCACTGCTTGATACTATTTTATTGTAAAATAAAAGAAATCCCTTCAGGAGAGTTTACAGTCTGGGTAAACATCTTCATGGTTAGGCTTCGGCCTACAGAAAAATCTTTTGTTGTCTCGGAAGCAATAAAAGCTTTCACAACAAGGAGAGATTGCGCAGGGTGACTTTAATGAAGACATATCATCCCTCTCTCATACGAAATATTATGAAACCAAATTTCCAAGATTATAACTACCAGGAGACGTTATCAGTTAGTTATGTGAGATGGTTGGAGTGTCTCTCTGTGACATAGAATGTGACAGAACTTGTTTGTAACAATAATTTCATTCAAAATCTGTTTGGGGGAATGTCATTTTCATAATGTAATTTCCCAACCCGAATGGGAATCTAACCGGAATGTCACTCAATGCTGTGGATATCCAGGTCTCACAGTTTTCAGAGAGTTGGGTCAGCACTCTCACTTGTTAGTGATCCCCTGCCGGCTCCTCAGTTGGAAGACAGGTGCTTGGGCTTTAGTTCAGTGTTGCATCAGATTACCAGTATGTCGAGGACAGCTTTCCACCCAGTGAGGAAACAGAAAAAACAACTTGTACACTGTACATTGCTGTGCATGTTCTACCCCTTAGAAAAATCCCATTGCCCTCAGAAAAAAAGCACCAAATATAATTACGACAGTGGAATTGAGGATTTATCTGTGAGTCCGTTGTGGTGTTTGAGCACTTTACAGATAGGTTTGATTTTAGAAAGCGATCCTGATTTTGACCATTGCGATTGGGAATATTGTGATTGATTGTGAATCCTTTCAATGCTTTGATATTTTCCCTGTCTGATATTTTTATTTTAACAACTGTTTCCCCTTGATCCTCTTCCCATCGGTGAGCTATAAATCCATATGGGATTCCTCTTTCCTTCCCTTCCTACTCCTTTCCTTCTCTTCCCTTAGACTAGTCTCCTGGACCATTGCTTGTCAGTATGCAACTACTTTTATTCTTTTCAGTAGTCTCTTTTGACAAGTCTTGCCGTCTCTGCTGCTCTGTTTCAGCCCCTGTCAGTCTGGCTAATGTAAATATATCAGAAAATGTTTGGATAGGAGCAGTTCCTGCACTCAAATACAGTTTGTCTGAGTTGCTCTTTGGATGGGATGCATTCAGAAATCAAAAACCAAGAGAAGTCCAAGGTACTCTCTATTTTAAACAATTAAAAACCCTCTATTGTCATGACATGGTCATATTAAACCTTTAAAAAACCCTGAAACATTTCAGCATCAAACCTTAAACATCAGACTTATACATACTTATACAAGGTCTGATGCCGAAACGCATCAGAGGTTTTTTTTTTTTTTTTTAATTTTTTTTAAAAAGGTTTAATATAGATTCAGATATGATGTAAATTATCTCTAACATAAGCGTAAGGTAATACAATTCAGCATGATGATCACGTTTCAAAAGTCCATCCACAACAAACTTATGTTTTTCATCATCCCTGTATATCTGTTTATATATATATGTGTGTGTGTGTGTGTGTGTGTGTATCATAATTTATGAACATAAATGCAAAGATTTTGACCTCCAATTCATGCTATGCACAAAACAGCACTCCCAGAATGCTTTGAAATGTGGGCCATTCTGTTCTGGGATCAGTGTCTTAACAGTGCCCCGCTGTTGTTGAGTGTAGATTTGTATGCATCAGGAGGTCTTCCTTAGGGACAAATCCCTGTGATGAAATCAAATGGAATGCTGGCAAAACAAGCACGGAATCGACTTTGAGGAGAAGAAAGGGAAAGTGTTATTTTGTCCTGAGTGACAAGGTGATTGTAGCTAAAATGGTGGACACGCTTTGTTGAACGATTATACTTGCTAAAGCATGCCCTGTGAACCAAGGAGCTCACCCAAATGGATTGTGGGATAGGTTGATGTTTTTAGCGTGGATTGTGGAACGTTATGATGTAAGCCAGGTGTACTTTGTAAGTGGATGCTGTAGGTTAGGTGCATTGTGGGTCTGGATTATGGATACTTTATGCATTGTGGGATCAAACTGATTTTTTAATCGATTTAGGAGGCAGTAGGAGGGAACTGCAATGAGGTGAAAATCTGCTACTTTCTCTGACATTTTGGGAAAAGGGACTCAAGATGGTGTCTCCAGATAAATCTAACAACATGCATGCACAAACATACACTCTCTTTGTAATGCCCTCTCACACCCACACATACATACTGACACACATACACAAACACCTAAAATCTCATCAAAATTAACCTTTTCATTCACCAGTAGCGGTCACACATTCTTTGGTGTTGGCAGCCAATTTCCTTTTGTGTGTTCTTTTTCGTCTTCCCTTATTTCAAGGGTTTTCTTTGATTTAGATTTCAGCTTGTTTGAATTCCTTCGGCTCAGTATGGTGATTGGAGGATTATTGGGATCACCTGTGTTCAGCGTGGGGACTGGTTCCTAATTAGACATTGAGAGCAGCTGTCAGTGCATTCCCCCTTAGCCAATCAGGGTGTGACCACGCCCTTCCTGTTGGGCTTTTAAGGGGCAGCAGTTTGAAACCCCAGCGATCATTTTGATCCAAACATCAGCCGTGAGAGGACCACTTATCTGAAGCGAAAGCAATTTGTGAGAAATGTTGATCTTTATAGGGAAGACTTATTCTTAGATATTAGACCATTTGATGCAGTGAATGTGGCTCGGATTGGAAGGCCAACCTTTTAACAATACATTTGCTGGTTCATTCTGCATGAAAAGCAAAACATTCCGGGTTGTAGAAAAGCAATTCATTGCAAACCGTTAGCCTGCCTCAGTGTTGCCCTAGGCCTGTGGTCTGTTTTTTGTTTTATTTATCTGATTTTGACAACCCCCTGGAACTAAATATTTCAGTTCATTGACATTCGTTAGTTTAAAAATATCCACAAATGGTAACTTATTAAGTATCGTATTTCTCCTATTCGGTTTTAATGTTATGAGGTTGCGGGGTGATTTCGAAATCCTTCTTTCTGATCAGATGAAGGTTGTGATTTCAGTGCTGCCATGTACCTACAAATCATCCACACTGGCTCGCAAGGTTGTGGAGATCCCAGCAGACCGTTTCTCCACATACTTCATCCTCATCTATTACTTATTCTTACCAACAAAATGGCTTGTACCAATCTCCTTTTCCCCTAATGTCCCCGAAAAGTGGAATACTAGCAGAGAGGAGATAAGGATGAATTTTGCATGTCTTGCACCAGAAGCAGTGATCTGGAAAAAAAGCTATCATATAGCCAGAGGTGTCGAAGATTTTAAATTTTCCTTCTTGCCAGGAAAAGGGCAGTTTTGACTGTATTTTGAGTCTCATGGCTAATCTGGCGATAAAACAAACCTTGGTTGTTTTACGCTGAGTTGATATGATTGTGCAGGCATCTGTAGTTTCCGGTCACCATGCGGTACTCCCTGTTGGCTTTGTTTACGGCAAAGGACCGCTACAGCGGCGAGCTGTTCTGGACGGCAGACCTGGCAGCGGCGAAGCCGATAATAAACGCGCGCCAGCGGCGCTCTCCATTGGCACGGTCTCCGAGGACCGCGCTAATGAGGAGCACCTCTCGGAGACGGGCGGCTCATTAACGAAAGAGCCTTCATCAGTCTTTGCGCCACGTGCAGAGTTAATTGCTGAGTGTGCAGTGGGGGGAAAAAAAATTGGTAATTATGCGACTGTTGCGTTTGTGCATCAAGCCTCAGCCATGGCTATTGTGTTTCATATAGAAGAGAAT
The DNA here is from genome assembly GCA_022829145.1 of Albula goreensis. NCBI lineage: Eukaryota > Metazoa > Chordata > Actinopteri > Albuliformes > Albulidae > Albula > Albula goreensis. The sequence continues at coordinate 4,347,099 of CM040758.1, forward strand.
CGGTACCGTGCAAAGACGCCCCCCACTCCCCATCTCTTGCTCCCAACACCTTTGGTGTAATGTTAATGAGAGCAGCATGTAGTACTAGATACTCAGTACCTGGCTGACCCTACATAAAGATGAAGCCATCCAACAATGTTGCTAAGCCCTCGTTGCTTGACTCTTGATCTTGGAAATTATGCATTGCCTACATATTAGAGCAGCAGGTGTTGCATGTTAGAATGCTAAAACCTCATTGTAGGCCTGAGTGTATCTCAGCAACTGAGAATTACTGCTAATATCCCTTACATGTCTTATTAGTTCTTTGTAACTGATATTGTTGTGGGCTGTTTTGTTATGGTCATTTTTTTATTCAAGTCTGTTTTTGTATATTTGTGGGTATTATGAAGTATGTTTATTTGAGGCATTCCGACAGTACAAATGAAATGGAATATTCATATTCTATTGATAATTGTTACTATTACAATGTGGTATTATGATTACAATATGAAAATTCTGCCACACGAAGACACGTAAGCTACACATGGATGTAGCATGGGTGTAGCAGTTACACTGGTTAATTAATCACTGTATTTTATTGTTGTGTGGATTCACTCATTGGAACTCTCTCTTGTGGCTGGGTCAGAAAAGACAGGCCAGACCCTATTGTTGTTGGTTTAAGGCTCTGCTTAATTTCTGACAAGCGTACAATAACATATTTTTTTAATGTGTGGATTGATTTATCACAGCTCCCTCTAGTGGCTGGGTCAGTAAGGACATGCTAGGCCCCATAGTTCCAGGTTTAAGCCCCTGCCACAGCTATGTCATTTGCAGGCTACACAGGAAGATCTTGTCCGCCCAGGCTGAAGGACTGGTTTGAGTCTGAATGTATTCCTTTGGCCACTGCTGAAGTACTTCCTACCACAGGCACTCCAGATATCCACAGATGACTGGCTGTCTTCAATGAGGGACATGCCTATCTTGACAAAAATTTGCGGACCTCCTTCTCCTTCCTTCAGTACAGTTTCCACCGCGTTCGCCTCTCGCGCTGGCCGCCTCCAGGACAAAAGTGTCCGAGTTCCCCCGTGTGTCCGTACCTTTGGTCCCGTCACTCAAAAACGTGCGTGCACACTCGCTCTCTCACTCGCCCGTTAATCCCTCATGCTATCAACGCACGCGCTAAATAGGATGACTCACCTAGGATATGCATATTCACTCTAATCATGTCGCAGCCGAGGATGAAACGACAATCCCAGCGGCGCGTACTTCAGCGGGTCGGCCGTCTGCCGTTACCGAGCGCTGCCTAGCACCTCTCGCGGTTAATCAAAAGGAAATCTCTGGTGTACTCGAGCTTTTTGAAACAAGAGGAAACTTCTTATTTCTCACTTCGAGTGTGTATTGTCTATCCTCTCAGAGGTGGCTTTTGCAGTCATGTTATGTTCCCCTCTCCCTCTCTTTCAGACGCAAGGTACTTCAAGGAGGCGGATCCAATGGGAGGGATTCCTTGATTTTTGGCAGCACCTAAAATTGTTCCGAGCTGCAAGTTCAACACTTACCTCTAACACAAAGTTTCACTTTTACAGTACCCATTATTTCTCCACACATGTTCTTGTTTTTTCCATAAACTCACCACAGTGTCAATGGTCTCCTTTTCAGTTTCTTGTATTTTATCTGTTAACCGTTACATCCAGTGGTATTTTATATTTGTCTAATTTTGTATTTACCCTTTATTTAATTGGGTAAGGTCACCTGAGAATCTAAAATCTCCCAGTTACGACCAAGGGAATTGCAAGGGATTACATAGCCCAATCAGTGTTGGCGGTTAGATCTACACAGCCAGTTGTTGCTAGAATTAGACCAGGATGTCAGCGTTAACGCTCACTCTTGTGAAAAGTGTCATGGGATCTTTGATGACCATTGAGTCAGTGCCTGGAATAAATGTGTCATCCGAAAGGGTAGCACATTCTATAACACAGTGTCCCCATCACTGTGCTGTGGTGTTGGAGAAGTCTTTTGGTCCTGAGAAGAGTGCCCCCTTCTGGCCCATAAATACCAACATTACATTGTCATTGCAAATTATTTGCACGTTCTTAAACACTTTCCATTCACTTTATATATAAATAAATTCAGGCAATGTTAGAGCACATGGATTTTTTAAAGCTTCGCCCACATTATATTAAACAAGACCTTTTCTGTTACAGCAGAATGAGCCGATCAATTAAATTTTGATGAAAATCTGATGAAATTAAAAGTAGCACAATCCGGCTTTTGAAAATTTGGGAAGATGGATGCATGCTAATTAAATAACGATGATTGCATAACAATGTGAAATGAAAAAAAAAACCTTTATTAGTCATTGTATTTAAAAATCAGGAGATCAAAAGATCTTTCTCTGCGTAGAGAAGTACTCCCATACACAAACATTTCATGAGAATACGGAATAAAGAGTCTTTTTAGAGTCATTGATTTTTTTTTTTTCTCTTTTCAAGGGTGGGAGTGGGAAGCGAAATATAAATATAAAAAATTTCAGTAGGACGTCGATGTTAGTTCATGAAATGCTTTTAATGAACGTGCTGCGGTTATTCCAACAGCAACAATAAGATTACCAAAATAGAAATATGTAGCAAAACTCCTGACTTTCCATAATTTAATGACACGTTCCCCCTCCCCATTTTGACTCATTTCTGTTTTGAAAAGTTTACCGTTGGTGCCCTGGTGTATTTGAATATGCTGCGTCTGTAGTTTTAAAATGCGCCTGCTCCTTTTCTTTGGAAAAATAAATAAATCGGTTCCTTTTTCTCTCTCCGATTGGGGATATGCTTTCTGTCTGCTTCTCTGGCCTTCGTGCTTTCACTTCTTCCTCATTCAAACGGACATTTCTGAACCCCAGGGCGGTCTTCAAAGGCCTTTTGAAAACCCTGCTCCGATTCTGCTTCAGCAGGTGAGCTATGACCTAAATACAGACGGTCGTTTTGTCCTTTGAACTTGCTCTGTTTTTTGGATGTTTTAAACCATCACTCCAACCCCCAACCCCCAATCCCTAGTTGGAGGTAGATGCTTGGAATCTGTTAAAGCTATCCATGCATGTCACACACTCCTTTGTTCAAAACTAATTTGTCTAAAGGAAAATCCTGTCATTCGTACTGGTCATGAAATTACACATTTTATTCTTTTTTTTTCATGTTATGCAAGTATTCTTTCTCGTTACAGAAAATTTGCTTTCTAGAGTGCATATGAAAAAGTAAAGTCCATTCTGCTATCATGTGTCATTGCAATTGGTTGTTCTGAGCACCTACATCAAAGACCCAAATTCCACTGCTGTATCGTATGAAAAAATTGTGGCGTTTCACAGAGAACTGAAATACTCAGCCAAAACCTTTGTTTGTAATGCACAAAAAAATCGAACCATACGTAACTAGGAATAAGTAAACGCAATAAATACACCCTGTTAATGATTTTATATAATAAATGTGTTACAAATAATTACAGTACTTCACACATTGACTAACAAACAAACAAATATGGTTAACATAAACTTGAAAATAATAAATGAATGCTTATGACTGCACTTACTGCGAACAAGCTGTTCTAGTCAAAAATAGTTATACAGACAAATTATTTTGTATTTAGTGACATGATAGGTAAAAGAAAAATGGTAGAAAATTGGCTGGAATTGGCCTCTCTGAGGATTTCTGACAGCACAGACATTGTACCTTAAAATTTTTCAACATTATTTAAAGGGGCGATTAATTACAAAGAGATTATGAGGAGTAATTTATCTGGGCTAAAAGTGTCATTGATGGTTTAAGGGGTTAAAGTTCTGCTCTAGATTTCACGTGACGAAAAATGTCGATGTTTAATCAGTTTGTGTGGCAGGGTGAGCCCACTGTGTTTAGAGATTTCAAGATTGGCTATTACTGAAAAAAATTAACAGTTCTGACATTTTGGCACTGCACTATCATGTTACTTAATCCCATTGTACCCCATTTGTGAGAGGAGGTCTGAAGGAGTTGTGGATGAACTAATTCGCATTGCTGAATTTCTTTGATTTTTATTGTCCAAAATGTTCATTAAAATCCCTTGTCTTCAACTGGCTTCCATACAAATGTTCAAACCTGTTCCCTCTCCGATGTGGTGGCAGGTGTGAACACTGATCCAGATGGTGACTGCAAGCAAAGAAAACTAATGCATAGAACAGAATGCACCAAAACAGCAAATGGCCACTGTACTTACTCACTGTATTATGTTCTTTTGAAGAATACTCATAAATAGCACATAAGAGCAAACAAAGGCGATCTCTGCGCTGCCTGGAACTATACAATAAAGCTTCCATCAAAAAACCCCCAAAAACACTCTTCACAGCCTGACAGATTCTGCTTTTATAAAAGAGGCCTAAAAAGGCAATGACTCACACCTGGGCTAACTGCAAATCCCCCTCGGCTGTACCTGCCTGTTCGTGAGGCTGGTGCTGTCCAAGGTCCTGTACGCTTCCCAGGCTGAGGGAGGGAAAATGAATGCTGACAGCAGCCAAATGAGAGGAGCAGGCCCTTCTGCTTTCTCCCTCCATCTGCCCCTTCATCACATGGAGTTCCTTCCTCTACTATTCCCCATCTCCTGTCAGCCCCAGTACTTGTGCTTCTTACAATCTGGAAACACTGGGAAATCCCAGTCTAGTATTCCAGGCAGTAATATATCCTCTCAGCTGAGAAATGAATTCAGATCTGGCCAGTGAGTGTTCTGGGCAGGACATTTCCAAGGGAGAGAGAGCTTAGTTCTGTAACATATACCCCTCTCTGCTGCTGAAAGCCAAGGTCTGGCTTAGCCCCTATTCCATTGACTGTGCTGAGCTTAACTCCTCGACTGCAGGGCATGCATGGGTCAAACGGCTATTTGAAATACTTTAACCTTTAAAATGCTAGTACGTTTTTGAAAACCATGGTCCCTAACAATGAAAAATGCCTGACGTTTTTGAATACAATGAGAATTTTGTTCTGACTCATTATTGGTGAGAATATGTTTCAGTTGTAAAGTTGTCAGTAATCTTTATGAATTTGGCTGTGTCTAAAGGAATTCAAATAATTGTTTCACCGAGGTCTGCCTCAGATCGAAGGCTGTGCGTGTTTTTGCTGCTCCACACCCAAATCGACAGATGATTCTTCAGTGCTGGGAGAAGACGAAGACCATGATCAGACACTCAGGAGAACTGAAAGGAAGAAATGCTTGAAGACAAACCTCAGGGACAGTCTTCAGTCGTACCGAACGAGCCAGCAGTAGCTCCCTGGCGTTAGTTACGCTCCGCACGTCCGACCACACGCTTCCCCATCCCGTCTTTCATTTCCTTTAATGGGGTCTCCCTGCGTACATTTTTAGTGACTGTGAAGCTAAACCCCCCACTCCCCACAGCGGGTCCGGATTGCGGTAAATTAGTCGCCGATGCGCATGCTCTAGGTGCGCTACGATGCCGCATCGCTCGGAGCAGAGGCCTCGTAAAGGGGACGGAGACGACCGCGGAGCATGGAGCGCGTAGCACAGTCCCCTGGTTCTGCGGTAATCATGGTACAGTGTTGCCCTAGTTCACCCTGTTCTGATTAAGATTTATTACTGCAGAATAAAGAGTCCTCTATATCTCCTATGGACCCTAAATCTCACTGTGAACAAAATCACTTAGGATGGCTCAGTCAATAACTGTAGTTGTTTTATACACACACAGACACACACACACAGTATATATGTGTATATTTGCAGGATGTGTGTATACGTATATATGTATGTAACTATAGTCCAGTGAGTCCAGGCATTATATCAAATGGATTGTTCCACAGAGGTCTGTGGAAATATGAAATTTATATAGAATTTTTAAAAATATATTTTGCGTCTAAAGTCAGTCCTGATATTTTCAGAGAATGTAATCTGAATATTTTAGTTTTTCCTCTGTATGATTTATCTTGCAACAATCAGCACCTCACTAGATTCCCCTTTTAAATCACAACCTTATGGTGCAGTCACATGGGTAATGGCATTTATATATATATATATACACACACACACACACACACACGCACACACCTAGGCCTTTACAGAATATCAACACAAGTTCAGTTCTGTAGCTCAATTCCGAGCCTGGCATTTGGGGTATTTAGTCATCTCTTGCTCCCTCAGTACTTCAGACTCAATAATTTCCTCCCTCCTCACCTCAAACGAGTGTAAAAATGGCCGCCGCGCCTTTTTGTCAGTCACTGCTTTTTCCCCTCTTCACTGTAAAACGTTGACGTGAGATGAAAAGGCCCCGTATAAACGCGGTCAATTATAATGATTGTTATTATAAATCTGTGTTTGACAGCCCTGCCGTGACAGGTGACTTCGAATCAGTATCTCCGCGCGTGTCGAGTAGCATACCCCCCCCAGCCCCCTCCACCACCATCACCCCATTCATTTTGTTTACGGTTTTAGCGGTCTCCATTTTCTCGGAACACATTAAAGGTAATTTTCCCCAAACCGCTTCCTCTGCCGCAACTTTTAAGGATGAAGCATTTCATCCGAACGTGGCAACTATGTCGGAAGGGGGATAAAAGCTAAGAGTGTTGTTTGGAGCTATCCATCCATCATTTATTTGTTGTCATAATTTTCCCTCTGATCTTTCTCCGTTTTGTCTGCACCCTGTTTCTTCAACAGGAAGGTGTTGATGGCATTTCTGAATTTGCGCTGCTCCTAAATTTCAAGCTCTCTGTCAGCGTTTTCTCAGAGAGTGTGACTATAAGCCTTCTATAAATATTTCATTGCCTTGAAAAACTAATTGAAAAAATATATATTCACACTGGGAGGCCACTTTTTTGGGAACGGCTACCTAATAAGAGGTTGGTTCCCCTTTTGCCCTCACAACAGCCTGACTTCCTAGAGTATGGACTCAACGAGGTGTCAAGAATTCGATACTGGCCGATGTCTATTCCAGTACATACCATAGTTGGTGTAAATTAGCTGGTGGTGGATCTCTGCTCAGAAATAGCTTGTTCCATCTCATTCCACAGTTGCTTCATTTGATTGAAGTCTGGTGAATGGGGAGGTCACTGAAGTAAGATGAATTCACTTTCATGTTCCTCGGATGTTCCTGGCCTTGTGGCACGGAGCATTATCCTCCTGGAAAAGCCCGTTAGCAGATGGGTAATTCACTGCTGCCATGAAAGGATGCACCTGATTGGATCAATGTTCATATATTCTGTGGCATTCAAATTTTCCTATACCTAACATATACAATAAAAAACATACCCTACATCATTACACTGCTACCACCGGCCTGCATTACTGATGCCTTGAAGTATAGATTCATGTGGTTTTCACCATATCCTGGTCTTGGCATTAGCATGCAACCGCAGGCTAATTAGCCCAAGTGATGTTTTTGTATAGCCCTAGCCCACTGCCATGGAATTTCTAGTTTAACACGTATAGGAGCGTGATTTTGTTCGGTCCTTCTTTGCTATATCCTACCAGTGACAAAAGCACAACCACAAGCTAATGTGCTTCTTTCAGCTTGACTGGGTAGCCACTTTTCAGATTGAGACTCGTCTTTTACTTTGTACAAGTTGTGTCAGCCCTCCCTCGAAATCTTTCATCGACATTTTTTCCAGGACCACCATTGGCTGGATGTTTTGTGGGCGGTGGCTCCATTCTCAATATGCCCATGACCATGAGTTGATAGTTCTGATGCTTCTTAACATGACATACGACATCCAGGTAAGGTCTCCTCAGCCATGTTGCTCTACATTTCCTTGTGGTTAAAAATTGAGCCAATGTATCAAACGCCCCCCATTAGAAATTGATAAATGACCTCGCGTCCAGAAATATTATCATAGGTGGCAGAATTTAATACGACAGGCACATAAACTCGTCTGCATAAAGTGGAGATGCGATTATTCAAACCTAAGAAGGCCTTGTGAAAAAACATACATTACCATATTTTCCCGTATGACAGAATTCTGAATAATGATTAAGGGCCAACAATAGCTTTTACCGTACATCATAAAAATCTGAGTATAGCCAGTCTGATATAATGAATATTTCTTTATGCCATTAACATTTCATCTCTTCTGAATGTTGTAGATTTTAGAGGTTTCTCCTAAACTCGAGTAGACTGGAGAACAGTTCCACTTCACTGGATTTCATACACATAATTTAATGTATTTCTGCTAGAGTAGGTCTCCAATTTCAGCATATTAATTTTATATGGCCATATGAGGCATTTCATTGATTTAGTGACAGCTTTTGGTGACTCTTGGTCATTGTGTGTAGCAAATTTGTGCATGCCTGTTCAAACCCTGGCATTTTGTCTCCATTTTGGAACTGTCTTAGGTTTGGTTGTTTTTTTGTCTGTTCTTTGAAATACCCGGGGACTGTGTTATGATTTCCTGTAAAGCTCAAACGATAGTGAAAGAGCTTATCAGTTTGTATCAGTGCTTGTATCTAGATCTGATACAGTGCCTTGCCAAGAGCATTGGATTCTGCACTGTGTCAGGTACCAACAGTTAAACACAGGGGTCCACAAACACTGTGGTTTGTTGGTGGATTTTGAGTACATCTTAAGTCGTAGTTCAGTTGTGGTATAAAATGTTGCCTCTTGGTTCCAGCTTAACAATTTTTCTTGTAACAAAATAAAAATAATAAGCACAAATGTGACATCTTTATTCAGTCTGACTAACCTAACTTAAGTAATTATGTGTCATTTTTATAGATAATTATTTCATGGAAATGCAGTTTGGAAAAATGTCTGGAAAACTGACAGGCTGTAATAAAGACTGTCTTCTGTGCTTTTCATTACTGAAAGAACTTCTTCACAAGTCTATTAAACCCAGGACTGTGGATCGCATATCTTTAGGTAGCTTTTAGTTTAGCTTACATCTATTCAGATTTTTGTACAGTAATATCAGTCCCATGTTTCAAAAAGGTAAGAGAGGATTATCTAGAATTATTACTTCTCTTTTGAGGTAATCTATGACGTATTTTGTCCAGGACTCCATTTTGTGTCATTATCGCAATCCAAATACAACGAAAAGCTATGGTAACAAAAAGCTAATGTAACATCAAACAACATTATGATACATGTAACATAGCATCTCAGTTAACATCGCTTTTCAACATTTATTTAACTGAAAATTTATTCTTGCTTGTTCATTTTACTAATGGTTTAAAATTAAACAAATATTTAAATGATAACGAACCCAAATAGTTCAGTTATGTATTAGAAAGAAACAGTTTAAATGATCGATCACTTTAATTAGTCTGTATATCTGGATAATCTTGAGACTGTTTGTTACTGTTTCCATTTTCTCTGACTGTGTCATCATTTTTTATTTACCCCCAATGAACATGACAATTTCCTGTCAGCTAAGGTTACATTTTTTTTTTTGAAGAGGATTGTGGGGAAAAAAAAAGTCCAAGCAGGAATGTAGGAGCGGGTACCAGGTTGGTTCTCAATCTCATCTAATCACCAATAAACATGACAATTTCCTGTCAGAAGAGGTAAATTTTTTTTTTTTTGAAGTGGATTGTGGGGAAAAAAAAATTCTTAACAGATATCTAGGAGCGGGTACCAGGTTGGTGCTCAAGCTCATCTGCAACTGGAATTCAGTCGCATCACAGTTACAATCATAAGATCAGCAGGGTTGAGCGGAGAATATTTGTTGGCCTCCGCTGCGACGTGCACTGCTTTCAATTCGCGCAGAAAGACACATCTCATTTCCAAGGCCTATGGAGTGGCGAGTGGGCTCGCTGTCATTGGTTTGAGCTCCAGGTATGAAAGGAATGCAGGGACACCCGCGCCGTTCGATGGTCGGTCTGCGGCTTTTGTGATGCCTCCCAGGTAAAAACCGCACGCAGGGCCTTAGATTAGAGTTTCGCTGTTGATTGGGTGCGTACGCGAATGAATTAGATTCACAGTGATGACATATGGCCAACACAGGCACTGTGAGGAAGAGTATTCTGGGCATTTATTCTCCGAAAATGATTTCACACCTCATTGTTCACTGTCCTAAGGATACCTTTTATTACTTGAATGGCTGGTGGTCTTAGATTGGTTGTGTCGGCTCTTTCCACAAAGCGATAAAATCACAGTGAAGGGTGTCCAACAGACTTCATGTTACTTGAAAAACCTTCATAGTTTAATCACTGTCACGATCACATGTATTTTTCTGGTATGGTGATGTTTAGACAGCTTGTCTAAACAGGCAGAAACTTGGCAGTGGTTTAACAGTGTTTTGATGGAAACCTCGATGGTGACTACCTGTTCTTCATACATACACAAACAATATCAGGGGTTTTCTTTAATTTATAAGTTCCAGTAACAGACTTTGGAAAATGTTCCTATTTTTGAAAATAGTTTTCTTTTCTGTGCTTGATTAATGTGTCACACGTAAATAAATGAACAGCTGCTTGGACTGAATAAACATACTGACATGCTGTTTTTCCTCTCATAAATCTTCAGTCACATGGACTGCACCTGCTATATGGGCTTAGCATTCATCAAGATCATTTCAGCACCTTGGACAGTTCACTATTTGATCAACACAGGAGAATCATTGAATGGAAAATAAATAAATGACTCTGTGTCAGAAATAGGCCACTACTGAACTCAAATAGTTTGCATACCTCATGTTGATAACTTTCCCACATTCACATGGATGTGAAAAATAAAATGAGTAATGAATCCTGAGTTGGTTAGGGTCTCAGGTTTGAGCCTAAGCTATGCTGTTTGCGCTGAGTAAATAGGGGTTGCAGCGAAAGAGCATACTTGGCCTCATAGCATTGGTACTATGGTATAATAGGGGCAGTCTGTAGTCTAGTGGCTAAGGTACATGGCTGGGTCCCCTGAAGCTGGTGGTTCAAACCCCAGTCTAGCTACAGCAAGAACACCATTGCCATTGGGCCCTTGAGCAAGGCCCTTGACCTTGACCCCACAAGGGGGGATTGGCCCTTGGCTATCCTAATCAACTGTAAGTCACTTTGGATAAAAACATCAGCTAAATGACTACAATGTAATGTAATGTATTGGTTTAAGTTACTTGCAAAACTTCACCAGGGTCCTAGAAGTCAAGACACCAGCTTTTATTGGTGTGAGAGGTACAACACTCAGAGGCCATTATTGAAGAGCAGTTCTTTGGACTGAATGACCCTGCTGCAGCTGGAAGCACAGTGGGGAAGTTTTAGTTTGGGGAGCAAAAAAACGGAAAACTCAATTAAAATATGAGCATCGATGCCGATGAGGATGATTAATGATCCTATCATGTCATGATGATGATGAATGAGGAAGCCATTAATAGTGAAGATGATGATGATGATAATCTACAGTGATGATTCTAATGATGCTTTTGATGAAACTGGTAATGCTACTGATGATTAAGATTGTTATGAAGGTAATGTTGATACCAATTATGATGGCGATGATTTTGACACTGGGTTATGTGACTGGGTTTTGTCAGAGTATTACCGTGGTTTTATGAGAGTCAGACTCCGCGATTGCTTCCAAAGACCATTTACAAACAGAGCCAGCTAATCTAATGTAACTTCCTGACCACCTGTTTTCAGAGCCCCTCAAATGAAAATCTGTGCCAAGTCTGACCCAGCTTGCTCTATGTACCGAGTGCAGATCGTTAGCCTGCGAGGTTTTGCAGGCTCCGTTTCTTCCCTCTCCTGCTGTGCCTTTGTGTTTGCCTTCTGTCTATCCAAGGAATTAGGCTCGGATCGATTACTTAAAAAAACACAGTATTGACCAATGAAATATCTCCAAATAATGCCGCTACTGTTTTTAGTTCCAACAGATGGATTATCTGAATCTGTTGGGCCAGAACACCCATTACCATCTGCTATGTATCCCTCCCTCATGTTCTGTCTTATAAAAATGTAACGTGAGGTTTCAAAAGAAAGACAGATGCTCACATAAGCCTGTACCTCTGATTATCAAAGCGACGTGAGGACTATTAGGAGTAGGTGTGATTGACTGGTACGGCTGTCATCTTTAGTATTTGTGTGTGTGTGTGTGTGTGTGTGTGAGTGTGTGTGTGTGTTTTTTTTTTTACTCCGCTGGGCAGTAGCTGTTTTGACCCCATGGTGTAACGCTGCACTGCTCGGCAAACAAGGCGAAGACCCCAGGCTGTGTTATCCACTGGAGCACCGGCTCTAACAACATGTGGCGGGGAGGGGGGGTTTGGGGGGATAGTGGGGGTTTTGGTGGGAGGAGGTTCAGCTGTGTTTGCAGGTAAAGATTAGACACGGAGAGCGGGGCCGGGCCTTGTTCTCTTCTGGAGTCGCGCACGGGGGGGGGGGGGTGGGGGGGACTGTCCCCGGTCCTGTTTACAGGGCCGTTAAATTGAATCCCCAAAAGATCCCATCACCCAACATCCTCCTGGCTGAAGCACCTGTTCTTCAGTTGCTCTGTTCCGTCTCTTGCAAAAGATACAAAAGCCAGAGGCAATCAAAGTTAGTGTGTTTAATCTGATTTACAAAAAAAAAAAAAAAAAAAAATAATCGCCTATTAAGTAGCCAGGCACGTTTTAAATGTACTCCCTGTAGAGTTATTTTTGACTAATTATGGCGCTTTAATCAAATACGCGTCAATGAGCAGGCGGTAATGAACTGGGTCATTAGCTGGTCTCTGACTGCACATTCGTAAGGAATTCCAAAATGTACGATTCGTTTTGTCACACATTTTCATATGAAGCTAAAGCCTATATTTATCCTGCAAGATAAGTATCTTCCAGTTTGATTATCTGTGTTCTGCTGATGAGGTCGTGAAGGTTTGTCTGTTGTTTAAACATTTGGAGAGTCACAGCGTCATTCTGGAATAAACATTCCTGTGTGTTTAACCTTGCACAGAGGCAGGTGAATGCAAATCCATGACAATTGGAGAAAAAAACAACTAGAAAGTGGCTAAATTTCGTACCTGAAGCAGAGTTGTTTGTTCGCTCTGGAAGGATATTTTTGACATGTCTTCTTGCCAAAATATCTGAGATGACGATAAACCTTTTCATTCGACCAAACATGTAGGCTCCTCCTCACCGGTGCTGGAACAGCAACTCTGTCAGTTTTGGAGGACCCCTAGCCTGTACGCCCGAAATGCATGCAGTCAACCGTTGCTTCTTTCCAAACTGCCATCCATCAGCACCATGTTGCCCAATTTAGCACACAGGAGGAGTATGTAGCGGATGTAGCTGGCATGGAAAGATGGCAGGTGCCAGTCTGCCTGATCACAATTGAGTGCTGAGACAAGATGACCTCTGCCAACTCAAAAAAATACATTTTATTACATTTAATAGAGGAATGTGCATCCTAAAAACTATTGAGCAGAATGCATGTTATTGCTGTCACTGTCCACTGATTCATTGCTGCTCATGTTTTATTTAGAAGGAGAAAGTTTATTCAAGGTTCCACATATCAAGAGTAATCGCTATTTCATATCTCCATTAATAAACGATCATTAACTGTTCCTTACGGCTTTTGTTTGGATTCCATTTTATCCGTGTATTGTTACCCACATTTTAAGGTTCCGGTAAATACATACAAGTATTGCTTTATTTATTTAGTATTTATTTCCCAATGGCATAGCTTATCCATTTGTTTTAATTCACTGTACACTGTAGGACTATTAAGCTTTGTTTTTCAAAATAAAGCAGAGGAGTTAAAATGTTTCTGCAATTTAATCTGAAGATTACTTCAGCCAAACTAATGTACAGCATCTGCAGTCGGTCATACTCTCTGACTAATGCCTCTCTGACTCTCTCCATTATGGAAGCAGACAGTAAGTAGGCCTACCTGAAGATTAGAGGAGAAAAATACGTGTGTACCTCGTTCTCTTTCATATTGGTACGAATCAAATTTCAATGGGCTATTATCATAGCTGTTGTTTTTATGAAAATAAAATAACAGAAGAGCAATTTGGCTATGAGTATTGAAGATATGTTTCTGAAAAACTTTCGGAAAGAGTAGCAGAATACATTTCTCCATGTAAAATGACTGAAACTAGTTTTGAGTTGATCATCAAAGTTTCAATATGCTGTTAACATAATCTTTCCATTACATGACCCAACAGCATATGTATATATATATATATATATATATATATATATATATATATATATATATATATATATATATATATATTCGTGCTGCCAATCGATTAAAAAATTTAATCGAGTTAATCACAATAATAGGCTGTGATTAATCAGGATTAATCACAAGTTTAAAATATTCGTATTTACTTGTATTTTTTGGGGGGAGATAAACCAAATACATCTGTGGTGTTGGAATAAAGAAATGCATGACAAACTGATTAGAGGAATCAGTTTTTTCTTTTTTTTAATTATAACACCTCAGCTTAGTTTTGATGATTTCTAAATTAGAATTAGAATCTCTTAATTTGCAGAGGAAAAAAATCTCTGGGAGTGCTTTGCATTGCCTACAACACCCATAATGCATTGCACATTTAATTAGCAGACAACCACATAAAGAACAGTTACAAAGTAATGTCTGCTACAAAGTGAATGTAAACAGCTTGCCTGTAAATTGTTTAGCGATTGCATTGGTTAGCTTAATTGTTGTCGCTTTGTTGACAGATGTGCCCTGGCTGTAGTATGATGAACACGGCTTGATCCTGTCTTAGTTCTAGCATCTTTGCTAACATCAGCAAGATGTACTTTGCCCAAAGAACATACTTCAGACTTGTTGTGCCACGGTGGAAAAGCATTTCATCAATGCAATATTTGCACACAACTTTGGTTTTATCTAAACTTCCATCTGGAAGCCTTTTAAAACAAATTTGCCGTTCAGCACACCGGGGAAGTTTCCTCAGTCATTGTGTTATCTGCGTTTGCCATGCCTTTCAGTAATTCAGCCAGGTAAACATCCGCGCTTGAATTACTGGAGGAAGTGGGCGTCAGACTTGGTAACATGATTAATTTGCGTTAAAAAAATGTACGCGTTAAGGTTTCCAGATTAATCGTGAGCGTTAACGCGTTAACGTTGACAGCCCTAATATATATATATATATATATATATTTTTTTCTATGATTCTGTGTTATAATTGCCCACTAATTGCTAGGAAAAAACAGCACAGAGGAAAATAATAAAGAAATATTTGTTTCTTTCATCCATTTTTAGCCCTCAAAATTGACAGAATAGTTGTGCAGTGATTGCTGCTGGCACTGTATCATATTATATGGTGCACCATGACAGAAGAGCCATTGCCATAAACACATCAAAGCTAGGGCTCAGATTAGCTTGGGAAAGGTCTGCAGTCAAATGATAGTTTTAACGCCCATAAGGGGCAGTAGGTAACCAATCAGGGATTTACCAGAACACTGTGGCTCCACCCACTTTGGGGTTTATGAAGCCTCACTCCTCTGTGACTTCAGCTGAGATGATACACTGTCACTTCACCCTCCTGAATCCCTTCCTTTAAAACCCCATAATTGCTTTTGTTGCCATGGCCTCGGGGTTGAGCAGTGGCCTAGGGGTTGTTTTAAAAATGACTGTCGGCAGCAGCTTGTGGAAACATCCGCTTACGCTCCCCCACCTAGGAGAGATTTTTATCAGTTACTGCAGTCGGGGCGCAACAAACAGTTCCGAGTTTCATCTCTCTCTTTGCCTAAAGTCCGGACTGTTGGCAGGTCACTCACCGCATTTATCCCAGTGACAAAGTGGATGATCAGTCGTACAAATGATCCCGAATGAACAGCAGTGATAACCAGGAGAGGAGGAGAGAAGAAAGGGCATCGCTCAAACGTGGCACACGGAGGAGAGAGAGAGTTGTGAGGAGTAATTTCCTTTCCTCCAACCACCACCCCCCATCCCGACAGCTCTGACGGGCAGCACCCTGGGTCTCCGTGGCGACGTGCCTGGAGCCCCGCCGTGGTCAGACAGCAGGTGGCCCTTTCCGTTCCCACTGTGCCGCTAATAGACTCGCGGGGCAAAACCCCAGACTGTTCAATCAGCGCCGAGGATTGTCTGACAGTCCAGGTCTCCTCGCGCCGCTGCCACGCCGGCTCCGGCCCGGGCCAGGCTGCACAGACGCCAATCAAACTGCCAGGCGGGTGAGGCAGGAAACAGAGTTCTGCTAAGAGGATCATTTGTCTTCATCCCACGGTTGCGGAAAGTATATTTTCTGGATTCATGGCGCTGCTGTGCCTTTTGGAACACCGCTGGCATTTCAAAGGCATATCTTTACATCCCATCATTTCCCAGCATGCAAACTATGCTTTCCTGAACATTCTAAGAACGTTAGGTAAACGTTCCTTAAACACTTTATGGTAAATACTTAATTTGGTGTCCTGCATATTCCTTTACAATAAACTGAATAGGAGTAGCGCACATTAAAGTCACAACAAGAATAGCCATAGAATACATAGAATGAATTTTTGAGTTTTGTCATTACTTTTAAATAGTGGAACGGACATTCTTGTTAATTTTATTGGGATGTTAACAATGTTCATAAATTGTCAATACTTACATTCAGAACAAGCTGAAAATGTCAGATATGCTCCATGACTTTTTCATTATGTTTTTTTACATGACTAAATGATAACCATTACCAAATCTTACCAATAATTTGCATTCATGCCTGAAACATTTCAGAATGTGTTTGGAGAAAAAAAAATCATTCTCAGATGATCTTGCAAGCATTATCTTTGTAAGTTGGTTTTCTCGCCATTGAATGGGTCTCTAACCATAATTGCCCCTAATACTCATGTTTGATGCTAGACGGGGGGTATGTTATGTCAAATCTGGCTGCTTCATATATAAAAATATCCTTAATTGGATTTCAAAAATATCTTTTCTGATCTTTGATGAAAGAGAGTTCCACAGTTGGGGGCCACATTCAATGAGAATCTTTTGGCCTGTGGCAACTGTGATTGGGAATCATTCAAAACCTATTTTAGACACTTTACATTTTGCTAGATGGCTTTTTTAACCAATCAGGAGTCTCCTTGTTTTTATCTGGGTTTACTTTCAGTCAGTTGGTTCCCATGTATGATTTCAGTAAAGCAGTCGCTGCTGTATCAGCTGTAGCCAGAACAAATACATAAATCTGAACATCATCATCATCATCATAGAAGAAAATAAGAATATAGGAATAAATGTCACTTTTAGATTTGGTAAATTATTCTGATCTTGAAATCCTGATGAACAGAGCTCACTGGGGGTGACTTCACATCGCTAAAGGGATATGATGTAAAGCAACAATCTTTTAAGGCAAATTTAGCTTGGTGGACGTTAGAATCAACTGAATTTGGATATACATGTGCGACTCAAAACTGTTGAAATAACACTTTGGTAGTGTTAACATTCAAATTTTACCCCTGGCCCAGTGTGATTTTAACAGAAGGGAGGTTATTTTCTGAAATGAACTGTCACAATTATGCAGTTTCTTTCCTATAACACCAAGAATTGAACTAACTTGGGTTTGCTGTGTAATTTGTAAATAAAGACAGGCTAGAGATGAGGCTGCAGTTAGCACATACTATTCAAGGAATTGTTGGGGGTTTTTTTTTGCCGGAGGGTCTTCACTTCAGCCATTTTCATTTACAGCAGAATGAGAAGGTCTTTATGTCTGTGATGACTGAGCCAAGGACTGCGAGACACTCTTGCAGGAATCAGGCTGGGCTGAGGACTGATATTGCATACAGTGAGTCAGAACCCACTGTATATCTCCTTCCATTATGTTCTATACTATATGCTGCTTGTCTGTAATAGTAACAACACTAAACCTTGACAGCTGTAAGACAGGAATAGAGGAGAGTCTGGTGGTTCTGGGAATAGAAGGCTGAGTCTGTAACTGAACAGTTCCTGGGAAAAATATCTTTTGACAGGGTTGCACTGAAATTTCAGTGGGTTGACTGACAGGTGTTTAACGAATCTTTCATTCCTATTGAATAAGGTAGCCGGCCCACTCTTCTCGTCTGTTAATTTTGCGTAAACATCCTGTCCTCCACATTTATCTACCATTAAGCAAGTTAAAAGTTTCAAAAATATCTTTACCTATTTTAACTTGTTTTTTTCCTCTTTTTCACTCTTTTTTTTCTGTTTTATCATTTTGAACTCCAGTCTACATACCTCCAGTTTAATTTGTGAACCAATGAGAAAAATATTGCTCAGAAGGTTTTTTGGATGGGGTTTTGAACGAATAATTTCACTGGTGCATTTATAATGAGATAGCATTGTCAATGGTACAGCAGCAATGATCCCCCTTTGAGTCATCCACACCTTTAGAGGGAG
Source organism: Albula goreensis (assembly GCA_022829145.1). Lineage (NCBI taxonomy): Eukaryota > Metazoa > Chordata > Actinopteri > Albuliformes > Albulidae > Albula > Albula goreensis. The sequence goes on from CM040758.1 coordinate 4,365,330, forward strand.
CAGTGTCCCTAAAGCACCTGTGCTCCCCACAGTTACCTGTGAGAAAGGGACCCTTTTCTATTGTATAAACCTCACAGCTTTCCACAGCAAAGCAGACACTGATTAGTGGTGAAGCACATATTTCTGAGACACTGGAACAACTGCAGTGACCCCATGGAGAAAATTACAGGGTGTTTCGCCGAAGCTTTTAAACGCAGACTGCTTTCCCTAATCAACAAAACCGGTCGAGTTTAAAAGCATAGCATCTCCAGCAGAGATGTTTTGAATGAGAAACAAGGGCATGCTATTCGATTCAAAGCTTTTTTTAAATAGAAGTTAATCCTTAATAATTCTTATAAATACAACAGAGTTATCTACATACCTTTTCATGTTTGTATAGGAGTATTGACTGAAGGTATACTCCAACCCAAACTTTGTTGTCTCTTTAAAATAAAGTCAACCCAAATGTGTGTCTTATTTTAATGATAATAATGTGGACATTGTTACAGAGGGGTTGTCATGTTGTTGGCACTTTGTGACCAGAAATGGAAATACAGGGAAACTGTAGACTTCTCCAGCGCAATTATTTGAAAACAGATCCTGAAGGACAGCAGTGGACCCATTCCGCTTTACCCGGAGGGCGATATTTACAGAAAGAAGGATTTGTCTAGTCTCGTCCCTCTCATCCAGGCCTTTTGGACAACCTCTACCGATTCCACTTCCAAGAGCCTCCTTCTTACACGACTGGTGGGATTCACACCAAACAGTTTGAACGAAAACCGCAACTCCCTCGAAATGAAATTTTAGACTATTCCGTACCGAAGACATGCCTGACCATGGGCTCCTTTTGCCAATTTACCCGGGAGCGAGCGCAATCTATCGCCATGGCCCTTCTTTCTCCCCTGGTCCGCGCACGCAGCGGCCGACCGAAAAACATGAAGCGGCCCCCCTCCAGTGCCCTGGCTGTTTACCTCCCACCTCGCTGCCAGGTCCAGCCACAGGCTGGATTCTGAATTCTTTATGTTCAAACTGTTGCCTGTAAACAGTAATATCACTAAGCTCTGACACTTCTAAATCCCCATGCTACAAATCCCCCTCAAGCAGCGATCGGATCTGAATGTATGCAGCCGTAACAGATAAAAAAAAAATAAATAAAAAAAATCTGAGGTGTCAGAACGCTTTGAACAGCTCAGCTCTCTATCGCTGTCTCTCCCTCCGGCGGCATTTTACCCTCTTTCCTGCTCAATGACTCTTCGGTTGGTACAAGGCGTAAACACGAGCCTGCTACCGTCGCGCCGTCGTCGGGCCTCGCGCGCAGGTGGCAAACGACGGTTGGCTTGTTATTCTAATGTTTGCTCTGTCGTTTTACACAGCTGTTATGGAGAATGGAGCGTGCTGCGATTCGTGAAATCCGATGGATTTCAAGCTAACCACAAAACAGGCTGTCCCGGTCTCTGAATATTAGATATTGGACAATTTCCAGTTCTTATTTTTTTGTTGTCAGACTTATTCAAGATGTCTTTATCGTTTTGTTGGCCAGAAAATGCCAAAGGAACATTCTGTTTAGTACCACTAATTATTATTATGATCGTAATCACTCTAAATATCCTCTCAGTGATTAGAATCTCCCACATAATAGAGGGTTACACATGTCTACACATTTGCTTCTTTGCCTGGGTGTGATTTCTCTAATGGACTGTAGTCTCTTTCACTATAATATTGTAACTGTAATGTTAAAAGCATGTATCATATAACATGATAATATATTTGCAGTATGTACAAGATAAGCATAATATAATATTTCAAATGCTTTCACCACGCTAGTCCACCGTTCCCATTGTTTCCTCAACCACCCACTCTCAGCCTTTGATGATAAAATTACCCACAATGCTTAGGGCTGAAAGCACAGCTCAAAGCTCTCTCAGAAAAAAACATTTCCACTGTAGTTAATGAATTTTTCCCTCAAACATGTCATGCCATGTTGACTGCTGACCCGTCTGCCCCCTTCCATGACCCATGTATTCCAGCAGACTGTTTTGTCTGGAAGAGATGAAAGAAATGATCACAAATGTCAAACCTCTTGGTGACCTGAAGGAGAAACAGTAAACAGAAGGACAATTACTCATGTTTAGGCCTGCTCTGAAGAGTCGTTGTTTGTTGTTTGGATGAGCTTTGGCCCTCCTGTTCATGCAGAACAAATTAAAAGAATGTCACCATTGCGGGTGTTTGAGCACAAACTGTTCATCTTTGTTCCAGCCACAACATCTCAGTGGGGTTTATTTCTGGACTTGGACTGGCCCATTCCAAAATTTCTTGTTCTCTTAACTGTTCTAGTGTAGACTTCATTGTGTGTTTTGGGTCAGTGTCTTCCCATTTGATGCAGCTGTGGTTCTGTTTCGACCCAATATTCTGCTGTAGAACTTTCCAGAACAGCAAAATATATGGTCCTTCAATGATGGAAAGTCATCAAGAATCTGACACAGGACAAAGTCCCCAATACATGATTCTACCACCATATATGGCCGTAGCTAAAGGTTCTTACTCTGAAAAACTTTACAGGGTTGGTTTTTCACCAGACACAACAGGCACTGACAAAAAATTTCCACTTTTGACTTATCTGCTCATAGAACATTTTTTAGAAGTACTAAGAATCATCCAGGTGTTTTTTAGCAAACTGAATTTGACGTGAACTGAGGAAAATCATAGAGAAGACTCTGAGACTGATCAATACAGAAGGTACATTTCTGGATTTGGCCAAGCAGTAGAATAGAAATGGTTGCTTAGTAACTGGCTAAAGACATATTTTTATCCCATTCGGTTCAAGTGTAATAGTAAAATCAATACAATATAAATTCTCTTAGAAAGTTTACCACACATCAAAGAATCAAAAAAAAGACATAGGTGTTATTGTCTGCCAGTATTTTTGAAGTTTGAGACATAATTGCCCAGTTAACATTGCATTGCTAATGCACAAAAAATTGTAAATGAAAAATGTACAAATCTGTTTTTTCAATTGATCTGTTTATGAAAAACACTGTAAGACATTTTGTGTGTTCTCAATTGCTTTAATCTTTAATCTAATTGACTTCCATTAGCAAATTGATGAATCCATTTTATCCCCCAGTTACTCAGTTGGACTGGGATCTGGTGACCAAGAAGGCCAGTACATTGAGCTGAATTCACTGCCATGTTCCTAGACCAATTGCTGGACTGTCCTAGTCATGTGGCATGGAGCGTTATCCTGCTGAGAAAGCCAATGCACGGATGGATACACTGCTGCCATGAAGAGATAGACACGCTCGATGATCTATTTATAACCGCAGAACCAATGTCATTTTTGGGTGGTGGAACATTCTAGACACACCTGTGACACTGTTCTGCATGAAAACCCCGGCCAGGCTATGGTTCTGTTATAGTCCAGCATAACTAGCACCCATGCCAGAGAAAAGACCCGCCTAATTCTAATAAATTGGCCGCATGGATATGGGGCTACTATGGAATGGTATTCTGACTTGCTAATGTCCCATTGAGTTCAATACGAAAGTGGCCAGAAGGAACCAAAGTTCAAAGTGCCCCTATGGCTGTAGTGATGTGCATGGTGGCAGTAGAGCAGAGTGATGGTTTTAGGGTAATTTACTTTTTCAGAGGTTTGATCCCATCCACAAATATAGTGAAATAGACACCTAACACAATGTCTAAAAAAAAAAAAAATTTTAGCAACAGATAAGAGTGATGTCGGATTAATTTTCTGATGGTATGGACGAATATCTGCAAATGTCTTATATATATACATATATATACATACAGTAATGCACTATAAAACATGACAAATTAGAAAATTCTAAGTTTAATTTAAACTTTTTAAAAACAACTACTGATAAATTTTGATGGTATTTATGAAGGATGAAAATATTGCCAAGCAAAAATATTGCTTTTGTTAAAATTCCACTTGTGTGCAATAATATATGTATGCAGAAAGAGAGAGGGATTTTATTTTGTAAAAAAAACTTATTTGTTTGACAGTAAAAGTGGATGAAAATTGCCTAGAGGATATATTTCCCTTTGCTGGGGAATTTGAGTGTGTCTGAAACCCTCTGTTTGGGGTTTAGGGCAGATAGGATAGAACCAGCTTGGGATCCTGTTTGCGGCACAGGCTTATCACCACGAAACAAGCTTGCGGTGTAGTGTGTGCAGAGGCGAGAGAAAACACCCAGGTGAGGATCAAATCCTATGGGCTAAACCCAACAGTGTACTGGCACTTCTTTACCCCCCATTCCTCCATGCTCAGCGCTTTTCCGATCGGCCTGCAGCGGAATGATTAATGCTTATTAGCCGTTAAAAACTCTTGATAATTAATCAACGATTTACTGCCTCCTTAAAAAGCCATTTAAATTAGCGCTCAATCGGTTTGACGGGGACAGGATACGGCTCATCTTCCAACCTCGCGACTGGGAGGACGGCAGACCTCAAATCGCATGTGATGTATCACAATGCATTGAGTCGCATGTTGGCCAGCAACCACAAAGGTGCTGCAAACTGGATGAGCAGTTTGTATTTTCAATAACAAATTTGTTACAATGGAGCAATACCCGGTCTATTAATCTTGGTCTATATTTCGTTTACAGAACAGTGTGGCCATATTGTATCATATTGTATTTATCACCAAAATAAATCAGTCTTAAATTACAGTCAAACTTGATATTATTAATATTGTTCAAAAATTACACTCATTTTCAAGTTTGATTTCATTCAAAACACATGGAGCACACATTCTCGTTACATTCATTGTTGAACAGTGTTTAACCATGTGAAATTCTAATTTCCCTTTCTTCAGTGTTTAACCCTAATTACATCATCACATTTATGATTCGTCTGCAACGGGACACCAAACATGCTACCCTCAAAAAAGCAGAGAGGAGGAGGAAGGAACTTACATCCTGCTCTGTGCGACATAAGAGCTGACCAGCTGCTCTGTATATAAGGGGTACTTCCTGTTAATTTCAGGCGTGCTTCCTGTTAATTTTGAGAGTCATGATATATAGATAAAGAATCTTGTGTGCCCAGAAAATCAAGAAGAAAGACGGGTGGTAGGGAGAGAAGCTCTTTCCTCTTCCTTTGTTGAGTAGAGTTGTACGCTGCAGTTTTTTTTTTTTTTTTTTCAGACTTTGGACTTTTGCCTGGTTGTATTTAAAATGACTTTGGGGAGGGAATATGTGCCAAAAAAGAAAGAAAAGAATTGATTTCTAACATAAAGAAATCAACTTTGTTGAATTTTCTACGTTGATCAGCATCTCACTATCTTTTCAGTGTTGAGTTCCCATTTCCTCTGAACTGTCAAAGGGAATCCAGCTGGCTGGATTTTATATTGAGCAATACTGAGAGCACCTTGTGCCTGAGCCAAACTTATTTAAATCATAAAAATGTTCTATCCCCATATCAGCTGTTTTGTATGGCTCCCATGTCATAGCCAAACAAAAATAGCCACATATTCGGTCCCTTAACAGAGAGGCATTTGCCCTGCTGGATGCATTTCTGTGGTTGAGAAAAAATGTCCTCTTGAAATTGGCTGGAAACTGTATAGTACATCACCAGAATTACTCATATTGTGGTGTTTAGCTTTCTGTATTTGTATGGCCTTTTATTTTTATACTCTATCTTTCACAAATGTTTTTTGCTAAATCTCTACTGCCACTTGATTCTTTCATCACACTTCTTGGGTAAGTGTGATGAAATAATATTTAATAAATACTTAATAATAAATTATTCCAATAATATTATGTATAATTCTAAGCCAGATAGGGGTATGTGAATATTTGGAAATAGATATACAGTCTCAAAAGATATTGTAAAAATACTTTTTTTCTCTCTCTCTCTCTTTTTTGTTGTCTTTTTGATTGTCTTGGACCAATATTAAATCATGGCCAGACTGAATCTGAGTCATGTGAAAATATTTCTAAACATAAAATGTCTAAATGTGGATGACATTAGAATTCATGAATATTGAGACAAATGGAATATGGCCCAAATTAGCACAAATAATAATAATTTGGAAACAACCATCTAGATGGGTATTGTATGTGACACAGGAAATTTAGTTGTTAATTTAATGACTGTGTAATGTTATTGCTGTAGTTAGTCATTTTAGTGTAGACAGGAAATTTAGTCGTTATTTTTACGACTGTGTCCTGTTATTGCTGTAATTAGTGTAGTTAATATTCATGAACGCTGGGTGGCGCAGTGCACCCTTTTCCAGCTCTGTAGCGGGGACGATCTTGTAACAGTGATTGTGTACTGTGGAAACTTGCGAGTACCGATACTTTGGACAATTTTGCAGGTGAGAGTTTATATAAACGTGTAAAAATGTTGTCACCTGCTACACGAAATATGTTAAACTATAATCTACTCATGTAAATTCGGTTATTGGCTGCTTTATGGTGTTTCATTTTTCACAAGCAATTGTTTGGTGTAATGTAAGACATATATTCAGAATCCAATGTCTGACAGTGTCTTCAACACTCGTGTAACGTTTGTAACGATGTTTGCGTGATATTAACGAAGGATGGAGATAGAGTGATGCGGGAGAAATTGCGTTTGCTAGCGACAAGCTAGCAGTCGTAGCTACCAGCATAGGAATGGTCAGAAAGTGCAATTAGCATGTTGCTAACGGAGATTTGAACTTCCAGTTAAGACAATTTTCATGATTTGAGCTATATCACATCAGTGATATTATAGTCGATGTACATGTGATTATTTTATGAATCCAATTTGGCAGATGTTACAGGGAATATTATATTTATCAACTAATGCTTTTAGGAGATAGCTTTGTTTTATAAAGAGGTATTTGAACTTGAAGAGAAATGAATGGTTCAGGTGTAGCAAATCTAGTTATATTGACAGTATTCTTTGAGGTGTGATTAGCTAATAGTTTATATAAAATATTACCTTTTCGAATGGGTTAAGAAAATGTTTTAGCAGTAATTCGTGGAAAGTATTACACACTGGAAAGTACTTAAAGGTGTTTTAAGAGGGCAGTACTGACCTTTTTCTCAATTAATAATGTTTTCCCGTGTATAGATGCAGAAGTAAATATCATTGTTTTGTTTAAGGAAATTGTTTAAAACTGACTGATCCAAACAAATGAAAATAATAACCTGTACTGTAAAAGAAAGCAGAGAAATTGATCCTCAGATGTAGTTTTACAGGAATGTTGACCATTGTAATTGAGTTGTTCTTGTTTCAGGTGTTGTAGGCTATACTGTGGTTGTTGTGTGAATGAACCCAGGGGATTTCTTACATTGTTTTATATACCTAATATATACCTAAAAGAGTATTGTAATGCTATGTAAATGTAGTTAAATGTGGTAGTCATGTGGTTGTTTCAGGTATATTGAGAAAATTATTGGATTGTATGGATACTGTAAAACTAACAGTGATTGTGCATTTTAGAGGCTACTAGACAATTCCTGCATGTAAGAGAATTTACTACTGTTCTTCAGGTAAATAATAAGAAAAACCCTATAGTAAATGTGTTACCTTGGAATGGAGTCACTCTCATTCCAAGAAGTCTAACATGTACACACAAGATCTATGACTAATCATAGGTAATGATTAATGATACCATGTGGTCTCTGTAGGCAAGCATGTGATTGGCTAAAGCAGCAGCCAGGGAGAAAGGGATTAGATTTGTCCATATTGAAATGGAAATCTGTGCAGATGATTCCTAAAGCACTATTGGCCATTTCAGTAATGGGGAAAACAAATGGCGGCAGGGGGTCTATTTATCTAGGCTGGGGTTCAATCAACATTTGGCCTCAACTTTTACTTATAACTGAATAAGAGTGTTTTTCTTTTTCTTTTCAAGAACTGTTCGGCGAGTACATTTTCATGATTGCTGAACTCGCAAGAAGATAAAAGTGAGCACTTGTAGTGAATTGTGTGAACCAAAGTTCAGGGCGGCTTTTGATTGAATCCTGGCCACAGTCTTTTGCTGAGAGGGAAGTACAGAAGTAAAAGAGAGGAATGAAGTTCAGTAATCAGCCGTTCTAAGAGAGAGAGTTAGATGCGAGTGTAGTCGGGATAGAAGCTTCCTCTCTCTGAATTGCTTGCCTTGTGTTCTGCCATCTCGGGACCTGTCGGAGATGATTGATAGTGGTTATTTATTTATTTCCTGTGGAAAGTGTGGCAAAGGGAAGTCTCGGGGGCCTCTAGAAAAACTGACGGTTCAGCTCGGAGCAATTTCACCACAGAGGAGAGCCGTCTCTCCTCGCAGCGGGTTTTGCCGGAAAAGTCTCGCTTCCACGCAGCGGCGGAGAAAAACGAGGCAGATTTTCAGAGCTCAGCAAGCGTTTGATCAGATTATTTCTAAACTCGTGACCAGCCTGTGCGTTCGTCTACCATTCTCCCACCCGTGTATTGTTCCTTTTTCTTCATTGCAGCACTTTGAATATGTCTCCAGAATACTTTTATCCTTATTTGAATTTGTTTATTTGCCTCGATTCAACTAATCCTACTTAGTCCATATACTGAAGATACTTGCATGTTTGCCATATAAAAATGCAATGTATAAAACTAATGCTGTAGAACACTTACTGAATGAATGCAAATGTGAATATTCAAGAAAATATCAAGTAAAAGTAGTCTTATTTTGGTAAGTGTAAATCTACTGAGAATTGTACAGTTTATCATCATTGCATAGCCATGTACAAGTGGCCTAAAAATCAACTCCAGCATTATTGACACCCTTGACAAAGATATTATAATTAAACACCTGTACAAAACAGGTGATTCAAGTAATGAGCTACATGTTATGTTCAAACATATATTCTATGTACTATCTGGGCTTTAACATGGAAGTGAAATTCTTTCGTCATCCCGAAGGAGAAAGGCAAAGAACTAACAAATCTGGGCAAAAGTGATTATTTGCCTTCAAAATCAGGAGTTGGGGTACAATGGTAAACAAGCATGAATTCGCAGTAGCTGGGACCAGGCCACTCCCACTGTCACGCCCCCTTTTTGCAAACTGTCATGAACAGAAACACACACATGCACACACGACCTCCATGCCAAATTTTAGCCTCCTAGAGCGAGAACAGTGGCAGGTACGCCATATATCACAATCAGGGTTATGTCCGAAAAGTTAAAACCACTACAACAGTGGCAATATCATGATAAAATAACCTTAAAACTGAACTGCTACTGTTTTAAAAATGAAAGTGTGATTAGATGAAAACTTCAGACATGGATCCAAAATTGTTGATGCCTCCTTGTCAATGCATCTTGCCAGTGGTCATTCTGCACATTCTGACACCGCCATGCTGATCTACTCTCTTGCACACACACACAGACTTTTTTAGGAAGCAAGTTACAGATTCCCATAACCTTTACTCTGAGCTGTATCACTGAAAACCAGCCTTATAAGCCATTGCAGAATGAGTGCTCAGTGTCACTGGTGACCTTACCAGGGGCTAATGTTACTGGGCAAGACTTATAGAAAGAAGGGCGTCTTTGATGTTGAGAAATTAAGCACTGCCGCTAGCCCTCATTGTTGTGCGCATGGAGAATTTGTTAATGCATTACTTTTCTGTCTTTGACACCCAGTGCAAGTCAAAAAATGTGTGTCTATATTGGAAGATCTGCTAAGTTGTAGACATTGTACAGCATAAACTCATCAAGTTAGTCCATTTGTATCAGTACATTGAAATAACTTGGTGTTTTGCTCCAAAAGATTGGGAAGTGCCATTGGTAAATTTCCTGTCAACAGGCAGGTAATATTGTATGTTGTAGGCCTTTCATTATCTCAGGTGGTAGTTGACTTAGGAAGTACCTGCACTCCCTCACCTGAATTGACCTGTCAACTAATTAGCCTTGCTTTTCATTCAGGAGTTTCCATGGAGAGGCAGGTAGAAGAAAGCCCTTGGTGAGTCCAGACTGGACCATCTCCGGGCTCGGGGACTGGAACAGGATATTAAGGTAATTAGCCTTTAATGTCATTGGTGCGTTTTGCTGCAGAAAAACGCCAGACCATAGAATATGGGTATGGATTATTGATGTTAACGTTGCTGTTTTACACTGATCAAGAGGTCAGCTTCCCATTCTGCCGCCTATAACACTCTCCTATTGTGCACCAATGCACTTTTCACCTCTAATTTTATATTTATTTTTTCGACCAAGGTGTGACTGTCTGACCCAGCAGTATTCTGCCATTGCCTTTTGCCATGAAATATGCTTTTTTATTCGTTAACTCTAAACTCATGATGCTAACAGTAATGTCTTCTTTCCATCATGTTGTCTGCCGTGACATAATCATATCATTGTAACCTGGGATAATTGATTCCATCATTTTGAAGTTTGACTTTCATTTGAACATTGAAAACATGTACATTCTGTGTGCGCAGTTAGTATTTTTAGCACTATTTACTTATGAATTAACACAATATGTTTTATAAGCAAGGCCTCACGTCTTTCTGGGCAAAAACACGGTTTCCTCGGGCAGCAGGTTGATACTTGGCGAGAGGCGGAACTTGCAGCACCACAGTGACCTCAATAACACCTTAAAACATTTTCCAGTTGCTGTCTCAGTATCCAGACATTTTGAATTGCCTGGGTACTGACATTGCAAAATACCCATCTCAGTATACCCAGACCCTATTGAAAACCAGTGGTCTTAATTTAAATGCGCAGTGTAAAAATGTACACATAATGACACCAAGGATCTCCCTGTGGAGGAATGGACCAAGTTCCCTACCAATGTGTTCTCCAACCTCATTAAACGCTATCAGAAAAGGCTCAGTCCTGTCACCCTTGCCAGGGGTAGTTGACTGAAAAACTGTGGTGCAGGTAATGTTTTTGTGGGAAAAAACAGTACTACACATAAAACATTTTTATAACAGTTGTATTAGAATCAAATAATATAGTTGAGCATGAGATATATCTGAGCATAAAATGGAGCTCATTATCTGTATTGTTTATTTTTACTGCATTTTTTATTCAACTTCATCAAGGGTACCATTAATTCTGGAGCTGAGTGTGCATCCATAGAGTCCATTTATCAGTTTATAAAGCTGAATGTTTATTAATCCTGTGAATCATGTGAAGTACCGTGCTTAAGGGAACAGCAGTGCCCCAACTTGTAGCAACCCTACAACTGTTGAGTTGCAACCTTGGCTCTGTAATCATCAAAGAGAGACTGACTGAGACAGCAGCCTTGTTCCAGTCACTTAGAGCACATGGGACATTTTAATAAAAAAGACAACAGTGAAAGAACTACAAATCCCATGATGCAGCAGGGCTGGAAGCCCTTCACTGGTATATCTCCTTTTTTTTCTTTCCTCCCATGTGGTGAGCACAAGCTCAGGATTGGAGAATTCATTACCTCCTTTATTTCCAGTGCTAATGACCTCAAAAGCATCACACCTCAAGAATACTAAAATAAACTGCTATGCTGCCAAAACCTCATCATTTACACCCCGTGGATCATACCTTGTGTTATGCATATTGTTTAATTTATAAATGTTGCCAGTAGCTCTAATTTCCCTAAATTGATTTATACACTGGGGGTAATTACAGTCATTGTTAATCAGAGTAATGCACATATTATTCTTTGAGGACTACCAGCAAAAAACATTGTACCGTTGGTGTTTAAAAAAACATATCCCCATATTTGGCATTTTTAGTTTGATACATGAATAGGAAGCTTGCGTCATTAATCATGAGCTGTTGATATTTCATGGCTTTGTGCCAGATACCATTAATTTAAAACAGCATGTGACTAAAACCTGCCTAATGATTTTGGAAATGAGAAATATGGTCTCTGCATATGGAATTTACACATAGTTCAAATGCAGATGCACCTAATACCAAACTGCCATTTGTTGTTTTGTGTTTGTTATTTTACATATTGATATTCTTGGCAAATATGATAGCTTTTTTTTTGCTCTAGAGAAGTTTCACTTTCAGAGGTTCATTTTGGAAGTTATGCGTTACTTACAGATAATTACATAGGCATTCATAGCAGCCATTGTAAAGCATAACACTGTCATAAAGCAAACATAGCACATTCATGAGACTTGAAGACAACTGCCTTTAAAACATTTCTACATTTACATTATCTGTGAGTTGCAGTATTTTCAAAATGTGGAATATAAGGTCAGGTATGACATATCTTTTGAAACAATTAAGGACCAGAAATGTAGATATTTGTCTCAAGGTATTACAGATACTCAAAGTATTGGATGTCCTTATGAATTGTTCCTTTGTCATGCTTGACCGTTTAGAAATCCAGTTTTGGGCCCTATCATTCAGCCCAAAGCAGTCTCCTGTAGCCAGTGCATTAGCTGAGGCTTGTGGCAGCAGGAGCTATGAAGGGCTCTAGCTGAAGTCATGGTTGCAGTGGAAAGTTTTGGCCTGCCACGTCAGACCTGGCACTCCGCCTGGCCACAGGGGATGCCATATCCTGGCATTCCGCCCCCCTCCTTCATGAGCCGGGCAAGGTCGAACAGGTGGAGTTTTAGAGTCAGGTGGAGCAGATGGTGGAGCAAGGTAACAGACTAGTAATGGGTGTGTGCTCATGTCCCACAGAGAAGGGGTATGGTCTCTTACTTATCCCTTAAGGGGAAAAACACAGGGTTAGTGTTCTAGAACCATCTGGGGCTTTGTTGCTTGCAATGCCTGGCAACCTCTTAACCAGAAACGGCACAGTAACTCAAAAAAGAGCTTGGCATTTCTGCTTTGCACAGTGTTGTAAACGGGTAAGTTTCCACTGCAACGCAGAGACTGCATCAAGCTTTTTTAATTTACAATTCAGACATATTTTGAAGAACAATCATCCTAGTCAGCGTCTTAAGGGCATGATAAAATGTTATTAAAATTAGTAGTAATGAATTATTCGCTCTTGGGCCCAAACTAGCCACCAAGCATCACAAGATGCATCGTGAAAACTTCATCAATCATTTGCACCCAGAGACGAAATGGTGGCAATGGACGAAAAGGATGAAATGGAGGTTAGCACCATCACCTCCCAGTGAGAAGAGCCGGAGTTTGTTTCCCATGATGGCTGGCCCATTCAGTGAGGAGTTAGCATGTTCTTTCCATGCTCATGTATGTTATTTGGTGTCATTTAGCGATTAAGCATTATGCATTTAATGCTTAATGTATACTGATATACTCCAAAGCACAGAGTACAGACCGTAATGCAGAATTAGCGTGAATGTTGTGTTTATGTAGACGCTTGTATTATCTCAGCATTGTTAGCCACGATTGTGGTCGTACCTGGATTACCATACGTAATAGCTGTACAGCAACATTGAAACACTATGAATAAAGGTTGCTAAATAAAATGTTGGGTGATCTTGATAAACGGGAATTCTCTGTGTATTTAAGAAGAGCGTTTATATCTGCAGAATTAACTTGATACCCTTCCCCCATTCCAATGTCCTGGTTTTGATGTATTCGTCTTCTGGGCCGGCAGTACGTGCTTTCGCATGTTTGATGTTCGTAATGCAGCTGTGTGACTGAACTGGCCCAGGTCACACTGTCACACTGCATATTGAGGAGGTGCTAAACAAAGTGTGTCAAGAATAGAAACCGCCTATTTTCATACATCCCGTTGTTGAATGTGAATCCCAAATGTGGTCACACCCTGGCAAGGAAGTGATTATTTTTTCCCCCCCTCTGGTGGATAAATGATGTCATTTCTGTATCACATGTGTCTTGATTTTTTTTTAGCGATTGTTCATTTACAGTCACTGCAGTTTTGTTGGGTTTTGAGTTTGAATCTCTTGTTCAGGTCTCAGGTCTCTGCCATCATGGGAGAACACAGAATAGCTGGTCTTACTTTGGGGGCTTGGATAAAGCTATATACACAGGAAGCGACTGGAACAACTGAAAAAATGCTACTGGGTCCCACCCCTTAAGGCTTCTTTCCACCAGGAATAATAACCAAATTAAATGATAAAAATTCAATTGAAATATGCTATCTGTCATAATTCTCAAAGGACTGACAACAATCATCATGGTAGTTCTCAAACTGATTTTACCACCATCCAATCTTGTCCAGCCGAACACAGCCTGAATCTGTCTGTAACTTACAGTTTACAAGACTTGCAACAAAAAAACTTAAAGCAATGAAACCGTAAGCGGTTAGGACATGAGCAAATGATTTACAGTTGATCGTGATGATTCATCATGGTTCTTGGGAAAGGCCCTGAGGACGATACAGCTGAAACTTTAGTTACCCATTTTTTCCTGTTGACATGCCTCCCCCTTAAAAAAAAAAGATGACGTCATAATTCAGTTGTGTTGTTTTAACTGGCATCACAGCAACACACCAGAGAAAGGGCAGATACCTACTTCAGCATATTTTTTGGATGGCGGCGTTGATGGCTTTCAGGTCATGATACTCCATCTAGTTATGCGCTTCTGTCTTCTCTTCTCTTCATGTGGTCCGTTTCCAGGGAAACAGACTGTGGGTACATCTGCCGCAGCACTGAATTGCTAAGAGTTATGAATCTCGTCTCCTTTGCTATGGATTTAACAGAGCAAATACAAATAAATACAAGTACTTCTCTTTTTTTCTGGGGAGCAGCTTGCAGAGATAAGTATATTGGACTGCCTGGGTCATTTTCCAGGCACCGAAGTGGAACGGGGTGGGGAGTTGGCCAGTGTTTGGGAACACAGGAAGTGGGGGTACACCTGGGAGAAACACAAAAAAACCAAGCCATTATTTCTCTGAGGAGGAGGAGGAGGGGGGAGAGGACATGAAGAGTTCCTTTAGACCTGTGAAGGCTTTGGTACCCACAGCTCTCATTAGTTATTTATTTATGTATTGGGTTGCATGCCCCAGTCCAAGTTTTGCACAGCTGGCTCCACCTTCTGCCTGTTTTTTTTTTTTTTTTTTTTTTTTTACAAAGACTGTTTACAGTTAGCAAGCAGCACTTTGTGATCGTCAGCCATTTTGTTTTTAGACACCAGTAGAAAATAAGGTCAGGCACAGACTCCAGCAAATTAAAGAAAATCTGCTCAGGATGCTAATTATATAACACATACACTGAGATTTAGCATTCCGTACATATAAATCATCCGGACTAAAGTTGGAATTCGGGTTACCACTCCATCCAACATTAATTGTTACTTAACTTTTCATAGCATAATTTGTCAAGAGTTTCTTTTTCAACTTGGAGAGCTAGAGGCCAGTACTTCCAGTTTCTGATATTTTACTTTCTGTATGGACGGAATGTAGGATGGACAGAAACTGGCACTGGTACACTAGTGAAAACAGATCTGGATGAACAGAGATCTGAAGAGTAACCTCTAACATCTGTTGAGATTTGTAATAACTCTGCTATGGGGCAGCAGGCTCAGTGTAGAAGCTGCTCTAATGAAAAAAATCACAGCACTAACAGAAAATGGGTTCTGTAGTGTGGAATTGTGCTATGTAGTCACAGTCTCCATGGAAATTTGATCAGATGTATGCTATTTTTGTAGAGTAAGACAGGAAATAGAACCAAAAAAAAAACATGCAAACACCAAGAAAATACAGAACATCGGAGATATTCTCAACCCAACATGCTATCAACCCGGAAGTAATTAGGCCAATGTCTCTTCAGTTTCAACTACAAACACCAATAAGCAAAACACTGTTGCATTTTCTATTGATTACAAATTCACAGAACTGTTAAGAATAAATACATGGACCTTTCTTAAGGCCTTTGGCCTTAGGATTACAAAGGGAAGGCTCATTTCTTAGAGAAGGTATGTGTCCTGTTTGAGTTTTGACACCCAATTGTGTCCATACCAGATATGGCCGCAGGACCACATCAGCCCTACCAGGGAAAAATAGGGGGCAAGCCGGTTAAAATCCTCATCGTCTTCACTCTCCAGCATCCTCTTCTGTCCAGGTGAGCACCTGCAGGTTCATGAAGTGATACATTTTTAAATAACCAAAACATCGATTCATTTGTATGTTTGAATTAATTAATTTATGTTTGTGGATGGAAACTCACTCTGCATAGAACTGCACTGAGGAATGGTTTAGAATGTAGACTGTATGTTGATGCCACTCTCGAATTTACAAGCATTTCAGAGTTCTGTAGAAAGTTGATTCCGGGTGCTTTTGTGTTTCTGAAATCCTATATTAGTTCCTTATCTTACGATAGTTGAGATTTATAGTCCTGCCTGGAAGTACAGGTTTGAAGAAATGAAGGTGCCCATGTGGTCCTGAAGGTCTTTATGTCCCTTTTCAAGCACACCTGATAAAGACAGAGGCCAGTACTTGGGCTGGTTACCAAACAACCCCAGCTCTTCCTGCCTGGTGCTGTCCAGGGTCCTGAAGGTCTCATAAGCCTTGGGAATACAGCAGAGAGCATTCACAATGGCACTGTACATATAGTCCCAAAGCTTCGCTATATTGCTTTGTGACGCACAGTCAGATTCTGGGCTTCATGTCTACATGCCTTTTAGTTCAATCATCATTTTATTTGAGTATCTATCATGTTGTCACAACCTTTATGTACTTAGCAATTATAAGATTCACACATACTTTATGTAATGTACACACTTGCATAATGAAACTAAGTGTGCTTTGCATACAAGTCATGATTATGATTACATAAGGAGTACATATGGAATACATGTACATATCTTTTATGCCTACAATACAGTCCTTACAACTGGTTCTTCCTCTTATTTTACTCAGAACTGCAAATCTCTTTCAGACAAGCCATTCCAAACTGTTCTATTTGCATGTAGAAAAGAGGTAAATATATTGACTTTGAGCCCGGACGTTTGGGATACAAGGTATTTCAATAATACGATGTGAGTGCAAAATATGCACGGTATAAGCAAGGCTAAATTGAATAGAAACTGAGTCGAAATGGAAGATTGAAATATCAAAGACTCATTTTAATGACAAACCTGGAGATTTCATCAGCATTGGGCTAGCATGAAGAAATCACATTTCACAGGAGGAAAAATAACACATGGTTTAAATGGAGAGAGAGAACTTTTTTTCCCTCCATGCTGTTACTTCAAGGGCATTGTTGGAGGAAGTGTGGGTATTCGGAGAGGAAAAAAAATGAAAGCTCTACATTGATTTATTGAAATTCCCAATGAGGAATGCTAAGGTCAAAGAGGGGGAAACAGTAATCAGAATGACAACGTATAAAATTGCTTTTCGGCGTCATTCTCCCCTTCTGTCAGTTTGTGAAAATTTCTTCAGCCGTCACCTTAAATTAATTATATTCTCAGGGACAGAAGGTAGAGACCACCATTGTTGTGGTTTCATAAATTCTGCTAAATGGGGAGAGAATTTAATTTCATTCCACTCTGATTTTGACCATCAGATGCTCCTTTATTCTTTGAAAAGACTCTGCATTTCTTACATTTGTAAAATTGATGAGAGAAAGGTGGTATTTTTGAATACATGTCCTTGTAGAAAGCCCGATCTCCATTTCCTGTGTAGCAACAGAATAAAAAAAGACAAGTTGAATGTAAAAACAAAAAAAAAAAGTGAACTGCAGTGGTTTTATATTCATTTATTCCTGTTGACTCAATCTTTCTAGAACAGAAATTATATCTGAGGCATAGAAAGTATCTTAGAATAGCTAAATGACTCCGCAGCATTAAAGATGTTAGATATTACCGTCAAGAAATTCCCATGTGTTCTTTAGTAAGCAAATAAACAAAGGCTTTGCACTGAGCCAAGTGTCTGAAAGGTACGGAGAGAACAAAAAGTGTTACAGCTGAAGCAGAATGTTAATGCATGTGTAGTTCCTTTGAACTGATGAAAGTGTACAAAAATAACATGCATGTGCGTACGTACACGCATGCAAATACATATACATATTTACATACAGAAAGTATGAGGATCGTGAAGCATAACCAAAGACGTATAGTTTTTGTACAGACATAAACATACTACAGAACTGGCTAGTGGGAAAGGTGATATAGAATTACTTAAAAAGCTAATTAAACCGTGTTCAAAACTGTTTGTTAAAGCAGGCTTCTCTCCCCATATCAAAAGTAAGCAAACCTCCTATTGTTAATTAGTGTTTTTGCAAATCCAACTTTTCACAGATTCCTTTTTCAAGACTGAGACACTGCTTTTGTCATGCAGTATTGTTGTGCTCGTTTCAATTCTGCCTCTTTCCCCCACTGCTTTTGTGAAAGGACAAGCACAACCGAATGTGCTGAGTGGTGGAATCTTAGATCGTTTGGCAGAATGAACAAAGCCCAGCGTGCAGGCCTTTACGAAATCCACTGCTTTTAATGAGGCAAGAGCAGCAGCTGCAACAGTGATGGGACAGTGATCTCTCATGAAGGCCTGGGTTCAGTCAACATCCCTCCAGAGCTCTGACTATATGACTATATGCAGCTTTAGTCGTTTTTCACATTATGCAGAAACGATCAATTAAATCATACTTGCAATGTAAAATGTTACACGGGTGTTAGTTTCTGAGAAAACATTAGGGACAAGTGTTGATTTAATCTTGGCAATTGATTCTGTAGATAAGGTGTGTCACAAAGTAGGAAATCCCTCTGGCTCTTCACTGAATGTTTTTTTTTTTATTTTTCTACGGTCTGTCTGCTAACGCAAACTCAGGAAGAATAAAAGACAAAGCGAATAAAGATGAATCGCTTCATTTGTCAAACTGACAAACCGGAAGACTGAGAAAGCAAAAACCGGAGAACCACCAATGCAGAAAGCAACTCCCCAAGCTTCGGCAACAGCAGACCTTGTTTATGAGCGGGGGGAAATCTTTGTTCTGCTGTTTGCTTCCTTCAGCAAACAGACAGCGCGCATCACTGGTACTGCTCCAACCCTTGCACTGCAGACGTCTGCTGATAAGCCTCTTTGCCCACACAAGATCCGTCTCCCCGGCCCCGCACTGTTCCATTGTTCGAATGGAGCCCCGTGGATTTGTCTCTCCAAATTCGTCAGCTGCTTGATCACGTACAAAATGGAGTGTAAAATCCCTCCATCGGTGGCGGTCTTGCCCTCCTGAGCCTCTTGACTAATGCGGAATATTCTGTTAGAGTGTCCGACATTCGCCGCATTCGGTCATACAGATGCATCTCCTCGCGACAAAAGGCTGTTGTGTTTGCCAAGACTTTCCAAACACCCAACATCGCGTAGCTCTGTAGATACCCCATTTTTTGAATCTTGGGTAAGTTAATATTATTCACTCGAGTGGATATCTTTGAAAGGGTTGCAAAGGCAGAGATTATCATAAATCCGCAGAGGACCGAATAAACAGCTATCCCAGTAATCTGCAGGGGCCTAATTGGTTCTGCATTCGGTATTTCGCACATACTGTTGCCCCCATCACTAACCCGTAAGATTAGGTGGGCTTCATTGTACATTCAGTAAAAGCCGTACTGTACCGCGGGTTATGGAAGCGCATCCATTTTACATGTGTTGCACAGAAAAAGAAAATTCCCCTTTCAGCTCTATACAAGTGATTTGGAAGATGCGGTTCTGGTGAGAGTGGACTCATGTCTTTGCAGGACAGAGTCCCGAAGATGAACGATCTGTTGATTTGTGCTGTCGGGGAAGTCACTCCATCTATGTGGAATGGGCCTAGATGAACCGCATTGTCTTTGCAAAACCCCTTAAAGACCGGCTGCTTCCTGAGATTTCCGAACATCCCTATTTACGCTGTCGCAAGCTACAGTGGTGTGTTTCCATTTAGTTATTCGGTAAAACCGCTCTGTTGTGGAGGCTCCTGGTTTTTAGAAGGTGGACTTTGACTAAATATTTTTATTCAAAGAACTGCCAAACATCACACTCAGGTTTCCCTGGATTGCTGGCTCTTGAGTACTGGGAGGAACATGGCTCTGTTGGGATAAAAAGACACTTGTTCGATTGTAACTTCCAGAGCAAATTACGCACACAGCAGCACTGCTTATGGATGTGCTCATGTCACATAACACTCAAGAAGATATTTTTATGATCTGTTAACACAAACTCAACATACACACTGTACTGAACACACACTTTGCACTCTCAACACTGAGCATCACACTAACACAGACACACTCACACCTGTCCTGTCTGTAGTTCACACTGTACTGTTCCATCTCTGTTCACTGTATTGAACTCGCACATTAAAAACACACGCTGTGCTCTCAGTAATGAACACAGCCAATATTTTCCTCTATTGTACTCTCCGTAATGAAAGCCCATGGCCTTCTGCCTTCAGTGACTTGTAGCTGTTTCTTAGTTTTGTGCAGTGTTGGTCCCCTTTATCCGTATGTTTTTGAATATGTTTTTATTCCCCTTGTGCTGCAGTGCTAGGTGTGGCCACAGTGCCAGGTGGGGAATGGAAGGAAAAAACTGATGGCTGAATGTACCAAAAACAAATTGCCAGTGGCCATGTTATTACTCCCTTTTGTGTGAGGATGGGGAAAAAACTCGATACAGTAGAAATACAATAAAAATGACAAAAACAGGCATCCAAAGAAAATTTCACACTGCCATCCAATTATAAAAAAATGAAACATTAAACAGAAAACCCTAGACCTTCCCCTCAGCCTGGCAGGTTGTGTTTTTATAAAAGGCAGAACAAAGGCAATGACTCACAACTGGGATGACTGCAGTCTACCTCGAGTGCTGCTGTCCAAGGTCCTGTAGGCTCTCCAGGTTGAGGAAGGGAAATGGAACACTGACAGCAGCCGAATAAAATGAGCACCCTCCCATTCTTCCACCTCCCCCCAGGAATCACACCACATTTGTTCCCAGTCCCTGTCCTACCATCAGCAACACTCCGTCAATTAAAGGCAGCACAAACGAGCCTAGCGTGTCCACCTAAACACCTGTCAACCCGCAGTCAACCAGTGTGGTGAAGGACGGTGGTGTGAATGCAGTTAAGCCCAGGCAGGCCGCAGGTGCCCCGTCATTCAGAGCAGCTATTCTGTGATAAAACACTCCCTCCCTGCGAGATCCAACAGGCAATTATGCACCTCACCGCGGGGCCGCCAGCCACAATCAGAGCCAGCACGGCCATGATTTGATTCCGGATCATGGGAGTCCATCCAGTCATCACTGATTGTCTGTATTCCGTTAAAGACTCGTCTTAGCTTAGCTTAGTCATTTCTCTGAGTGTTTGTCGAGAAAAAGCTTCCATTACTTTTCATTTATTGAAAGCGCGTAGTTCAGCTGAGAAGTACTTCACCAACTGATGTATCATGTGTTTGGTGGCCATATTTTGTTGGAGAGCCAGTTTTGTTGGAATTTGACCTTTGGGGTTAACACCCATCTTTCTGATAGGGCCCTGCAAACTTAAATGTCCACAGTTAGTCAAGACCTCAGTTTGACATCTCGTCTGAAGGACAGCACTTTATACAGCACAGTTCCCGCATCAGTGGCATTGGAGTGTATTTTGGTCCAGTGGAAGAAGTGTCCCCCTGCTGGTCCAGCTACCTAGCAACAGCATCAGATCATTTTCCCCAGCAAGTCAGCCATTGAAATACCAAGCATAAACCATTATAACCGCAGTCATTTTGCTGTTATAAGATTAGTTATGTATTGCATAAGTTGACTTGTGTTGACTCGGGAGGCAGTGGACAGCGTAATACGATGGTGAGGGAGCTGGGTTCGTCACTTAGCCATTCCAGGTGCATTCCACTACAACTGTAACTTGAGCAAGTTACTGCAGTAAATTTCCAGCAGTGTAAATGAATAGAGTGGGAAAACCACAAGCTATTTAAATCACTTTGGCTTTGAGCATCCGCTAAACGCCTATAATCTTGATACGTAAAATGACCGTGTTCTTCTGAACACATAGGCAATAGGTGGAGTCACATCTGCAGTGTGAGAAGTGAGGGCTGGGCGTCGCTTGAACCGGTCACATGTGAACCAGGGGAGTCATGTGTGAAGTTGAACGGCTTTTTCCTCCCGAGTCCTGCCGGATAAGGATGCTGCAGCTGGGATGGTGTGCTTGTCTCAGGTGGGGAAAAGGCAGGGGGAGGAGGGGGTGGGTTAAAAAAAAAAAAGAACCATTCCCATACAAGCAAATCACATTTTCCGCATTCGGCTTTCTGGATGGCAGAGCCCTGTGGTAAGATTAACCCAGGCATGGAACACCTGCAGACCTCCATATTGTCAGGCAGATCCAGTGCATGTGAATATATTTTTATTTTATTTTGAGCGAGCAAGAGAGACGGAATGCATGAGCCTCCGGCCTTGGGCACACAGACATGGTCTGTCTACGAGTCATTGGGAGTTTCTGTTTACACTCGCATATTGCATCAGAAAACAGTTTCTCATGGGTCGGTAATGCTCTCCAGTCTGGTATCACATTTTGACTCCTTGAAAGAGGGTTTGCAGTATAATCAGGAATCACTGTTAATGAGCAGACCCCGAGTATGTATTTTTTGTTATTTAATTATGAACCTCATAATCTGTATTTCAGTTTCTCATTTACATAAAAATACCTGTACAATATTTATATATACCACCTGCAGACCCTTAAAACCAAAATTTTAAATGACTGAAACTACTCATAATACAGTTTGACTTTTATCATTACCTACTACTATTCTAGTAACTAGTGAGACTAGTGGTAGATTAATGAATAGTAAATTCACTACAATACGCTGGGAAACAAGTAGATAATTTTTCACTTGATGCATTGTAACAATGAAATGATCATATGCTGGTAACCATTTTTGCAAGTAGTTACACCTGTGCAGTTTCTTAGTTCCCTTATGTATAAATACAAACTTGTCGTGGCACTGGCAGTTATGCTTGATAAGGGCTTAATGAGTTATCTAACATTGAGGTGTAATCAAGGATTTTCACTGGGCGCCAGTTCATGAATTATTAATGAAATTTTGAAAATTTAATAAGAACTTAATACCTTTCACTTGAGCCTGTTTAATCAATTGAGCCCATAATAATTATACAACACGGTTTGCATGTATTCAGGATGACAATGATAACATTTATTGGCATTATGGAAGAGATTCGTAGATCCATAGATCGTGTCTGACTCTCAGGTGTGGCAGATTGTTGAGGGGAAGCTTTGAGTGTCCAGCTGGTTATGTGCTGAGAGTGTTTTACAGCTGCAGGCTGAGGCCGGTGGACTGGTTAGCCCCTTTTTTCCACATTCATCAAAACACACGTCTATGGACACGCAAGGTCTCAGTGCTGATTGGATAGACTGATTTTATCCTTGAGGAGATGCGTCTATGAATTTCTTAGATAACGATCGATCCTTTCATCCCTAGCTGATTTTTACAGTCAACATTTTGTTGCAGAGCTCGTCATGTTTCCTGTCATGTTATAGTTTTTGCCAGTCACCTGTATTCAACTGTAGTCCGTCATCATTGCTTAACTTCCTGTTCGAAATGGGCCTTAACCTTGAATCTTGAATATGGGGCTTAAGAGTTAATTGTTAATCTGCTGAATCCAGTGTAGAGCTTGAACCCTCCTAGCCTTTCATCAATGAGGAGAGACAGTTGACTGATTTCACATTCCTTGAGGCAGACGTTGTCCTTTCAGGTCCCAAACGCCACCTGACACCTCCAATCTCCATACGCTTGGGGAGATCGGGTCTCAGGGCTGCTTTAGGGGAATTTGCATAGCATCTGAAAATGTCCAATCAAAATTCAACTATGATGCTGTCCTGATGTATGCCAGAAACACAAAGTAACCAATCAAAAACGGGATGGATGATCAGAAAAAGAACTGCTTCCCCACACTGGCTGCTGTCAGAACTTCCTAATAAGTCCCTAATAGCTGGGAGGCCTCCAGGACCACGGACAGCGCAAACCTCACCTGCAGGACTGCACGGCTGAGGCTGATAACCATCCGAGCTGCTGCCTGTTGTGCTCGTCTGGCTAAGAGCCTCCAGAGAGAGGGACCTACTTCGACACAGCTGCAAAATGGCCTGTCTTTCCAAGACGCATGCATTTTTTCCCAAGTTCACTCATTATACTAACAGTTTTCTGGTAATTTACTTGTATTTGCATCCCACAGGAAGGGTTAACATGCAGTTTAGTCAATTTTGCACATTTTAACAGATGCAAACAAGTCAGAATGCATTCATGTGAATGACAAATGGGTGAAAATACTATCACTGCTAATTAGATGCAAATTTGGTGTATGCAAATAAAGTTTTCAGCATGTCTATTGACTTCTGAATTAGGTTTATGCTGACCAAAGGCAGGAGAAAACACTGGCAATCAGCCAAACAAATGTGTATTTAATATAGTTCTCTAAAACAAAATCATTGCAAATCCATACTTTTAAGTAGTTAGACAGATGAAGAGCATGAATGTACCAGCTCAGCAGTACAGCGACGGTAATCTTGTTCATCTAATGACCAACAGTAATTTCTATTTCATACAATATCTGTTACTTAAATGGTAACTTATACCTAATAGACAATAGTCTGTAGCAGTAATCTGTTTTCGTATCCATCTTTTTCAATATCAATGCTTTTTGAAAAGAGAGTGAGAGCCGGACCAGAGCAGTGTGGTTTTGCATGCCTGAGGGCATGTGTATATAGGTACAGTGGAGAGCATGCCGATTAATTTAACATCGACCGGGCGAGACGGAGAGCGTTGACGACGCACCGCTTTGATGCCTGGATGCTCTCCGCCTCTGTGTCAACCGTAAATCTCCTCCCTGCTGCGTCACAGTGCGGCACATGAGACTTCACTATCCACTTAAACCTATACCTGCTTGCAGGGTATAGGGTGATTGGATAAAGCTTTCTGCTGTTTTTTAAAATTTTTTATGCATGATAAGGACTTTGCACCTGCCTATTAAAATGTATATAAGTGTTTATTTGGTCTGATATAAATCATGAATAAATGAATGAATATGATGGTTGGAAGAAGGTCAGGAAAACTAGATTGAAATATCCAACAAAAGCTTATGGTTTACACTTTTGGCATGTTTTTGTATTGGTTTGTTTTGTATGCCTGCTCCTAAATAACACATTTACTAATATGTATTTTGATTACCTCAAAAATGTGCAGTATAAATATGTAATAATTAATCTGTTATGTGCGCATATTTTGGTAATAAATGACAGTGTCATTTGTTTTTTGCTAAACTTTGGTGCTTTGATTCAGGTAGTGTAATGAATTGTTGCCCTCCCCCATTACCCCTGTCGTTATTCTTGTTAAAGACAAGCGCACTGTCAGCTGAGGCTGGTGTTGGAGATTTTATCTCCTCCATCCAATTAGTTTATTGCTGGTCGCTGGAAGCCAGAGCAGGCCTGCACCATTTCCAGTCTCTCCCAGCAGCAGGTGGCGGTTTGTTTGACGGATGAGAGAGGCAATTGGCTGCTCAATGCTGGAGAAGGCGGTGGTACCCAATCACTCTCGGAGATACCATTGGCACAGCGCTAGTATTCACCACATGGTAGCCATACTCTAATGAGGCAGGTGTTGCAGACAAACACTTATATTTCTGCCATGGTAGCCACACTGTAACGAAGCAGTCGTCGCTGACAAACACCTGTATTTATGGCCACCATACTGTACTGAGGCAGGTACCTTTATGCCATGGTAAAAATGTACAGAGGCAAGTGCTGCTGTTACAGTACCTGGAATTATGCCAAGGTAACCATGCTGTAAAGATGCAGATGTTGAAGGAAGCATTTCTGAAAAGCAGCAGCACCGATCATTCACGGTAGCACTAGGGGATCCATACAGCCTGAAGATGAAAAGGAACTTCAACATTTTTTCTGCATACTAATCATTTGGGTAGATGGAGAGATGGATGAATGGCAGGTATCTGCTTTTTAAATGTCCAACATCCAATGAAATTCACACTGAGAATCTGCTCAAATCAACAGTGTACTCGGCTTTCAAGGCCTGAGCTGTGGATTCTGTGTGAACCGGGCTGAAGGTTCGTTAAGATCAGCCGCCATCAAATTCTATTTTGAAACCCTACTTGACATTTTATTCAGCGTAATTTGCATACATTTCTAGAAAACGTGGAATTTTTCTGTTTTCTGAGCATTGGGAAGTTAACAGATCTTCGACACGAGCGAACTACTTTGTTGCAAGCTGTAAATATTTTTATTGATTTGAATTCATTAAGGGGTGGGGGTGGGTCTTACGGTGTCCTGTCAGGAAAAGTAAGGAGAGCAATATTCCGGTCTGTTGAGAGCTCCCATTTGTCACTCCCACACTGATATCCATGGTTACCGTTTGAGTGGTGGGTCTTGAAAGCTTGGCTGAAAACAGGAGAAGGGCCCGGCATTGTGGTTCAAGGTCAGGTCACCATTGATTGACTAATGGAGGGAAAAAATTGCACTATTTCACTATGGAGCCTAAAGTTTAATGAAAAGTGCACTAGGATGGATGGTACAGATTCGTCTGTGTGTGTGGGGTTGGTGATGCTGGATGACTGCACAGACAGCTATGTCCCTCTTGCCCCCTCCCCAATGCTCCCCATCTACTGAGTTGTTTTTCTAAGAATAATATACATCCATCTTTTTCATTTAGTTTCTGTGTGAGTCTCCCTGTCTCTGCTGCCAAAACCTATTATATCCTGCGTATGCTAGCACCGTAGGTTCGTTTCCAAATAAAATAGGTATATAGTGTTGTTTCCTCATACATAAATAATTTTGTGTTTTTCATTGATTTATTTTCAAAACCCATTGTGGGGAATAAGGCACAGACTCCTCTCTGGGTTGTGTTCCTTCGTTTGTCTCTGAATGGTCCCCCCCCCCCCCCACCCCATCCCCCTCCTTTGTCTTGATTTCATATCCAGGCTGGAGCGCCACATCTTAAATGAATCAGCTGCGTTCCTCCTGCTGACGTTTCGCTATTTTTATCACGCCACTTCAGCTTGTTCTCATTATCGCAGGTGAGCTGCCAGGCACAAAGGCCTATTCCTGATGGAAAGCAGATCCCTCTCTGCCTTATCCAGAGTGATGCCTTTGAGCACTAAAGGTGACATTTGCCTTAATTAATGCAGTTTTCATTATGTGAATTTCACTTGTGCTTATGCTTGATGGCCTAAAATCTACCGATAAAGCTGTTGGTGCCCATCTGTATTTTTATGGGTCCGAAATGGCCCCTGAGGAACTCCTCATAAAAGAATAAGGGTGTAAATCCTAGATGGTAAAGCGACATATCTTTTAAGAGGACCTTTTTTTCTTTGGCATTGTGGTAAGAAGGGGTGGCAGTATCAGTGATATCCCTCTTGTGCTCCATCAAGCGAGATATAGTGCGTTCAGAGAGGCATTTCTCAGTGTTTATCCACACACGTACAAAGAACTGACATGGGAAAAGGGAGAGCAAACTAGAGCACAGCTTGTTAGCCCGGCGGAGTGAGAGGACGACAGGAAGATCCAGATTCATACTGCTGATGCACAACGGGTGGGATTCCCCGCCGGGGAGAAACATTGAAGTGTCTCTCAGGTTGTCTCTACTGGAAAAAAGGATAGGAAAAAAATGACTATTTACCTCAGTCTGGCTCCTGATCTTACAAATTAAATCCACTATTGCCACATAAACGCCACAGCTGAATACGTTAGGCTTTAATAGTAAGCTGTGTTATGAGCTGTAAAACTAATTATAGTTTAAAAGCAATATACAATATTGACAATGTCATAATTTAGGATAATTTCAAAGGATGCATTATGAACAGTGGTGTTTTTTGCACGTTTGTGTGCCTGACAGGGCTTATCGTAGCGCTGGATTTTATATAATGGGGAATGAGGGCAGAGACATGCACACAGAAGTGTAGGAGCCAAGGTCTCTGGGCTCAGCCCGATGTGCTAGTCGCCAAATGAAGGGCGAGCCAAGGGTTCATGCTCTTAGCAAGAAGTGCAGCTCATTGGGAGAATGGCCTCTGCTCTGCCGTGCCTCTGGGCAGGCTTTGGTTCACGCTGCCAGGGCAACACGAACAGACCTCCGAGCAGCTCCCAGCTCATTTTCCATTCTTCCTTTCCTTCTACACCCCACTCGCCGAATAGAATTTTTTTATTAGGCTGTAGAAAGTAAGAACTCTATCATGATTGTTGTTCTACCAAATGGACATATGCCATTCAAAATTTCACATCTCATGGACACCAAAAGTTGCTGAATAATGTTTCATCCCTGCAATGAGATGTTCATTCACATGTTTCAAGCAAGTATCAAGGTATCTCTCAATTGTAAAATGACATGAAATATGCAAAATATGCTTTAAAAAAATCACAACATGTAGGCCTAATGATATAGGTGAGATGCCAACAGTAGTGTAATCACAAGTCAATTATCACTATTAGCCTATCTTATAGAATTACCTTGCTGCATAAGATTTGGAGAAGCTACTACAGATTTTAGTTTATTGTAGTTATTTCAATGTAGTGAACAATACAGCGGCAACAACAATCAAATCCTTACAGTTTCTGGAGGGAATTTCAGTAGGAAGGTGAATAATCAGAGGTGAGTTTGTTGTTTCTGGAAAATGACAGATTTCCTTTTTCAGAAGGTCAAGTACCAGAAAGTCAAGCCCTGGACAGAATGTTTGGGGGGTTTGATGTTTCAGAAGCTTATATTCACATATAGATAAAATGCATTTTTTAAATCAAAGGTTTTCAACATTGGGGACCCCAGGATTCATGTTCTTATTCCAGTTGCATCTCTGTTAATCCTGACTTTGGATGAGCCTCAAAGCTCATAGAGGAGAGGGAGGGACAAACAGAGCTGACAGGCAAATCAATGGATTGCTAATTTGTGGAAGTGGAAACCTGGTCACAGAAACAAAGCCATTTGTTTGACAATGAGAAATTCATAGACAAATTAGTGGTCAACTTGCAAGGTATTAAAATAAATGTAAGTACAAATTGATTGTCGACGTGTGTACATGTGTTTTAAACGGCCTTAATTTGTCAAGAGGATGGCCGTAACAAAAATCAGCTCACATGGGTCTCCTAGGACCACGGTCTTAAATAACTAGGATCGGATTGTCAATAATTAAACAGTTTTTGTTGAATTGTTTTGCTTTCCTAGTTCGGCTTCTATCTAACATCCGTTTGTCCTCAATCTGACTATGGACTTTTCGGCGGCGCCATTGATTTAATTAGCTCATCTTGTTATACAGTGGTAATCAAACTCATACCGACTCTGTTTGCAACACATTAAACCAATCAATCAGTCCAACGCAGCAACTAATCCTACGTACTCTGAAAAGCATCCGTAATATCAATTCCCATTTTCTTGTCATTAGATTTGCATGCTTGGGAGGTGGCTGCAGTTTCTCCCTTACTTATGCAAAGCCTTGATGGTAAACACATTGTATCCATCATTGACCGACTCCAGCTATAATCAACCTCAGCGAAATCCCAGCGATGTTTGTTAGGCGACAGAGGATCTCTGCATATCAATGCGTTTCGAGAGCTTCCTCTCAAGAGCCTTCGAAAGCTATATATTTGCCCTCCGTTTTAATTTCATCAGCTGAGATCACAGTCTCTGGAAAAATATAGGGTGTGAAATTGGGCACCAATCTGCTGCCCCCTGGTGAATGCTGGCAATTAGAGGAGATCTTCAACAATGGCTTTGAATTAGCATATAAATAATGATGAGCGCGTTCGGACTTTGTCGTGGGGACACGGCAGATGCAAGAGAAAACGAGGAAGGCGAAATCATGTTCCCTCCTCCGAATCTGTGGGTAATTTCATATATAGAGACCCCACTTCTCTGGGTCAGAGTCCTTAATGGAGGTGGGAAGCAGAGTCCTTAAAGGTGATGAGCGATGTGACCTTAGCCAGCCGTGTTTACACTAAACTGTCAAGAGCGTGGTTAATTTTCCTCTTGGTTAGGTTTGCATATCATGCACTTCCCAGGGTTGTTTGGTGACACAGATGCAGAGCTCAATCCCATTCAGACCGCACCCCCTGCCCCCGCCCAAAAATGGGTGGAGCTTTGACCAACGACTTCCTGCCGGACCCATCCATCAATGCCAGTTACATTTCAGTACACCTCCTCTGAGGAGACAGGTGCTATGGGTCCAAATGACTGAGGAGCTCTCTCAAACATATGGAGGGATCAAAGTTAGATGTATTTTTTGTGAATTCTCAAACACTATTACTCATAACATTTTTAAATTAGCATATGGTAGGCGCTTCTGTACATTGAAAACTTCTGCTTCTTCGTGAACCATAATCATAACAGTTCGGAATTCTGACAGATAACTGTTTTGAAATGCCTAGCACGTTGACTCATGAATTAATAAATGAACTGGTAACAATGCTACAACAATCATCTGGTCTCACTTCCTGTGACATTGCAATCTTGTTGTCTCTCACAGAAGAAGGGTGACAGTAGTAGTCTGTCTTTGCTAGAGCGGTGCTGTCAGAAATGGGTCCCGACTCTCTGGACAAGACTCAAATCATAGTATTCTGTAATAAAGCTAGACTTAAGGGTAAGGCAACACATTACTCCCATTGAACCTGCGTTAGAATATTGCACTAATTATTCCAACTTTGGGTCTATAATCAGCACAGCAGGGAACCTGAGTGCGGCAATGAATGCAGCGAAAGAGACAGTTAATAGGACATTTAAAAAAATAGATTCAGCAAAAGAAAAGTACAACCTGCCTCAACAGTGATTATTCACTGAAAACACCTATTTTAGTCTATAGTCCAATACCGCCTTCTCAGATAGGTCAGATAAATGTACAAAATGAACTTTTCCCAAAATTATATGGTACACACCAAAGACTACCTGCAGAGAAGTCTCCCCTTCCTAAAAGTTCAATCTTCCCATCGCAGAACAAGTGAGGCTAGTTCAAGCGTCACACAGAATGCCCAAACATACTTCCTGATTTTACCTAAAGAGATGCTCATAAAACAGAAGCGGGGAGTAGTGTTGCTTTATTTTGCCTAAATCGTAAGGTAGCAAGTAAAGCCCCATCATTTTCTCAGTTACTTCATTAACAGGGTAGCTTTTCCACATGTGTAATTATGCAAAAACATACTTCATGGCACTTGGGCAGCTAATTTAGGATGACGTTTCCTCCATGGTCTAATCACTCGTACTCTCTCTCGCACGTCAATTGTCAGACTTGCGTCATCATGCAGCACTGTTTTTCAAGCTAAAGGATGCAATATATAGCTAAAAATGTCAGGACAAGTCAGGTTGCCCTTAAAACCAGGCAGACCAGCATTATATAAAATACAAAACACAATGGAGGACAGGTTTTCCCAAGAAACAGACTCTCATGCACTTAAGTAGATACTGAAATAATTGAGCTAAGGAAAAAACAAACAAACAAAACAACACATAATATGTAAAGAAAAAAACAGATCTTGATCTGATAAACAAACTGAATATCATAACTTGTGGAGAATCTGAGAACCAGAGACTAAGTTACATCTCTTGCTTTTCCATTCTGATGATGTAAAATATAGCATGACACATTTCAGAGATTAGGAAAAAGCTAGTTTAAAATTTAGCATCCTTCTAAGCACATGTACTATTATTAAAAATCAGTTCACCTGGCAGTTTAATGCTGTATCTCTGCTGCAGCCATTTTCTCAGGGACACTGAGTAAACAAACTACTAATTAAAAAGTATCTATTTGCTGTTCATATTTTTTTGTCTGTGTACTTTCCGACTATGTCTTGGCAAAAAGATTTGTTTCTTTTCATGCCAATAAAACCCCATTTGAAATTTAATTTAGCAGAAATGGAGGGAGAGAAAGAGAGAGAGAGATGGGGCTGTATGCCTGTAACAGATGATGGACCTTCCATGAGCATTTGTCTGAAATGATAAACCGACAGGCTGGGGGAATAAATACAGAGTATAGGGAAGAACATCTGTTCTGAGAATGTTTTGAAGGTTGCAAATGGAGACTCCAATTATCTGGGCCGGGGAAAGGCATTTATTTCACTCTATGGTGGCTAGTCAGTCACTCATAGGATAGGAAAAGCCTATCACGTTTCACGACACAAGAGTTTTCCAATGGCTCATGTTTAACCCAATAACCCCAGCAATGTGATGGCAATGTGATTTTTTTTTCCTAGTTCAGAAACTGATTTTTGCCATGTGTACGCACATTAAAATTATTAATTTAGTTCATCCTGCTCTCCCAGATTAAAGCTGGTGCCCTACAGCAGCCCTGAACGAGAGGGACCCGAGGCACTTATTGCTGTTCATGAGTTAAATACTGATTTCGACACCTGCCTTTTGATGTTTTAAATCTGGGCCTGAGCATTTTCTGTGTACAGTTTGCACTTTTAATAGAGGTCATCGCTGTTAGCTGGCTGGAGGATTGACAGAGCGTCTCAGAGTTCTGAACCGGGAAATATCCTTAAACATCTTGTGAACGACACTGAATTTGCAGTGAAATTGAAATGAACTCTGTCAGATCTGTGTAAGCAATGGGATAAACCCAATGTATTCAGCCTCCCCCTCCCTCCTCACACTCACACACACACACACTCTTAGCTTTCCTTCCCTTACACTGATCTCAGTCACTCTGACCCCAGTCATTTTAAGTATTGATGAGCAGACTACGTGATAAAATCATACAGAGCAGAATATGTCGGATGTATAGACTGAATGCTGAGTACTTCCAGCATGCAACCGTATGTGTTAATATAACACAGTAATACAACACATTGTGCCATTTACAGAATAGAATTAATTTTACTTTTAATAATTTAAAAAAAAACCCAGTACACTTGGTTCATAATTCTATTCCCTTCGAGGAACGCAAGGAGAAGCCATCCTCTCAGGTACTCATTCTGTTCCTGTTGAGTGCTTTTTTGCATTACATCCAACTTCACCGACATACAGACAAATACGCACACACGCAAACACACACACAGGCACACACACCCTCATCTTCAACACGGTTCAGGCACAGGGGAGATTAAAGAGGTAAATGCACAAACTCAATATCTCAAAGCAAGTGGAACCCACTGTTGCGACGGGCTTTTGGGGACTATAGAGCTGTCTGTTATCGCTAGGCTGGAAGCAGGGTGGAAGTTTGCTTTGTGCTGACACACGTATGCCTTTCGGAGATATAAACACATCATTCAGCCTGCACACTGCTGGGAAGACTTGTTATCTAGACTGCATAACTCCTTGTGTCTTTTTTTTTTTTTTTTTTTTTTTCAAAATAGAAATCCTGTAAAAACATTGGGCATTGTCGTCCTTCAACCTCATTGGTCAGGTTCAGAATCTGGGTGCATGCACTGCCAAAAATGCGTATAACAAATTATTGCGTACAGGTCTCTTTTTTTAAGCAGTTTTCATTTTCAGTTCTTCTGGAAAGCATTCAGAATCAATTCCGTGGGGCCGCCCCAGGGAAAACGTCTGAGCTGGTAGCGGGTGGTCGACAGAAAGAGAAACTTTGTTTTGAGCAGCTTCCTCTCTCTCCCTTTGTTCTTACATGCTCAGTCTATCTGCTTCCTACTCCACCCCCATTCCGCCCCCAAACTCCTGTTTAATCTGCCCCCGTTTCCTCTTCTCCTCCCTCATTTTCTCTCTTTCTCTCCCTCCGTCTCACTGTTCCCTGTCTTGCTTACTCTCCCGTCCAGAAAATCAATAAACGACATGAACTGCTCATAAAGTACCGCATGCGTTGCAGTATGCGTTGTCAGTGTCAGTCTTAGTGTTTGTGTTGTTGGAGGTGTTGGTTAGTTGTTAATGATAATTGTATGCTCTCTTATTGTAGATGGTGGTTTACGTTGTTGTTGATGGTTCATTTGTTGTTACTTACAACTTTGATATTTGTTTCATTTGAATAACTTATCTCATTTATATCTTTACGTTGTGGTACTTATCCATCATCCTATGGAACTACTGAGCGAACGTTAACAGCTTACCTCAGATCAACATTTTACCTCAGGTTAGCTTGCTAGCCTGCTAGCTAAGTAGCTGCCACAAGTTGTCATTACATTTTTTTTTTTTTTTTTGGTTTTAGTGTCACTGTTGTTCGGTGTTTCCCCCCTGTAAGTGTTATCTGTGAGAATTATGATGGTCACCCTTATTTATGTTAGAACAATATCCCTTCTGCATATCCCAATAAATGGCAGACGCTGAGAGGGAGTGTATGACCGCTATTCATTGACACAGTGCAGAGCCTTGCCAAGCAGAGCAGAGTGCAGCAACACCTTGCCAGACTGTTATTCAGGTTGGGCATCCTTAATCCGGAAATCCGAAATGCTCCAAAATCTGAAAATTTTTCAGTGCCGGCATGACGTGAAAATTCCACACCTGACCTGTACGACTTACAATTACCCGTACATACAACCAAAAAAATAACTGTATACATTTTTTAAAAAATAAAGAAAAAATATATGTAAATGTAAAAAATTACTTGCGGTTGTATGTCCGCTAGTGCTAACGGCTGCGCGTACGATAGTGACCATCAGACGATATCCCAGCATTGTGTACATCTTCCAGATTTGTATTTCTGCATGCCATGCTAACTAATGTCCGACTTACGTCCATTTCGTGGTACAACCAGTCGGTCAGTATGGAATTCAGACATATGTCGAGGAATAGCTGTTCATTTTTTGTTCATTATTCCTCGTTGGTTGTGGTGAAAAAAATACAGAACTTCATAGCCTTTGCTAGGCCTCCCACTTCAACCTGAACTCTCCCGCTTATACAGAAGTTAGCAAAAACTGAGCCAATGTACAGGCCTCGAGTGAGACGAAACAAGAAACGGAAATAGAGAGGCAAACAGCGGGAGAGAAACAGGAGCAAGGGCTATGTTTACATAATCGCCGCTTAATTATCTCGTCTCAGATTTCATCAGCTGCAGCGTACTCAGGAATCCAGGCCAGTAACGGCGAGGGGAGCGACCATAGCTGAACGAACACCCAATTAAACCTCTTTAATTAAATTTACTTCCTCGGAGCGGTAGCCCATATTTAGGGCTGTTTGTCAATACAGGCTCAAGATGTTAGATGGCTTACTCTAGCATTACGCCGGTGTTGGTGGGAGACAGACAGCGGAAAGGAACATGATTCTCCTTGTGCGTGAGAGACGGATCTTGGCTGGTTGGAAGGATAATGGCAATAATTAGGCATAAAGGTAGGACTCTGCGGGCCGGCACCGCATGGGAGCCGATGTCTGAATCAGGAGAGGTAGAGGAGAAGAGTGGGGAGATTAAAATAGATTAAAATGCGGCCCCTCGTAATTACCACCATTTTTTTACTGCCTCGAGTTGAACTGAAGCTCCAAGTCTGAGTCACGGATTGGTTTAAATAATACAGTGTTATACATATGCCTGACATTTGTGCCTCCTACTCATGGTAGTAATATCCTTACATGGCCCTTTGGGCAATGGATATGATACCAAAGCTTGTTGAAATGCAGTAGTTCATTCAAAAATACACAGATATATGCACACATAAGGCCAGACTGAATGAATTGGCCCAAGCAAAAACTAATTTAAAGACAATTTAGCCGAATAGACCATAGTCATCTTTTTCCTAAATTTCTATTTCTTCCTTCCTCTGTTGTCACCATTAAGAGCAGAGTTTAGAATCTGTGTAGACTGCTGGAAGGAATGAGTTCATGTATGTATGGTGGAATTTCATTTATATCGTACTTCTTAAAGGGTTAACTGTCAGTTTGTCTCTCAGTGGTTGCAGTCCACAGCTGCACAGTGACTGATGAGGTCTATATAGGGACCTCACGAATTCTCACGCTGTGAAAGGAGTTCATTAAATGATGCTAGGGAAGACGGGAACACACCTGATTCCTCACCTTGTTTCGCTCAAAAACGTGAGCGTAAATGTTTTCATGTCCTAACTGTCATTGCGCTCTGCGCCTTGGGCAGCAAACCCAAGCTTCTCCGTCTCTGCTACAATCATTCAAACCTTCATCTCCACATGGCTAGCAGTGTATGTATTGTTCAATAGAAAAAAAAATGTTTGCTCAGTCCGTATTTTATGGAAAGGTTTGTGGGCGGAGGGACTGGATGAAGTCACAAAAGTGTTCAGTCGGGAAGGGATGAATTTTTAAGTTTGTCTCCATTCCGTCTGGTCACCTCCATCACATCTACCCCCACCATCACCCCACAAGGGGAAGTATTAACGGCAGATGAGAAGAATTGATTCGCGCCAAACTCTGCTTTCAGGTATTGAACTGAAGGCAACTTAATGGCCTCGTTCCGGAAAAGCGAAAATGCTGGTAAAATGCCTGACTATAGCATAATGTTGGATTGTCTAGATCTGAATAGTCACTAAGAGCTCTGATTCACATCCTCTGCCTCACGCTCGCCGTCCACTATTTTTACCGCCATTATCCTTTAAAAGCTCTCCTCCAGTGATCTTTCCAGAATGAAAGAAAGACTTTCAAGGGGGAACTAACAAGCCTTAATGGCCTCTCGCGAGTGCACGGTAAAGCATTGAATCTTCATTGATCGTTTCCGTGAACTCAGAAACATCCGCGGAGAGGATTGGAGGGTGGGGGGGCAGGTAGGACAGGGTGGAGGGGTGGGATGCATTTGCGGGACGGTTATTCAGCAGTGTGTATGTGCGTTAACGCAAGTGTGAATGTGTCTTCATTTCATTCTGTATACGCCTGTCTTGTCTATACTCGTACTTGGGATGAATAGTAATTGAACAGAGGAGTCTAGGGGAGTAGGCCGCAGACTTCTACTGCACCGAATACAAGTGGGCTGACTTAAGCCAGCATTCTGAGGGTACCGTATGAGTAGGATTATTTCCTGGATAAGTGACAGCCAGTGAGTCACAAACCGGAGTGTCTGAGGAGCAGTGAAACTATGTCCGACCATTTTGTAGAAGGAAGAGAAATGGAAGTGAAAGATAAATG
Source organism: Albula goreensis (assembly GCA_022829145.1). NCBI lineage: Eukaryota > Metazoa > Chordata > Actinopteri > Albuliformes > Albulidae > Albula > Albula goreensis. Next base: position 4,402,056 of record CM040758.1, read on the forward strand.
CCCCCTGCCCCCCCCACAATAAAAAAGCCCAGATGCTTCCAGACTTGCAGGGTTCGCTTTTCTTTTCTTGATGGTTTTAATGAAGTAAATGGCTCACACCTGGTGGTTAGTGAGGCCACTGCTGTTTCAGACCCTGTAGACGCCCCAAGGCCGTAGGGAACGGGAGCACTGCACAGCTGTTACTTCTGAGAATTTTCCATTCCTCTCTTCCAAATATCGCAAATCTTAAATTCACAAATAATGACTTGGAATGAAAGGTTAAAAATGACCTCTGTGTCTTTTCTTGATGCAGGTAGGGAAAATAAACCTATTGCTTTACTTCCCCTAATTAAATGGGTGAGTTGTATTTAGGAAAAACAAACAAAGCCAGTCTAGAACAGTAATTTCCCAGGTAGCCTTCCTGCCTCTAATTTCTGTTGCTCTCAGTCTGCCACCGATCTTGATTAAAATCGAGCTCTTATATTTCTTGTGGCAGCGACAAGCTGGCCAAATTCTATCAAGCCTTGGCCTCAATTTTGATTGAGTGAAATGCAGGTGTGTTTTTTTTTTTTCTCCACAGTTTGATAGGTCGGGTTCAGCATTGACCGAAATAATCTTGGCAAAATGTGGTTGTGAAGAAAAATAAATGTACGAATTTGTATAAGAGAATCAAAGCATTGGACAAATGATGAATGAATCCATGCCGCCATTTCTCTCCCTGGTTTCTGTATAGATAATGAGCTCCAGGCATCTCTTTCTTGACTAAGCTGTTTGTACATAGCACCCATGGGAAAACCGTGTGAATACTCCGTGTGACAGAAGAGTGGAATCAGCCTGCCTCCTGTACTGCCTCAGAGTTAAATGTGTTCAATTTCAAACCCAGATCCAAAAATAGCATTTGAGCACATGCATTTGGTAGAATTTGCAGGCATTCTTTGGGTCTCTGATTTCCAAGGTTTGCACGTAGCATGAACAGGATGATGTATAAATCTGGAACAGCAAATTTTATTAGTAAATATTATTAGGAATCAGCATGATTTTTGATATTTTGTGCATTTTTGTGGGAGAGGCTAGTGCCAAGGCAAGGAAGTGGAAGAAGTTCAATTTAGCTTTGTCTATGTTTATTGTTTATTACTCTCTCAATAAAAAACCTTGTTCAAATGGGTAATGACTCAAAAGAGATTTCTGCACGGGCTGTTATAGATTTGTATTATGATACCGGTAAACATTGTTCACTGTTGACATTTATTCATTGATGAGGGCAGACCAGCTTCTCAACGGACCACAAATCGACAGGAGCTTTGTGACCGTATGCATTAATAAAGATTTGCATCCATCATAAAAAAAAAATAGGATAATAAAATAGTCATAAAAACCTTGGGTTATTTGACAAAATTACCATTGCACAGAAACTGGTTCACAGCATTTTTCCCAATGCATACAAAGATCGGTACAGAGATATTTCCGTATTTTCAATTGGGAACCGTGCATGGCATAAATGTACTGTTTCTGATGGACAGACATCAACCATGTTTTCAAATGCAGGTGACTTTTTAAGGATATTTGTTTATGGTTCGTTAATGCTGATGAGATACCTATAGATATGTTAACCCTTAAAAACCCAACCCCTCTTTCAGTTGTTCCACTGTTGCTCTCCCAAATTAACATTGTGTAACCAGCAAAAATGGATCTAGACACACCATAAATGCACATATGTACACGCACATAAACCATGCACTGAAGTTGTCAAGTTAATGTTTGATTGAAATAGTCTTCCACTTGTTGAAACCCGAAATATTCCCATGCCTACACATGTGTCTGCTGCTTCATCAATCTAAATGAGTTACACCTCTTGACTTGTAACAGTACATTTGATTACGTGGCCCGGAATACAAGATTGATCAAAGTTTCGACCTTCTCACAAACGCTCTCCGAAGAGTGAGAAGGTCTAACTTTACGAATGTTTCAGTCGCTTTGTCTTGTTTTCTGTAATGTTGTCCCATACAAGAAAAAAAAATCATATATTCAGAAAAGCAGAGTATTCCACAGTCAGTGGTGTAAAATTTAATCCTTACAATAGTTACCGGTGTCTCCTCAGATATAAGACAGAGACAGATTATTTCTAATTGGAGCTCATCACCTGACTGTAAAGCGGACTCACAGTATCCCCTTTCAGTGTTTAACACACTAATAGATCGTGAACTTGCACTCACCTCTTATATTATTAAGGGGACGGTCTTTTTTTTTCTATTATATTTTTGGACTACCCGATCTCCTTTAATGAATGCGACCAATGGACCCAGATAAAAGCTCGTCACCAAAGGGATGACAACAGTTTCACTGATTAAATGTTAAATAGGATTTTTAAAAATGTCGGATTTTTATGCCAACGTGAGTTTCCTCTTAAATTTTTTTGCAAATTCACTTTAATATTTATACAGGTGTTTGTGCTGAGATGTTTTTTTTGGTATCCATGTGAGATTCGTTGTTGTGCTGTACCTTTTGTGTTTTGGGTTTTTTGGATGTATTGCATGTCCCCAGGCATAAGTCTTAGTTTTGGACCAGTTTCCTTAGTTTTTTTTTCCCTAATTAGATTATATTTATTATTAAACATTGCAAATGAACCTTCCAAAACAGTCCCCCTGCATTCTGCCATCTCTCACTCTCTCACCCTCTCTCTCTCTCTCAGAATATTTTATAAGGAAAGTGACAAGTGAAAAACACTTGGTAGCACATCATTTTAAAGTCCATATACACAAAATAAATAAACCATTATTCGATCATTTCTCAACCACAAGTAAACTTTCTGAAAATTACTGTATGCCATTATTTTGTGGAATAATTAACAGTAATAAATGCTGATAAGTCCCGTTTTTCATTATTATGTGTTGAAGGCTATCATAATGTATGTTATCTACCACATTTGTTAAAGTTGGATTAAAAGAATATATCTATTGCCATCAAAAGACGTTCTCTTCCGAAGGACCTTGAATCTCATGTAAAAAGCACATATTAAGTCTGGGTTTGTTTATCATTATATCATTCGCGATAGCAATTCAATTTTTCTGCTTCAGTATCCTTAAACACAGTATTCGTAACTCTGATCCTGATTAAGATACCATTGCTGTAGTCCAGGAAGAGTAACAGTTGAAGTTGTAGCAAAGTCATATCTGTTTACATGGACAGAGCTTTCTCCAGTGGCTGCTCTCTCATTGGTCCACATCCTCCCTTTATTGTCTCCTGCTGTGTTCACGTTGACTCGAGCCACCGTCTGCCCGGGACGCAGTCACCGCATTGGGCCTTTTTTTTTCCTTCTTTTTTTTGGCAACGTGCCGTTCCCATGGCAACAGGCCGACGAACCCGATCATCCCGGTGAGCTTTGAGACCATCTGTTCGACTCACTTTGCCTTTCCTCAAGAAATCTCTCCCCCCCCACTCCCTCCCTCCTCCCTGCCCCCCTTAACCCTTTATCACTCTTTAATTAATTCCAATAACATGAGCAATGACCCAGCCGAATTAATGCCCATTACAGTGTGTGTTTTGGAAAAATATTGACCCGTTCCAGGACCAGACACAATGTCCTTGGTAAGATTATTACCCCAGTCCACCCTTGGGGCATATGTACCCAACAAGACTGATCAGACTTGGCGGGGAAGTTGGTTTTCTGTATACTTATTTTTGTCCTACTTGTTTTTCTGTACTGAGCTGGTCATTGGGGAATACCGCAACATTGTATGAGGCGAAATTATCACCCACCACACTAATGTGTGTCTTTTCCAGACTGCCTCGCAAGTAAACAGCCACTCTCTACCACTCTGTAGCAGTTCAAATGTCTTGTCTATTTTATATTTCATCGGCTCTTTATCTCATTCAAAACTACTCGCCGCGTATAACTTCGGATTCCGTTTCATGTGGATTGTTTCAACCGAAGCATAAACAATACAAGGATCATGCGCTGAATGCCGCAGTACATTATAATGCCTTGACCACATTCAAGGCCTTAAAAAAGCAATTTACCACAAGGAAAACAGAACAGAGAGGAGAGTAATTTGGTTTTTCCTCAGGTACAGCATAGAATATTGTAATACGGCACATGATTATCCTGATTAAGTCCACTGTGGTTTCTATTCTTTCCCCCCCCCTCCCACTTCATCACGGGTAATAAGCGCGCACGCAGCCTCGGCTGGATGTTTTATTTGTGGCGTGTCTGCTGCTCCGTGCCGCAGCCTCCAGCAGAACTGAAGAAATTCGCCCAGACCGAGGTAGAGGAGCCCCGGAGAGAGAGAGGTCATCCTCCCTGCCCTCAGTCCTTCTCTCTCTCTCTCACCTCTCTCCTTCACATTCTCTCCATCCAAATTAAAACCCTGACCTCTTGACTCCACCTCCTTCCTCCAGCCTATCAGGAAATATTCCTTACTTCCCTGTTCTGGGGGAGTAGAGTGTGGGTGGGGAGGCGGTCATGGGTGTTGATCTTGTACAGCTACGTTCTTTGACTGTGGTACCTTGTTACTTAAATGCCAGCCATGTCTCTTTGCCCTGTGAATGAATTCACCTTAATCAAATTGTTTCTTTCTTTCCCCTCAAGCTATTTCCTTACCTCACACAGCGCTGAGGAACGGCCTTTATGTGTATCCAGCCATGCGCCAGCAACACCTTGTATAGCCCCATGAGACAAAATTGTACAGCCTACATGCGTGCAAGGTGCAATGCAGCCAAAGCATCTTCAATATACTCATCCTCATAACTTTCACTAAAAGTCATATAGTAGTACCATAGAGAGCTGACATCAATCAGATTTGAGCTTTATCTATCGCCGAGGGCAACACCGTGGCTGGTGGAAACCAGACACACCTTTGTGGGTGGAGTAAATGCCGTGGTATCCCAAGTAACCCTAGTCGATTAAAATCCAACCCTGTCGCCTCCAGTAAGAACTAAGCTAACTTCATCCTCCTGCTGCAGACTCCCAGTCAAAGTCAGCAAATGCTATAGCAGTAAGCTTGTATTCTTTACAAGCGCCAGTACTGACTGAACACCTCAAAGCTCACTGAATCCAGGATATGGAATTGAGATTCTGGTTAACATGTCCTCTAGTTGTCAACCTAAGGAAATAAAAGGACTTGAAAGAGGTTTGATTTATTGCTTCTGATGTGACAGTGTTATCATATAACCGCCTTTGATCCATATTCTTTCATATTCATCGATGGTAAATGATTATTAAATATCAATGATGTAACAAAAGAGGCTTTCGGGGGCCCATATTTGTTTTTACACTTGGTTTGAATACCCGGATTTGTCAGAAGCTGTTCAAACTTTCCGTCGCCAACTTCACAAGTTTCTCTTTACGTCTCACCTCGCAATATAGACTGTTCATATCCTCAATATTTACACCTAAGGCCCCCAACCGTGGTCTTGGAAAACTACCAGTTATGCTGGTTTTTTGTTAAAAGTGTTATGCAGTTAACTCACTCGATTTGGTTTCTTGGGTGAAAATGCAGTTGTAATAACTGTTGATATACAACAAGCTGAATTCTCATTGGTTGTGTCACTTCAGACTTGGTTTAATCTCTGCCTGGTGCGCTAGCCTATTTTATGCATTTTTGTGAGTCTCTCTGGATAAGAGCGTTTGCTAAATGCCTACATGTAATGCAAAATCGTTGCTTTTTATATCCCGGAAACAAATGAAACACCTAAAGTTTGATTGTGATGTCAACTGTGTTAATTGCATATTTGACATAAGGCATAGCAAGTGAATGCAGGTCAACACTGTCAAAGACACAATCAAAGCTGACATCGTAATCAAACTTAAGTTGTGATTGTGGACCTTTTGAACCTCATAAATTAGACCAGGTTTAAAATCACTGAATGATGACATTCATCAAGCTGGAAGTAACAAATATGCACAGTGCAGGGTTCCGTCCCAATACAGGTTTTATATGAAAGAATTTAAAGGGGAACGTATAAAAAGTAGGAATAAAAATGGGTGAGCAAATGTCAGTCTCTCGCTCTCAGTCGGTGGGGGGTGATTGATGTGTGCCACGCCCACAGTCCTGACGGGCCCATCGCTCTTCCTGTTTACTGTCCAATCAGCAGTAAAATACCCCAGGCGAAGTCACTTCCACTGCCCGAGGCGGAGAGAACACCGCCTTGTCCTTTTCTCCGTTTCTCATTGACCACAGAATAATGCCTTATAGCTGTAACTGCCCACATTATGGTCATCTCACTGTTTATTGAGTGCCATTTTTTCAACCGTAGTCAAGAAGCTGTAGAAATAGCTTTTGGGATATGGCTCCAACCATTATGATACAGGATTACCAAGGTAACAATCACAGTTTTGGTTGGTTGTAGAAGCCATAATCGTATCAGCAGCAGCAGTGGTAAATTTTTTTCCCATGTTTATCTCATATTTATTATGTATGTAGATATTGCATTGTTAAACCAAATTCAGCACAACCTTACATGTGTCATTTGTAAAGCATGCAGTAAAATTGTTTATTTTTCTGGTTATATCACTTTTATGGTGCTATCTAAGGATTGTCAGACAAAATATCAATGTTTATGGGCCTCTGAGTGTGAAATGCAAAAAACACTGCCCTGTTAGGCTCAGCTGCTGTAAATAATACATAATATGGCCCTGTTTGTCTCCTACAGTGATTTTGTTTTTACTGACTGTCAGTGACCTGCAGGGGGCAGTCAGGAGACAGCTTCTGGGCCATTGAACTTTAAACAAGCAGGTAGGAAATCCATACGGAACCACTGCGGACACTGCCGTGGCCCTCAAAAGAAGTGCAGGAGGCACCCACGAAAGTGAACTATTCATAACTCCATGGGCAGTTTTGAGAGTACATGACATCCACGAACTCAGCTGAAATGCAGTTGTGACACTTTGTGGGGTAAATTAGCGGTAGTGAAACATTTGGGAAAGTGATGAATTTGAAATTTTTCATCTGTTCAAATATTTCTCCTATCCAGTATTGCTATACTGCCATAGCAGAGGGAGGCCAAAACTGAGGATTGTGGTTTTGGAGAGATGATGTGAATTTCTGTATTTTACAGATGTCAGTCAACTGGCAAGCCTCCCTCAACAATCAGAGAATAATTGACCTTTTAATCTCTTCTATAATTTTGGTAATTGCTCCCATATTCTGGCTAATGCCATGATAATTGTTAAGGATTTAAGACTACATTACTACAATTGCGATCTATATATATGCTGTGAACAATGCTTTATGGTCTGGAAGACGCTACAAGATTTACCAGCTCTTTCTCTCCGGTCTGGATTCTGCAAGCATTTGCGCTTACATACATTATAAAAAGCAAACGATTCTTCCATTTTCTTGACTCTCATTGCATGGACAGTGAAAGTACAGTCCTGATCAGGTGAGCCAAAATTTGACAGACATAGATAGCAGATAGCATTGATAGCAGGTTAAGATATTGGCTGTAAGAATTGTGGGATGTGTTATTACAACAAGGATTAGTATAGGCATGACTCACAGCAGTTTAATCAAAGTAGATTTTTTTTTATTTTATTTTAGGAAGAAATTCTGAGTAAATTAAGGTTAATTGCCATCAACGGTAGACAGTTATTATACAAGCTTCCCTGTTAGCAAGAATTTACTCCATCCTTTTACCTTCACATGGTATATCATGAATGTATATGAGACGATAAATCTTATTTTCACATTTCAGTTTTTCTTTACTCAGCAGTGAAATTTATGCAGGATAACTTTCATAGCTTACCGTTTCCAAAAAAAAATAATCTTGCCCATTCAGTCATCTAAATTTCAGATTCTTTAAGACTGACACTACAAGGCCTTGAGATGAATTTAATTCCATTGTGCTTTTTCGCTTAACTTTGAGAAGCCGGGAGTTGCAAAATGAGATTATATCTGTGTGCAAGCATATTTTAAAGGTCTCAAAGAAATATATGGCAGCCATTAGCGTTCTTTGTTCCTTTAAAACTTTCAGCTGTCACTGAAAGAAAGAGGCAATTTACGGCCATTATATTATATGATGGGTCCATAAATATAGAAATCCGGTGGCAGTATGGATAAAGTGTGCAGCTGTGATTTGCACAAACTGTGGCAAAGTATTTGCACACGATAGGCCTATTGAATATTTAAAGGTGCTCTTGACTTACCCTGATATTTCACAGCTATATATCACATCCTTTATTTTGGAGATGTGGAAAAGTATTTTGCAGTGGCCAAGGTCAAAAATTGATATGTCAGTGAAAGTATTTTGGCCATAAAGGTCAGTCTTCTGCATGTATTCCAGATAAGGCATCGCAATCCCATGCATAAAGTAACTGAGCAGTATTTATTCTCGTAAATCAGGGCGTTGGAGCGGTGTGACTGTTATTCTGAGTACGGGTCTGCGCCCAATTGAGATCACGCGAATCACACCTAATAAGGTAAGCCAGCAATAGTGTATAAGTGATACTTGGTTGACTACAGATGCTCAGTTATCCAAACCAATCAAACTGTTTTCCTCTGTAGAGTAGGTCTTTTAATTGGTTAAACCAAGTTAAAGATCTAAAGAGACAAGCCATATAATTCATTCAGAAACTGATACTTAATTAATCAGCTGGTTGAAATAAAGGATATGCACTCAGGTAATTAGCTAAGAGTGGGCAGAACATACTTCTGAGTGGTATTTAACTTCTATCTTTAATCTTAGTGGTACAACAGTATGTGTGTCCAAAAAAAGCGATTAGAACAGTGCCGAACCGCAGTCAAACCTGAGTCAACTGCAGATATGTTATTCTAACTAGCAGGAGGACGAGGCTTGAACCCTTTACTTTTCAGTACGTCTGGAACTGCTGCTTAATTCATTACATTACATTACAAAAAAAGCGCAAGACAGTCAGGGATAGTAGTGACAAAAGTGTTAGAGGGAAGCAAAGTCCCAAGTACCAGGTGGAAGAACATGAGAAATGATTATGACCATGTATAGAACCTTTTGAGGAAATGAAGAAAGCACAATAATTATGGCACAAATAAGTAGTTAATTTTAGCAGCAATTGAAAAGGTATGATTAAGTTGACGAGATAAGGAGGGAGGGGGAGAGGTGTGTCCTGAAACGGTGAGTCTTCGGCCTGTGCTTGAAGGTGGTCAGAGTCTCTGCTTTTCTGACCTATGTGGGAAGGTCATCCATCCACGCCGTTATAAAGGAGCACAAATCAGGCCAAAAATTTGAAACTTTGAAATCTCCTCTGTAAACTAATTAGTGGGTTTTTTTTTGTTTTGTTTTTGTTTTTTGTGTTTGTTTGTTTTATGTTTTTTTCCTATTCCTTAGCAACCATCTGCCTTCCTGGTGGCATTTTCGAAACCCCATGTGGTTATCACCAAGCTGCCGAAATGTATGTTGCGACTGTGCGTTTGTTGTTGGCTTTGGTGACACTCGAACGCCCTGTGGTCTCCCTTGCTCCTCTCTGGCAGAACCTGCAGTCGGGGGCTTGACTGCGACTGCACGAGCATTTCTGCACATGGGCTCCTTAATGTCATTGTGACATTTGTGGGGAGGGGGTGGGCGGGGGAGGGTTTCCCTCCAGAGGATGTAAGCCGGTGCGCTACGGCGGCTAGGTGCTGCTCCGATTACATTTGCATATATTTCCTGCCCATCTGTCTCCTCCTTGTTTTATTCTGACTTCTCCAGACAGAGATAACACAGGGAGGACTGACTTGCACTGGAAGTTAAGTTGCTAGTGTGTTACGTGATAGAAATTCAATGCTGCGGAAGTTTGTGTGTATTTGCTTCTTGATGCTGGTGTGTATGTGTGCATACGTGCAAATGCCGATACATGTGCACTTGCGTATGATTGCTGGTGGACGTGTTTATGTGCAAATAGATTCAGGTTTGTGTGTATTTCTTTGTGGATGCCTGTGTGTGTGTGCATGTCTACTTCATTTCTCGAGCTTGCACTGCCTTACATACTCATACAATAAAACACCAACAACATTTTTATGAAAAAAACCCTCAAAGAAATGATAGTAAGAAACAGAACCGAGAACATAAATCTGAGATGATAACAGATTCATATGCACCGCTAGATAAGAGCGATTCACAGAGAGAGACTCACAGAGGACTCCAGTCTTCCATGCCTACGATCAACTCCTGATTAATAAAACATGAACCGGGACCTGAGGGACTCCAGCCACTTGCAGATTTTCAGTTATCCTCATACTGGTTTCTATTTATTTCAGGAATAGGCTTTTTCATTCTCTCTTTTGCACTGGCACAACCAATCACTTCATCGCATAGCGGACTGTAACCGGCGGAATCTGATTCCAGTCCATATTTACATGCATCAATATACAGCCTACAGCCTCTGCACCTGTATTCCCAATGAACATCTGGAGTATGTTTTATGAATGAGGGCTTATTGGACATTCCAAATGAGAGGATTTTCGTTGATTTTCACGGGTCAGACATGACCATTGCTTGGCTATCAGGTGCTCGTTTCTGTCTGGTTTTCAATTCCATGCTGACACTCAAAATAATATGGTTCCTTTTTTTGATTAAAGATTTTGATTCCTTTTTTCAGGCCTAGAAGGTATTTAAGGTCAGAAAACTGTTTTCTTGTATCTAGTGTGGTTTGGTATGAAGACTAATGACCTCGCCCACCCTCAACCTACATAGAGTTACAAATTACACAGCTAAATGACCTTGGTGAATGTAACACTGTGGGTGTTGAATTCAACACTATAAAAGTGAGTACATGAGGCCATCCATAGAAGTGTTTGATAAGTGAAATTAATTTTCTTTTCCTATGTAACCCCTGTGTGCGAATGACACACAGAATGTTAGTGACAGGGTTAAAGGCTAATTTATTTTAAAGAATGTGTCCCAAATTGAATCGACTGTTCACATTTCCAGCACTTCGCGTACCCTTATCGGTTAAGAAAGAGGACGTTTTGAAGGGATGAATCAGAAACAAAATGTCTTGTGGTAGAGATTCTGTTACTGGCTGATTTTTTCAAATGAAAAAAAAAACAAAACAACGTTGTACATCAGAATAGAGAAGGCCTTCAAGGCCCATGGTATCCAGGCTCTCTCGTGAGTGCTAGCAGCTGCAGTCACCCCTAGCTTTACCGCAGATACAGTGCCATGATAAAGTACATGTCCCTTGTCGGATTTCCCTTTTTTTGGATAGTTTTGACACTAAACATTTCAAGATTTCAGATCTGCAACCAGGGGCAAATATTAGATAAAAGGGAACCTGAGTGAGCAAATATGACAAAATGTTGATACTTTATATAATTTATTTATTCAAGAAATTTCTTTTGATCATTGCTTGATGTGCCTCTAGAACTTGTGCACTGACGGCTTTACTCTGATGATAAAGGCCAAAGCTAGTCATAATGAATGGTTGCAACTTAGATTTTTACGTTTATACTGCATAGGGGTGGCCCAAACCAGGCCTGTTTAGTTACCAGAGTATTCCGTTAGATGTCCTTTATAGCAATTTGTAGTTTTGTCACACATAAGGATTGTATATTGGGCTAACATGAGGTTGCACCTATACTGGTGCAATTATGTCATGATCATTTTTGTAACAGCAGGCTATTACTGCATAACTACAACTTAAGTAGCATGAAATAAGAGTTAATTACATATGCTGAACATGGCCAGCTCTATTACATATTATAAAACGATAACTAACACGTAATAAAGCATTTTCGCATATATAATTAACATCACTGCTGACTTGTTCCATGTTACCCACAATGCAGTGTAGTCATTATAGAGTTACACAGGTATAAGGGCACCTTAATGTAATGTTTCATCCTTGTTTGATCACCCTCTACACCAAGCAAATGAAAGAAGCACACGACCTTTGCCTCATTTTTCCTCCTTTTATTCACTACAGCCATTCATTGACTCCCTTTATATTCTACTATGACCCATATATAGATGTGACTGAATGAAATGTGAAAAATGTGCAAAAATGCAGAAAACTCAGATGGGGGACATATTTTTTCCACAGTAATGTATTCCTGCTCGCTGAAATAAAAACATTAATCCTCAATGGACACAGCAGACATTCATTTTCCATTGTTCTGTTACGCTCTTGAGAACCTGGCCCTCTTACTTCCCTTAGGTTTGCTGGCAGGTACCTCTGTCTGTAGCCGCTTGTCTATTCAGGTTTGAAAAGATAAGACTCAGCCGCAGAGATGGCTATTTCCTCTTCAGTGGAATCCAGCGTCGCTTCTCCTCGAAGATAGCTTGCTCGCTTGCTGTGAGGCGATTCTAGCTAGCTCCGTTTCAACAAAGTCATTATGTAAAACCACACCTCTATTTGCTTCAGTTGAAAATGGACTCAAGCACCCACAGGGCACAATTATGTGCAGAGTGATACTTTGTAGTCTTGTTTGATGAATAACAGGTGGGGATTTGTTGAATTGATTGCTTTTAAAATAATTGCATTGTTAGCTTGAAAATAAACTAAAATAGTTCAGCCGTTCACTCTGGCATGCACAGCTTCTTACTTGACCAAACAAGGTAAATTCAAGGTGTTGTGAATCATGGGTTTTCTGTTAAAAGTACAGAACTTACCATGTAAGTGTAGCTCCAGTTTTCTCTTCATGCAACACTGGTTACTCTTTTTTTTCACAAGTTTATATCTCACAGGAAACCCAAAGTGACCATTAGTGAATTAAAATGAATTGCTACGAGCTAAAATTCTGTAAATAAGAAATACTCCTGAAGCACAGGTAACATAGCCAGTGTAGTGAATATCTATCAACAATATTTGTTGGCATCCCAGGTGAAAATTGCCGGGGAATATTTCCCATATGTCTGAGCATAAAATACAGCTCATTATCTGTGTTATTTTTACAGCATTTTTTGTTCATCGTGTTTAAAGGATGCCAGTGACTCTGAATGAAACTGTATATCAACAGTACAATGCCCGTTCTGGACGTCTTGGAAGTCCTTTTCACGTTTTGGGGAGGGATAAGGCTTAGATCCAGGTCACATTTCTTTGTGATGGAAGCGAACGTCCTAGCTCTATGGTGGGCATGTGTGCACATTGTTATCTTTGGTGCCATCCCTGGAAGGAAAGATGAATACAGAGTTTCACTCTCAGAAGCACACTACTTACTAACCAGGAACAAAAGTCTTTATCCCCAATGACAGAACAAAATCTTTCCTCTCTCAGTTTTTTGGCTCGTCTCGATTCCAGTACCAGAAACAAAGACAGCAGAATGAATACAGCCATGTGCCAATTCAGAAAAAGAAAGGAATTAGTCAACTTTCTCAGAAGGTGATTGTAACTGCAGTTCAAGCTGTCAGTAGTGGGTGTAGAGCAATGAATCTTTCTGTTCCCTCTTCAGGACTGGTGTTCAAGGCCGGGTCATAGTGTTTGAAACGTTAGCAACGGCAGCTGCGTCGGCGTAAATGCTCTGGTACAGCGGACTAGCCAACTTGCTGGTAAGTTAAACTTTCTTTTTAATCTTCTGGTGAGGGCATGTTCCGCTAATTGTTCCCTGAGAGGAGAGGCAGAAGAAATTAGGTGCAGCTGTTTCTCATTAGTGGCTTAAGTTCATTCGAATACGAAGTCCATTTGTTCATTAAAGTAATGTCCACGCAAGCCCTGTCAAAGTACACAACAATACAAATAGAAATAAAAATCACATCGGAAAATAAAAACGTATACAACTTCCTGTGGTGGTAATAACCCATCTGCTGTTTACTCCACGGTGATGTAGGGCAAATACAGATAGCGGCCTCTTGGGTATCCACCAATCACAGTGGCACCATTGACTTAGTATGTCTCAAAGCTGAATATGACCTTGGCAAATTATCCATGGTGGGCAGTGGGGTGAAGTGGGAGATGATCTTTCTGAATATGTTGAAACATATTAAGAGGGAATGTATTACAGGTATATTCACAAAAATCTGTCTGGATGATTAGACAGATCCAATCGAAATTTGTGTATTTTTTTTTGATGTAGCCCTCCTTTATACAGACATGTAGATCACTAAGTTAGATTCAACTTCAGCTCTTTTTAGTGTGCTCTCGACAAGCCATCGTTCCATCATATCTCAGCGATGCAAAATCGGTTCCACATTCCTGTTGGAGGACTAAATGCACACTTTGCTGCTGTCATGCATCCCACAATGCCATTAGGTTGCCACTCACACACCTGGCGAAGTTATTTTTGTATCACTTCAAAGTAAATTCGGGCACGCGTTTTGTTGAACTCCATCTTGTGTGTGTTGATATTAATATAACACTCACAACTCAACTCAACATTTTGTATGTAAAAACTCAAATCTGAATACGAGAAATACACGTGTCTCATCACAATCATTCTGGCCTGGAAGTTTTTATTGTATCGTGTTCCTAATATAATGTAGTATGCACAATGTCACGCAGGTTCTTCCCTTATGGATTCGCCTTGTGATGTATTATAGACATCATATTGAATTATGTTGACACATTTCCGGTTTGTGTCTGAACGTCCAGGTCAGCACGTAATCTCCCTGAGCTAACAGGTGTTCCTCAAGCTCAAGGGGGCAGGTCGGATGCTCCTGGCATAACAAGCGAGGCCTTGTGTATTTGTTTTTTTGGCAAACTGTTTATAGCCTGTTATTCAGTTCTCCAGTGGCAAGAAGCCAATGCAGCTTAGTCATAAACCCACATGTTGAGCAATCATTAGCAATCATTCTATTGCAGTACCTGAATCAGAAAAATTGCGCATTTAATTACTGCCAATTATGTGCAATTAGTTGTCAATTCACACAGTGGTGCCCATGCCAGTTGGCATATATTTATTTGTTTTATCAATCAGTAGTCAGGATATTGTGTCACCAATATTGTATTATTCACCAAAAGGCAGAATTATTGGTTTTGACTGTTTACCTCATCTAAAGAGAAAATAAAAACGGAATCAAATTTGTCCTTTGACAGTGAAACAAAGAATGAGTAAATGTTATCAATTTTGAAAAACTAAAACAATGACAAACTGTATTTTAAATAATGTACAAACTTTCTGAAATTAACTGACTTGTACTGCGATTTTTAAATTAAATACAAAATGAAAAAAACATGATTCAAAAACAGGATGCTTATGACTCATTGTGACATTCATAAATTTGAAAACATTCTTAATATTCCAAATTTTGCGCAGAGACTTTTTGACATCCTCAAAGTCATGAGCCAAACGCTGTCTCCACACTGTAAATAACACGAGACTGCAGGTAGAAATTTTAAGATGTTGACAACTGAGTTGGAGTCTTGTGATATTTAAGACACAACTTCCTTCAGGGCTCGACATTGTAAAGACTTGCCGCATTTGATTAAAAACATAAATACATCCGTTAGCGGTTCACAAGGCAGACATTGCTGCATAATTTTGTTGAATGAGAGGCTCTGATTCTGACAGGCTTGTTGATTCCTGGTCAATATTCGCTATCCTGATCCATTGCTTTAACATGATGATTTTCCTGGTTACCACAGAACCAGTCATTATAGTTTCTATATAATTAGTTGACGTTAATCACTTATCATCACCACTTACCATTATGTGTTCAGCAAGAGATGATATGGACGTCTTCAGTACTCCAACTGAATTACAGGCCACAAAACCTGAATCCTGAAAACAAACTGCCTTAATTATACAGGAACAGCGCAGGGAACACCTCCAACGATGATATGGCTTGTTTTGACAACGCTGTGTCAGCGCACCGCTGGTAATTGAACGGGTTGCTCCGCACGATCTTCCCACTTCCTGCATGACAATTGTTTTGTTCGGTTTTACATTGTGGTTATAGTCAACAAATTAATCGGAGCCCTTGATGAAGATGAACAAATGGCTGTACAAAATAAGCAACGCTGTCGGCCAGCGTCTTGAATGTATAAACCGTGGGAGAAGCGGTTTGGTGCGGCGTCCACTATTCGAAGTGGTATTGAATATTGAGGAACGTGCAATCTTACAATAAGTAACTGGAAATGTTTATGTCATCTTCAACATGCAGCCGTGTTTCTTTAAAAAGGAGCCAACTAGTCCTCCAGGAGGCTTATACAGCAGGATGTTAATTTGGGAAGCAAGTGTGAACACTGAATGGATCTCAGGTTGTCGTTGTGGCATCTTGTCGAGTGGTTGTGGGGGCCCTTGGGGTGCTTCAGGGTGGCGGGGGTAGAGGGACGGAGAGTTCATCATGTCAAAATCCCCACAGAATTTCTACGGGTTTGCAGTGCTCATTATATTGCGACATTGCCTTCTCTTTTGATTTCTTGTTCTGGGAAATTGTAAGGATTGATACAAATTAAACATGGGTTCCATTTAATTCCTGAAGACATTTTTCCAGGGATGGTGTCTCTTCATACAGCTGGACAGAATTCCTCAGCACTCTAATCTAGAGTCGTCAAATATACCAAATATAAGCATTCATACCAAAGAAATGCATTCATGGCTTTGGGAATTGGGAGTTTTCCTCGCTCAACTTGGATAAAACATGAATACTTCTTGTCGAGGTATTTGCTGTACCCGTTTCTCCCCCCGGAACATTCTGTCCTGTGATAATGGTCAACCCCCAAACACCTGCATTTAAACACTTAATGACCCTCAACGTCATGGGGTCATTAATTTGTCTGCAGGAGCATTAGTATATCAGCACAAACCTTATTACGGCATTAGGCAACCGAAGCATGAAATTATAGGCTTCACACATTGCACAAAGCATTGACCCCATCCACAGTTCCAGTGTATTTTTAGAGCTGTAATAATTGCATTATTAACACTCTAAACACTATTTTTTCATTCTTCCCCCCCCAAAATTGTCAGTCTTTAGTGACAGAAGACTTTTATCGGGAGAAAACTAGTTCTAGGATCCATGGAGCTGACACACGAATCAGCAAACCGGTTTCACCCCACTGCCCACCGAGGGCACTTTGTCAAATTTACAACATTTCATTTCTGGTCCACCAAGGACATTTCCTTAGATTCACAGCATTTCGCCTTGGCCTATCAAGGGCACTTTCTTGGATAAACAACCTTTCAAAAACATGGAGGGCAACAACAGAAAAGGGAGGGGTTGGGGGGGTGGAGGTCCGTGCACACCAGACCACTTAGAGCTCGTCCTTATAAAGGCGAGGGAAGAAGTGACCGACAAGCATGGTACACTTAGCGCTTCGCCACTGAGTATGGCGGTGTCACGGTCCCACAGGATTGCAACTGGGCCTCTAAAACCGATCGTTGTCATTGCGCTGGAAGAATTATTGGCAGTCTTGATGAAGTGGAATAAGAAAGGTTGCACCAAATAAACAATTCAGATAATGAGTTACATTTTCTTCTCACTTACTGTATTTGCAGTGTGAATTATGAATGCAAATCTGTTTTGAATGTATAATGCTAAAAAAGCACACACACACACACACAGAGGTGTCAAACTGTATTGGCACCCCTGTTTTAGTGCTTGGTGCGGCCTAACCTGGCAAGGGTAATGGCACTGAGTCTTTTCCTATAAAGTTTAATGAGGTTAAAGCACACATTGGCAGGTATTTTGGACCGATCCTCAATGCAGAACCTTTTAAGAGCCTTCATATCCTTAGGTCTGCGCTTATGGACAGCTGTCTTCAATTCAGATGATAAGATTTTGATTGGATTTAAGTCCAGATACTGAGGAGACCATTGCAGAACACTGATCTTGTTTATCTAGTTTTCAGTGAACTGTTGCTTTGTTGATTTTTGAGATGACGTCTCAGGCTCCAGGCTTGGACAGGATTTGGCCAAAATGTCCTGCTACCTTGTAGAGTTCATGTCGCCATTGATCTTGACAAGGTCAAAATCAATGGCAACATGACATCAACGATCCTTCACCACATTTCACAGCAGGTAAATGTCCTTTTGTTTGTGTGCATCGGTCTTCTGACACGAAAAGTACCATCGTTATACATGATCAAAGAATTCGGTTTTGGTGTAATCTGATCATCTGATCCAGTTCCAATTTAAAGTGGCAATGGTGACAAACTCCAGAACATTCCTTTTTTTATTTCTTTTGGAAACCCTTTCAAATATCTGGTTGGCGTAGATGTAATATTCAGTGGTTGATTTGGAGACTTGGTAGTGCCAGGATGCAGCCGATCTCTGCAGTTCTCCAACTGTGATAATTGAATACTTTTTTTTTCTTTTGCCTTCTTCACCATCTTCCTGCATGGCAACAAGATGCACTTGCTCTTCCCAGCAAGGTAACCTGTAATCTATTTAATTGTCATGTGATGGAGATAAGTGGCATGCTTAATTTATGTATTTTCGCACCCATTGTCTGATTTGTGACCAATAACTTTATGTCTGTTATAGTGTTGGATGGAAAAAGGGTTTTTCTATTCAGGTAACCTCATTTTTATACCTTAGTGAAAGAGCAAGTCATGGACAGTTCCTTAAGACTAAGATTTATTTAAATAAGTAGAATGGCACTGCAGATCTCACTTTTTATTTTACTTGAAGGAAGCTTTAGTGCCTAATAATTGTGACACATTATTATTATTAAAATCATATTACATGTTAAAAACACACAACACTATTAGAATAAAACTATGAGAATATTCTATTAGAAAATTGAATTAAACTAGAATAATACAATCTTTCCATATTATTCAGCATAGCATGTAGTTTATTATGTTTATGTTTATTTTGCTGCCTTTTTTGTTCACCTTTATCAAGGATTCCAGTTCGGGAGATGACTGCTATTTCCCTTGACTATTTTAACCCAAAAAAAAAAAAAAAAAAACATGCCATGTAATTTAAATGTGGAAATATTCACTGTCGGATATACTGAATTATTTTAGGCGGAATTAGGTTCTGGGGAACCATTTTTATGTTAATTCGCTGTTGTTGATTTTATTTGGATGCTGAACCTGTTCCAGGAATTTGAGCAGGCTTTGAAAATATAAATCAATAAAAACATTGGCTCTTGCTTATAATTGTAAGTTATGTGCACAGACATTAGGTCATTATTTCCTCTCTGCACCGGTTTGCTAAATTAGACTGCCATTTTCGGATTTCCAGGTCTAGGGCTGATTAACAGGACTCTGAATGGTAGCAGCATCCTCATTAGTTCAGACAGCACCTGTGCCCCATCCCGAAACCAAAGTGTAATAACTAGAAGCCCCCACAAAGTAGAATACATAATGTCTAAGACTGTAAAACTGCCCACCTTCCCATCTTTGCTGCTGTAATTCAAGAAGTTCAAGAAGTTCTTGTTCTCGTCTGATATGAAGAGCAAGAGAAAAATAATGTACTGAGTGTTCTCAAAGATTTTGGCCGGGACCTGTTTATTTAAGCATAAGTGCAGTTCAATAAAAATGGACTGTTTTCTTTTAGAATATGCTGTTGTATTTTAGAATATAAAAAATGCATTTCAAAGGGCATGTTTGCTAATGGACAATAACAGAAAATACTCTTAGAAACCTACATGGCAATGCAATGTCTGTTTTGATTGGGTTTCATGTTCCATTAAAGAGACAAAGTGCAGTTTTTCTTGGGGTCACAGCCCCTATCTACATCTCTAAAACACATTCTATTTGCTGTAGATTTCTTTTTCATTTCTGCCTAGATTCAGTCACTGCTGTGTCACCAGGTGCGCTTCGGTTTAAGTGTGCCCAATTTCCTGATGCATCTGCCTTTGTATCCCTGGACATACTCCCCAGAGCTAATACCTATTGGAGGAGTGGAATAGCTTTCAAGGGTTACCATTGGTCAGCTTTGAGTATCGGTGCACGTGATTGAACGGAACTAATATACAACCTGGGTGACTTGAAGAAATCTAATTTCACTGAAAAGCACATGTTCATATTGTTTTGATGTACCCCAGATGTGATGTATAGTTTTGGCACTATTGTGATCAAGTGAAATAGAATCACATTATGGAAAACCACAGTGGAAAATTTGTGTTTTCTCACGCTTGGATATTTTATAGCTGCAAAAAAGCGCACTGTTGTATTTAAACTACAGTAAGAAAAAAAAAAGACAGGTTGTTAAAAAACCATGAATGTAGGTGTCCGTTTTACGCCCTGCATTACCCCAGCTGAACCAAGCCAATTTCATTCCAGTCAAGGTTTAAATCTGCGACTCCGGGATGTGAGTCGTCCTCATGACAAGTTCCTTTACGGGCCGGGCTACATGAGAAACGTGATCCCTCGCTCATATAAACGAATGAAAAATTCACTGCGGACGGCCAGTTTTTTTCGCGGTTCGATTTGTCATTCCTTTGACAAGGGGGATGCGATGCTGTTTGCCCAGAGAAGTGGAAAATCTCTGCGGGGGTTTCGCGACGCCACACAGGTGCGCACCCACACCGCCAGGGTGCCTCGGGTCCTTTCTCAGTGATCAAAGAGCAGAGAGAAGCTCTAAATCACGAATCAAAAACATATCGGAGCTGGAGCGCGCTCTTGGAGTCGGGGCGAAATGATGCAACCCCACTCGAAAGCAATGAAAAAAGGGCATAAACAAAAGGCAGTGGATGCTATCTGCATGGATAAGCACTTTGTGCATTTCAAAATCGAAAGGACATTTTTTGATTACATATTTATAATGTCTTGTCCTTCTGATGACAGTTTTTGATGCTCACATATGAACTCTTCTTCTCCACTTCCCATGCCTATGTAGTGAAGTTCAGAGAAATCAGCAAGTACTTTGTCACCCGTTACACCAGGCAGCCCCTTGGCTGGGGGTCTTTGGGCCTTAGCTCAGCGAGCCAATCACCACCCTTCCTGAGCAAGATGAACAGCGAGGGCCAAAGGGCAAACCCAAACGTGGACTGGCCCCTTAAAAGTTGCGCTATGACTTTGACATTAAGACTGATGCTGGTCAGTTGGATAAGGTTGCCATAGGAGTTTAGAGGGGGGAGGAATCTACTAGAATTAAGAGGTGCCGATGAGCACTTTCTACAGTAGGTGATGCCACCCTCTTGAGCGCAGCTGGTTCCCTTAGCCACGGGACCTCTACGAGCTAATTGTTTCCTGATTGTGCCATATCGACAGTGGGGACCATGTCAGTTTCCTGCATGACCATTACTAAGTCTCTAAGAGTAATTTCTCTTCTTCTTGCAATTTATGCCTTACGCTTCCCAGGCGGTTGTCCTTAATACATTCCCCTCAACTCTTGTAATGAACCAGTGCAGGAGAAGCAATGAGATGACAGAATTTAAATCAGAATGCATTCAGTGTTGGAGATTCTTACATCGCTTTTAAAAAAAGGAAAAAGAATGGCGTCTCATATTGAAACTGTCATCCCCTCTCTGCCTTAAATAATGCTCCCTCTATAGAATGGATGAAGCAGTACAGAGGGCGATTACATATTCATATGGACAGCACCAGCAGACCTACAGTAATATATTACACTGGCTCAACGATTCTGATTATGCGGTGTGAGTAAATAATGACGCTGATAACTGACAGACTGTTGAGGTTGCTGCAGGGGAAGATTCTCAGAGATGATAGAGAACTCAGAGACATCTACAGAGAGTGACACTTCAGTTTTTTTGTTTGTTTGTTTTTGAATAATTTGTCTTGCTGATATGTTTTTAAATTGAATGGGTTATTAGCTTTGACATCAAGATCAATGTGGAATTCATTTGTTCAGTTACCTTGTCCACTGTGTTTGTAAGCTATAGAAATGCTTATTTTTGTTTTTCATCCGATAAAACACGATGGATTGGTGGATAGGTCGGCTGTCTGAGAGCTAGCCAAGTAGGGAAAAAAAGATGGATGTACTATAGTTTTCTGGTAGTTCCATTAGGGTTTTGGCTCGGTTAAAGTGGACTCACACCCAAAAGCTATAGTGCATATATGAACTGGACGGGGTGGGAGGACTGTTAATATCAATCTGCACCTTTCTTAAATATAGCAGTGTGTACGCAAAAGATTGGGGGGGCTTTGTCATTGCTATTTAAGCTATGTGGGTACTTAATGGTCAAGTCATGGTAAAATTGGATTTGTCTGAAACTACCAAAGATGCTCGAATTGTACTGTGAATGCCTTTGTGCCTAGCGTAAGATAAGGGCTTGACTTTCTAGACAAAAAGAGGTGATGTATTTCTCCTGCAGAATTTCATAAACTTAGACCTAATGCCACAGCTCAAACACTGCTTATGAAATGGCATTACACTTGAGTTTTGCATTTTGCTCACTGCCTGTTTCCATCAGTACCATTCTATTTAAATAGAACTTTCAACACAAGATCTGTCACATAGCATTAGGCAAATCACATTTCTATTAACCCGTAGGAATGATGAATATCCACATTTTATATGCACATATAGAACAAAAGTGTGGATGAAAGTGGATACCGTTCCCTCAGTCCCTATATGACAACCAAAGTTTAAATTAAAAGAGCAAAATCTGCTTTATCTGTCCTGGCGGATAGCAGGCCTGAACACTAAGAGGACATTAAGCTGTGATAAATGCACACAATTATGCTGTATCATAGGGCATTAGCAGATTAATCAGAGGGAAACGGTGGGACCCAGTTCAGACGAAGGCCTCTGTGCTAAGAATGGGATTTGGATCATTTACACAGACCTGCAGTTAAGTAAATGTTTGGGAGTGTACGTGACATCATCTTCAGAAGCGATGTGTCGCTCGTATTGTTTAAGGAAGATTAGGAGCCTCCAAAGAATGGGACTATGCACCCCTCCAAGGCCTTTGTTAGAAGATTCTAGAACAGAGGCATCTGTGCTTCCATTGGTCATAGGAGACATAAACTTGAGTTGTAAGCGTTCACAGCCTCTGGCATGCCTTTACACAAATGAAACAACCCCATCATAATTGTTGAAGTCAATCCTTGATAAAGGCAGACAAAATCCAACAAACCACTGTTAATGTATCGCAAACGCACGCCGGCAGCAGCACTAATAAGAGAAGCCCGGGGTAATGTGGTGTTTCGTATCATACGATCCTGAGTTAATTTTGTTCTTTCGTCTGACTGCAATTACCCAGGGTAATTAATATTGGGGACCGCGCACTGTCAGTGAGTTCCTGTTTGCAGGGCTCCCTCGACTGACGAATAGTGAAAGACGGCTCGGCGTTGGTAGTTATTTCATCAGCGAGAGGCGATGATAGAAGAGTCGCTGGAGATTACCTTACCGAGAGAATCACGACTAAGGTTTGATAGCTGTCTCTAATTAATTGTCTCATTAATTCATCCATTAAAAGCTCGTTAGAAGTTAGGTACCTTCCAGAAGAACAAATTTCATAAAACATAAAAGAATATTGAAATGGATGACTCGCATGTGATATATGTCGCTGCTTGATTTAATGTTTTCCTCCCTCACGTCTAATATACAGAAAAGCCGTACTGCAGTATGTCATCGTATCTATTAAGATGCAAGTTGAAAAATGTCTAGTGAAACGGAATGTTAACCATAGCACGTTTTGAAGAGCATTTGAAGATGTTTCTTCAAAATCAAACCGCTTTTAGAGGAATTTGTCACAGTTACCAGTTCCAATTAGGATCAGCTTAAATAGAACACAAATGAGGAAGAGCTTTTCCCGAAGACAAATATGTTCCTTATTACACCATGTCCCACTGTTGTAATGTGAAATCCTATATTCAGTCAGTTTTATTTGGCCAGTTCAGGATAGACTCAGCTGACAGAAAATATTGACAAAACATTGAAAAAAATGTATGTGATTTTTATTTTTTTGACAAAATGTTATAATAACATTCCTCAAACATTTACATTGCTCCAAACAAGTTCTTTGAATCTTACTAGAAGATGTTCCAGGTGAATATTGTTCAAGGAACACTGGGAACCAAAAGTTGTTAGCTAGCGGGTTTCTAATGTCACCTTACATGCTGTACAGCAGAGAGGCGTCACAAGCCATCTTTAAAGAGCTTGTACATTTTCTTGTTCTTGGAGAGGTACTGTCAGCTGGATGGCTCTTCATCAGTCAGTTTGTCGTCATGCCTAACTGAAAAGTTAGAGGTTACCATCCAGATAAATCCATAACATATATCTGACTACTTTGACATTTGACTATCTGACTGCAGGACTCCTGGAGGAGCCATGACAACTGTGTTCCAAAATGCGTACCTACATTCTAACTGTAACTTGTAAAGTACTGAATGGTTTTAAAGGTATACATTACAATAGTTATTTCCCAGAATTAGGTTGTGTTCTATGTAAACCAGCCTGGAGCTCTGAGACCAGATGTACCAGTTTTGATTTAGAAAGACATGGCATTCAGATCAAGGGATGGAAAAAACCCAAGACTTGTATAGTCATAAAATATTTCAATATTTACTCTGACATTTTCGATCCTCTGTATCCAGCTTCTCTTGCCAGACTTTTCTCATGCCTCTGTGACAGGGCCTACCCAAACCAACACAGCCTTCAGAGTTCAGCATTTTCCTGGATTTCTAAACAAATAACCACAATAACCCCTGCATAGACTAGGCACATCTTCACACACCAACACAATAAATCCCTGAGTTTGGCTTAAATCTGTGCCGATTATATAATCAAATAATCCAGCCCCCTAATAATGAATAATCAGTCTATATGTAGTGCAACCAACAACACACAGACATACATCAAATGTATTGTTTCAGACATTTATGAAAGCATAGATCTGGTGTTTTTTCAGTGATATAAAGTGTCAACAGAAGCTTGATGCCATATGTCTTTTCTGTGGAATCTAGCTCATTGATCAAAACTATTGCTTTCAGAGATGTAGAACTTCTACAGCCAGATGAATGTTTCCTATGTAAACCATGGGCTGTTTTGCTTCTCGAATAACAGCACCACTTCCCACAATTCCTTTAGACTTTAAGAGATTCATATGCATGGATTCATATCGTCTCCCTTCATGTACACGACTCAACAGAAAGATGCGGCCCTCTTTATGTGCCACCGCTGATGTAACACTCTGTAAGTGTTAGTACCGCTTGCCACGGCGTAGGATTTAAGTTGTAATGCAAGATCATCAGGCGACATCAAGCGAAGTTATGCAAATTTTCCCCGGTAATGGAACGCATCAACATTTGACATATAACCCCCTCCACGGGATGAAGGAGCTCAATTTACATGAACACACACAGTAAGCATTTGTAGTCTTGCTTTGGTATAGCATTTGTTTAGTTTCTGTGAAGCATACTTCTGTATGTTTTTGTGGGGGGGTTTACTGTAGGAATTGTTTTTACATGTTGTCCCACTGAAAATACTTAGAAAGTTTGACTAACCTTTAATAACGATGTTTCGAAACAATGTTTCTGGTGGGATTTCAGATACAATGCAAGAGTGTACTGTCAGCAGTCAGAGAAAGTGTGTGTGTGTAAGTTGGAAAGGGTGGGATAGAGAAGAAGCAGAGAGAGACAGAGGGAGCGAGGGTTTTCGGTGCTGTAGCAACACCAGTTCTCTTATTATGCAAATAAAGCGCATCTGAGAGTAAGAGAGCCTTGATTCGTAAAACCTCACTCGGTAATAAGAGTTTTATCAGAGGGACCTGCCATCATGAATATGTACGTCTGTGAATAACGTATCGAGTGTGAATGAGTAAAAAAATGAGCAGGGACCGCTTTCCAGTCATGATATTCTTATCCGCTGGTACTCTTTGAAAACAGAAGACAGTGCTTAGGTGAAGGAGAGAAAGCTGAACCACTCTTATGGGGATTGAGTTTTAAACGTCTACCTTTCATTAGAGGGCTGCTGACGACCAATGTATTGTAACTGCAAAAAAAAAAAAAAATGGAGATAAAAATTTTTTTCAGCCACAATGTTTCAGTTGTTTTTTTTTTTTTTTTTTTTTTAATGTTCTAAGCCCTTCGAATTAAAGGCTTTTCATAACTGCAGTTTCCTGTCTGAGGCCTTTGATTCTCTTCTTTTTTTTTAAGTTTTGAGCATGTCTGGGACTGGTTTATCGTTGAGGACAGTTCTACCAAGGAATTTCTTGGCTTCTTTGTTTACAAAAGCATGAACACGAAACAATAGGAAGCTAAATTTCTAGGATATTCTCAAAACTACAATGGATGGTACTTGAACTGTATTGTTGAACTTGTACCACATTCCCTGTCCGTTGTCCTCATACATGTTTACATGAGACAACAGGCCGACAGTGTCGAAATAATATAGAAAAACCTAACGGAGAATTTATTTTGTCTTTGCTGGCTTTTTGTTTCAGACTTTGTAATGACTATTGCTTTATTCTGCTTTTCTGCTTTATTTTACTTCAAGGCCCGAGTTAATTACTTTAATGTACGTGGAGCCAGGATGTTAAATGGAACCCATGGCCGTTCTTTGAAAAATCACCCCCAGTATTCCCCCACATTCGTCATTATGCACATGCATCTCATCAGAGTTGGAAATAAAGTCGGCCGGCGAACGCTTCCTCATGAAGCTGCGCCAAGAGCACGGTGAGTCAGCATTGGCAAGGCTAATTTACAAATGCGGTGCAACGCATCTTCAACAGAGCACGTTCCCTCGGTTTCTTTTTCTTCTCTCTCTCTCTCTCTCTCTCTTTTTTGTTACTTCCCGCGAGGAGTGACTGTTGGAGCTGTTTAAGGACAGAGCTCCCTGGCGCCCAGCTGCGATGCTGATTGCGGGCTGGCCCCTCTGTGCCAGCCGCAGAAATGAGATTTCACATTAGCGGCGTGGTTTTTATAGTCACGCCCGTCCCTATTTCCAAGGGTTATATTCCTGTCATATTCCCTTATGTGCCTTTGCCCTCCCCCAACGAAAGGAAGATTGCTACTGTGAGGCATATGCGCTTGTGTTCGCTACATACTACATTTGTTGGAATTGTCTAATTGTATTCATTGTGGATGGATAGCATATGCAAGTGATGCATATTGGACAGCTTATTGGCTAAGGTGCCTGACTGCGACCCAGTGGATTGGTGGTTCAATCCCCAGTGTAGCCATATTAAGATCACTGCAACTGTTGGGCCCTTGAGTAAGGCCCTTGCCCCTCCATGATACGTCTTTGGACAAAAGTATCAGCTACATCGCTGTAAAGTTTCTCTATAACAACACAAAATAACAGAGTGGTGGGCAAATGAATTTGCAGTGGCTGGTCGTAATGTAAATGTTTATCTGTTTAATTATTCATGGTTTTTAAAGGGAATAGGTTTCCTTTTAGATGGATTTGGCAAGGTTAATTACCCAGGGGGCTGCAGGTGGATGATCATCCAATCATCAGTCTCTCCATCCTCCACCTTGGATGTTTGGCATGCATGATGTAAGCCCTGCACTGCTTACGCCCTTTTAATTGTCTCAGATAACAGAGCCGATTGTCTAAACAGTCAGGGTCCCTCAACCAGGTTTGCTTATTTTGAAGGTTTTAGTGAGACTCTTCTCCACACACCCACACACACACACACACACACACATGGTCTCACACACAAAGTTACAAAAGCTACCTACATTATGTTCCGAATATACTCTGTACAACAGTTTATAGATATAGTTTGTCATGGTATGCTACAAAATGGATTACTATGTTAATGTATCTATGATAAAATGTAAGAAATGTGTCTGTACCAGCCACTGGCTGTGTTTAACTTACCTCGGCATTGACTGACTGTACTCATGGATAAAACATTCTTTTTTTCACAAAAATGTTTGTCAGAACATTGCACGCCTTTGGGAAAATCCGCAGAAGTCACATGAAATCAAATGCTTGGCCTTGTTATTTGCAGCTGCGAAAAAGCAAGCTTTTGTTTGCTAGCAGCTCGAGTAGCCTTGCTAATAAAATGCGTAGGCATTGGTACAGCTTATCTCAAGCACCTGCTGGTAGAGTTAGGACTTACTATTGGGTATACCTTGATCTTTGGTGTACTGTGTAAAACAGGAGGATGACAGTTTTTTTCCATGAGTTAGGGGTGGCAGAAAGCATTTCTCATTTATTCTCATTTGTGAATTTCTTTGAGCCCCTGTTTCTGAAAGAGATACAGCTAGGTATCAAGTGAGTTTCTTTTGCTTTAAGTTTTTTTTTATTGCTGCTGTCAGAAACCCTGATTTATTCAACACTTGTCCTAAACCTTTGACTTACCGATAAATGCAAAAGCTTACCTTTTCCCTCACAAACTCTTTCCAAAATTAAGTAGATAAACTAAGTTATCATTTAGTTTAGTCTTAATGTTTCAGCTGTATGTGGAGTCAGCTGAGATTAAGCTTGAACATCAAAAACTCTGCTTCCATTTGCATCACTGGATACTCAGTACATATACAAAGGTACTGGTAAAAATGGTTAATAATCGTAAATGGGAAGAATTCTGTTATTGTGGGTAAAATCTGACTGATAAGTAAAAACTAAATATATACAGCTGCTCTCAGTGTGCTCTCCGATATCAAGCTGCTATCAAGAGCGCCTGAATGGTTTGAAAATGAAATTGAAATTGTGAAGCTACATTGCTCTTTGGGGGAAACAGTCGCATGACAAAAGAGTTTCAAAACAGAGAATAATTCCGAGGAAGTCCTCTTAGAGCAGATGTTAAAAAGCGTGAACGGAATTTCCGAATCCGAAAAGGGTTTAAAAATATGAAAATATATGGGTCATTCCTCAGAATCCAATTTGATTTTACTTCAGGTAGAAAATGCCTTTGTGCCAATTCTGATTATAAATGACCATTCATTTCCTAAAATGGTGCTGACAGAGTAGGATAGTGGTTGGAGTTTAATTGAAGAAACATAATGTGTGGCCTTTTTCATCCTGTCTCTCAGTGTCCATCTCAAACACGCTTATGCAGACACAGAACCACCCATAGATACGAGGATATATTAGGAAGTGCAACTAAAAGTAAAATTTCCACCAATCACCAACAATATTCTGAGTAAAATGAGTTCAATCTATTTTTCATTTTTTTAAATCTAAATTTAACATTGTTTTGTGGACACAGAGGCTTGGACGCAATCAAATAAATTTGAGTTTTCTCTTTAGGGCATAAGTACTTCAATCAAAATGTATGCAGTTCAATAAAAATGGACTTTCATCTTTTTAAAGGCATATGCTATTCTATTTTAGAATTAAGTTCCACTTCAGTTGAACTGGATATACCCTTATGGAGCCTGGCTCGTCTAAAATGGAGTTTTAATGTGGTATAGTCTGTCTCTCTTTACATGACAGGCATGTTGCTTTTTCACCAGACAACCAGGCAAGTCCTGCATTGTTATTTGAACAAATGAAATCATTGATCGAGTTTCATGGGTTTCTGAAGACTGACATTTCAGGCTCCAGTTATATAAAGTATGTTCCATCTACTGTGTTTTCAGCAGCCAAATAACAATGTTTAATACTGATTAATTCTTTGTCATCTTTTGCTGGCCGAAATCAAACTGTTTCATTTTAAATATTTGGTCCTTCAGAAGTAAGTTTTTGCTTTTGAGCTGGTTCTGTTAGTTTGTGCTAGATATGGGTTCCTTCATTATTGTGCCTCAATGTAACTTTTATAAATAAAGGCTAACAGCAAGCCGCGACCTGCTTGTAAGTTTGACCTCTACTGAAATAGTGTAATGAAAAGACATTTCTGTGAGACAGTCTAAAGTACACACTTCTGTCTACAGTCTAAAGCTCTCTCTTTCAGTGTGTGGGTCATATAGCATAAGGGGAAAATGGTTCTGCACCTGAGTGCGCTACATGTAGGCTCAAATGTTATCATTCCTGATGACAAAAAAAGATCAGGTTGCAAGTCCTGATTTTTGTTGTTATAGGTGCTGTCGTAGACTGTCAAAAATCAGTCAGGCTCCTAATATCTCCTCTATACACCCCATCTGCCCCCCATCCACCATCCACCCCCACCCATGCCCGCATTTCGTGTTTGCACGGCAAACTCATTTCTCATGAGCAAACAGCGGAGCGGAGCGGCTCTGACAATGAAGCTGAGAAACGGCTCTGGGGGGCCAATTGATCTAGTGGATTTATGGTCCCTCCGCGAGCGGCTGTCGGGGCCCTCTCCACACGCGTTTGTATCTGCATTAATCTGACTGCGGCCGCTCCGCCGGCGACCTCGTCCGTCTGTCCGCCCCGGACACAACCCCCGCCACCCCCAACCCCCCGCCCCGGTCGAGCCGACGCCCGAAGGCCGCTCACGATTCGCTCACGGGGTCAGCGGGTCCAAGTCTGGACCTCGGTGGAAACCTTGAGGCCAGAAGTCAATCATTAGCTGAATACGAGAGTTACTGGAGGCCAGCTTTGCACACAACCTAATTATTGTTTCTCTATTTTTCTATGTTCGCCAATCGGCTGATTAGGAGACCATGTATAATATATATTGTATGAAGAAATTAGCCCATTCAGCTCATCTAAGCTTGTGATTTACCTATAGTCTGCAGAGTTTCTGTGTATAGAACATTCCTGATATCACTACTGAATACAGTCATTTCCACCTATGCTCTTTGTTCTGCTGACAGAAACTAAACCTGAAAAATCTTTTGTAGTTCACAGTGTTAATCCCTTCCATGGATTAAAAACCATGATCAAATCCCCCTTTAGTCACCTTTTGCAATTCCTTCTTGATTAAACTGGTAATTAACTTGAATATGAGAACATGAACTGGTTGTAGAACAGTGAGTGTGTCAGTACTTGGCTAAGAGCGTTTGTTCATTACTCATGCGAGCAAATCATGTTCGTTAATCTCTGCACAGTACTTATGGTGGAAGTCATGTGACATACAGAGCTGTGAAAAATTATTTTCTCCCTGTCTGATTTTTCTGCAGTTTTGCAAATATTTGACCTTACTTTTACCAGAAATTTTTTCTGTTTTTGATTACAAGAGAGTGGGATAGTTTGGGTCAGAGAATAAGATGATCCACCCCTGTATCAAGGCAACTTTACTCATGACATGTCACATGGCCATAAATTTAGGGAGTCCTTAGAGTCCTTCATTGTACACATGTGATGATAGCAGGAAGTAAATTGAATAAGTGCTCATCAAAATTTTACGAATAAAACAGGTTTTTCTAAATTGAAAGTAAAATTTCATTGAATAAGGTTTCAATATTGTGCCTACATAAATGAACATATTTGAAAATATACTTCTTATGTGTTATACATTCTTATTGTGTTATGAAGCTATAATAACGTCAAACAATTTACGTTGGGGTTTCCACTGAATTGGTATATGGGGCTGTTACCTGAAAATAGTGACTGTGTTGCTGAAGTGAAACATAAAGTGACCAATAGCTCAGGATAATATGTCAGCTGACCATTTTAGAGGGTATGAAGGTAGAAGCACAGTATGAGCCACATAACTGGCTAATTAGTGGATGGTATTGAGCCTCTGAAAGAGCAAAGGAGCCTTTGACCATCACTGTTGCCAGCATGCAGCACTGCAGGTATGGGCACACTTTGAAGTCAGGTTCCTTCTGGCTACTTTCCTATCACACCTAATGGGACATTAGCCAGGCAGATTCCGACTTAAAAGTGCCATCCATCTTTGGTGATTCAACAGTGGCAGAAGCGGGGTGTCCACATCAGTTATGTCTCTGACTATCCGTCCCTTACCGTAAAGACACTTTTGGTAAAAACTGGCTCAAGTGACCTTTCTATCTCCTACTGATCATGATTTCTAGTTAAGTTATAACACACAAGACGCCACGCTATATTGTAATCATAGTCACAGCTAAACAATATTGCCTGCAACCTGACTTTATGACTTTATTTATCGTATAGCATGGCCTCAACTACGTAACTATATTTTCATACATAGTTGAGGATATGTTTTTCGTTAAATTTGCATTTTAGTAAGGAAATGTCATCCATCTGTCAGAGGATATGGTGCTTTGAAATGGTCACTGTGCAACAGAGAGATGGCTCCTCTGTATGCTGAGGTAACCTATCTGATTGAAAGATGTGATTAAAATCGAGTTGAATTCCGATAACCTTTATTCCGTACAAGTTATCTCAGCTAACATGAGTTGGCGGAATTAGATCATTTCTGGGGGTGCTATTTTGTCTTAATCTAATTGTGGTTAGCTAGCTAATAGTTTGGAAGGTCGTACCGAATGGTAATACCTTTCACAGACCTGCATTTGACAGTTCCTTCGGCCTGTCAGTCAGGTGCTGTCAGAAAATATCCACCTGTTGCAACCTGTTGTTTCAGTTCGACTGTGGTCAGAGCCGAAAACATCATTTTCCCTATATTTGTGGACTGCTTTCAAAACATGACTGAGTCTATTCCCTTCCTGGACTCCAAAGTGTATCAAGTCGCTGTAAAAGCTTGTATCTTTCATGTGGCAAGGCAGAGGAATTCAAGAATAATGTTATGAAAGAGATTATGTTAGCTAGAATGCACTCAAGCTGTCATTTTTTGTAAACAGCTGTCACTTGGTTATACAAATGGGGAAACCACTTATACCTTTTTAGTGTGACAAAGACTGGCTCTAGCCTTATAAACTTTGCTTTTCGTTTGTCACTTTATATTACTCAACTTACTTTATTTGTCACTTGCAGGTTTTGCTATTCATTTTAGTCAGTTTCAGGTGTATGTTTTGATATCAAAGAACGTAGTGCTAATTTTATTAATCTCTGATAACAGTGCACAGTGATATTACCCATGGTAAGGTGAATCGGTATGTTATGACATAGTTCTTATGACATCATGGGTTAAACATAGATTTAAGAGTTATTTGACCAATCAGCATCCAGCATGTTATAACACAAAATTGATGGTATTAAAAATATAAGGGTAATTCTGTAATGAATACAGTCCAGTATGGTCTGTAATCGGTGTCTATCTCTGAGGTTCTGTTGCAATAGATCACAGTTATTTTTGTTAAATTTATCCGTGTTTGCCTGCACAGTGACATACGGTCATATAGTCACCAGTATAGAGGTGCACAGCAGATGACTGAAGCTCCGTAATCAGTGTTCACCTCTCGTCATTAAATCAGGGTCCGCATGCGTCATTGGGTCCATGTGCCACATCTCCTTAATTAAGATTTTAATGTAGAGCTGGCTTTTAAAGGTCACCAATTTTACTTAACGAATACAGGCCCGGGCAGAGAAGTGCTTTCACAGATCTAGAGGAAGTCAAATGTAGGGGCATCTCAACACACTCCACCCTGACACACACACACACTCACTCTCTCACTCACTCACTCACTCACTCACTCACACTCTCTCTCTGCAAACAAGGGTCTAGACTGAGACATTCGTCACAATATCATGCGCTGCCATTGTGATGTGTTCCAGACAAAGTCATTTTTTAAAAGAAGTTAATCTGAAAAACGGGAGAGAATCAGTCTTGGAGGCCTTCACCACTCCCTCTTCACCGATATTAGATTTGTAATGTTTTCATTTAACACCATTGACATTAGCATTTTTGAGATTTTATAACTTATGTTTAATTTAAAGTACTGTTGTTCCCTCCTCAAAGTTGCATAAATGACTTCAAGGCAAAGTGACCAGTTCTGTTCTTGGTTTAAATTCTGCCTTTACTGAATATTAAGGGCCTGTTTCCTATACATGGATTCATTCTAGCCCTGGGCTTAAAAAACATTTCAGTGAAGATCTCCAATGGAAAAAGGTTCTGGTCTCAGGCTCAGCTTATGCTGTGGCTAGGAAACTGGTGCAAGCAGTTTGCAGAACATAAGCAAGAGAAAATATCTTTCTGTAACTTTATTGTCCACAGCAAATTCGTCTGGAAAGTGAGAAATTACTTACGCTGTCTGAAATACATGTATTTTAACAAAAAAGGAAATGTGTGCAATAGCTCCAAAGAAAGGGAGGTTTTGTCCCACTGTTAATCAGCTCTCCATATTTACTGGATCTTTTCACATCTCACATTGAGCCCATCACTAATGAATTCAATCTTGGGAGCTAAAAAACAATTTGATGAGCGCTTTGATGAGAAAGACTAAAATGGTTTTAATAGTGTTTTCATTTAGTTTCACAGCTAATTATTTCCATTTCCGCTTAGTTTCCATTTGTCTTTCAAGATACATTTTATTGTTTTTTACTTGTTTGTTTTATGTCATAAACTGCAAATTACATCAGTTGTGTTTCTTTTTCCTTTCGTTTTGGTTAATGCTAATGTTTGTTTCCGATATACACTCTCTTTCAAAGTTTGTTTCACCAAATGTGTTTTACCATACATGGTAAAACTAGGGATTCATTTTATTCAGCTTCCTCCCTAGTCCACTTTCATGTCACCGGTTCATAGTACATGCTTTGAAGTTATTTTTGTTTGACAGATTTTCTCTCACTACCCAAGGCACTTTCTTAGTCACACATTAACTAACAATCAACCTTGTAGTTGTGAATGATTTATAATACTTTTAGTTATTAATAACATGTAATAATTTATTAACTAGTTATTAATACTTTATTGAACATTTACAGACACACTGTTTTAATAACCTTTTGTTTTTCATTAAATGAACAGACATCCCAGAAGTGATTCACTCTGGAGGGCTATGCCTAGCAACAAAGGCTCACACTTGACTCTCACAGGAGTCAGAGTACCGAGTACACCGCATGGTAAGCTTTGTTCCTCAGTTTGTCTTGATACTGAAAAAAAGTTTTTTTGTTGTTCTAAAATGTAAGCTGAGGTGATACCGGTTGTAAATAGTAGGTTAGCAAGATTCAGCTCGTAGTTCTCTGCTGACCCACAGACCACCTCTCTTATGCCCCCACGAAGGTCACTGCTGAAATGTCAATGATTCCTCCATTTCGGGGGCAGCCTGCCCGAGAGCGCCCCCTCCTGGCCCCCTGGTCTCTGGTGTGTTCTGTCAGAGGAGTGTCGTGAAGGGTGGTGTTGTTCTAGCATGCGTCTGACTAATTAAGACACGCTGGTGCTGGGTCACACTTCCAGGCGTCACACTCTAAATTTAGCCCAGTTTCACGGCTGCCAAGCTGGGATGTGTGTGTGTGTGTGTGTGGGTGTGTGTGTGTGTAGATTTGAACCTCTGCCAGAAAAGCTCCATAGAGAAATATCCATAACTGCAATTTATACAGCCTACAGAACAGCAACCAGAGTTCTTTCAGCTGCAGCAGAGTGAGCACCGTGAATCTGATTGGTCCCTATACCCGCTTCCAGCTATGGTGTGTGAATCTGATTGGTCCCTATATCATCTCTTAGCCACTGTGGCCATGGACAGATATGCTGAAGTAGGCTTAGATGCTTTTAAGGGAGTCTGTCTGCATGACGTCAGTGCGAAACTTTCCACAAGCCGAACTCCACCTGTGAATATGCGCTTGTGCAAGCTCAGAACAACCCATTGTGCATGTCCACATAATTTTAAACTGGGTTAGGATTTAGGATATTTTGGATTGCTCCTCATACACGAATAGATGTCGACTTGAAATCACCTGATGACAAAAATAAAGCTGACTAATTATTCTTGCAGTGGATAATCACATTGGCTGAGGAAAGATCAAACTATAATTTGCAATGCGTAACATTTTGTTGGTATTTCTCTTGTCAGTAAAGGGTTTCAATTACAAGCATATATTTGTCACATCACATTACCCAGGATCCAATTCAGTATCTGCGCTGCCCTGGACTATGAACTTATGCTTCAGCTGGACATGCCACCTTGAAGCCCCAATTAGTTCATGTTTAAATGGGTACTGTCAAATAGAGCCCCCTACACATAACAGTTATTTCGAAGGTCAAAATATTGCAACAGTAACAAAGAAAGATTTGCACAAATATCTCCCCTCAGGCCTGGTAATGTGCTGTGCATAATTCAAGAAGAAGGAGAAAAAAACAATCAAGATTGATTTGTTTCTTAGTGCCATCTTCCTTCTTAATTTTGCCGACATTTGAAATAAAACCAGCCATGCCATACCCATCAGGCAGACTCGAGCAGGAAGCGGATAATAGGAAAATGTGCCAGCTCCTGCTGCCACAGGCGTTGAGCCGGAATGGCATCATGAGCTGTTAAACGAGCTAAGGACCAGAAGGGAGCTCTGTGAAAGGGCTGTTTATCAATGATTAGCGATACAAATTGAATCCTGCCGAGCATAACTATAATTTAGCGTGACCTTTAAAAAAATATATGCAAGAAATGTCCTTTTGGAGTGAAAGCCTTGAAATTGCATGGGAGGAGTGAAACACTGTGAGGGTGGAGTCTAAGGAATCTTTGACAGATTTCATAGGCTGCTTTTCACCAGGTAGGAGGGTGGGAAGGGTGGCCATCTACCCATGATGGTAGCTTGCCATATGGCAGGGCAGTCAAGCTTGGTCATTTTGAGGGGGAAAAACTGCTTATGACAGATTCCATGTAATCATTTTTTTTTATGTACACTTGTGTAAAGTTTCTAAATTCCCTCTCATACAATTTCAAATTCACTATGTGCTTCTTTTATTCACCATTGTATTTCCCCTATTTTAAGAATGATGACATTCAAGCTAATATAAGCACATTTCCAAAGGCTTTTTTGCCGTTGTATCCAGCAATGTATGCATTTGCTGTCATGTTGTTATAACAGCCATTACAGCCTTCATACAGCATCATTTGTACTATTTGCTTGGCAGCCAACCATTTGAATACCCAAAAAGCATGAGATAACAATGCACTGGAGATATAATTCCAGTCTTATTTTCATCAGGGGAGGTGAGGAGCAGCATTTCTTTGTCTATCTTGGATTTGTACAGCCGGCTCTCGACTACGAGCAACACCATTTACCGCTTATGTTTTTTTTTTTTTTTTTTTTTTTTTGCCTGCGCTCACGAGTCTTTTCCAGTAGGCAGCCCGGATTGGTGCCAAAGGAGGGATTCACAGCCAGGCTTAATGGGGGGAGTGGGTGAGCAAAATAGCTCTGAGAAAAGTGTGAAATACGAACATTGTGTGAGCCAGGGCTATTATACCTTCATGTTCCATTCTTCGCTCCATGGTGCCAAGACTACTTGTGCCTCAGTCAACAGGAAGTGCGCATGACTTCTCCGGTCACTCACAACCTGATCAGTTCTCCTCCTCCCTTCGCTGTGGTTCCTCTGGAATGGTGTTTTTTTTTGTAGGATCTTTTGTAGGGTCCCTAACAACCTTTGGAAATGTGAATAGGGTAACTGGGCTGACGTTTAACACTCGAGCTGCATTCTTAGCGTAGACACTGGAGTGATCCGAGGGTCCATTCAGATGTCTGGGGTTCTTTCAGAGACTCAGCGGTGGCTTGTTTTGGACGAGGGCACCACGCTGTCTGAAAGGAGAAAGTGCTGGGAGGCCATGTCAGTCCACTTTATCAGACGCTAGAACGTGTAGCAAGGGCTGCGTAACCCTGTATTTTGATGTGATTCTGAAAGCTTGAATGAAATGTACGTTTGTAGGTGTGGGGTGTTACACGTTGGCTTTAAGCCCTTATTTCCATGCCTGAATATGTCGCTATAGGCATGAAGTCTGACTCAATTTTCCCATGAGGGATAATACAGTCTTAGAGCATTGTATTGTTTGTGTTTGTTTGTGTGAAAGAGAGAGAAGCTGCAAACTTATCTCAAGGATACAAATTTATTGGCATGACAGATAAGACCAAACTCCCCGGTGATACAATTTATACATGAACAAACTTTCTCACTAACAACCCAGGCCACACTGCTAACCCCCTGATGGCTTCACACAAAACAGCATTCCTGAATCTCAACCATGCCAGCACCAAGAATGCTTTAAGTCAGGGTATCAGACTGGTGTCAGCCCTGGGAAAAAAAAATGTTAAAAAAAAGGAGAAAAAAGGAACTGTGGATCACTGTTGCATTGTAAGTCCAGGAACACGATCCTGGCTTCATCAACGATTCAGTTCACGGAGCTGCAGCCCTCTGGCTGTCTTTGTTAAGACACCTCCTGTGTTGCTCTCTGTGGCGCCCTGGTGCCGAACACTGGGAGCATCGCTGATGCCTGAGTCCGACCCGCAGATCCGCAGCCGCCCTGAACGACCGGCCGGTCTGAGCCTCGGTCCGCTTCAGTCTCCCAGCCCTCGTCAGACCACGGCACGGGGAGAGGCAGCCCAGTCAGAATCGACAATATGCCTCGGCCCGTGTTTTTCCCTGAGCGTACCGTCAGCTTGTTGAGTAGTCAGAGCAGAGCAATCTCCCAGCTAACAAGTTTTTGGGTCATTTTGAGCATTTCCAGAAGGTTCAGGCCGATGCTCTCAACATGGAAATTTGCCTGGTTTCCTGAATGTCCTTTGAAGAGGACATTTTTTAGTAATTTTAAAGTCACAAGAAGAACTGCAGGAATGGTTTTAGAACATTATGCAGTTTTGATATTCTGATTCAAACAGAATTTGCATTGCGGATGGTCGTTCATGTGCATTTTGTCATGAAAGTTGACAATTTTAATATCCTGTCAAGATCAGTATCCTCCGCAGTGTTTATTCGAGATAAAAAGACTGCCAGGAATGTTTCATCTTATACATGAGAAGAACTGTTCTGGGACAATAAACATGT
This sequence comes from Albula goreensis, assembly GCA_022829145.1. NCBI lineage: Eukaryota > Metazoa > Chordata > Actinopteri > Albuliformes > Albulidae > Albula > Albula goreensis. Next base: position 4,440,360 of record CM040758.1, read on the forward strand.
TCTAAGTTCTAAGACTTCATCACAGCGTAATCTCGCATGCGGAAATCTGAAACCGAAATGTTCGCGATGTTCCCCCAGAGGGAAAGAAAAGAACACACTTCCTTACCAGATGCATTTGTTGTTTTTTTTTTTTTTTCTAAAACAGAAGTGGAAAATAAATACTGTTGCTTTGCACCTGCACTGCCAAACCTGGAGGTGATTCTATAAATAATGCCATACCTGCATAAATCACAGGGCTATCTATGGTAACTTCCTTAAATATCCCCTCTACCCGCTAGGTCTCCAGGTGCCACTTTCAGCGTTCTTTGCAGCTTCATGGCCTCTCAGAAAGAGTGCCGACGTAACATGAGAACAACTATGTCACATTGTGACTGGATGAAGGTCCTATTATATTCTCTTGGTAATATTACCAGCACATAGAAGTATGAGGAAGTCAGTTGCCTTTATAATGCTCTGTAATGCACCATTTTGCAACTGAATTATCTTCCATATACGCAAGTAGATGGTTAAAGGCTCTTTGTATTTAATTGCATTTTTTCCGGATTTTTCTTGCCTCACTCATTGGAATTCTACAGCCTTTTGTGCTCTCTTTGAGGTGGTTAATAATCTCTGCTTGATCGCAAACCTAATTTGAGTTTTTGCTAGTTTTAGCTGTTCTTTGCAGTGCTTGAAAAGCTAACCATGACTCATTCTAGCCCTAGCTAGCAAGATAACTTTCAAGCTTTTCTAAACATCCTTGAATTTACTTTTAATCTTTATTTTCCTCCCCTCCCTGTGGATGTAGTTTTAAGAAGAGAGTTTTACATCTGGTACTTTCTGGTGCATGCGCAAGATGTAAGTAAGGGATATACATAGAATGACTGGTACATCACTTTGACCGAAAGGAAGCATTGATATTTTTGTGTGTCTGTCTACTCTTGCCACTGAAATCATCCATGCTTAGCCTTTCGATGAATCTTTCGTCCTCTCGGTCAGCATCTCTCTCATACCTTGGACGTTCACTAGGTGAGAGAAGACAGGGGAAACTACTCTCTAGGTATGGGGGGATACGGGTACTGAATTACATTGATAATGCATTACTGTGTTTGGACTCCCTGTCACTGGTGCTGTGTCCCTCCTTGTATGCTCCATGCCCACAGATGGGGCCTGGGCTTTCGAATGAACCCGCGGACCTCCTGGCAAATGCAGGATCACCCTGCAGCCTCCGCCGCTAGCGGAGTAGCCGCGGCGCGGCAGCGTTCAAAATCGAAAGCGACAGAATACGCGTCTCTTTGGCCTCGCAGCCTCCGGTATCACAGTTCTGCAGTGTGGTTGTCTGCGCCCAGGACAAGCGCAGACCAGGGTCCTACCACTCCGTGATCGTCCTGTGAGGGATCGCCCACGGACTGTTGCAGCATCCAGGCAGCGTGTCAAAGCTTTTCGCCCCCTGGCAGGACCCCGAGTTTTTGAGAACAGAGTTTCCCCCGGGGAGGGTTCCCTCCTGTAATCACGACCGCCGCCTCCAACAACCGTTGGGGCGCAGTATAAAGTGCCAGCTTTGCCCAGGGCCTTTTGTCGGTGTAACAGACTGTTAGCATGAAGTCTCACACCCCCTCCCCCCCCCCCTCCACTTTCTCAGATTTACAGCCACTTCACCCTCCGGTATGTAACATTTCATCTCAAAATAATTTTAGGTTCCCAAGGATGTGGATGTTACTTTTCATCCTGACTTTGCTAAAGTAGCTAATCAGCCAGCTCCCCATCAATGGGATATGTTTAACTGAAGGAGACGTTTATTTGGTGTCATTTCCAATTAATTGTACTCACATTTGGATGGAAGCCCCATAGAGGATGGCCCGTAAGGTGAACCAAGGATGGTAAAGAGCTGCTAATATCAAATAAAAAAGTGGAAGGGGATTTCAAAGTTTTAATTTTGGGGTGAAACTAATGCTTTAACAAGAGATTATTGACCATTGATATATGTTTCCCCAGCCCTCCTTCAGGGAACTTCAGGTAAGGTCTGTGTACATAGACAGGCCCACTGCCCCTACAGTACCCTCCCTCGGCGCAGAGGGGTCTGAGTTAGCATGTCGCAGAGCCTCACTCATTTCCCAAAGGGTCTCTAACCTTTGTTTGTTGTTGATAAACTTCCAAGCCTTCACTGTGCGAGTCTAAGCCCTCCGGCGATGTGTTTTGTAAGCCGGTGAGGGGTGGTGGTTTTGAAATGACTGATTACAGCTCTTTCCAACGCCCCCTGTTCTCCAACAGCCAATGGGTCACTCCACTCTGCTTTTACTCTATTAAGGGATTCAGAACCTTCCGGTACAAAGTGTCAGCTCATAAGGCTCTTGCATATTGTAATGGCAAATTATGCACAATGGGAAGCGTGGCACCGGCGGAAACATTTTTTTCCACTGTCATCTGTCATGTGCTCTCGCCATATTTACTGAGCGGAAACAAATTTATGTTGTCAGGACTGGATGCTTTACATAAAATGTGTTTTTTCTATGTGCGTGTGCGTGTGTGTGTGTGTGAGAGAGAGAGAGAGCGAGTGAGAGAGAAGAAAGACAGCAGCATTGCTTAATTTCCATATTTTTTTTCTTGTCTTTTCATATGAAAAATCAGTCTGTCTTTTGAGAGTGTTGTCTTTTTTTCTTTGCTGGGAGATCGGCACTCACACAAGCTTGTCTAAATGGAAAATGAGATCGCAGTCAATTCAAATGAACTGAGGCATTTTGGGAAGTGAGAGTAGCCTAAGACAATCAAAAGCAACTATTCTGCCTGAGCAGCTGGCTTATGGTGGTGTGAGTCCTCTGGCAGAAAGCTCAAAGCGCCATTCAGATCTCTGTTCTGAGTTATCCAATGGGGACATGTTCCCACAAGGTGGTTTGTTTCTCATGAGTTCTTTCAATGGCTGTAAAACTCACACAGAGAGACTGTGAGGTGTTACTTTGTGTGCTCAGTTATGTGTGTGTGTGGGGAGAGCTTTGTGCTTTGTGTGTGTGTGTGTGTGTGTGTGAAAGAGAGATGTTGGTGTGCGTGAGGCAGGTAGAGTGCTTAGGGTATGTGAATGAGAGAATTTGGTGTGTGCATGTATGTGTGAGATACTGAACTTGGTTGGTGTGTGCGTGTGTGTGTGTGTGTGTGTGTGTGTGTGTGTGAGAGAGAGCTCAGAGTATGCATATATGAGAGAGAGCACTTGGTGTGTGTGTGTTCATGTGTGAATTCATATATGTGTGTGAGAGAGAGAGAGAAAGAAAGAGAGAGAGAGAGCATTAAGTATATGCATGTGACAGAGGCTGGTACATGCATGTCTTCACATATTTTAGAGAGCTTACTTGCTCTTCAGTATCATGAGTAGGAGAGGTCTGAACAAAAGGCCTTTGGGCTGTCTCTCTCATCTGTCATTTTCCTGTCTTTCATCATCTTCCTTTAAACGCTAACATTTCTGTGAGCATGACTGCATGCAAAGCGAAAGCATCCGCCTGTCCTCACCTGTCCCCTTGCTCATCCAAAAATAATGAGTCCTCGGACAAACTATGCACCCACAGACCTCTCATTGCAAGATGTACATTTGGGAAGCAGGGCTGAGCCATGTGATTGGGTGCCTGAGTCCCAGCTGAGCCATTGCCTTCTATAGCCTGAGGGAACCGGAAGGCAAGGGAGCAATTGGCCCATCCTCACCAGAGATTGGTAGGGGTTAAGCTGGCTAAGATCATCTCATCACCCTCTCGTGGGCGCTTCTGGCCGGCTAGGCACCTGTAAGACTGGTGCTGCCGATTCTGCGGATATAGCGGATTCGGTGTTGAATCTGGAGCGTAGAAAAAGGCGAGGGCTAGCCATCACGTGTATCGGAGGAGTCATGCCATCACAGTTTCATACTCAGCGGGCGGCAGCGGGTTCATGACAAGTTCGAGGTCTGCACCAGCTGCCTCCGCTGCGTAGTCCTCCAGCAGCATTAGCTTAGCTTGACACACTTGATGCCGTGTTGCGTCGTGAGCTACATTCTCACTCTATAAAAAAAAAAAGAAAAAATCCTGAGCTCCTCGGTGGCTTATTCTGTTCATACACTGCTCCAGCATGGATGGATCAGCCCCAAATTCAATTGTGCGATTGAGGGATTCAGCACATGAAGTGTGTTCTGATTGGATGACTGTGAGCTCAGGCGATGCACTGCAGAGCGAAAAAGAAGCAGCAGCGTGTGGCTTGGAAGAGAGCGCATGATGGTCTGCTCTATCCCGGTCTGTCAGAGGATGTTGCGTTGACGGGCTTGGCTCATATACACAATCAAACTTTCCAAACCGGTAGGTATAAAGTAAAAAAGGAAATGCACTGGCACCCATCCTATTCACTGTCAACCATAGAGTGTAGTTCAGGTGTAACAAGATTCTGTTCTTGGCAGTGCACTACGTGAACCGAAATGCTGTTTCCCCAGTGACGGCCAAACAAGGTTTTATAAACCCAGTAATAGGTGGAGTTACAGTGAGCTGTCAGTCGCTGACCTATTTTAACCAATCAAAAGGTCTTGCTAACCACAACATAACACAACTCACACAAGCTTGTCTAAATGGAAAATGAGATCGCAGTCAATTCAAATGAACTGAGGCATTTTGGGAAGTGAGAGTAGCCTAAGACAATCAAAAGCAACTATTCTGCCTGAGCAGCTGGCTTATGGTGGTGTGAGTCCTCTGGCAGAAAGCTCAAAGCGCCATTCAGATCTCTGTTCTGAGTTATCCAATGGGGACATGCACTGGCACCCATCCTATTCACTGTCAACCATAGAGTGTAGTTCAGGTGTAACAAGATTCTGTTCTTGGCAGTGCACTACGTGAACCGAAATGCTGTTTCCCCAGTGACGGCCAAACAAGGTTTTATAAACCCAGTAATAGGTGGAGTTACAGTGAGCTGTCAGTCGCTGACCTATTTTAACCAATCAAAAGGTCTTGCTAACCACAACATAGCATTAGGTTGTCACAGTATGGCTGAAGCATAAAAGGTGAATTTGTGAACTGTTCAGTAATTGGGCTCGTCTGGATTCTGGAAATATGGTTAATTATGGAATGGAATTCAGGAAATTCATCATTCCCGTAGTCTAAGACATCTGGTCCATCATGTTTAGCAAAAATTAGTGGTATTCGTGAACTCTGTCTTCTCTGCAACATTCAAGATGCTGGCTAATCTGTTTGTACACCACTTTTTACATCTGCTTTTCCAAAAGTATGTTCAAAGTAAAATCATCTTGAAAGATTTAAAGTCTTTTGTTTCAGCTTGTATTAGGCATTCAGCAGCATGTACGGCCTACAAGTCCCCTCCTCGGCCCAGCAGCTGTCAAGGATGATTGGACAAAGTGAATGATCTGAGATGCTTTCAAGAGGCATAGATTATTTTGAAAAAGAATATATAAAATATTTTTTTTGTATAAAATATACGTTTGTCTACATATCGTTTGGTCTGTTTTGATGTAGTGCTGCTGCTTGCACAGCGATTCATGTGCTTGTGTGAACCACAGTAAAGTTGTGGTTCACATATGAATCACTGACAGACTGACAAAATTAGTGTCAGTAGAAGCGCTTGTGTACTACTGTGTGGACTGTGCCAGCACTACCAGCTGTCTTGTAGTACTGTGTGGCCTGTCATATCAGCATGAGCTAGCCCTCCTGTAGCACTGTGTGGCCTGTAGTATTTGTGGTAACACTCTTATATTATTGTGTGACTTTTAGGATCAACACCGGCCACCTGTCCTCCCGGCCCTTTGTGGCTTGTAGATATTAGCACTAATGACTCCTGAGGCACAATTAGCCCTTCCAAATTGGTGGAAGAAAAAACCCCAACAGGACGCATTATTTGCATTATATTCCTTGGTTAATGTTGTATCATCTTATTCACCGCAAAAAGTAATTTTGTGGTCCTTTATCGTAAAAAACAAACCCCCACGTCTTCCCGATGTCCCTCCCTGAACTGCCCACATATCAGTGCCACACTAGGGGCAGCCTCCATTCTCTTGGCTTCCTCACAGATGGAAACCTTCAACTAATGAAAGCCAAGAAATTATCACATTTTATGGCTCCTTGCCCTGAGAACTGCAGCAGAAGAATCAATCTAACAGAAGTCTTTAGTTTGGTAGGTACATTAGTTCTATGACTCACTCCGGCAGCCTTTTGTCCGAAAGATAATTCAGGATATCAGACAGTTTTAGGCGACTAATAATTACATTAGCTACATAACTTACAAAAGAGAATATAATTATATTGCTTCAAAGGCATTCGACTTTTAATCAAATAAATTAATAGTTTTAAGTTCACACAACTAAATGGTGGTTAAAAGTTGGCAGACAGCACTGAAGGTTAATAAGATGCAACATATTTATTGGGACAATCATAACAGTATAGTCGATAGCTTATAAAATACAAACCAGGTAAAATAATGAATTAAAATGTTTGAATATGAGAGGACTGCTTAACTGCCTCCTTTATTTATCCATTATGCATTTTTTCCTATTGATTTTATGATTCTTAGTTGCAATATTTCTTGGGTTCCCTGTAGTTTCTTAATATGAGTATATTGATTCTGCAAGGAGATGCAATATTTAACTGGTAACACTTTAGGATGTGTCCTGGACTAACATGTATAAATTCTTGATATCCTCAAATGAAATAATACAATATTAATACTACTGTTCGCCCTGAAGCATTGCATTTCTGTTAGTGAGACTCTACCCTCTAACTGCAACTTTTAAATAAAAAACGTACATCCATGAGGTCACTTTTAAGAACGCTTTCAAGCAGTCCTGTTTGTTTTAATTACTTGTAATGTTTCATTTAAAATGTACCCTTAAAAATTGAACGCTTAATAATAATCTTAAAATGGATTATGCCAGGTTCTGCGCTACATTCCTAATTACTCAACAGGGGCTCATCAGATTGTGGCACTATAATGGTAGCCTAGTTTCATATTTCCAGATATCTCATAAATGTTGTATCTTTCCCTTTTATTAACATGTCCCATTTATTTAGCATGTAGAATCTTACCTTCTGAAGGCACTCTTGAAATGAAACATGTGACCTTGAAACATAACATGAAAACTACAGGTACATGTAGTACATATTGAAGGTGTCTTTGTGCTGTCTTAAGACAACCAAGGTAGGTAGGAAGGTCTAATCTCTGACATAACTGTTTTTTTTTTTTTTTTTTTTTTTTAATGAAACCTATGTTTTATGGTGCATTGGCAGCAAGTGACTAGGTGGTGAGTAGAAGAAAACGGCCAAAGGCCTTTTATTACTCCCTTTTGGGGACAACAATAAAAAAACACCATAAAACGCAGGTCCAAAAGATACAGGTCCAAAAAAGGATTGTCACCAAAAACTAGCACAGCCCAACACAATACGGCACAATGCTTTTCTGTGTGTTCCTTGTAAAGCTATACTGCTTTTCTGTTGCATACCTTGTGACAATTATTTTCCTGCCAGAACAACAAAAACTTGTTTGCGACATCTGGAAAGGTAGAATTTCTAGACAGAAAACAGAAGGGGTAAACTAATCTCTGAGAGATAAGTCATAAACAGAAATGTGAGAATTCTAATCCAGGGCGACGCAGCTGGGTAAAAGCAGGCGCGTAATTGTGATTAACGCGCGACACAGGCAACATCCACAAGCGCGGGTCCAAGGCCGTCTGATGAAAGCCGCCGCTTGTACCATCACAAGTAAAACCCCGGTGGCTTGCACAGGTTGGCTGATTAGAAGCCAAACGGACCGGTGCAGCTACGCCGCGAGTGGATGTGGGCCTCAAAGAAGACAGCGTTCTGGGGTTTTCGGTGTTTGTACTGAAATGCCTGTGAGTTTCAGTCGTTTACTCTGGTTTTGTGTGGGAGGAAAAAAAAACTCTAAGGCCTGGAACTCTGCCAAGGATGTTTTTTTTTTTTTTTTTTGTTCACCTTCTGGCTCATGGGAACTGTGGATAAATTGCTCTTTAAAGGTACATGGCAGACTTCAGACAGAGTGAATTTGTTGTTTTTAGGTAGGATTCACAGAAGCTTGGGGAAATAATGCTACTTTTGTCTAGCCTTGATATATAATTTTGATTGTACACTGTTAGTTGGTTATATTCCTTTTTGGGTATAAGAAGTGGTGCAGTCGACGGTGTGCAAATGTGTACTATACCCATCAAAAAGTCAAGGGTAACTCAATGAACCCAAAAAGTCAACACAATTATGTTTTTGATGTTTCTGATGTTTTTGTGCTCGACATAAGTGTGTTTGAGGAGTTTTATAGTGTGTTCCTTGTATGTTTCCACATTCTGATGAAGGTCTCACACGAAAACGCCAATGAATGTAAATGTGTGATTTTTTTTTTTTTTTCTTTCAGTGCAGACTTCCTGTGTTACTTTCTTGTGTTTGTCTGCTTTGTACCTGCAGCAAAATATATCAGGTCTGCACATATCTCCTATCTCCTTTGTATATGAGTAGGCCTTCTAAAAGCCCCCAAAACCACTCAGGATGATTCCATGCCACACAACACTGCGTCTTTTCAGCGCCGCGACCTTACCACAGTCCGAGGCTACTGTAATTCTGCCTCTCCGCCTGAAGAAAAACCTACTATTCAGTGCGCTCCATTACCATCATTCACGGCGCGGTGTCATTATAACGGCAAGGAGACCAGCCAGTGGGAAAATAGAGCGATGGTTCCCATGGTAATGACGGAAAGAGAGCTTCCTAGATAATGCGTGTAACCTGAGGTTTGTTTAGGCCCCGCTCTGCAGGTAAAGCCCTTCCCCCAGCATGAGGGGGTAACAGCGGGCCCCCTAATCCCTCCATAATTACTCATCTTAAAGCCTGTTTGCCTAGCCGTAATTCACCCTTCCCCGGCTCTCGCCTTCTCCTTAGCTTCTGGAGAGTGCTACTTTAAGCACATCTGTAGTCCTGGATGGTTCGGCTCGAGGATGAGGGGGAGGGCGAGTGCAAAAGTCCTCTTGTTCCTGGCGTGATCATTTAATGATGAGCAGGAGACTTCTATGGAGTTTGCTGCAAGCTTTCTTACATTGGGTGTGAGGCTCACACTTTCAGCCAAAGTCTCCACTCTAATGCTAACATACATACTATATGAGGTGTGGCTGTTAAAGAATGAGACGAATGAGAAGAAGTTTCTACAGATTCCGTAGCCGTTTTGTTCAGTTTCAGCAAAAATTTCAAATTGATGCATTGCTCGATTTTTGAACAGACCATTTTCACGGAACGCCAGAAAAACACGTCTACTTCAAGCGATACGTAACAGCGAACTGAAGATGCAAGCAGGTTATAACTTTCAGGGGTTGTTTATGCTTTCCAATTGGTCAATTTATACCACATGGTTTGCACATGTGCGCTATGGTTCAACTTGCATAAGCCCAGTCTCATTATTTAATAGCCACACCTTGTATATAGGGGTAGATTTGACAACCATGTGCCCTGGTGTTAGATGAACTGAATGGTCAGAACCAAAACTCATCAAAGGTAAGGAAAATTGCCAAAAATTCAGTCTGGCAATCAGTTCTTGAGGCCTATTGAAGGCAATGGCTTACACTTGGGCTGATTGCAGATCTTCCACAGCTGAGCCTGCCTTTGTGTTAGGCCACAGCTGTTTCTGATCCTGTCACTTCCATAGACTGAGGGAGGGATCAGAAAGACTGACAGCAGGATGGGTGGAGCATTGTACATGCGTTCATCCACTGCCTTGGACTCCTGAGCATACAGTATCCAAGTCCTTAACTTCAACTACAGCAGCATATCTAAAGATGTTTCTGTTGTGCATACTTTCACATTCATGGTTCTTTATTTGTCACATAAACAGAGATACAAAGTAAATCATGCAGTGAAATGAAGGGAATGCTCACCTACTGTGTGAGAATATAATGAAGATAAAATATAGAAAAATAAAATAAATAAAATTACGACTGCAGGATGAAAATATATGTATATTATGTATATTATATTTTGTATGGTATATTTATATGTAGTATATTTTGTACATTACACAAATCTAGTTAATGTATAAATGAAATCTATATGCATACAAATGCACATACCTTTACTATCACCACTACTTCTACTACTAATCATATTATTAATAATAAAAATAATAATCATAATGATAATATTAATAATAATGGTAACAATTGCTGTAGAAATTGTCCAAATACAGTGGAGATGACATCTGAACCAATGGGCTTGTCATCGATCTTGATGTGGAAGTTAATACCCAAAGTAAAGGCTTTATAATAAGTGATGGCTTCATGTTTCCCTCCCAATCATTACACTGCTGTCAGATGCAAACCTTGTAAATCCTCCGTTACAAATGAAAGGACCAGCGGATCCACTGCTGTATAATTACCTGCAGGAGGTGTTGATTGATGGGCAATTGATCTGTGCGCATACAGAGAATGAGTTATGAGGGAGAGCATTTCCATCAGTTTTGAAATGGAATTTTAAAAATGCTAACAGTGTTGTGCAATTGAATTAGGACTCAGTTTATAAGAGGTGGCACGGTGGATGCCAGAGCAGTATAATGGCTGGGGGGATAGGTGTATAGCACAGAGGTTGCAGGTTCAAATCTCTGCCGTTGCACCCCTGAACCCACCTCTTATCGCTTTAGATAAGTGCATTGCCTGAAATTTAGAACATATCAAGCAGGATAACAAAAAATCGTTCCATTACTTCCCTACCTCACTATAAAAATAGGAAAATACCATACTGGTAAAATAAGTTTTGGTGTTGTGAAGGAAAAATACGGTCAGTAACTTGCTCTACTTGCCTGATTGGAGGGAATGTGTAGGAATGCCCCTAACATGTTAAAACAACAGAACAACTTAATCTGGCATGGATTTATGCAGACAGTATTCAGAGACAAAGATCTATGTGTAAGTAAACAGGAACAGAAAACCAACAAATTACTTTAAAGTATATGTAGCTGTGTCTCAAGCCATTATTGTTCTCTTTTTAGTCCCATGAATCTTCACAGTAGGTAGCTGTATATTAAATATGCAGTATGAGCCGTGCTGTTTCCAGGATTGTAGTGGTGATGGAGAATGCTTCAGCTCGGGCTTCAGTATTGGTATGATAAAGCTTCAGTATCATCTCCTCCACTCACCACCACAGAGAACCTGGCTGGCTGCCTGTGTTTCACTAATCGTTTGAAATGACCAATCGTTGAGATTTGACTTCTGGGCAGGCACGCATGGTTCCAGACAGTTAAACAGAACAAAGCCGCAATATTTTTTTACTCAGTCATATACGCAATATGTATGAGCGTGTGGTTTTTGAAATATTGTTAGACGACATGGTCAGCCCCTGCCCACTGGCAAATCATTCCCTGTACAGTATCCCGTTAAACTGAGCTCCCTATAACAAATGGTTTGGTCTGAATATGCATATCATGACCAATTTTTTTTTTTTTTTTTTTTTTTATGAGTAGCCAAGTACTCAGGTTGTGTAAACTGTTGTATGTGTGCATTTTATTTTGGTGGTTTGTGTTGGTGCTCCGGTAACATATTGTCAGCCTCAGTATTGTATGAGCTCTAGTTCTCCTGGTTCCGTGTTCTAACTGTAAGGTCCATATCAGCCAGTGGCATGGGAGGGATTTGCATTATATATGGCTGTTTCCAGGGTCACCGTATCAAAATCAAACAAATGAGCACACATACACTTCAGCTTGCATGACCAACGGAAAGATGTGAAAGCATGGGGAAGGAACACAAGGCCAATACCCACGAACAAACATATTGAAACGTGGGAAGAATTGCTCTGGAGTAGCTCTCATTTGGTGTCTGAGAAATACAATGTTGAAAGTTTGGCTGAAATGGAGTAATGGTGAAACTTTCCATCATTTTGATATCAATTATTTGCAAAGATTGGATTTCTTACATCTATATGTGAGTAACATGTTTGTTGAGACTGTAAATGTAGTACTCATTGTTATTATACAAAGCCTATAGCTAAAGCCAATTTTAAGGTGAATAATGAACTGGTGCTTTCGTGTGTATTCAATCTCTTACCTCTTGGAATCAATTAAAAGATTTTCATCAGCTAAGTCTCTGTTAGCATATGATAGCCCTCACCCATTTTTGCGGCCTCAGAAAGCCACTCTCCGCCATTAAGGCAGGCTATCCCTCTCTTCTGTGCTGTTGGTTATCGAGCCCTGCCACCGTAACAGTGACACATAAGGTCTGAATGATATCCGCCAACAAGCCGAGACTCCACTGACCCACGGATGCCACCCGATCTGTGAAACGCTGTCATAATATTTTTTTCGCCATGAAATATTTATCAGTTCCCATTTGACGCAATGGCAGCCTTCGGGGACAGGAGAAAACGAGGCGACTCTGGTGGAGAGAGGACAGGGATTTATGGGCTCCTCCATACACATGGAGCTCAGGTGGCAGTGAGTATTATCCAGCTTGCCTAATGCCGTCCTTGCAGAGAGTCAAAGGTACGTTTGACAGTCAACGGCCCATAAGGCCAAGCGGCCCGTAGTATAGAATTAAAGGGTTCAGCATGTAAATCGTATTCAAACACAAGTTTTAGGAATAACTGTGAGGTGTAATAGAATTGCTTTCATTGTTTTTTTAGATGTTACTTTAAACATACTTAACGAAGCAAAATCTGTTCTTTTTAATCGCAAAAGAAAATAAGTAATTGCTTGTCACATGTTTGTTTATGGTAGATTCAACAGTGTGTCGATGCTTTTTGTTGACCGAGAGCCAGCTTACCCCTGCCACATGTAATGACCAAATCATGTACAAATTCAGCATGTACCCTCAAGCCATCACTCAAATTTCAGAAATTGTAACCATAGCAGTACAGAAGCAGGGCCAATTATGGCACGATGTATGAATAATAAGCTTGTCATCACAAGTTAATGTTACGAGCAGGTGGAAAGAAAGCGTCAAGACAAAACAGAGAAATTCTTACAGTACCAGCATCATGTTATCTCTAATTTTACAGAAGCATTTTTCAGCGCTAATATTTAATTGACACTGTGATTAACGAATTGTCTTTTTACACCTCAACTTTTCATTTTCATTAACTTAAAAGAGGTATTTGTTATATTTGCCAACTCAGTCACACAAGGTCTAAAATGTTCTCTCAGTGAAGATATTGGGCAAACATGAGTGAAGAGGACATTAAATACCAGCGTAATGGTAACCATTTATAGTTCTCTTTCCACAGTTCAGTTTATTAGTAATCATAGCTCAAACCTGAGAAAACACATACGCATTATTTTAACAGTGTTCGTCATTAATATTTTAAAATCTTTATTTTACCTCAGTGTGAGCACAGTCCCTTAGCTCCAGAGCTGGGTGGGAATGATTTACACTGTTATGTGTGGCCTCCATGATTTTATGAATCTTTAAATTTACTAATAATTGAAAATCTGTTTTAGTTTGGGACTACATTCAACAAATGCTTGCTCTTTTTTCCAGAAGAATTACCTTTAATGGAAGACATTACAATCATGAACTGTACTAGCCAGCTGTGGTCTCAGCTTGAGACGGTATGTGCATCAAATAGTCCAAAATATTTTGAAAAATAACTGGTTCCAGAAACAGTTATGAATAATGACACAGAGTGTAAGGCCACCCAACTACCCAGCTCTGACATAGCCAAAATATGTATCTCTGCATTACATTGCCAAGTGCACCTTACCTCCGGTCGTAAGGTAACGGGACCCGACAGCCAACGGTGGTGACAGTGACACGCATAAGACCCAAAGATGCAGTGGAGAGGTGAGGATTATTTACAAGCCAAGTACAGGAAAGTGCAAAAAAAATCTCAGCAAGGAATAGACTCTACAAAAACAAAATATATACAAAAATATTTGCATTCTCTAAAGCACAAACCCAGCCCAAAGGTTTTAAATGCCATGGGCAGCTTACAGCTACTGTCTCTACAGCTGCCTTTTCCCACACTGGCTTAAATAGCTGACCCCAACCTACACCATTAACTAGGCCATACCACCTTAAATACATGGTAGAGCCGGAAAAAAAGAAATAAAAAACTGTAAACAAAACAAAGTGACTCAACAGTTTACATACACTGGAGAAAGGAAAAGAGAATGAGCATATTTAAAGTAAAAAAATAAAATAAAATTATTAATTAAATAGCAACACCAAAGCTACCAATAGCTCAATGTAACCCAGCTCAATTAAAAAAAAATATATTTGTTTATGCCAAATTTTCAACTCCAAGCAAATGTATGGAGTTTATTGTGTCGGTTCACTTATGTTGAGTACAGCAATTCATATCACAGCACATGTCACCTTCAGAGTCTACACAACAAGAAGCTAGTATTTAGGTGATCAATTGAGATGATAATTGTACCATAGTGGGGTAATCAATAGTCTATAGGGACCTCGCAGTCTGGAGAGGTGGAAACCCCAGCTTAAAGAGAAGGCAGCACTTTGTACAAGTCCTAGTTAGGATGATGAGGTACTTATAAGGAATCTTAGGCCTCTAATGGTGACTGCCACCCATTATATCCACCAGCACTGATGACTAAGCAAACAAGCCATACATTCGATTAGCCAATCAGAAAGCTGGGATTGATACAGCACAGGAAAAGGGACAGTGGTGTGGGGTGATGGGAACTCTGTGGCTCTCTGTCAGAGTAGTGCCCTCTCAAAGCCTATCGCCGCACTCTGTGGCAGACTGCAAATATCCAACAATGCTGAAATAGCTGGAATACTGAACCGGATCCCCACCTATGTGATGGTAAACCACGCAAGTGCATTTTTATGTGGAAACCAAGATGACCATGACACATGAAAATTTGATACAGATATATTTTATTTTATGTATTGAATGGTCGTTGTTCCAGGTTTAAATTGTCTCTTGTGCAAAAACAGTATGTTCAGAACGGAAAATGACGAGGCAAGCAGTCCGTTATGGACATCAAAATGAAAAACTCTGAAGTTGTTACTTGCAAGAATGTGGAACCAGACGGAGACCCTACAATTGCAGAGAGGGAATTTAAGCAGGAAAACTTAACCTCAGGAGGTGGGATCGTACATGTCACATTAATTATTATAGCAATGTTCACTGATATAGCCAGCTAAACAGATTTAATATCATAATCTTAAGATAAAATCATAATATGACATGGATTGACACAAAGTCATGTTTTTAAGAGTCAGCTAGCCATTTATTTTGGTCGCTAACTTTATCAACCAGGAATCATATTTATATATTTATGTCACTATTTAATATGTGTATGGAAGGATCGTAATCTATCACTACCTTTTAGTTCTGGCTGTGTTTAAAGGGATGCACAGCATGAACCACAAAAAAAATATGGTTTCCTGTTTTATATGTTTAATTTTTATCTGCATAAATAATTGCAGATATTTAATATTCCATTTGCGTGTTTTGGAAACATCTTTTGTGCTAAGAACACACATTTTAGGGGGAATCTTAGTCGAAGTAATTAAAATGGAAAAATAAGATTAAAATTCTTGCTGAGCAACAGATCTTCCCACGAAGCAGCGGCCTCTCTCTCTTCTCTTTCGCACTCTTTCACTCCGCTGAATGACGCATGACTCAGTAAAGAGGAGATTGTTTCATGCATTTGTAAAGACGCGCAAGAAGCATTAAACAGGGCTCTCAGAACATTACCCGGCTTAATTGCACAGGAAGGCTTTTCTGAGCAGGCCAGCCCCGAACAGGGGGAGCCGTAATGGCCCCGCTTTTAAGAAACGCCCGCCGGTCGTTCGCGAATTTCACAGAGGGTCCCCCGAGATCTGAAGCGAGAGCAGCTCTTTGTGCCGCGACCCGATTCGCCCACGGAGCGGTTCCCGGCCTCGTCCGTTTTATCGCTGCAGTCAGCGGGCATGGCAGATCATAAGACCTGCTTCCGTGGTGGCGGGAGAGCCGCAGGACTGAGAGGAGTGTCATGTGATTCAGAGGCATCAGCTAATTGTTTGATGCTCTCCATTACCAGCACTGTGATACTTGCTCACCCAACAGCAGAAACAAATAAGCCTCATGAAAGAACACCGTTAAGGGCTTTCGCTTTGCGGCTTACACTTTCAAACTTTCACGAATATATTACGGTTGTTATTGTGGTTGTTTTTATTATTGTTTTTTATTCATGTCGTTACTGTTATTGTTGTCTTTTTTGCCGATAATTATGATTGTTTTCGTTGTTGTTATCATCATAATTTTGTGTCCCCAGTTAAGAATCAAAATCATCTCACAGAACATGTTTGTGGTGTAGCTGTTGGTCTGCCCATTCACTAAGACCAGGTGAGTTCACTAGTTAGCTCATCTACCTGGCCAAAGAGCTGTGCTGATTAGAATCAGCTAGTTAGAATAGTGCATGGGTGGAACAAATACGTGGTAGGACTTACACTTTCTGAAGCCAGAGTTGTCCACCTCTGTTGGTCCTGCAGCTGGGAGCTGAAAATCCCAACAGTGATGTCACGTGTAATGGCCTCTGTCCCGCTTTCACTGAATAAGAATTGGCTCGCTGGGGAAAGCAGTTGATAAGGCAGTTAAATTCATCACTCTCCAAAAACCTCGTCTTGATGGTTGGGCACATACGAGTCTGGGAACTGAACATATGTTGACTCTGCCCTCCTACTACAGCATAGGAAACACCCTTCGTGATTGCTGTAGCATGTGAAGTGTGGATAATAGTAACACATACTGTGTTACACAAAACTGGAGCAAATCTTGCTGAAGTAAATCTAATTGTGGGAGCCTGAAGAGAAAACAGTCTCATGAACTGTTACATTCCTTACCAGAAACTTTACTGGGAGAGTGTATGGGGTCCAGCCTATATACAGAGAGAACACAACTTTACAACGAACACAGAAATGTCATCTGTCAGATTTTTTATGAGAATTGGACAGGAACACATTTGCACGCTGGCCCTTGTATTCACAGTCAAAAGCTGTCATCACCAGTGGCTGAAAGTTTGCCATGGCTAAACATAATTGTTGTTGGTTCATGTGTGCATGGGTTACCATGGCAATAGCTCCATCAGCCAACAGGTTACCAGTGGTTACAGGTGAGAGATGAGCCTCCCCTCAGATCAGTGTAAAATGGCCCCTGACTCTCAGGACTGCATGTGTTTCAGATGCAGCACAAGAATGTGGGGACAGGTTAGATAGTGGTAAATGTGGAGCCCAATTAATCATTCAATGACTTCATGACTTAATTTAAAAACAATATCAAAAATTATTATTACCTTTTTTGGGATGCCGGGTGGTTCATCCAGTAAGACTTTTTTTGGGAAGCAAGCACAAGCCCTGCAAAAAGGTGAATCCCAGGTGCACCAGGCTACTCCATGCTATACTGTAAAACACAGAGGACTGCTGAATAAACTAAAGTTGCTTCAGTTAAAAAAAATGAAAATAAAAAAGATGAAAATTAAATATGAAGAGACTGTTGTTCTGTAAGCAAAACATGAACCCTGGAGGTCCGTTTTGGAAAGGCAACAGCTAGCCCAGTTTCACTGGAAACTGAAGGTAAGCCGGCCAAGATCTGTTGGACTCGTGACTCTCTAGCGGCCATGCCTGGTCAGGCAGGGTGCCTGCAGCTGCTTGTTCGATCTGAGAACATGCTGGCTTGTAATCAGTATGTGGTGGCATTTTGGTTGTATGTAAAGAAGTGAGGGTTGTTGTCATGTGATCTTAGTCTGTGGCCACCTCCTGAAGTCAGCAGGTGGGGTTGCTGTGGGAGATCAACTATGTTTTGTTTAGGTGTGGAAAAAATTTAAATTATCTAATGTGGGAGTTAATTAAAACAAACAAAAACATATTATTGTACTATGAGACTGACAGAGTTGACTCAACGCAACTTCTCTGGCTTAAACTGCTTTGTCATAAACCGATCATGTGATTTGTAAGATCCTTCACCAGAAAAACTAGAGACAGCAAAAGGAGCCAACCCCAAATAAGTATGTCATAGAAATGTACGATAAGCACAGAAACATCAAGAAACAGGTTCTAATGTGTTTTATCAAGCCCTGAACGCTGAACAGCTTGCGATGTGCCATGATGCCATTCATCACCATTGTGTCATCCTGATTATCATTTAGCTATGAATCGAGAATGCTTCTCTTTTGAGGTCATTGTGGCTATTTCTGTGCAGTGCAGTGGACAATATGTAGCTGCAGGACTGGACTGTTTCACTGTCACTGGCACTGCAGGTGATAATAGACACTGTGGGTGATTCCTTCTTGTTTGCTCTCTGACTGTCTTGTAGCAATTACTCTAGGGATGTTTGCAACCTGTAAAAACAACCAAATTCATTCGTATGAGATTTAAAATCCATTTAAGGTAAGATAACACTTTATTCATCCCGAAGGAAATTATGTTGCCAAGGATGCTCAGGTATGCAAGTACACAAAGTCAAACTCAAAACAGATACAGTGCAAATTACAAGTTGAAAGATACAAGAAACAGTGCAAATTTTAAATGAAAAATTACAAGTTGCGATTCAAAAAACAGAGCAAGTTACAATTCGCCAATACAATAAACTGTCACCTTAAATGCAATTAAGAAACACACGTGCATGCAAGAAAAATAAAATACATTCGCAAATTTAAATGAACACTGTTGTTCATGGTAATCTATATTAGTTTAACTTATTAAAATCTTATGAGATGCTTGATGTCCTGACAAAACACACCCAAGGAGGTAGCAATTCACGTCATGGATCAGGAGTATCCTCAGTCCTGATATCCTAACTAAGCCCATGGTTTTGTACCTGGACACAAAGGTTGTTATTTCTACATAACATTGAATCAGCGCTGAAAAATGCAGCATTACCTGTCTCTTAAGTCCCATTCTAATATCCCGACTCAACCTGTTACATGGAAACAGAAACGGTTGTTTGTACATATAACAAGGAATCGGGGCTTGAAAATGTAACCTTACCTGTTTGTCGTTATTTCTACTGTTATTTCCCTTCTTAATATCCCAGGTAAGCCCATGGTTGGTTACCTGGAAATACCTGGATGGTCGTTTCAACATAATGACATCGAATCAGAGCAGGAGAATGCGACATTGGCTGTTCCTTTTTAGGGTTCCTTGTGGTATTGTGATGTTTCTTCCTAATGTCCATACGAGGACTGTTTGTTGCATAGGAACAGAGATAGTTGTTTTGATATGAAGAAGGGGATTGACAGGAGAAGTAATGTTGAGGAAAACTGACTAAATTTGGGGTCTTTTACTTTTTTGAGCTAAGACAAGTCTGATGTCTTTTACTGATTTTTGATGAAATACTCTTTTGCCATTTATTCGCTGAGAAACATTTCTGTCATATTTTCTTTTTCTATCATAAACAGGGAAAGGACAGGATTTTCTATAATTTTAAGAGGAAACTGAGTTCGGGGGCATGCCATGTTTTTTTTTTTCTCTTGCGATAAGACTATAATAATTTCTTTTCCTGATTTTTTGATGAAATACTGTATTGCCATTTATTCCCCTCTGAAAATTTGTGATGACTTTTTCCATCATAATTATTGAATGCTCATGATTTTCTTTTATTTCAAGATTATTATCTCATGACTGCAGTCTTGCCTCCAAAACATGAAAAAGTAGGATGTCTCCTGTTCTCCATAGTGAGTTGGCTGTAAAAGGTGGTCTGCCCAGGAAAATATATGTGGGCTCAATGTGGGTAGACTAGGAATGGACCTGTAAACGAGGCCCGGTTGGGCAGCCCTGAAAGTTGGCTTTAACTGGGGCCAAGGTGGGCTGTCCAGGGAAATGCATGTGGGCTGAATGTGGGCGATGAGGAATTCTCGTTTATTTGGCTGTAAAATGGGCCCAGTTGGACTGCCCTGAAATGCTTCATAACTGGGCCGGAACAAGAGCCCAGGTGGACTGCCCAGAAAACCTTCCCTTTCCAAGAGAAGTAAATGTGTGGAAAAATACCATGCCTCCTATATTTTTCCTCTTAATGTGAATAAAAGTTGTGCATTTATGAATTATGGTCGAAAAAGTCATCATAAAGGTTTACAAGGGAAATCAGTGGGAAACGTGTATTTCACCAAAAATCAAGACATGAGATTTAAGTCTTACCTTCAAGAAGTGTGGAAAATAGGAAATGTGAATGTGATAATCATGATGCATTCACAAATTATAAAAGAAAAAGTTGTAGCAGAGGCAAACATCAAAACTTTGCTGCGATTACATCTTGGATTTATGAAATTTACGAGTAATGGGTGCAATTGATATTGCAACAAGGGCGTAGTAGGCGGATGAGTATAAGTATGTAAATTGTAACAATTTCAATTCAATAAAAGTGCAACTGATTTGCGAAGTGCAAATAACACTTTGTGTAAATGAGATCTATATGTTTTGAAAAATATCTGTTTTTTTTTCCTTAATAATAGTACATGAGCCTCATGAACCCCCCATGCAAGAAAAAGTTGTCTGGAATTATTGCAATTTGCGAGAATGAGATCTATATGTATTGCTGAAAATCCAAAAAAGACATAAGACTATAGTCTTACCTCCAAAAGTCACAAAAATGGGTTGACAGAAAATATTTGATTTTCTTCCTATTATTGATAGTAAATGAGCTATATAAACCCCCCATGCAAGAAAAAGTTGTCTGAAATGATTGGAATTTGCTTCAATGAGATCTACGTTTTGCTGAAAATCCAAAAAAGACATTTTCTGTCAAAAAAAAATGGATTGACAGAAAAATATTTGATTTTTTTCCTTTAAATAACAGTAAATGAGCTACATGAACCCCCCATGCAAGAAAAAGTTTTCTGGAAAAATCTAGAAAAGACATAAGACTATATAGCCTTACGTCCAAAACGTGGGAAAAATGGGTTGACACCAAAATATTTGACTTTTTGGCTCTAAATGATAGAAAATCAACTACATTCTTCAGCCATGCAACCAAAAGTTATCTGACATGGTTTTAAAGTAAGTAAATGACAAGAAATTGTAGCGTTACCTCCAAAAAGTGGAAAAATGGGTTGACACACAAATAATTGAGTTTTTGGCTCTAAATGGACTTAAATCTGCCATATTCCATACTTGGGTGAGTGAAACTTGTCAGAAATGGTGTAAAAGTATTTAAAACATGACACATGTATTTTTCGGAAAATCTAGAAAAGACATAAGACTATAGCCTTACGTCCAAAACATGGAAAAATGGGTTGACACCAAAATATTTGACTTTTTGGCGGTAAATGATAGAAAATCAACTACATTCTTCAGGGAAGCTACCAAACGTCATCTGACATGGTTGTAAAGTAAGTAAATGACAAGAAATTGTAGCGTTAGCTGCAAAAAGTGGAAAAATGGGTTGACACACAAATAATTGAGTTTTTGGCTCTAAATGGACTTAAATCTGCAATATTCCATACTTGGGGGAGTGAAACTTGTCAGAAATGGTGTAAAAGTATTTAAACGCGACACATGTATTTTTTAAAAAATCTAGAAAAGACATAAGACTATAGCCTTACGTCCAAAACGTGGAAAAATGGGTTGACACCAAAATATTTGACTTTTTGGCGGGAAATGATACAAAATCAACTGCATTCTTCAGCCACGCTAACAGACGTTGTCTGACATGGTTTAAAGTAAGTAAATCACACGAAATTGTAGCGTTACCTCCAAAAAGTGGAAAAATGGGTTGACACACAAATAATTGAGTTTTTGGCTCTAAATGGACTTAAATCTGCCATATTCCATACTTGGGCGAGTGAAACTTGTCACAAATGGTGTAAAAGTATTTAAACGCGACACATGTATTTTTCAGAAAATGTAGAAAAGACATAAGACTATAGCCTTACGTCCAAAACGTGGAAAAATGGGTTGACACCAAAATATTTGACTTTTTGGCGGTAAATGATAGAAAATCAACTACATTCTTCAGGCACGCAATCAAAAGTTGTCTGACATGGTTTTAAAGTAAGTAAATGACAAGAAATTGTAGCGTTACCTCCAAAAAGTGGAAAATTGGGTTGACACACAAATAATTGAGTTTTTGGCTCTAAATGGACTTAAATCTGCCATATTCCATACTTGGGCGAGTGAAACTTGTCAGAAATTTTGTAAAAGTATTTAAACGCGACACATGTATTTTTTAGAAAATCTAGAAAAGACATAAGACTATAGCCTTACGTCCAAAACGTGGAAAAATGGGTTGACACCAAAATATTTGACTTTTTGGCGGTAAATGATAGAAAATCAACTACATTCTTCAGGGACGCTACCAAACGTCATCTGACATGGTTGTAAAGTAAGTAAATGACAAGAAATTGTAGCGTTAGCTGCAAAAGTGGAAAATGGGTTGACACACAAATAATTGAGTTTTGGCTCTAAATGGACTTAAATCTGCAATATTCCATACTTGGGGGAGTGAAACTTGTCAGAAATGGTGTAAAAGTATTTAAAACATGACACATGTATTTTTCGGAAAATCTAGAAAAGACATAAGACTATAGCCTTACGTCCAAAACGTGAAAATGGGTTGACACCAAAATATTTGACTTTTGGCGGTAAAGATAGAAAATCAACTACATTCTTCAGGCACGCTATCAAAAGTTGTCTGACATGGTTTAAAGTAAGTAAATCACACGAAATTGTAGCTGTTACCTCCAAAAAGTGGAAAAATGGGTTGACACACAAATAATTGAGTTTTGGCTCTAAATGGACATAAACTGCCATATTCCACATTTCGCGAGTAAAACTTGTCAGAAATGGTGTAAAAGTATTTAGGCGCGACATGTGTATTTTTCGAAAAAATCTAGAAACGACATAAGACTATAGCCTTACGTCCAAAACGTGGAAAAATGGGTTGACACCAAAATATTTGACTTTTTGGCGGTAAAAGATAGAAAATCAACTACATTCTTCAGGCACACTATCAAAAGTTGTCTGACATGGTTTTAAAGTAAGTAAATGACAAGAAATTGTAGCGTTACCTCCAAAAAGTGGAAAAATAGGATGACTCACAAATAATTGAGTTTTTGACTCTAAATGGACTTAAATCTGCCATATTCCATACTTGGGCGAGTGAAACTTGTCAGAAATGGTGTAAAAGTATTTAAACGCGACACATGTATTTTTTACAAAATCTAGAAAAGACATAAGACTATAGCCTTACGTCCAAAACGTGGAAAAATGGGTTGACACCAAAATATTTGACTTTTTAAGGTAAATGATAGAAAATCAACTACATTCTTCAGGCACGCAATCCAAAGTTGTCTGACATGGTTTTAAAGTAAGTAAATGACAAGAAATTGTAGCGTTACCTCCAAAAAGTGGAAAATTGGGTTGACACACAAATAATTGAGTTTTTGGCTCTAAATGGACTTAAATCTGCCATATTCCATACTTGGGCGAGTGAAACTTGTCAGAAATTTTGTAAAAGTATTTAAACGCGACACATGTATTTTTTACAAAATCTAGAAAAGACATAAGACTATAGCCTTACGTCCAAAACATGGAAAAATGGGTTGACACCAAAATATTTGACTTTTTGGCGGGAAATGATAGAAAATCAACTACATTCTTCAGGGACGCTACCAAACGTCATCTGACATGGTTGTAAAGTAAGTAAATGACAAGAAATTGTAGCGTTAGCTCCAAAAAGCGGAAAAATGGGTTGACACACAAATAATTGAGTTTTTGGCTCTAAATGGACTTAAATCTGCCATATTCCATACTTGGGGGTGTGAAACTTTTCAGAAATGGTGTAAAAGTATTTAAACGCGACACATGTATTTTTCGGAAAATTTAGAAAAGACATAAGACTATAGCCTTACGTCCAAAACGTGGAAAAATGGGTTGACACC
Organism: Albula goreensis; assembly: GCA_022829145.1. Taxonomy (NCBI): domain Eukaryota; kingdom Metazoa; phylum Chordata; class Actinopteri; order Albuliformes; family Albulidae; genus Albula; species Albula goreensis. Next base: position 4,464,132 of record CM040758.1, read on the forward strand.
AAAATATTTGACTTTTTGGCGGGAAATGATAGAAAATCAACTACAATCTCCAGGCACGCTACCAAAAGTTGTCTGACATGGTTTTAAAGTAAGTAAATGACAAGAAATTGTAGCGCGTTACCTCCAAAAGTGGAAAAATAGGATGACTCACAAATAATTGAGTTTTTGACTCTAAATGGACTTAAATCTGCCATATTCCATACTTGGGCGAGTGAAAGTTGTCAGAAATGGTGTAAAAGTATTTAGGCGCGACATGTGTATTTTTCGGAAAATCTAGAAAAGACATAAGACTATAGCCTCACGTCCAAAACGTGGAAAAATGGGTTGACACCAAAATATTTGACTTTTTGGCGGTAAAAGATAGAAAATCAACTACATTCTTCAGGGACGCTACCAAACGTCATCTGACATGGTTGTAAAGTAAGTAAATGACAAGAAATTGTAGCGTTAGCTGCAAAAAGTGGAAAAATGGGTTGACACACAAATAATTGAGTTTTTGGCTCTAAATGGACTTAAATCTGCAATATTCCATACTTGGGGGAGTGAAACTTGTTAGAAATTTTGTAAAAGTATTTAAACGCGACACATGTATTTTTTAGAAAATCTAGAAAAGACATAAGACTATAGCCTCACGTCCAAAACGTGGAAAAATGGGTTGACACCAAAATATTTGACTTTTTGGCGGAAAATGATAGAAAATCAACTACATTCTTCAGGCACGCCACCAAACGTCGTCTGACATGGTTGTAAAGTTAGTAAATGACAAGAAATTGTAGCGTTACCTCCAAAAACTGTAAAATTGGGTTGACACACAAATAATTGAGTTTTTGGCTCTAAATGGACTTAAATCTGCCATATTCCATACTTGGGCGAGTGAAACTTGTCACAAATGGTGTAAAAGTATGTAAACGCGACATATGTATTTTTCGGAAAATCTAGAAAAGACATAAGACTATAGCCTCACGTCCAAAACGTGGAAAAATGGGTTGACACCAAAATATTTGACTTTTTGGCGGGAAATGATACAAAATCAACTGCATTCTTCAGCCACGCTAACAGACGTTGTCTGACATGGTTGTAAAGTAAGTAAATGACAAGAAATTGTAGCGTTAGCTGCAAAAAGTGGAAAAATGGGTTGACACACAAATAATTGAGTTTTGGCTCTAAATGGACTTAAATCTGCAATATTCCATACTTGGGCGGAGTGAAACTTGTCAGAAATGGTGTAAAAGTATTTAAACGCGACACATGTATTTTTTACAAAATCTAGAAAAGACATAAGACTATAGCCTTACGTCCAAAACGTGGAAAAATGGGTTGACACCAAAATATTTGACTTTTTGGCGGGAAATGATACAAAATCAACTGCATTCTTCAGCCACGCTAACAGACGTTGTCTGACATGGTTTAAAGTAAGTAAATCACACGAAATTGTAGCGTTACCTCCAAAAAGTGGAAAAATGGGTTGACACACAAATAATTCAGTTTTTGGCTGTAAATGGACTTAAATCTGCCATATTCCATACTTGGGCGAGTGAAACTTGTCACAAATGGTGTAAAAGTATTTAAACGCGACACATGTATTTTTCAGAAAATGTAGAAAAGACATAAGACTATAGCCTTACGTCCAAAACGTGGAAAATGGGTTGACACCAAAATATTTGACTTTTGGCGGTAAATGATAGAAAATCAACTACATTCTTCAGGCACGCAATCCAAAGTTGTCTGACATGGTTTTAAAGTAAGTAAATGACAAGAAATTGTAGCGTTACCTCCAAAAAGTGGAAAATTGGGTTAACACACAAGTAATTGAGTTTTTGGCTCTAAATGGACTTAAAGCTTCCGTATTCCATACTCGGGCGAGTGAAACTTGTCAGACATGGTGTAAAAGTATGTAAACGCGACACATGTATTTTTACAAAATCTAGAAAAGACATAAGACTATAGCCTTACATCCAAAACGTGGAAAAATGGGTTGACACCAAAATATTTGACTTTTTGGCGGTAAATGATAGAAAATCAACTACATTCTTCAGGGACGCTACCAAACGTCATCTGACATGGTTGTAAAGTAAGTAAATGACAAGAAATTGTAGCGTTAGCTGCAAAAAGTGGAAAAATGGGTTGACACACAAATAATTGAGTTTTTGGCTCTAAATGGACTTAAATCTGCAATATTCCATACTTGGGGGAGTGAAACTTGTCAGAAATGGTGTAAAAGTATTTAAAACATGACACATGTATTTTCGGAAAATCTAGAAAAGACATAAGACTATAGCCTTACGTCCAAAACGTGGAAAAATGGGTTGACACCAAAATATTTGACTTTTTGGCGGTAAAAGATAGAAAATCAACTACATTCTTCAGGCACGCTATCAAAAGTTGTCTGACATGGTTTAAAGTAAGTAAATCACACGAAATTGTAGCGTTACCCAAAAAGTGGAAAATGGGTTGACACACAAATAATTGAGTTTTTGGCTCTAAATGGACATAAAACTGCCATATTCCACATTTGGGCGAGTAAAACTTGTCAGAAATGGTGTAAAAGTATTTAGGCGCGACATGTGTATTTTTCGGAAAATCTAGAAACGACATAAGACTATAGCCTTACGTCCAAAACGTGAAAAATGGGTTGACACCAAAAATATTTGACTTTTTGGCGGTAAATGATAGAAATTCAACTACATTCTTCAGGCACGCAAGCAAAAGTTGTCTGACATGGTTGTAAAGTAAGTAAATGACAAGAAATTGTTTTAGCTCCAAAAAGTTCAAAAATGGGTTGACACACAAATAATTGAGTTTTTGGCTCTAAATGGACTTAAAGCTTCCGTTATTCCATACTCGGGCAGTGAAACTTGTCAGATATGGTGTAAAAGTATGGGACACATGTATTTTTACAAAATCTAGAAAAGACATAAGACTATAGCCTTACGTCCAAAACGTGGAAAAATGGGTTGACACCAAAATATTTGACTTTTTGGCGGGAAATGATAGAAAATCAACTACATTCTTCAGGGACGCTACCAAACGTCATCTGACATGGTTGTAAAGTAAGTAAATGACAAGAAATTGTAGCGTTAGCTCCAAAAAAAAAATACTTGCGGAAAAATGGGTTGACACATAAATAATTGAGTTTTGGCTCTAAATGGACTTAAATCTGCCATATTCCATACTTGGGGGTGTGAAACTTTTCAGAAATGGTGTAAAAGTATTTAAACGCGACACATGTATTTTTCGGAAAATTTAGAAAAGACATAAGACTATAGCCTTACGTCCAAAACGTGGAAAAATGGGTTGACACCAAAATATTTGACTTTTTGGCGGAAATGATAGAAAATCAACTACAATCTTCAGGCACGCTACCAAAAGTTGTCTGACATGGTTTTAAAGTAAGTAAATGACAAGAAATTGTAGCGTTACCTCCAAAAAGTGGAAAAATAGGATGACTCACAAATAATTGAGTTTTTGACTCTAAATGGACTTAAATCTGCCATATTCCATACTTGGGCGAGTGAAAGTTGTCAGAAATGGTGTAAAAGTATTTAGGCTTGTATTTTTCAGAAATTTATAGCCTCACGTAAAAAAATGTATTTTGACTTTTTGGCGGTAAAGATAGAAAATCAACTACATTCTTCAGGGACGCATGTATTTTTGTAAAGAAAATGACTAGAAAAGACAAATAAGACAAATAATTGAGCCTCACTTAAATCTGCAATATTCCAAAAAACTTGTTAGAAATTTTGAAAATTTAAACGTTGAAAATCTAGAAAAGACATAAAATATTTGACTTTTTTTGCGGAAAATGATAGAAAATCAACTACATTCTTCAGGCACGCCACCAAACGTCGTCTGACATGGTTGTAAAGTTAGTAAATGACAAGAAATTGTAGCGTTACCTCCAAAAACTGTAAAATTGGGTTGACACACAAATAATTGAGTTTTTGGCTCTAAATGGACTTAAATCTGCCATATTCCATACTTGGGCGAGTGAAACTTGTCACAAATGGTGTAAAAGTATGTAAACGCGACATATGTATTTTTCGGAAAATCTAGAAAAGACATAAGACTATAGCCTCACGTCCAAAACGTGGAAAAATGGGTTGACACCAAAATATTTGACTTTTTGGCGGGAAATGATACAAAATCAACTGCATTCTTCAGCCACGCTAACAGACGTTGTCTGACATGGTTGTAAAGTAAGTAAATGACAAGAAATTGTAGCGTTAGCTGCAAAAAGTGGAAAAATGGGTTGACACACAAATAATTGAGTTTTTGGCTCTAAATGGACTTAAATCTGCAATATTCCATACTTGGGGGAGTGAAACTTGTCAGAAATGGTGTAAAAGTATTTAAACGCGACACATGTATTTTTTACAAAATCTAGAAAAGACATAAGACTATAGCCTTACGTCCAAAACGTGGAAAAATGGGTTGACACCAAAATATTTGACTTTTTGGCGGGAAATGATACAAAATCAACTGCATTCTTCAGCCACGCTAACAGACGTTGTCTGACATGGTTTAAAGTAAGTAAATCACACGAAATTGTAGCGTTACCTCCAAAAAGTGGAAAAATGGGTTGACACACAAATAATTCAGTTTTTGGCTGTAAATGGACTTAAATCTGCCATATTCCATACTTGGGCGAGTGAAACTTGTCACAAATGGTGTAAAAGTATTTAAACGCGACACATGTATTTTTCAGAAAATGTAGAAAAGACATAAGACTATAGCCTTACGTCCAAAACGTGGAAAAATGGGTTGACACCAAAATATTTGACTTTTTGGCGGTAAATGATAGAAAATCAACTACATTCTTCAGGCACGCAATCCAAAGTTGTCTGACATGGTTTTAAAGTAAGTAAATGACAAGAAATTGTAGCGTTACCTCCAAAAAGTGGAAAATTGGGTTAACACACAAGTAATTGAGTTTTTGGCTCTAAATGGACTTAAAGCTTCCGTATTCCATACTCGGGCGAGTGAAACTTGTCAGACATGGTGTAAAAGTATGTAAACGCGACACATGTATTTTTTACAAAATCTAGAAAAGACATAAGACTATAGCCTTACATCCAAAACGTGGAAAAATGGGTTGACACCAAAATATTTGACTTTTTGGCGGTAAATGATAGAAAATCAACTACATTCTTCAGGGACGCTACCAAACGTCATCTGACATGGTTGTAAAGTAAGTAAATGACAAGAAATTGTAGCGTTAGCTGCAAAAAGTGGAAAAATGGGTTGACACACAAATAATTGAGTTTTTGGCTCTAAATGGACTTAAATCTGCAATATTCCATACTTGGGGGAGTGAAACTTGTCAGAAATGGTGTAAAAGTATTTAAAACATGACACATGTATTTTTCGGAAAATCTAGAAAAGACATAAGACTATAGCCTTACGTCCAAAACGTGGAAAAATGGGTTGACACCAAAATATTTGACTTTTTGGCGGTAAAAGATAGAAAATCAACTACATTCTTCAGGCACGCTATCAAAAGTTGTCTGACATGGTTTAAAGTAAGTAAATCACACGAAATTGTAGCGTTACCTCCAAAAAGTGGAAAAATGGGTTGACACACAAATAATTGAGTTTTTGGCTCTAAATGGACATAAAACTGCCATATTCCACATTTGGGCGAGTAAAACTTGTCAGAAATGGTGTAAAAGTATTTAGGCGCGACATGTGTATTTTTCGGAAAATCTAGAAACGACATAAGACTATAGCCTTACGTCCAAAACGTGGAAAAATGGGTTGACACCAAAATATTTGACTTTTTGGCGGTAAATGATAGAAATTCAACTACATTCTTCAGGCACGCAAGCAAAAGTTGTCTGACATGGTTGTAAAGTAAGTAAATGACAAGAAATTGTAGCGTTAGCTCCAAAAAGTTCAAAAATGGGTTGACACACAAATAATTGAGTTTTTGGCTCTAAATGGACTTAAAGCTTCCGTATTCCATACTCGGGCGAGTGAAACTTGTCAGATATGGTGTAAAAGTATGTAAACGCGACACATGTATTTTTTACAAAATCTAGAAAAGACATAAGACTATAGCCTTACGTCCAAAACGTGGAAAAATGGGTTGACACCAAAATATTTGACTTTTTGGCGGGAAATGATAGAAAATCAACTGCATTCTTCAGCCACGCTACCAAACGTTGTCTGACATGGTTGTAAAGTAAGTAAATGACAAGAAATTGTAGCGTTACCTCCAAAAAGTGGAAAAATGGGTTGACACACAAATAATTGAGTTTTTGGATCTAAATGGACTTAAATCTGCCATATTCCATACTTGGGTGAGTGAAACTTGTCAGAAATGGTGTAGAAGTATTTAAAACATGACACATGTATTTTTCGGAAAATCTAGAAAAGACATAAGACTATAGCCTTACGTCCAAAACGTGGAAAAATGGGTTGACACCAAAATATTTGACTTTTTGGCGGTAAAAGATAGAAAATCAACTACATTCTTCAGGCACGCTATCAAAAGTTGTCTGACATGGTTTAAAGTAAGTAAATCACACGAAATTGTAGCGTTACCTCCAAAAAGTGGAAAAATGGGTTGACACACAAATAATTGAGTTTTTGGCTCTAAATGGACATAAAACTGCCATATTCCACATTTGGGCGAGTAAAACTTGTCAGAAATGGTGTAAAAGTATTTAGGCGCGACATGTGTATTTTTCGGAAAATCTAGAAACGACATAAGACTATAGCCTTACGTCCAAAACGTGGAAAAATGGGTTGACACCAAAATATTTGACTTTTTGGCGGTAAAAGATAGAAAATCAACTACATTCTTCAGGCACACTATCAAAAGTTGTCTGACATGGTTTTAAAGTAAGTAAATGACAAGAAATTGTAGCGTTACCTCCAAAAAGTGGAAAAATAGGATGACTCACAAATAATTGAGTTTTTGACTCTAAATGGACTTAAATCTGCCATATTCCATACTTGGGCGAGTGAAACTTGTCAGAAATGGTGTAAAAGTATGTAAACGCGACATATGTATTTTTCGGAAAATCTAGAAAAGACATAAGACTATAGCATTACGTCCAAAACGTGGAAAAATGGGTTGACACCAAAATATTTGACTTTTTTGCGGGAAATGATACAAAATCAACTGCATTCTTCAGCCACGCTAACAGACGTTGTCTGACATGGTTTAAAGTAAGTAAATCACACGAAATTGTAGCGTTACCTCCAAAAAGTGGAAAAATGGGTTGACACACAAATAATTCAGTTTTTGGCTCTAAATGGACATAAAACTGCCATATTCCACATTTGGGCGAGTAAAACTTGTCAGAAATGGTGTAAAAGTATTTAGGCGCGACATGTGTATTTTTCGGAAAATCTAGAAACGACATAAGACTATAGCCTTACGTCCAAAACGTGGAAAAATGGGTTGACACCAAAATATTTGACTTTTTGGCAGGAAATGATAGAAAATCAACTGCATTCTTCAGCCACGCTACCAAACGTTGTCTGAAATGGTTTTAAAGTAAGTAAATAACAAGAAATTGTAGCGTTGGCTCCAAAAAGTGGAAAAATGGGTTGACACACAAATAATTGAGTTTTTGGCTCTAAATGGACCTAAAGCTGCCGTATTCCATACTTGGGCGAGTGAAACTTGTCAGAAATGGTGTAAAAGTATGTAAGCGCGACATATGTATTTTTCGGAAAATCTAGAAAAGACATAAGACTATAGCCTGACGTCCAAAACGTGCAAAAATGGGTTGACACCAAAATGTTTGACTTTTTGGCAGTAAATGATAGAACATCAACTACATTCTTCAGGCACGCTACCAAACGTTGTCTGACATGGTTGTAAAGTAAGTAAATGACAAGAAATTGTAGCGTTAGCTCCAAAAAGTGGAAAAATGGGTTGACACACAAATAATTGAGTTTTTGGCTCTAAATGGACTTAAATCTATAGTCTTACCTCTAAAAGTCACAAAAATGGGTTGACAGAAAAATATTTGATTTTTTTCCTTTAAACAACAGTGAATGAGCTACTTGAACCCCTTGCGCAAGAAAAAGTTTTCTGGAATGATTGGAATTTGTGTGAATGAGACCAACATGTTTTGCTGAAAATTTAGAAAAGACATAAGACTATAGTCTTACCTCCAAAAGTCACAAAAATGGGTTGACAGAAAAATATTTGATTTTTTTTCCTTTAAATAATAGTAAATGAGGTACACATTACTACAGAAAATGAGGCCCCTGGTTATAGAGCATGTGCAAAGTTGGGAAATTACAATGGGATTGGGTGAAACAACATCAGTCACTGCTACGAGTAACTTCTGATAACTCATATTACTGAGTAATTTCCCTGAAAAGACATAGATATTCCCCTGTAGTTATTGTCAGTAATTTACCTACAGTTACCGTACTGTAGATTCTTACCCACAAGGACATATTTAGGTTTCATAAATGTGCATCAATGCATTGCAAATATATTAGATACAATGTTTTTGATTTAAAGTGAAATCTCATAGGTAATTGCAACAACAATGAAATATTTTTTGAATTGGTGACATGCATTTTTTGGACATCAAAATTTCAGGTATCATATTTAAGGTCTTAAATAAACAAAAGTCCCAAAAAATACAGGTTCAGATTAAAACATAAATATAAACACAAGAACATAGAGATATGGAAATTTATTTTCAAATCAAGTCTTGAAAGTTGCAGTTATTTTGGGGTAAAAGGGGGTTTAAAATATTTTTGAGTAAATGAACATGATAAAACAAGAGTACCTTCAACAGTTCTGTGACAGTGAAAGTTTTATTTTGAAACTTGAGTCACATAACATAAATTTGAAACAAGCCCTCAGTGTGAACTGCTTATGGGCACAAAGCAACAATTGGTTACAATTGAAATGACAGACAAAAAAAACCTTAGGTGATATGAAATTTACTGGGTCATCCAATCCCATGTTTCTGGGAACAACAATGCTGGAGATTATTTCCATCCACTATGGAGAAGTTGTCCCCAATTATTTTCCAAAGTCACGCGCAAAGCCGCCACACATTTCTCTCCCGGCTATTGTGTCAACAGCGCTATAAGAACTCCTAATTGCATTTTTATAGCGTGTTAATACTTGCCCTGTTCTGCAGAGCAACCCCCCCCCGCCACTCCCTCCCACCCCCCGTGCCCATTCTGAGCGTGTTACAGTACAGCCGCCGGGCCGAGCGAATCCTTCACACGGCTGCGGCGAAGGCCTCCTTCAAAGGACGGCCGCGGCTTTGATCCCCATGGAGCTGTCCGCCTGCCAAGCACCGGGCGGCAGCGAGCCAAGCACTTAAAGAGAGGTAACGCTGCACCCTTCTAAAAATACAAAGCCCCATACAGTACAAAACGCTGATTAATGGACGGGCAGGTTTTTGTTGCATTGCCGGTGCGCTTGATGTGTCTGTCCTCGGAGCGCATAGGTCCGGCTCAGGGGGTACTTCATTTACTCTCTTGTACTTGATCTAGGTGCCCGTTAGGAATGGGGGCGGGGGTTTTGGGGGAGGGGGGTGGGCATGTGCTGAGTGCCATCATTTGGCACTCTCCACATCTCAGCCTCCTCCTGTCCTCGGCCAACCGAGAAGCAATTTGCCATGTGATCCTTCCCTCGGAGAGGGACAGAGTTCCAAGCGCCCCACCAGTGCCAGACGCTGCGGCCCCTGACGGACGTGCTTTTAGCGGCCACGGCAGGAGTCTCAGCCGCGCGCCCATGGTTACTGCTTAAAAACATATGTCCTCTTTAACCCCCCAGCGCGGCGTGGAAATTAAGAGGCGTCCAGAGAACGGGTGGAACACATCGCTACGCAAACCCTTTTCACCTGTGAGGGTTCCTTAGGGAGCCTGCTTCAGTCCATTCCCATTTTCCTGCTGAGTGCTGATGGGTTTCTCCTACACTTCATAGTGAATACCCAAGCTCCCTTTCTTTCCTCTGCTCTGCAGAATGGAGCTCTGTCTCTCTCTGTTTTCAGTGTAAGGGCACAGTGTCTGTGAATATGCACTCTGACTAGGATCGTCACAAGTGTGATATCTGGGTTAACACATAACTATAGGGCAAGTTACGGCAGTTTGCATGGGGGTGGTGAGATGTGGTGCAAAAATATATTGTAAGTAATCATCATAAAAATCGGTACTGTGTTATTTTCAGTTTTAAAAAAGTTTGCTCACATTGAAGACTTTTCCCTGTCTTTCATGCCTCCAGCTCCCCTTAGTTTCACTGGCCAGTTGGCTGAGCTCAAAGTTTTGGCTACACCTCCACTCAAGGAGGTGCCTAGGCTTGTGTGTGCGTGTGTGTGTGTGTGTGCGTGTGTGTGTGTGAGAGAGAGGGAGAGAGAGAGAGAGAGGATGTGCTTTTCAGGAGAAGATGCATTGACTGAAGCAGGTGGCTGTTCAGTTGTTCCTCTTGCCATAACTGAAGATGCACTTGCAACTGCTTTTTAATAGGCAACGTTTTCATTAAAATGAAACTGAAAAATGATGCAGATGCAAACCACAAACGGTCGATGTGTGGATTTTCGTGACTGTTACCATGGCGATTATATGGTGACTGTTGTAGCCCTCTTCTCCACCCCAGATGCTCTATATTTTTCGCATCTGGGAAGGTGTGTGCTGCGATCTCATTGGCTGCAGTCAGCATTAGCCAGAATTCTGTTGTATGTCAATGACATAGTTGCCCTAGTTGGAGCCCCGCCTACATAAATTCATGATTTGTCAGAATCAGTGACTGACATTTGGTTCATTAGCAAAGCACAGCCCCAGAAAATTGTTGGACTCATCTCACATCAAAGTGTGATAGTGGCGAATCTCATAGTACTTTTAGAATATGGGCTTGACAAGCAAGGCTAGCTCTCAGTGAAATGACTTCTTGGCTGAAAGACTTCAGAATGATGATGAGAAATATATAGTAGAATATAGTGTTTAAAAAGCAATGATTTTCATTTCGTGATTCCTGAACTCACCAATTATAATGTTAAGATAAAAACTATAAACATGTGCATGTAATTGCAATAAATCACAGTTAATTTTAATTAGATCCAAGCTACAGGGCTGCCAGCGCTCTGATCGTAAAAATTTTATGGTCATAGTTCTTGACAACCTGTTCTTCAACTGTATGTTTCCTGTTCTGTTACCTTCTGTGCAGTATTGTGTGTATTTCTTTATTATTATTACGATGCTTGCAATTTCTCTGGCTCGATGTGAAAAGCACTATTCAAAATAGCATACATCTATACACTTATTATTTGTAGTATTAATAGTATCACTGCAATACTTTCAAATGTTTAGGCATACTGCAGAGGCCATCTAGAGAAATGGGAAACTGGCACAGCATTGGTTGCACTTTGATCTTTGGGCACAGAGAGAAAAATTGACTTTGGGGGTACAGGAGACTTATGATTAATGAAAAATGGTATTATCGTGTATTCGTATTGGAGGGATTATATAATTACCTGCCAAAATGTCTTTTTCTCCTCAAATGAGAAAAATAGTAATGGTTACTCTCTAACCGTTTCTCCTACTCAGGTGAGGTCAGTTGTAATGAAGGGAAATTCTGCAGTTCTGACACCATACACTGAATTTGCCCAATTTCCTCCAACTGACCTTTCATAAAGACAGAATAAATTCATGACAATGTCAGTTTGTGCAATGGGACTGATAAGTGTGTCGAGTGCCTTCTCAGAACTTCTCTTTCTCTTCCTTCACTTTTCTTGTGTTCTGTCTTATCTCACGCTTGATGAAGGTTTTTATTACGTGCAAGGTCACCATAGAAACTACCGAAAACAGAAAACACCCATACACACAAACTCAAATATGCACACACGGGCACATACACACAAATACACACGTACAAACACTCAACCACGCACACATACATATATGCACATACCCACATATACACATATGCACGCACACATACAAACAAATATATAGACACACACACACATACACATACACACACTTTCATCCCCTCCTTTTAAACAGTTTTTATCCCCCATTTTCTTTACTCTTTCATACCTTTTTTATTACAATCATTCTGGTGGGATCCTTCACCACAACATCCTGTGTAAATTTAAAGGCACACAGACTAGTGTGAGTATCGTCAGGGACTCATCTTCCCTCTCCGGTCTGTTGAGAACTGCATTCTTTATGTGAGTATTTGCACAGGCTCATGACAGGCCAATCAGGGCTCAGATGGGTTGCTCTTATCCAATGAGGCGTGGGAATCTCTCCTGAATGGAACCCTCCCTGCTATGGCTACATGTGTGCCAGTCTGTGTTCAGTTAGCTCAGTCAGGAGTTTCCCTGCAGTCTGGCTGCCAAATGCTATCCCTATGATATGAGACAAGGAAGGCTGTTAAATGGGTGGAGGGGCATTGTTAGGATTTTTGCGGCTGTTTCAAGTGTTTTGGTTTTGTAATTAAATCACGATGCCCTCACTGCCCCTCAGAGGAACTCCATTTTCGAGTCACTGTAGAGCGAACAGTCCCAAATCCGCTACTGCTTGCCCTTTCTGTTTAATATCTGCAGCATTGCACCATCTGAAACCCCTGCTGTTATTTTGATCCCGTTCACTGCAGACGAGAGCATGTCCTTATGCGCATTCCGAGTGACCACGAGCCGGATTTTCACAGGCTTAAATCTACCCCACTACCTCTCAAATGAACCCTGTTCAGTTCAAAGATGGTTCAATGGAAGGAGGGTCACAGAACAAATTTAGAATACAGACACGCCAAGCTCTTTAAAGTCCTCCTGGGAAGATCGGCGAATTGCTCTAAAAAAAGGTTGGGATCGTCAAACCGGGGCTCTTAGACCCTTGGATAACCCCTCCATTTTCAGGCCCCTAATGGTTTATTTCTTTATTTTTGTTTCCTCTATGCGGTTTCCTTTTCCTTCTCTCCACCACCGCGGATGCTCTCCCAAGACACAGAAAGTCCATTAGGACGAGCGGATAGCCAGGGGAGGAGGTGGTGAAGGGGAGCGCGGTTTTTTTTGTCCAGGGGAAAGAAGAAATCATCAGGCCAAGATTACTCCTGCTGGTCGCTAAGTGGCTGTTAGATCTGGGAAACTCTGCCAGCTATTATCGCCGCGCGAGTTTTTGGACTGCTCTATAATGCAGACTAATCAAAGCAAATTGAGAGTGATCCTGAGTCAGGAGGGGAATGGGTGTCCTTAAAGCTGACGAGAACAGCAAAGGGATAATAGGTATGACCGTTTTTCAACCTGCAGTTTAAACCTCCAGTGTGATTGGAGGGTGGGACTAAGGAGGGCTTGTGCCTCTGTGCTGGGTTGTGATTACGACATTCGTAAAATGGCCAATGCTCAGCTGGCTGCCCTTACGTCATGACCCAACGCAGTGTCTCTGGGTACGAATATGAAATGTGATTGGCCCATGAAAACAGTTATGTTTGATTGGTCAGTTTTGTTCAAAAATTGAGACATTTGTCATACTGTCAACTCTTTACATTTTTTTAAACACCCTTAATGAAGATGAGTAAAAATTTTTCAAAACTAAACAGCACAAATGGTGAGCCATATTTATATTTTTTCAATACAATTTTCAAATAATTTGTTTCCCAGAAGAACCCATTGTCCTAGATTTCACTCCAAATATTTGGAAGCATTAACTCTTAGTCCATTGTTTTTGTTTTATTTAAATAGGAGCTGAACTGTGGATTAGTATTGTGTTTTTTTTGTTTAAATTAGTTTTATTTATTTCGCTTTCCCATTTTATCAACCCAAACTGAGCAAAAAAATCAAGCACAAACAAAAGTTATGCAAGGACTGACATGGTGTGTTGGTGAGTGTGAGTGTCAGGGTGAATTTGGGTTCTGGAGAATTCTTTTTGTGTATGTTGAATACATTAGCAGTACAAATTTGTTGCTCAGCAATCTGCAGTCCACGCTCCAGTGTTTCTCAACATTGCTCACAGTGAGTCACCCACAGGCCCTGATAATGTAGTAATGTTATCTGGAAATTTGATTAATTATGTTCAACAAGTCTGGCATTTTACTTAAATTTAAAACATTGTCAGTTCTTCTGTGACCTTTACCAGAACTTTTTTTTTCTATCGGTAAATATGTTCTAAAATTGTCTGCGGGGAACATTTTCATCATAACATAATCTTAATGGGAATGTAACCGGAGGGTCCCTCGATGTTGTTGAGACGTTTCTTTTCAGCATAGCCTCAAAATACACAAGCTGGAAGGGTGTACCGTGGCAGATGAGGGTCCACATTGATTTAACACACTGAACTTAGCATAGCATAGCAATAGGATCTCTCAGTGCTTAATTAGCTTTGGCCCAAGGCTACGATTCTCCCAGGGTAAGATGAAAATGCAAAAATAGCCAGCTATTCATGGATATTTACAGGTTGCTGTCGTAATTTACAGTAATGCCACATAAATGTGTTCCAGCTTGCTTCCACGGAAATATTTGAGCAAGCTACTCTGTAAACACGTGAACAAAACCTCTTCTATAACTCACACTTTCTTAGCAAACCTTAAGTAGAATTTTACATAACATTACCATGATTAATTTGATAGTGATATGCATTAATTAATACCAGCAATTGATTAATTCTACTAATTTACACAAAGTAACCCGTCACCCTTGAGACATTGTGGTGAAAATATTAAATGGAGAAAATATCTTGACGATCTCATTATTAATGAATTAGCAAATTAAGAAATAGGTTACGGTATCTCCTCATTATGTACAGTTTCAAAATAGTTTAGTGGAAGTGTATTACTCGTGCAAAGTAATGCTTTGTAAGTGAATTAATCGACTGCATATTCATGTTAATTTAATATGGTCATGTTAACCAGCATATTAACAGTGTAATCAAATGCTTTATGTTTGTGAATGCAGAGTATTCAGTCATAGCAAAAACATGCAAATCCAGTGACTCAGAGACTGGGCTTACTAACTCCAAGGTGAGAAGCAGTGATGGAAAAACTTCCTGAAATAAGTGCCCTTTTCAATCAAACCCCAAAAATACCAAAATAAAACTGAAGCTAAGCATAACATCATCAGATTTTCCCATGGAGATTGCAGCAGATAAATTCAGTTAAGGATCATCTCTCATTCATCTGAGGGAAGAAAGGCTAACATGGTGAAAAACCCGACAGACAGTGTTTCTGCATCTCCCCCGCTTCATTCTCGGTTTACTGTGTGTCCGTCAGACGTCTGGCTGACGTGAGCGCGTTAGCATGCAGACTGCATTCACGTCTGCACCTGCGAGCACTCTCTCTCTCTCTCTTAGAGGTGAGAAACGGCTCTGATCACATGATCATACATAATGCATGGATCCCAGCGATTAGCCCTCTGCAGGCGTCAATTTATTTCCTGCCATTTACCCTCTCTACCATCGCGTATGCCGTTATCACCGTCACGCAATTTTTAAAATGCAACAACAAAAACAACCAAAAGGGGGGCACACACAAAAATGACAAGAAACAACACAACACCAGTTACATCTACTGGTCGGCAGTGACCCAGGATGACTTTTGTGCATCTTTGGGTCTAGCCCTACTACTATGGTTTGCAGATGCTACTGGTGTATCTGTTTCACTGTGTTGACCCTTCCTTTGAATTGTGGCGTAATATAGACTTGTACTAATAACATTCTGTAATTAATTCTTAATTGCACGATGATTTGTGTGCCTGTTCATTATCTGATAATTACTGAAACCGAGTGTCAACAGGGACACCTTTTGCATGAGTGTTTGGTTTAGCAAATCAGTCGGCAGGCCAGTGATTGATTTTTGTTTCTTTTTTTTTTCTTAGTTTTCCAGAAGTTTCCTGATTGCTGTTGTGAAGTCTAGGAATGATTTTCTTGTTTTTCCCCTCAATATACTCTGAGTTATTTTTTTCACCCAAAATGGATATACAGCACATTACAGCAATTTCAATGCCATAATGGGCATTTTATACACATTACTAAATCATTATGCGATGCAATTGACATTATGTAACCTTTGATGGACCGCCATAATGGATTTTCTGGCATTTAGCCGATCACTTTGATTATCATTTGCATATGGCCCCTGGGTGGCTCAAAGGGCAAGACGACTCCCTGGGAGCCCTGTGCTTTGATGCTGTGTTGGTATGGGTTTAAGTTTGTTAGCGTAATCCCTCTCTAACCTTAACCCTAGCAACCAGTACTAGCCAGCTTGGTGCATGCGGATGCACAAACCAATCATGCGCTGCCTGCATAATCTTCCAGTGACATAGGCAGTGTGTGATTGGTGGAGTGTCTCTTGTGTGGAAAGAAACGACCAGTTGTGACATGAGTTGGAGGATGCATGTGCCACAGCATCCTCCTCCTGGGCGGCTGCGGGTTGCTGCAGTGGACTAAACAGTTTTGGCCATGTTCAGGGTCGGGGGAAAATCCAGCATGCAGTTGGTGTTTGGTGTTTGGTGGGACAGCCTGTAGTCTAGTGGCTAATGTACATGACTGGGACCCCCAAGGTTGGTGGCCCAAACCCCAGTCCAGCCAAAGAAAGAGCACCATCGCTGTTGGGCCCTTGAGCAAGGCCCTTAACCCCACATTGCTCCCAGGGGGGACTGACCCTTGGTTAGCCTAATCAACTATCAGTCGCTTTGGATAAAAGCATCAGCTAAATGACAGCAATGTAAGTGTTTGACTGGGTCACACTGTTGTAAATATAGAATGTCCATGTTATGATAATGACAATCACCAATGGTGATAATAGATGTTCTCATTGTTGAGTTGATACCCTTCCAGCCAATGCTGAGTCTATCATCATGATGGATATCCTGGTCAATCCAGTAGGTGCTGTACACTTTTACATAGCTTTATTCTTAATCAAATACTTACTCTGCTTCTGGAGCAAGGAGCTCTCTGAAAAAGCAAATTCCTTCCGCCGACATTGATGCGATGGCACTCACAAGCGAATAAAAACTTCAGCGCAAACGCATCACTTTTCCCTGACTACAACTTCTGTATTTCTATACTTTTTTTGTCCCATGCAGACTGCACAACAAGCAGATGGCATGCAGGCCAGAAGGTGTGTGATACCTTCACATTAGCCCGCTCTGCAGCACGGAAAAGCGGATCAACTCTGACTCTATTAGGCGCTCAGGCGAGGGCCGGGGGCTTCCATTATGGCTGGAAATTGTTCTGCGGAAAGCATGGAAATTATATTAGGATTGAACCATTAGCTCCGTTTGCGATGGAAATCCCCACTGTAATCACAAACATTACTCACCACAGATATTTAATACGGGGGGGGGGACCGAGAAAAAGAGCGCGGCAATGACATCATCGTTTACCGTGTCCATAGATTCTGAGATTAAGTCAAGCGGCGGGAAGGGGGGAAAAAAGCCTGCATAGAATTTAATAACACCCAAATTACCATACCATCGCCGGAGTTCATATTTAATTTATACAAAATAACGCACTGACGCCGGGAAAGTTTCAGAGTTATCCGCATTATATCCCTGAGTTATCATGCATAAGTTATGAGTGAAGACTTTATTTTGAACAAGTAGCAGTGCAAGATATGGAGACTATATTCCCATGAGTATATTAGTGTGTGAAACATGGCCGAGTGTGAATGCGGGAAGATAACATTCTCCTTTTGTGTGAGGCGTATCTGTTTACAAAAGCATATGATGGAGGGAAATATGACGGGATAACAAAGAGCCAGACTGAAAATACCACAGACAGTGTCATTTGGCTCTGTGTTAGGAGAGACAGCTCTAACCTTTAGATATATGCAGCTTAATGACGCCCTTTCTCATGCAAAGAGGCTTTTGAAATGCGTGGACACTTGATTCTGAGAGGGTATTGGCAATTTCCTATTTTTGAGCGTTTTTTTTTTTTTTCCCTATTGAAACTCCAAATTGCTGCATCCTGACCGCATCTGCTCCCAAAAAACATCCGAACTAATCTGGCAACAATCTCCAGGGCTTCTTTTTCCACTGATGTGAAAACTTTCTGGCTTGCCAAAAAAAAAAAAATTGCCATTTTTCACCTAGAAATGGAAGCAGTTGAATTCACACCACTCTCTCCAGCCCGGATGATGAGCTTCCAGGTTTTTGTACATGTCAGTCTTTACTGAGAGAAAAGAGAGAACAAAGCTCTACACTGAGGTTTTATCTCCCCTTTGTACTCTTATATCCACTGTCAGCCCCAAAAACCTACTTTATACACTGCATGACCTTTGACCTTTGTGCTTTGTAGCCACCTAGCCATATAATATTTTTGTAGGTTGTCAAAAGCTGTGAAAACTTAATTTTTCTTATGATCACAAGGGCTCAAATATGTCTACACATGGGCCAACTGTTGCACAAATATGATTAAAATACCTGATGCATTTCATTAACTTTGTTTTTAGGAAAGTATAAATATGAACTGGACCTGGTTACAGTTGAGCTGGAAAATTGAAATAGCAGTTGTGTTGTGGATACAAGACAGCAATAATTTTGAAAGAACACTGTCAGTAAAACCTTAACCCCACACAACCTTACTGCAATTTGTACTAACACATTTTACGTTAGCTGCGGGCCTCTGTTGTCCTGTAGATAAATGGAATGCTTCTGCATACCAGCCTTGCCATTCCCGTCTTGTTCAATCAGCCGTACGGTAATTATGTGAAATCTGTGTGCTTCACCAGGTATGCACAAACTGCCTCTAATTGCAGGTGGTGCGTTTCTTGTTAGCACATTTTTCTCATTTTACTGGCAACAACAATAACAAAGTAATAAAACAAACCTTGAATCCTAATGAAACTCCTACCGTGAGCTGATTCAGCTCTGAAAAAAAACATTGTTTCTTTGTTTTTTTCTGTAAAAAAGACAAAGCTGGTATTTTCCGTTCGTTACTGATGTTCTGTTGGCAGTCTTTGTACATCTAACATCTCCACAGGTGCACAAGTTAATTAAAGCGGAATTTCTCCCACGAGAGGAGTCTTTATTCTCCAAATTGGATGTAAAAGTCAGTTTTTAACTCATGGCAGCCATGGCAGCAAATAAAACCCCCTTTATGTAATCTCAAAAAGTGACCCAATTCCAATAGACTTTTTAACAAACCAGTCTGTGATTGTTTTATATTTTCCCCATCAATAGTATTCTCTTCTGTGAGTGGCTCTCAGGCTCAAGCCAAGAGCCCAGTCCATTTTTATTGGACTACGGGAGTTTTTCTCTGATTCCAAAGGTCTAGATATTCCTCACTGCTGCGGCCATCCACCGATTCACAGATGAAAGCAAATTCTCCCCTTTGGGATCCCCGCAGTGAAAAAGCACTTTGGATCTTGCTGGAAGTCTTTACCAGGGGATTATTTCGATCTCACTGCTTCATTTTTTTTCCCGTACATGAAAGCTAGAAATGATTTAGAAGCTCTCGAAATTAATAAAAATATTGTTGGAAGAGATGAAAAATGTAAAGATTAATAGCTCTTATGGGGCAAAGCACACTGCAGTTATAGATAGATGAATGCATTCCTATTGGACATACATCGACTCACAACTCTTGTCCATAAAAACTACAATGATGGCATACTAACATGCCATTCTGGCCTACATCAAGGTTAAGGGTTAAGAGGCACCATGCCATATGGCCAAAGCTCCACCCCATCTCCCGAGAATCATGAGATGAACAGCTCTTCCAGGAAAAGGAGCTGTATGCAGAGATACAGGCAATAAAAAACTAATGGGTTTTCATTATTAATGAGGACATTGATTGTGAGGACTCAGTAGTCCCGGGAAATCAATAGACACATACTAGCCCTTCCCACACCCTGCTGCATGAGTTTGGATCCTCCACATGCAAAACCCAGTTCCACAAGATGGAGGGTGGTTGGCCAGCCCATTTTAGGAGCAAAGGTGGTGATGACTGAGGATTATGGGATTGAATCATGTCTTTCTAAAGAGTCATTGAAGTGATATGAGAGCCTTCTATCCCTGGGGGTCAAAGAATAAACTCACATTTCCATCTCCCAATCACAAAAGACCAGGACACGTGATAAGAAAAGATACAATGTTTTGCTGTTGAAACGTGGTAGCTATTCTCTTTATTGTTTCCTGAGTGGACGCTGCTGTACTCAGTCTGTCTGATACAGTCGTGAGAGTTCAGCTGGTCCCCTGTGGGACTGGTTTGCTTCAACCAGTGTGGAATAGCAAACCATTGTGGCTGAATAGTGTTCTCTGCCTACTGGGGTTGTTTAGAATCTTCCATTGCAAGTAATGGGGCAACAAGAGTTTTGCCATATCGTGAGGGTGAGCTTCATCATATTGCTTATGATGAAAGCCTTATCACCAGGGTGAAGGCCTGGCTTAGTCCAGAACTCCAGCACTAACATAGTCTATCCGTCATGCTCTTAAATGGCCTCGTCCTCAGTCATCAATAAAGTTGTAAAAATTGAATTTTGACTGACTGATAAAACTTTTATGGCACTCACTTTTATGCTGAACTGGCAAGGGAACAGTGAGGCTCAATAAGACTCAAGGGCTATCGGTGTTTCACTGATCTCAACCAATTCAGTTTTAATGTGGAGAACAGAGCAGCATGTGGTGGGACTATTGAAACTACATTACAGTGGTAACTTTGTCAACTAAGCTTATAACAAAGGAGTTTTATTTAGAAAAATATAACAGTAATGTGGGGCATGTGTGCTCATGAATTATGAAAATATGTAATCAAATCAGTATTATTTAATTTATAGATATAAATCAATGTAATACAATTGAAATTATTGTTGTTGAAAGTACAGTTTCATATGAATATCAGTTTCCAGGTATTGTTGTTCACAATCATGACCAACGTGATGCTAACGACCCTCCTCTCACAAAAATATTTGGCAATTGAACGAAAATCACTACGTAATGCCACAGCAATTGAAACCGACAACCGTAACTGTGCTGGGTAGTTAAAATGCTGTTACTCTCGTGAGAGAAAAACTGTTATGAATTTAAGAATGAAGTAAATCCATAATTTTAGGGGAAAATATTATTCAGACTCCTAACCATCTGCTGACAGCCACCAGTGCAAGCTTTCAGCTAAATGTCACTAGCAAACCTAAACTGATATCAGAGAAAAGAAAACTGGACATTGAAAATTGGATTTTCACGCTCTTAAAGAGAGTTACACTTTTCAGCTTCTGGAGAGGACAGGCTGCAAGACAGTGTGCTTTATCTTCATCCCAAATGTGAGAAATTACATCCCTCTTTTGTTTATGGGTTAATAATTTTGTATGAATATTATTGCATTTTTCATTTTTGTTTTGTTAGAAGATGTGAAGTAGCTTCCTAGTCATATACACACATTCAGCAAGGGTTCAGTTCATAGGAATAAACGCCTTTGTATCTGAGATCAGGGAGAATTTTGGGTGGAATCTGATTCCTTGCCAGGTCACTAGAGGAAGTAACATGTTAGGTGATACATGTTCACATACTGCAGAGCTGGAGAGAGATAGTTATTAAATTCATCTGTCATAAGAAAGAGTGCCTCCCAGATTCAATAAAAATCTCCTCTTAACGTTGACTCACTGTTCCACATGAGCCTAAACACAGTTGCAGTCACTGTGTTTAGCCAGCGCCAAAAATATCCTACTGAACAATTTATGGAAAAAAAGGAAAAAACTTGCAATTATTTTTAAGTAAACGCTAATGATAACTGTTGACTGAATCTAGGACAAACTAGCTGAGTAACAGGACCAGAAGTGCGTCATGTGAATACATAACACTTTGTGCACTGCTGTATACTCCCCTCTTGGGATTTGTCCAGGAGTTATTTTTTCTTTTATGAAAATCCTTCTTTGTCCAACAGAGAGTCTTTTTTTCCCTCCAATAACCTGAAAAACACTGCAGGTCAACTTAAACATGGCCCTAGTGACGAGAGGACCGCCATGGTTACCTCTTTCTTACTGGAACGCTGGCTTGAGCAGCATGAAAATGTCCTCATAACCCCCCACAATGGGGGATTTTGTCCGTTTTAACAGTGTATCAGGAGAAATTCTGCCAGGCGTTCCGGTTTTCGCTGGCTTCTGACACCCTTTCTCCAGCGGCCCCTGAGCTTCCTATGCAGGCGATTCCCCCCCCCCACCTCCCCCTAGCTTGACGGGTCTACGTTACCCTTTCAAACCTCGGTGGGGGGAAGGAGGGGGGAGGGGCGGGTGTCGACACGGAGGGGGATGACGGCTCTACTGTGAGCTGCCCAGGAGACCTGGCATCTCGTTTCACCGTGAGCGGCTACTAGGGGAGACATATTAAAGTCTAATTTCAGTGACATTTCCAGCAGCAGTCTGCTCTGACAGCCACGCGGCCTGCAGCGAGAGACGCGTAACTTTCCTTGTGTGCGGCAACAGCCTGTGAAAAATAAGGGAGGTGTCCAAGTTGCCACAGCAAACAAAATAAACTCGTCGATGAAGTTCTTCCTTTCCTTTCTTGCATGCCCAAGCACATTTTTGAAACACCATCTAGCTGAGAATTTTGCTTTCAAGACTGCCAGCTCTGACAGCCGCTATGTGCAAATGAGAGGTTATGTATATTATAATCAGAATTAAACCTTGCATCCGAAGGCCTTGCAGTAATTCAGACAAACGACTGTTTATCTACAAACAAGATATCAGTTAAATATGATCTGATTGCTTTAATTACTGGTTAAATTTCAAAACTCAGATCTCTTGTAAATGTCAATGAGACATTTTAATAATCAAAACAAACATTTTATTCTGAATGTTGGTGAAAAATATTTCTTAGAATTTGCTCATGAATTCCTCTCGTGTGTCAAGAGTTACATTCCATTATTACATTATTATTTCGCCCAGGTCTTATTTATAATGGAGACTGTGATGATGCCTGTGAAGTTGAGGATGACTTTGTCCTCACCCAAACCAAACCTTTCAGCTCTACTGCAGCAACATTCTCCTGAGGTGGAGGCTGTACAAATGCCAGTCTCCTGATTCATGTGATAATTAGCCCTCACTCTCCATAGTCCATTCTATAGATGTGTCACTATACTCTTACAAAAACGGTTCCTTCTGTAAGGGTTCTTGATTCTTCCCACTTTGGTAACCCATACAGGTTGATCTTTAGTATGGATATCTGCCAAATGCTCTCTCTATTGAATTTTATCCTGAGGATTACATTCTCTTTAAGATGTCAGTATCTGTGATGTCACAACCGGACAAACGAAAGAACCTTTCAGGGTTCTAGGAACTGCTTTTTCCTGTAAGGGCGTAATATGACGTCATTAAATACTTAAGGTCAGATTTACTAAAGGATTTACTGACAGCTTTTCAGGCGTGAAAGCAGCCACTAAAACATTGCCGTATTTATGTGCAAATTACTAAACAGTCACGATGGGTGAAAATTGCTATTAAGATGGAATTTGCGGTGGTGTCACTTGGCAACTTTCCTCTTGATTCATAGTAAAATCTGTTCATGCATATGGATACCTGGGGTGAAGGTGCTAAAACAGGGTGGAGAATTTGCAAATGAGGCCAATTAAGTATGCCGTCTAATTTACTAAACCTTGCAGTAATTGCTACTCCCGTTTTTGCGTGGGAATTTTTATGACTCCTGAAAGCAGGTGGAAATTTTGCGCTGATACAGACTATAGCTCTCACTTAATAAACTTAATCTCTCTCCCACATATAGCAGAAGCCGTCAGAGCCAAGAGAACATACAGAGGATAAAGGCAAAGCAGAATAAGAATAGAGATGGTGTTCCATCCAAGAATTACCCTTTCAGTTAACCTAAAAGCAAACACTAGCGTGATATTACACAGGTTACACAATCACAGGATAATTGCACTACTGGAGGAATTTGAGTCACGTGCCCAAAGATCAAACACTCTGTCAGCTGTGGTGAAACTACTTTTAACTTTATGACCTTGCAATCCGAATCTTTTCAAAGTACAGATGCATGGCTTACAGGTGCGCTGTTCCATCATACAAGTAATACGTTTTCAAAAATAGAAAACACATAAATCGAGTAAATGGACGGGTTTTGTGTGATGGAAAACAAATCACAAAATCACAATCTAACTGCAAAGTATTGCGGTTCATGTCATGACAGCTTTATTT
Organism: Albula goreensis; assembly: GCA_022829145.1. Taxonomy (NCBI): domain Eukaryota; kingdom Metazoa; phylum Chordata; class Actinopteri; order Albuliformes; family Albulidae; genus Albula; species Albula goreensis. The sequence continues at coordinate 4,488,190 of CM040758.1, forward strand.
TATGGAATAGCTCTATTTCCATATAGTGAGAGGGTGGAACAAGCGAAATGTGTTAGCCACGCAATATAAACCTTATTCCAGTTGGTGTTAACATTCTTTGTGATATAAGACTGCTAGATGTGCTTTTTGCCCTTACTATGTTGTAGGAAAGCTTTTGTATGCCACCTAACATCACGCCATATTTTGTATACTTCCTGTACTGTTCATTTTGTCTGCCTATACCGAATAATTTAATTGTGAACACGGTGTCACTCCAAAATATACTCCTCTCAGTTGGTGTCATTTTAACTTGTATGGTGTATTTAAATAAATACAGCATTATGATGCTGTGACGTGCTGGCTGTTATATCTATTTCCCGATCAACAAATTAAAGTTTTAATTTTCTTGTGGTTGCCTCTTACTTACGGCTGATTGCTCCGTATCCATTTTGTAGCGCCTTGTTATCTGGAAGTGTGAGCATGCCGTACCTGACCTTTTTTATGGGCGTCTCCTGTGGCCGTTTAATTTTTTGATTGAGTAATTAGAGCAAGTCCCAGTAAATCAGTTGTAAATATTTTGGTGTTTGCGACCGAAAAAGTGTTGCTATAAAGCGAATATTTTTGCGTTGCAACTATTCCTTCGTAAATTCGGCCCTTAGTTCATGTGCCTGCAGATGCACTGGCCCATCAGGAGAAGCCACTGGGTGGTATAACCCCATCTTTCCACGTCGATCCTGAACCAACCATTGCCTTGTCAATGCAGTTCCCTGGCCATAGCCAGCAGTGTCCCAGTTGGTACTTGAACTCCCTGTCACATGACAGCTGAGCAATGCAAGGAGCACATGCCTCCATTATGTGAGCCACCCAGAGGTTGAGTGAGTTGCAAAGGAAAATGGTTTTCAACACTGCATCCTGTCTTTAAATGATGGCACATGCCTCATTCATGTGATACACCCAACAACACTGGTCCTCATTTGTGTGATACACCCAACAACACTGGTCCTCATTTGGGTGATACACCCAACAACACTGGTCCTCATTAGTGTGATACACCCAACAACACTGGTCCTCATTAGTGTGATACACCCAACAACACTGGTCCTCATTTGGGTGATACACCCAACAACACTGGTCCTCATTAGTGTGATACACCCAACAACACTGGTCCTCATTAGTGTGATACACCCAACAACACTGGTCCTCATTTGGGTGATACACCCAACAACACTGGTCCTCATTTGGGTGATACACCCAACAACACTGGTCCTCATTTGTGTGATACACCCAACAACACTGGTCCTCATTTGGGTGTTACACCCAACAATACTGGTCCTCATTAGTGTGATACACCCAACAACACTGGTCCTCATTTGCATGATACACCCAACAACACTGGTCCTCATTTGCATGATACACCCAACAACACTGGTCCTCATTTGGGTGTTACACCCAACAACACTGGTCCTCATCTTTTAATATTTCCTGAATAGAAGCCCACATTTAAAAGCGGAAATGATCTATGCCTCAAGTCTCACACGTAATAAAATTAAACGTTCTTCCCTTGTCAATTTGAGCATTAGTATATTCAGTGGTTGACAGAGTATGTTCAATTAATATTTCTATTAATTAAATTTGTAGGCCTAAATGTAGAATATAATAAGTATACATGTTTAGGCTATTCACCATGCAGAAAATACAGTCTCATATATTACAAATCTCGGCAGGGACTCACCATGCTGTGTCGCTTTTTGGATCCACACAATCTGTGCGAACATGTGTTGAGGCTCAGCGTGAAATTTGATCCCTGCAGCCATGTTGAAAATTATAAATGGAAGTCTTTTTGGGAGGATGAGTGTACGTTCAGTTTACGATCAGACTTGGTTGTATGATCATCTCATAAATGAGAACCGAATAGACAGGAGCTCCATTGGAGAGTTTTGGTAAGACGGTAGAAAGGCCGCATTGTTGTATGGAGATATGGATTTTTTTCCATTTACATATCAAAGTGTGCCATATTTAAATGTGTGAATTGGTAAGAAGGCACCGAGCGCGCTCCTCTGACAGAGTGTTCCTGCTTAGGAAGAAGGGGCAAATTTTGTGAGGGATATTCAAATAAGCATGAAGTGGGAGGGGTTGGGGGGGGGGAGAACAGCCAGCTGGACCGTACGTGTCTGTGTATATAAACTATCTTTTAGGAATTGTAAAATAAAGGTGGTGGATTCTTTATATCCGTGTCCTCGTACTGCTCGTTGGGCTTGGTGTGAAATGTCTCCCTTGTCTAGCTATTACCATTCACTGATTGGACATTGGAAATTTCATTCGTTAAGGGAACTCTGGGAATCCAATTCACTAACTGGATGTTGGGAAATCCATTCCTTGACTCGGCATTGTAATTCCAGTCACTCTAATTCAAACTTCAATCTCACAGCAATCTAGTACCTTCTTTGGAAAAAAAAAAATAGGTGTCAGTAGGTTCAGCAGAGCGGCTAATTCCTCCACTGTGCTGTTTTTATTCATATTTTTTTATCTGAGACGAATCAGCAGGCGTCTGGATTGGGTTCAGTCTGCTCTTGCATGATTCATTCTGCTGGCAGCTGCGAACTGATGTAATGGTGCCTTTTCATGCTGGTAAGACATTGCATCACAGGTATGGGGTAAAACAAGTGTCTCTGTACAGAACACTTACACGTAATTGAAGGGAAATATACAAAACATCGGCATCATAGACCATTGCGTATACCATGCTGTATAGACACTCGCAGCATGAGAGCTGCAATCCTGTTACTTGCATTGTGGACGCTTTTAAAACAGTTATGGTGTTCCATTATGTAGTATGTGTTCTTACATTTGGTGTACATACAGGTTCATATGACATAACTTAGAATTGATAAAATCAGCAACCCAACCCCATTCATAGCAAGGTATGACGTGTTGTATGTACTGATATCCCTCAGTCAGCTACTCTGTGGTATTCAGATGTTAGCTGACTCACTGTAGCTCTAGTCTGTTACTCTGCAACAAGTTGTGTCAGCCTCCTATGGCTAGCAACCAACCACAAGACCGCCATTGGCTGGATGTGTTTTGGGGGGTGGGGCCATTCTACTGGAATACACCCATGACATTGTCCTGAGTGAAAACCCAGGCAGGACTGCTGTTTCTGGTACACTCATACTGGCTTGCTTGGTGCCCACTACCCGCGCAGGGTGAAAAGATGCTTCAGTCTCTTTTTCTTGCCTGTCCTCCCTTCCTGATTGCGCACGCACACATGCACACACACACACACACACACTGTGGGTACCTGCCTGTCTGCTTTCAGTAACAGAGTCTGACATTGTGATGTTGTCCCTGATGTTGAGAGAGACAAGGCTCTGTGGCAGAAGACCCGCTACATTGTAGAGACAGAGGGAGAGGAGAGAGAAAGAGAGAGAGAGAGAATGAAGACCAGAATGAAGAAAAGAGTGGAGAGGGAATACAGAAGGATCAGAAGCAAGAACAATGTGTAAAGAGAAGGAGAGAAAAGCGGGGAGAGAGTGAAAGACGAGGGGGAGAGTTGAGGAAGACCAGGCGAGAGGAGGAAAATTAGGGCAGGACAGAAATAGAGAGGCGAAAGTACTGAGAATGAGATTAGATCGATAGAAAGAGAGGGGAAGAAAGTGGGGAGGGACAGCAGAGCAGGCCCAGAAAGAGAGGGTAAGGGACTATGAGAATAACCGAAGGAGGAGGGTAGTGGTGAAAAAGTGAGTGCATGAGCAGTATGTTAATTTCATACCTCCAAAGGCATTCAAGCCAGGGCCCCTGAAAAAACAAATATATATTTAATTTTTCTCATCATGATTGATTCTGATTTCATTTTTCTAAATCGAATTGAATACCAAGTGAACTTGCTGCCTGGTACTGACTGATAGTATACTCTTACTAAAAGAAATGGTGGTTGACCGCATGATTTTGTTTTCTTACGTTTTAAGGATCAAAACCCATGGTTTTTGACATAAATATAAATGTCCAGTCAGATTGAGAACATCTATGTATGGCTCTACTCTCCCATATAATGTAAAAGTGGCCACTGTGAAATATAAATGTTCCTCTCAGCGGGGAGGGTGAAGAGGAGTCTGACATCTTAAGACATGTTCATCTTGAATGTGGTTTTTTTCTGTTCACTGCCTCTTGAGGAAACGGAAGTATGAAAAGTGGCTTCTTGTAGCCTTGGTATATTTGGTCAGCAAGATTTCAATTGTTTGTCAATATGAGGTTATTTTGGCAGTGAAATAGGTTGGAAAATTGCATGAAAAGTGGTATTAAAAGGCTTACATTTCATGTGCTGGAACCTGCATGAATCCTGTTGACTTACAGCCAATGCTTAATGTCCATTTGACTAACATATGAGTGCAACTCTGCTGGCTCTCCCTAGGAGAAGGCTTGCAAGTAACTATCTGAAGTAATAAGTATCTGAATTCTCACCAATGGGTGAAACACGCATTGAGTTATTGTCATATATGGTTTAATCATGCACCCCAAAGAAATGAAAGCAATACCATGCATCTACCATACAGTTTCAGGGCCTCATAGAGAATCATTATGCATCAGCCCCCCTTAAAATGTAAATATTTTTTAATCCTCCTAATAATGCAGTTTTTGTTTGTAGCTTTTTTATTCGACCAGATTTACTCGCTCGTGTGAAAATTTTATTTTACGCAGGCTTAATTTCCTGTGTCACCTCCTATTTTCTTATGTCTGCAAATCCTGTATATAAGTATAGCATAGATAGTCATTTAGCAGGATGCATGTTTTAACAACCCCTTATCTAGGTCAGAATGACAGTAGATCCACATCCAATTAGACTCATGATATAGCAGCTCCTATACAGCTCCAAGCCCTGATGGGCACACAGGAAATGTTACAGACACATTAGAAATCGTTCACGTGTCGCACCCAGTTTATCGGCAGCGGGAATTTCATTTACGGACCGAGCGTGATGTCAAAGGCAGACTTTAATCTCACAGCAATAGAGTGCCTGGATGAAAAATACTTTTAGGTGTGAATAGGTTCACTAGGGCAGCTAATTCTACAGAGGCAGTTTTTTTCCCATGTTTTTCACCTCTGTAATTCTGTTGCAAGGTTCCTGTAGATTAGAATCGGTCTATTCCTGTATGATTCTTCGGCAGAATTGAGCCCAGACCATTTTCTGTCCTGCTGGAAAATGTGAATTGCAATAATAGAGTATGCTCGGCTGTCTCTTTTAAAGGGGAATTTCACTTTGATAACACCTTAAGGTCTACTGTTTCCTTACCTCTGGTAGGAAACTATAGAGGTAGAGTCGTTTTCTTATATATTCCCTACTGGTTTTACTTCCTAACTTGCAGTTCACCTCCATTCATTTCACAAAACAACTTGGAAAGTGTATATGTTGCATATACGAAACCCACACAAAGTTTATGTGTATTTTTGCCAGGATGATTTCGTAGTTAAAATTTCAAAGTTTTGTTTATCTCCAGAAATGGATAAGGAGACTGTTTTCTGCACAATTATGTGTAACTTCATGTAATATTTAAAATTTCTCAATATTTGCCTGATTCACAGCTTGCTCAGCTTCACAAGTTTTTGCAGAATTTCGAGACGATTGCGACGCTGTTTCAGAGCCACCCAGAGAGCGTCTCGTGCCGTTGCAGTATGTTTTTCCTTTTCCCTTTTCAAATGCTCCCAAAGATGGTCAGTGGGGATGAGGTCTGGTGGCTATTGAGAGAAAGCCATGCAAGTCAGCAATTCTTGCTCTTGCTTGGCCTGTGAATAGGCCTGGCATCACTTCCTTGCCAATTTGCAGTCACTGTCCTGCAGGAGAATGTATCCTGCTCCACCCAAATTTATGTCAGAAGGGATTATGGCTGCAGTTTTAAGGTTTTTGACTGAAACGCCTCAACCACCAACGATATATATCACTCACCCGATGTGATACATGGCAGCAGTCGCACACCAGACCACTCGCCACACATCATTTGAGTCGGAGAGGGAGGGCATCAATAGCATGCAATGTGTCAGAGAAGTAACTGTAAGAATTGCAGTCGTAAACAAAACAGAGGAAGATCAGATCAGTGACAGGTTCCAAGGGTCGTAACTCATGGGAACCATGATAGGTTTTCAGAGGTAGACTTAAGTTTTGGTTTTAAGGTCAGTCTGCAGACCTGTTTTCTGCAGGAAGGGCATGCAAAGCCTGGGGGGAGGGGGCAGAGAGAAAATGCCCCACACACCCATCAACCAAGATTAGAAGATGGGTTATTATCAGAGTGTGGTGACTGCTGGCTATAGTAATTGAGGAGTTAGCTGACATGGTCCTGGGCAAGGTTTTTCTTCATATCTTTACCCAGCTCCTTGTCCTTTATTCCCTCATAAAACGTTCAAAGGAAACAGGACAGGAGCGAAGGAAAAGAGTGAGATACATAGAAGAAAAGAGGAATTTTCTTGGAGGAATCCTGAAATACTCCAGTCAAAGTGGATGTTTGCAGATTCAGTCAAAGTTATAGGCATCCAGTTTGTCTTGCACTGTGTCACTAGTTGTTTGTGGCCTTGCCGACGATGGAATCTCAAATCTCTGCATATACATACGCATGTGTATACTCCTCCAAACGAGGCAAGTGAGGGCACACATTGCTTCCTTACTTGGTCTCCGTTTTGACAGTGGCTTGTCAGAATGTTCCGGTAACAAAGGATGGTAGGGAGGAAAGAAAGATGCACAAAGATACATATTTGTGTGTTATCGGACACAGTCTAAAACTCCTGAAATATGGAATGTTTCTGTTATGTTTGTTTTTGTTTCTGTTTTATTGCTGTCAGTCATGGATTGAAAACAATTTTATATTATTTTATGAAATCTCTGTTTCCCTTTACAGGACATATTAAAATCAGCAAACATTAGCACAGGATCTGTCCTATAAAATGAGTTTTATTATTTCACCTTAAGCAAGTGTAAGTAAACAGGATAAATTAAATTCATATTTTAATGCCAGTGGGGATTTTATGATTTCAGACTATTTTTCCTCCTCCTATTTACTATTTATAAACATATGAATTATTTAAACTTAATATTATGGTTATACACTTGTGCATATGCTTGAATATTGTTTATTATAATCATTTTTTGCTACAGTACTTTATTAATATATTAGTTTCAACACTGTGAGACATCCAATCAACACTGGCCTCAAATAAGCACCAGGCTTTTAAACCCTGGGAAGCATGTCATATTTATGCAAATAATCAAAGAGTATTTAGGCTGCACAAGATGAAAATCGCAAAGCAACTGCGTTTACTCACTGTATTTGAACAGTTTCCAAAGATTTTGCTTCCATCTTACGGTTTTGACACAAATATTTACACATTAGACTTAATGTGTATATTTTACAGCCTTACAGCTTAATTGGTTTAATCACTTAGCTATAAAGAAAACCTGGATGAACTAATACAGTATTCATTTGGTGTTAATGAATTACAGTTACTGTCTTCCCCATTGCCAAGTAATGCTTGGAGGCAGTTCATACAAGCACTCAATGTAAACAAAAAAATGCTGTCCTCTGAGGACAAAAGAAGCGAAGGAAATAACAATGACTTTTGGAATTGGGTTCGTTTACCTGGAATATTTTTTTAAAAAAGTTAAATATTTTTAAAAATAATCACACATGTATTGTAAATATGCATGATTAATATAGCATTGTGCAATGATGATATCTTAGCTGTGTTTTCCTTTCATGACTCTGCTTTTAATCAGCTTTTTCCACTTAGCATTGAATTCCATGGCCAGAATGCAGTGATATTTGCTAGCTTAACTTCTTCTGTGGTAACTAAGTTTCCTTTTAATGCTCCATTTGCTTCAGTGAAGAGAAAAACATTGTTAACTGTACCCAACCGGTGAAATTTTAAAGAGGAAGTTTAGCTCACAGACACAGTATGAAATTTCAAACTTAATATAAAAAAATGGAGCACAATTTTATCTGTTCTCAAATACCAGCATGAGATGTTTCCACCAAATTCAACCCACTCAAGAAACATATCTCCTCGAACTTTATTTACCACTACATACCTTGAGATATGGATTTTGAAGATTTTGAGGGTGCATAAATATGTTTTACAATACATTTGTGTTCAGAATATGCACTATTTAGCTTTGATGTGCCACCGTGTCAAAAAGAATAAACACTGGTCTCTAATAAGCATCTGGTGCTTTTGAATGTGGAAGCAAATAAATGCCCCAGTGATGATTGGATGTGTTACAGAATATGCACAAGTTATAATGACACACATTTTATTCAAAGCAACAGTGGCAGACGAAGCCTTGTGGTATTTGTCTGTGTGTAATATCGGGGTTCTTTGTTGTGTTCTTGAGTTAAGTCAGATGGCTGATGATGTAAAGCCGTCCTGACTCCTCTAATTACCGGTCCAGGAATGCTGAGTGAATCCGTGTGCGGGCCATTAGCGCGGAAGTTGGAGAGAATGGCCCCGACATCTGAGGAAATGAAGAAGGAGGAAGAGCATCTCCGCCAGATAATCACATACTCTGCGCGCGGCTGCGGCGCGAGGCCCGTCAGCTTCACCCAACGTCACCACGAACCATCTGTGACAGCCGGGTCCTCCCGCGGGACTCATTTTAAAAAGTTTACCGTTTGCGCGGCCCGTAACATCTTAAGCGGTACCTGCGTGCGAGTTTGTGACGGGTTTGCTAACTGGCGGCTAATACAGTCTGATCGCATGCTGGCAGCGCTTGGAATGGGAGACACACTGCTCCTGACAGCAAAGCTGTCTCTAACTGTACGTTGAGCAAAATAAGTTAACACTAAGATGAATAACCGCACAACATTGGTTGGCGGGTGGGCGAGTTGCTAAATCTGTGAAAAGCATATCAAATGAAAGATTTAGCTGAGTCGCCGTCCTCCTTCACAAACCTGTCAAACATAATGGACCACAGTTCCAACATGCATAAAATGCCATGTTTGGATCTCTGCTAGAACATAAGATAGGTGGTATGTCCACAAATGCATATTATATGAAAGAGCTCTTCATCTTTGGTCTGACAAGAGAGTTTGCATCTGCTGTGGCTTCCTCCTCAGTAGCAATACTTCCAAATGTATGAAAGCTGATGAAAAATAGGAGGAATGGTTTTTGTGGTCTTTCAATGTTCATTTTTGCAAATGGTCAAAAGGTATTTCAAATGAAATTTTCATCTGAAATTTCATTTTTTTTTCTTTAAAAGGTGATATAAAATCTGGCCATGATTTATTCTCTGCAAAGAGGCCCATCAAATATGTACAAAGCAATAGAAAAAACCCTGAAAAACGTAATGTTGTTCTGTATGAGTGAGTAAAGGCCAGGTCTTTGACAAGAAAAAAATTGTACAAATGCAACCACAAGATGGATTTTTCCCGATTTCAGATGTAAATTTTTAATGGGAACAACTGCTACACTTTGCAAGCAATGAATCTTAATTGTTAGGCTCTATAGACATAATATATTTAAATTTGGTCATGATAAGTATGTCAAGTTTGTGATTTTGATAACAAAACTTACTTGCACAAAAAATGTGGTTTTGGCTTCACAGGGCCTTTCTCTCACCTGCATATTGACAGAGGAGGCGAAGCTAGGCATATAGTCATTTCTGGTCCCAGGCTAGTGGGGGTAGTAGTTTTTTGTTGTTGATGGCCGCTTGTGCCAAAGAGTTGCAAGGTTTTTGCCAATATCTCACTCAACTTCCCAAATTCATCTTTGGGACATTGTCTCAATCGATGATCAAAACGTGTGGCTTTCCAACACCAGCCGCCCCATCGACTGACATTGGGGCCGCGGTCTGCAGGTACTCAAGGAGGGCGGCCATAACCTGTAAGAAGTAACATTGTATCGTCACAACCATAGCCCTGGAGACATTGGCCATCAATCTGAAAAAAAAAGACCAAAACCAGCACCACTTGTCAATAAAACCAGCATTTGTATCGCGAGATTTGTATGATTTGAAGATTTGTATGCTATATTCATTACTATGACTTGTATAGACTTTATTTTTAGCTTTGAACTGTTGTAGCAATGTTTAAATGATGCTCGTTCCTGTATGTCACCGGCTGTATGACTGTTGCAGTCCTTGCACGTGGCTTTGGATAAAATTGTCTGCTGAATGGATAAATGTAGTGAAGTGTGCTGTAGTGAATGTAGTAGATAAGTGTAGATTCAAAAGATTCATTCAAGAGTATGTACAGGCCCAGGTGTGGTAGGTGTTATTAAAGGAACAGGTTCTGGGTGGGTATCTGTCTTATCCTCACAGATTTTAGAAACTGTTATATAATTATCCTGTTAAAATTGTGCATTCTGACTATATTAAATTTAATTTGTTAATCAGGACAATCAGCACTTATTAACTGAACATTTCTGAAAAGTCTACATTTGCATGAAATGGGCCCTGTTAATTCTCATTTGTTGCAGTGGAATGTGTCCAAAAAACACAAAAATGGCCCCTATCACTATTCAGCTCTTGAGTTCAAATTTGAGAAGTTATATCCTGTAAGTTACAATGACTGTAGTCAAATATGTATCTGACTATGTCAGTTGAGATCGTGGTGCTTTCCTAAATTATTCTTGGTAGCTGAGAGCCCCTGGTGATGACTGCAGACAATTGTGTTCCTGACTGACACCTGACACGCCTGGCGTTATGTCATGCAGTCCACTGCTCGTCATCTTGCTCCGCCCCCATCTGGCCCTTGTCCACCGTGGAGGTAAAGACTAGAGTAAATGGAGAAGTTAGCAGCAAGAATCAAAGTCAATACATAGCCCAATGAAAATTCAATGAAAAACACGTATCCACTCCCCAAGGGGGACAGTGTTAGCCTCGGAATTCAGGTGGAAAAAAAAAAAAAAAAAACTGGTTATTTGTATTCCTGAAGTAAGGGCTAATGTACAGTGAGAAATTCATTCAAGCTGTGGTATGATACAATACAAGCAAATGTACTGTATAACAGAACTGTAATCTTGTAAAGAACACAGCCCAGAGGAAAATGCAGAGTCAGGCATTTTTTTTTGAATGGCAGTGGTTCTGCGTCACAGCTTTTTATAGAGAACATTTGTTGAGGCGTACGTCCTTAGAATTTATAAGTTGAAATTATTTTCTGTCGCTTTTTTCTTTCATCCTTTCAACACCCGTTATTTGTGCAAATTATCAAAGCCCAAAGATTTTGTGCTTTTCTAATTATCACTAAATTACCTAATTATCACTAAAACCCATGTCCACAATGCAAAACTAGGATTCTGTGTTGTGTTTTGTGACACCGGAATGTAAAAGCATGAAACAGGAGTGGTTGTGTGGAATTTCTGTGCTGTACTGCGTATTCCTTTAATATCCACATTTTTGGGTATGAGCCAAGCGCAGGAAGATTGTAGAGCTCTTTCTTCTGCCTTTCCCATGGGCTTCAGAAAAAGTTTTTCCCCGATATACTGTTTTGTCCCGTTCTGAAACAATGAGAAAATGATGTTGTATTGTCAAAGAGGATTGAGTAACAGGAGACAAATTATCTACCGTTCCATTACATCCTCTTATTCATGCTGAAAAGCAGTGTCACGACAGTGGGATTTTAAATTTGAATATTCATGAGAGAACACGTTCTGTTTTTTCGTTGCAACCAGGAGGACAGCCCAAAGCGAGCTTCAGCTAGGCTTGCAGTAAACTCAGGGAGAGATGTGAATATGCAAACGTATGTATGAGATACTAGCACTTGTCAGAACAAAGTAATTTTATCAAAAAAAGTCATCTTGTCAATATAATTATACATATGGTGAACAAGTTCAGATATGTAAGAAACTGCCCCAAAACTGCTCACCCTGTTCAAAACTGATATAAAACTACTAAGTTGTACTTCTCCCCTGTTGAAGCTATGGAGAATTGCCAAATTGTTGTCTTCACCCTTATTCCAGGCAGCCCCAACCTCTTTACACACACACACACACACACACACACTACACACACCTAATGACAATCTTACCTATGACAGACAGTCAACAGACAATCATCATTTAGAAGCATTTTGACCGGAGGTTCGGAATGACTACTAAACATTTGAGGTATCTCTCATCTCCTCTGGAGTCTCTACCTCTGAAAGCGTCTGTGTTAAAACCCTTTCAGTTCTGTCACTTCCGGCAAACGTTCTTTGAGAGAGCACGCTCAGTGGCATATGCCACAAACACAGCCAATCGCTCTGGGCGTCCGTCTCGGGCTTCATCTGCCATAAATGAAAATATTCCTGATTCCCTCAATTCCTTGAACCCTGCCCGCTGTCGCCTCTCGTACACAGCACCCAGTCAATGCGTTTTGTTCCGTCTGAAGGGGCCTCGTGGGTTTGTGGGGATGGGTCGAATCGCTTCATAGGTTTCTCGTGCTGTGTAAAGTTTCCCTGGTTGTGGCTTGTGTCTTCTCATTTTGGCCATGTGTGCCCATAATGTACCAAGAGCTGCAATACAGCCATGGTGCGTGTTCCTTTTATTTCAGTCTTATTTAAAGGTCGTAGTCGCTCGACTACATTCCCATGTACTGCACTGGCTTTATGGCTGATCCTCCAAGAAGAAATTATAGCTTTGTTGTCTGGTGCTTTTTTCATGTTTCTTAAGTAGTTTCAGTGCTTTTTTTCGATTTGTTTAACCCGCTAGTGCTAAAGGTGTCATGCTTATCATTCTTTACAAACATTTTGCATGCCAAAAATAAGGCTGTATTTCTGGACATAGGATATTCTCATTCTCTAAACTTGACTTCTCATTGGTTTCCAGCTGGCCCAATAATGTTGAAATGATTGACTTGGTTTGTGTAAAAAATTTAGAATTGCAAAACAACCAAACAAAGAAAAAAATAGTCACGTTTTCCTGCAGAATTTTGGGTCATCTGATTTGGGTCTATTTATTTTGTTGCCTGAAAGTGATAATTGTTTTGTAATGGTAAAAAAATATACAGTGTACAGTTTTAATGTTGTTTTCCCTGTTTGGGTTTAGACATGTGCATTTGGTCTGAAATTCAATTACTGCTTAAGTTTAGGCCTTGAGAATATATTAGCCAAGAAAACTGAGGGTTAAAAAGCGGACTCAAAATATTGATCAAATGTTATCAAAGTAAAAGAACACCAATCATTGAAAAATAATGCAGCATATATGTTACACTCACTCAGATTAATACATGACATTAAAACAAAGCAAGTATGTGCTGTTTTGTCTCAACAATATAATTTTCACTTATGGAAGTGACGTGTATTGAAGTTAACTGATCTTTGAACAACAAACAACATGCAGTTGCACTTATTCATTAATCACTCATGGAAAGATGCAGACTTTGTATAGATTTTTAACAATAGAGTTTATTATATTTCGAAACCAAATCTAGAAATACTAGAAATACGAAATCTAGATTTTTTAGCATAATTTATCGCAATATTGATGACAGGTAACGTTGGAAGTGAAAGTATATATTTACCATGACACCACAAATGCTACCAGGCTCACTCTACATGGAGTAGTGAATGGAACATAAAAATATCAAATAGCCAACAAAGTCCTAAAACACAATATCAAATGTTAATGGAATTCTTAATCTCTGTCCATAGTTTTCTTTATTTGAACACATGCTTGCTTTGAGGGTAGTTTCTTGTTCGGAAAAAGCAATTTGCAATTAAAGGGAACCACAGGCAATAATTTTGCATTCAGTCATACTGTCATTTTGTTGAGATTACACATTGTTGAGATTTCAGCTCGTGCCCAGTACATTTTGGCTCATCATTCTAAAAGCAGCAACCCGAAGCTCCTGAGAGAGAATATGACATCCATTTTAGTAACGAGCTGGAATTGAGGTTTTCTCTCAGCTCAGAAAGGGATGGAGCATTTCATTTGTCAGGAAAAAGTTGTCCTTGAGGTGTTTGGCCCAATAACACATTCTTGGCGCCTGCGGTAAGTGCTGAAGCCGACCTGATGAGCCAATGAGAATTCTCATTCTTCTCTCCCCCTGCGGTCACAGATGTCCTAACTGTCTAACTGAAACCAAAACCAACCTCCCTGCCCATTTTTATGAAACCATTTACATTTTCAGACAATTTTGCACAACATCAACTACGCTCCCTACCCTATTCTACTCCCCAATCTCCGAAACCAACCACTATCCCACCCAAACAACAGAACCCCCCACCCACCCCCCCCCCAACTTTAATTGTAGGGGCAGCCTGTAGTCTAGTGGCTAAGGTACATGACTGGGACCCCTGAGGTTGGTGGTTGAAGCCCCAGTCCAGCCACAGTAAGAACACCAGTGCTGTTGGGCCATTGAGCAAGGCCCTTAACCCCACATTGCTCCCAGGGGGGACTGACCCTTGGTTAGCTCATTCAACTTTAAGTCGCTTTGGATAAATGTGTCACCTAAATGACAGTAATGTAATGAAATGTAATCCAACTGTTCCCCAACTCCATAAGACCACACCGTACCAACCCCCTAAGCTCTCCATATGAAATCACAAGGTGTAGACCAAAAATAAGGCAAAGGAAAGTGAATCCAACTGTGGATTTGATTCATGTCTCACTGGAGTCTCTTGTAAAATGTGCTAATAGCTGAATGAGGTGAATGGTGTATTTAATTATTCAGGAAAATTGTAAAGACTCGACTCCAGAATTACACCAATAAAGAGCATGACCAAAACCAAAGCGAAAGGCTGAGACAGTCTCACATTTGTCACACGTAAGATCTCACTGTGGGGAGATTCGATTTGTTTTAAGATATATGCGAAGATTGAAATTGAAATGTATTAAGAACATGAAGAGTGACTCATCTCTGAGTTCCAGGAGAAGGTTACGCTCCCACATAGATCTCACTGGATAACAAACAATTCAAATTAGCCTCAACGTAGCGACCGGCTAATTGGAGTCTGTACATAGTGTCAAACTGAAGTGGAAGTCTTACTTGTTGAATGTTCAGAATCGTTTTTTTTTTTTTCCCTCTGGTGTATCTTATCATAGTTGCCCATTAGCATCATGTAGAGTGAAGTATCTGAAATTAATTGAATACTGTATGATTGGGCAGTCAGTGATAATTTTATGGGCTTTGATTAGGGTTCTTTTTTTATTGATACCTCCCAGGCACCATTCATCTAACACCAAGTACTTTTTTAATGCCTCAAACACATTAATTCAGATATGATTTCTCTCCCTGTGGTTGAACTGCTCCTAGTAGTATCTGTTCTTTTGCATTAATTATTACTAATTTTCAAACATATTCTATCACTATATTTAATTCAGGTGACAGTTTGTCATTTTGATATAGCCATCTGTTATTTATATCATTTCTTGTTTTTGGTTTGTTGAACGTACAATATTTGATTAAATGATTGAACAGTGGTTGCACTGTCATAAAAATGTAGAAAGCTTTGGGGGAATTCAATAAGACTGAAATGCAAATTGATTTTTTTTGCATGTCAAAAGTGATCAATGTCTCATAAAATTTTATGAGCACAAAAATAATTATGCTAAAGAGTAATTCTGCAATCTACCAATCTTACAAATCCTTTGTGAAATTACCATCAAAAGAGAGAAAGAAACATTTTATACAGAATTCCTTTGTTAGAGAACAAAGGAAATTAAACAAATAAATGACAATGAATGGCATATGACAGTATTTTAAGTTCTGAGAGAACTGGATGTGATTTTGACATTACCCTATGGGGGAATGGACCTACCCCACCTAGAATGAAGAACCTAATGTATAATTAAATTGGAATGTACAGAAAATGTAGAGTTTTGGTTTAATATGGTTATAGTCCATAAAACCATAATTCATATCTGAAAAATCATGCTGTTTTCTGGTTTATTGACCATTTCTGTGTCTTGCTGTTATAATCAAAGCCATAACAATAAAAAGGGTCCCTCAGGGACTTTTAGGGGCTCAAATTGAATATCAGTGTAGAGGAACCCTCAAATAATGGTTCCAAGGTGACCCCTTGTTGGGGGTTCCTCTAGGAACCTTTTTGGGCTCCTCCAGGGTCTACTTGGGGTTCCATGAGGAACCTTTTCTGGAGGGACTCTTTTATTATACCAAAAAAATAATAAGAATACTAATAATGATAGAAAAATATGTTTGATTGTAAATAATCAGTTAAGCTTTCTAATATTTCATCAATTTTATCAGATTGGGGTTGGATGAGAAACCAGTTATTTGTTAGCCCTGCTGTGTGCCTGTAGAAACACACTAGTGCTGGAATTTGTGTCAGTTAACTGTGTGATTTTGCATGGACATGCAACTTTTGTTAGATCTGGTTCCAGATCTCCAATGTCCCAGGCTGATATGCTAACTACACCTCCAATAAGGCTATGGAACAGGCATAGGCTGGATCGTTAGCTAAGATTCCTCAAAGAACTGACAATAGCTCAAGGACTCTTTCATTCTGTAAGTAACCAAACAGTGTGAGTGAACGTAGTGTCAATATTATTAATAATTATGAAAATGACGCACCCAGCCCAATTGTAGTTCTTCGAAAGACCAGAACTACAATCAACATGGGTGCAAAATTAATTATTTATGAACAGAGCCGAAATTATTCTTTCAGGTGACCTACTCCAGTCACTGGGTTGTGTCCGTCAAAAGCCAATTTTTTATTTTTAAGAAATAGTTTTAATTGTGTGCCTTTGTAATTCCACAAATTCAGAGAGAATTCATCTGCCAGTCATAACTATAGAATAGAGTCGTTTTCCATGAACCGATTTCTGCGCTGTAGGAGGGCTGAAGTGCCAGCGGGTGATATGCCTTTCTTCTGGGGTCTTTGGTACCTCCGAGCACACACACCGCGAGGCGATCTACCTGCCTGTCTGGCGTACCGTCGCCTGGCAACCTGCAGTCGCTCAACAACTGTCAGCTATTCTTGGGCTGACCTCATCTGCCTGGTGGACCGGAACCCACTTCCTCAAAACTTACCTATGTACGTCTGTAATGATGCTGTTATTTCAGGTTGAAAGGGTCTAAGTATCTACAAAGATGAATTGTATGACGGGAGTTGATTCATTTCTGTTATTTAGCCTTTCATTTCATTCCTGGGAATAGGTGAGGCGAATTCAAAGCTCTGAAGCTTGTACTTTTTGTTTGATTTTGTTTGCATGGAAAAGGTACTGCTTTAACCATACACACAGCATGCGAGTCGTGGAAAACCTGTAGAAGTGTAGCGTCTTCGCTTTATTTAATCAAGATGGAAAATGTCTGTTTGGATATGCTGGGCGCAGATCAGATAGACAGTGTCACAGATGTTCCATAACATCCAGATAGTCAACTTCTGTTTATTATAACCTCTGTTTTGTCCCTAATTCCAGACAGGGGCTTCATTCACCAAAATCATTGCAGTGCTGAAATAAACACTCAAAGATAATGGTCCTGAGATAATTATAGTGCAACAAGGGTTTGGGAATTGGGGCCATGGTTAGGAATAAGACTAGGCTGAACCAAGCCGTCATAAGAACTTTTAAAAACCAGACCGCTCTATCCACATGAAGAAATGGAACTGCTTTTTTCTGGCTCTGATAAGTGGATGTTACAATCTGACTTATGCCTGTTTTAATCACCCTTACCCTAGCAGATTCTGGTTTGTAAGTTTGATACAGAGGGTTCTAGTTGGCTACAGACTGCATTTCTATGCAAGTTATAAATTATCTGTGTTCATCCATGCTCCCTCATGAATATTATACATTATACAATTCAGAAAAGATTAAGGCACAACAATGCCATAGTCCCTTCAGAACGAAAAGTATGGCTAGTGTGCTGATCTGAAGCTAATGTATTTTGCTGAATGATGCATGTGTACATTGAACAGGCCACAAATCTAGTCTCCTTTTTCATCAGGAAAAAAATTGCACACTCCAACCTCTCAAATTATCAAAAGAGAAAAAGCCTGAAAAAAAAACCTGCCCTCCCATCCTTCAAATTCAAGCTGTTTACGTTCAGCGGGCAAGTAACAACATAGGAAAGAAAAGTTAGCTTTGATAGAAATGTAACTGGACACAATAAAGTAGTTAATATTTCATCCCTGCTTGCGACACAGCCTCCAGGTCTACATTTGAATGCATGAATTTCCCCTTTCCACCCCACTTCAAATTAAGCCGTCTCTGCTACAGATTAATCAAAGCACAGAAACTATGGAAACCGAGCACCGAGATGACCCACCCCTCCAAGAGACACAGTGCAGGGAAAATGATGAACAAAGTGAGGCTTTTTCGGCCCAAGATTGAATTATTAGCATTGCTTTAAAAAAAATCAGTAGCCTGGCTAATGGTGATTAATTTTGTACATCGAACCCATCAGATCATGTGAAGCGCAGTGCAAGCTCCCGCCCCGAGCAGCCAATAACGAGAGCCGCAGAAAGGGTTTAATCAGTTCAAACAGTTTAATCAGCGCGGGGTCTCTCCAATGAGGTCCTCTTGTTGACTCAGCATGCCGCCAGCGAGGGTGTGAGTCACTGAAACTTAGTAGAGGCAGAAAAAAAAAAAAACGGGATAGCAAACGAACGAACACAGACGAGATGCAGGGATCAAAAGCTCAGTCACAGACTGGATCCAAGGCCCTGGGGCCTCATTTATCAGCTGCCAAAAAAAAGAATGCGCTTGGAATCCTCAGTGTGATAATTTCCACAGAAAAATAAAGGGAATTTATCAAGAAATGCCCAATTCTCACTTGTGCCTCTGCCCATGTTTTGTGATTGGGAGAAAGCTTTTTTGTGGAAAAAAACAGGCCTTCTGAAATGTACAGTATGTGTTTGTAATAATGCAGACACGACACCTTTTTGGATAATAGGCTATTATCTATTGTCTGACACCGATATCCACAAAGACAGATTAAAAACAAATACTGCTTACATTAAGAAGTGATAGTTTTGAAGCTCATTTTGAAGAGTATGTATTCTCCGATGTACATGTTTCGAATGTTCAAATGCCTTGTATATATATGACTCAAAAACTGTTATTCTCTTGGTTGACAAACTGAAAAATGAAAAGAAAAACATGAAAAAAACTAGACTCCAAAACAGAGATTTTTTGATTATGTATTTTCATGATTTTGGCTCAAAGGTCATTAACAGAAGTTGGCAGTGTATCATTTTGTCTTAAGGATATTTTTTTCCAGCATTCTTGTGCCCATGGCTGGCTGTGTAGTACAGTATGGCACAGAAATCCTTTTGTGTCAAATGAAGCAACATTATGGTAATGTTCCATTTTGAAGCACCGTGTACCGTTCAGAAAGCAGCACATGTTGCTAAAAAGCACTTTTATGACACACATTATGAACCGAACTCTATTGTCTAAAACCATTACTTATATAAGTACCTTATTTTCCATCGCTACTCTCATTTTGTGAATACCAGCAGTACAGCTGGCCATAGTATTGTATAATTGCAGGAGCTGTTTTTCAAATGAAGTTCATCAAGAAGCTGTTTTCCAATTCGTTTCAAATTGGCCCAGTTTTAAATTAAATTTGGAAAACTACAGCATAGTTTATGTTTAAATGTGATGTGTGTTCAGGGTTACACAATAGTATTTATTTAAACAGGAATATTGCATTATGACACAGTGTCTTTCTTTAATGGAGACCTGGATTACAAGGCAATACCAGCCATTAAGACATTTCAACATTAAAATATAAAATTGCGTGCCATAATGAGCCAATGCAGCCTACAGGAAATGTTTCCAGGAAATGTGGGAGATTGATTGTTGGTGAAACTGGAGAATACAATGGGTACTAAAATTAAGCCCAGGGGTACACCTTTTGTAAACTTGCAGTCTATCAACAGAGATAATGAACATTTGTATTCATCAGTTATACACGATTAATACATGTCAACATCTGGAACACAAAGTGTTCAGATTTATCAGTCTCCCACCCCATCTCTGCCTTCACAGGTATATTATCCAACCTCATGTGTGTGGTCCAGTGGGAGGTACACCTTCACCCAAGTGATTAGGTTTGACTCTGCCTCCAGACTCCTTTAAATGCATGTGTCCATCCATCTATGAATCCATCCATCCATTATCTATACCCGCTTCATCCAATCTAGAGCTGTAAGGGGCCAGAGGCCTATCCCAGCATACACTGGGGAAAGACAAGGAGACATTCTGGTTGTCAGTCCATCTCAGGTAAACGCATTCCTGTTGTAAGATAATGTATTTTCCTGTATATTACCTTAATTTGATAAGGAGTATGTAGCAATTGACAACGACAGGGGGTGCTCAGAGTGAGTTACTTGATTGTATTTTGGAACGAGTTGGCAGGTAGGAGGAAATATTGGCACATAGATCCATCTGTCAGTGGCAAAATGAAAGCAAAATGCCAAGACACTTGCTAACACTCACCAGCATGAGGGCCAATGGAGTGAACAGTAACTGAAATTGTATCCAGAGGGTTGCAGGTTCAAGTACCAAATGGACCGTCAACATTTCAGAACTAAGCAAGACTTTTAACCTGAATTCCTTTTTCTGAGTATCTAAAAATATACATGGTGAAATGTATGTTTCCAAGGATACCAAAATCTGCCAGATACATGAATACTGATGATAATTTGAGCAGCCACTGAGAGAGAGAGAGAGGCGTGTGTGATCAGGAAAATTAAAGAATGAAATAAATCTTTTCAGCCTTGTGCGCATTGGCAATGCTGTCAACCCACCCGTTTCCTTGACAGGATGGAAGAAAACCGGGCTTGCTTCATTCTGTAACCCTCAACATGAGTGACATCAAAGTGCACAAGGTGGGAGTGGGGGTTGGGGGGGGGGGGTGCAGTGCAGTTAAGAAAGAATTAACTTGAGATAATGTCAAAAAGTAAAATAATTTCGTGGCAGTGATTTCATTGTTATGATTCAGCAATAAAAAAATCCACCTCTGCAAAAAAGATGGAGGGTACTCTAAAATATCTTGCATGATTTAATTCAAATTCATGTTTTTTTTTTTTAAGTCTCATCTTGAAACCAGTCAAATTTCTGATTCAGTGGTACTCACTCTGAAAAAGCATTTGATAATTATTAAGTGTATGATGACAGAAATATCAGGGGAAATTACTGCTTTAAAGAAGTTAAACGAGACAGTATGCATGAAAGACAGGTTCCTATTTCTTCATAAATGATCTGTCATTACACTACGAATGCACTTTGCAGTGTACAATCCATACCACAAAGCCGAGCAAACAAACATTACCAAGTTCAGCGAATTTAAAGACACTTTATCCAAACCATCAGGAGGGGCAGGCTGAAAATTTGAGTATCTTCTGCAGGGCATTTTATCAAATGGTTATTAAAGTAGCCAAGTTAAAATATGACAATCTCATGTAAAATGAGAAAGGATGGATGTCACCATTTTGGGTTGTGAACGTACGTATACAGCCACTTCAAACACATATGAGGATCGCTGTATTCAGCTGGCTGTCATACAGGGAAATACCCTGCATTACGGAGCCTAGTTTCTAGAACATTCTGTACGGCTTCTCCATTTATGCTGTAAATAGGTCCAGATTCTGCTTATTCTATATTCCCCCAGGAAAAGCCTGAAGGACATGGTTTGTGTCCTGTGGAAGGACATGGTTTGTTTAGTCTGTTATAGCATTTGAGACATGGAAAATGTTTTTTTCTGGCGCCAAAGGCTTAAGAGAGCATTGATTGGTTGAGGTAGTTTGTTGCTCCAATCACACGTTACACTGAAATGTCATGTGCAAACACTTTAATATTCAAAGGCTTTGATAAATCTGGCCCTCGGTCTCTTTAAGGGCATATGAATGACAAGAACACTTTCCAAAAGAAATGTTTGTAGGTCTCCGATACAATAAAAATATTTAAAGAAACTTTAAGCATTGCATTATAGGGTCTGTTTTAACTGAATTGCATGCACCTTTAAAGAGACGTGTTTGCGAGCTTGATTGAGTCCAAGCCATAATCATTGTAACACATTGCTGCTTCGTAGGTATTCACCGCATCCTTCGGCAACGTTAGACGATTGCTACATGGTACAATAACATTCTGAACTAGGTGGGGTGCCTCTCACAGGTGTACCCCCTTTCTGATTTCAGACCCGAGTACATTCAGACCAGGTGTCCAGCAGCACATTGTCCTACAGTAAAACTTGCTGAATTCTGGGATCTATATTTTCTCCAAAATAAATAAAGCAAACACAATAATTGAGTGCTCAGCAAACACCCGGGAAAAAAGTAAGCGAAAAAGTATCTCAGCTAAATGGTACAGGGTTTCACAGGCTGGCAGACAGAGTCCAGCTTCCTGGCAGCCACTAATGCTGGCTACAACCCAAATCCCACCCCCCTCCCCAAACCCCCACCTGCAAATTCATCCCTCCATCTAAGGTTCCCCTAAATGAGTTCTTCTTGCTTGTTGCTTACTCGGTGTCAAATCCGTCCGACTCTGCCAAATTGCTTTCGGGGCTCTGGAAGCAGAGTTGAGTTGGGGGTGGCCGGGTTGCGGAGGGGGAGGGAGTGAAATATCAAAGCCATTAGATCCTGGCTGCAAATTGAAAGCGGACATGCAGACGAACTGCTGGTGGCTCTGCGAGGTCTGACTATGGCACACTCCGCTCGGGAAAGATTGCTGACCAAGGATTTGTTCACTTAAAATGATCAAAATCTTTTAGGGGTGAGCAAAAAAAAAAACCCAAATAGAAATCATACACAAGACCCAAATATGCTTATGATAATCAAATCAAGTAAGTACCCTGTGGTTATTTTCTTTGTCCTTCTAAAAGCATGTAATCTCATTGGCTGTGCTATGCCACACTCCCTTTTATCAAAATGGGGGGACCACCCATTTATAATGGCAAAATGCAATATAATTAACATTGATCATTTGATGACAGGGAAGGAAAGGATAACAAATGTGTTTAAATGCCTATATTTTCAAATGAACACACACGTATAGATATCTATAATTCTCTGAACCCTTAAACCAAATATTTTTTTCAAAGATGAAAAGAACAGTAACCGTGTTTTACGAAGAAACACGGTGTATTTAAATTTTTATATCTGCATTTACCAAAAATAGCATCGCTACAAGGGTAACGGTGCTTTCATATTAGAGGCTTGAATACAAGCAGTGCCCCCTAAGCACCCCAGCCCATGTAACGACATGACTTTTTAACAATTATATCATAATTAGGTCCTTCTTTCTTTCCCTAAGAGGTCCAAGCTAATTATGCACTCCCGGGTGTGGATCTTCTATACTTTGGTATAATACTCTTCAAAAGAAGAGTAAAGCCTTTCTTTACTTTTCAAAAGCATGCCTGTAAGCACTGTATAGCAATTACAGCATCCAAATGAGATATGGGACACATTTTTTTTGGGTGGGGGAGGTTGGGGTGCGGGGGGTGTAGGGGAGGGTAGTTGACTGCATGTTTCCTTACCCAGCAGGCAATTCAGCAGAATGAATCTCTTTCCAGAGATTTGGGCTATGTATCCCCATTTTGTTGATGGCAAATAACATGCCAATGGATTTGCATCTTGGTGGATGGTGCATGATTCACTTTGCCAGCTACTTGGTTGCACTTGCATCCGATTGAAATACATGAAAGTGCATGCAGAGATTGTGTTGCTGTTTCTTGTGTTAGGGAGATAGTGGGGGGATCTGTGGGGACAGGCTCGGTCTTTTCTCCGCCCTGCTGGAAGGGCAGGCACAGGAAACCGCCCTGCCAAAGCTGCTGCTGCAGAAAGGCTTTTAGTTTCTGAGCGGTGGCCAACAGCTCCGGACCGCAAGGGCCAGCCGGTGCCCAGGGATTCCCAACCAGGGGGGCCGATGCAGTCTGATATCTGGACTATGGCCAGGAGAGGACACACAGAGATGGACGAGAGGGAAGAGAGGGAGACTAGGAGAAGAAGAGGAGGAGAAGAGAGGAGTTATTTGAGGACAGTGACAGGAGAGGGGGAGAAATGGGAGAGAGGCTGAGAAGGTAGGTAGAAAGAGAGAAGAGGGGGAAGAAAGGAGGAGAGATCAGAGAGGGTGATGAGTGGAAGAGCAATGGGAGAGAAGGAAATTGGAAAGTGGGAGCAAAAAGGAGGAGGAGAGGGGGCGGAGCAAGTGGGCGTGTCCTTATGCTACCTCTATGCTTATCTGCCTAATTTGTAGCCTCTGTCCATCCCCCATGTGCTAAGTTAATCACCTCCCCTTCATCACTGCCCCCCATAATTCCTGTTCTCTGAATTCCCAACGTTTAAAGTTAAAGCAGTCAGAAGAGTTGCTCAATGGGATGCCTACTGTCTTCCATACATCCCTCTGTACCTTAGGTAACCCCCACTTCTCAGCACCCAGCCCTAACAGAAGCCTAACAGAACCCCCCCCTCATCACTGATCCAAAACGCAGCCTCCATAAAACCCATTGACAAAAACAAGAACTGTGGTATCTAATCACCGGCCGAAGGCGGCGGGGTCTCTTTTCACTGCAGTCCTTTGCAAAACAGGATATTGTTGCCATGTCGCTTGACAATGGCGCCGAAAATTTATGTCTGGGATAACAGCCCCCTCCCCACCCACTGGGCCTGATGCTTTCCGGGAAAGATCCACTTTTCTTCACCCACTCAAACCTCCTTTAAGTGACAAACCCACATCCTGCAATCCAAGTCCTGTGCGCTGGTTTAGCATCATCTTACACAGTATAATGAACGAAACAATATGCAACCCCCATCTAGACACCATCTAGTAAGCCAGGTCTTCAAATTTAATTCAACTGTGTAAGAGCCAGTGGACTTTGACACCATCCAGTGGTGCCAAACCAGATCTGAGCAGCTCTGTTCCTTTAAATTGTGTGTTTGTGTCACCAGCCCTTAACATGACCTTAAAGGCCAAAATCAGTTTATTTATTGTGTGTATTTCTGATCAGTGTGTTCATGTGGGGTGGGGGGGAACCTCATGGCACGTGTGGTAATAGGCGACAAACCCATCACTGCTACTGGCGGACGCATGCAGAAGCCGCTTTGGCAATTTAGCGCAAGAGCACACAGGGCGATCTGCAGAAGAGATTAAATAAAGGCCTAGCGCTGGGCAGTAATGAGTCCGGTCCGTGCAGTTCTCCTCAATGCTGTCATTAGCTGAACTGAAAGACTGGCCTGTTGGAGTCAATCTCGCTGTTAATTGGACGGCTATGTTTGTTTCTGTGTTATTTAATTTTTTTATTTTTTTAAATCAAAATCTGAGGTTTGAGGAGAAAGGCACTCAGTGGAGCCAGTAATAAAGGTAGCTATTGGAAATCTAGGCAGCAGTGGGCATAGAGAGGCTTGCTGGTGAATGGATGTGTGCTCAGAATGGGTTAGCCAAGCAGAACGTCTGAGGGAGGGAGTCTTCTCCCGACATTTTTCCACATCTCCTCGAAGCCGTTCTCTGGCTGAAAAGTACCGTGACCGAAAGGCCCGCTGGCGGAATCCAGAGCGTCGTCACCGCTTTATTTGTTTGCTCGCTTCGAGTATTTGTTTCTCACCCGGAGTACTTACCAATGTGACAGAAGGGATGTAGGTGTTAACTGGCTCGATGCTCGATTTGTGAGCCCGTGCTATGGAACGCCTCAGGGGGCGGGGGAGGGGGGAGGGTGAGGGTGAGGTTGGCGGGTGGGGGCGTGCACGAGACAGGAAACCTGAAATCCCGGGGGCAGGTGAACCTACGGCGCACTGAGAGATATCTTCAGTTCATTTGTATTCGGGTCAGATGTGCTTGTCATTCAGCACTCTCTGAGGCCTTTTAGAATTCAGCGTGATGTAACACACTTGCTCACGGAGAGTGGCCTGCGAGACGAAAATACAAGAGGCAGAACACTTACCTATGAACTGCCATGTCCTGTTGAGCAAATGTTTTCTTAGTATTTCGTGATTAAGATTGGCAAGTTTGAGCAAGGATCACACAAACAAGCTGCTGATTCATTTTTAATGGAAAAGAAAACACTTTTCGACTGTAAAAATCAATACCATTCCAGTACATGTAGTGCCTTAATTTAATTGTGTTTTTTGTCCACAAATTGCAATTAGCCTTCATTCATTCATAGCCATAAAATAATGTACTTTGAAGAAATTACATTGCGCATTGCTTCAAAGAAGTACATTGCAATCTGTTACTGACAGGTTTATTCTAAAATATGAGCACTCATTGTTCATTTAAAATGATGAAAAGCGTAGGTGTGATCCTTGTGTGTTTCGTCTGCAGTTTGCCAGTCAGCCATGGTCCGCCACATGCTGCAGCAAGCCACCGTGATTAGAGTCGCTCAGAAGCTGAGCTAACTCAGTCATAAAGCTCCTTCAGTCCAATTGTTTGGCTGAATGGCCACATGCATCAACCAGCGCTGCCAGTCCATGTTAGTATTTCAGGCAGCCCGAGTTCGCTGTCATTATGGCTGACAGCCGGGGAGGGAAGAAAAGGGGGAAAAAAACTCCACATCATCAAATTGCAGACTGCAGGGGAAACTGTTTACCCCGAATCCCACAGGAATTGCGTTCAATCGACATTCCGAGGCACGAGGCAGAAAGTGGATCAATGCTCACTCCATTTCGCTCATAATTTCCTGTGCCACCATTAGGACCTCTGTTTCTGTTATTCTCAGTTATTTTTGTATGTATGTACCAGTGGCATTTTTGCTAATGTCGAGCGAGGGCTGTGGATTGTTCAGCCGATTCGTTGTCTCCGTACTTGGGTGGAGCTTTGTTAAATGCTCTGTTTCGGCTGTAATTAAGAGAGTTTTTAATTAAGTCTCTGTGAGGGATGGTCTCATTGGCACTCTACTGAATCAGTCGAGAGAGGGGAGTTTGGGAAACTAAGTATCGAGGAGGGATTAATTGCCCTCAAGTGGCATTTTCCATCCTCCGGAGGAACGTTTTTTAAACTTATGTTTATTGTGACTGATCGGTCTATTTATCTAGCGTTGGGCTACGAAACATCCTATTCGTCTTTATAGACGAAAGTGAATTGTAGCCATACTGTTAGCAACCTTTTTAGACGAATCATTTTGTTTATACATGCTGGTTTGTACGATCAAGATTCATTGGAGCTGGGATGATTTAAAACCAAAACATCTCTGTGGTCGATTTTCTGATGAGGGCTGTGTTTCTTGATTAGAGACGGTTACTCTGTGGAAATTTCCACAAGTGTCGATGGAGTGGCAGTGGAATAGTCTCAGATTTCAGAATATAAAGCATGTTTACCGAAGTGGGATTATCAAAGCTCCATGCTCTTAATAAATTGCCTTTATAATTAAGAACAGAGATTTCTGTCATAATCTTTCTATCATTTGAATAAAGATATTTTCATGAGCTGTGAGCATATGGGATCTAATTAGAATTGGTTTCAAACAGTGCTGGGGAAACTAAAAAACCAAAGAGAAAGACTCTTGAATATTCATTTTCCAGTTTGCTCAAGCTCCCCCCCCCCTTGGTGTTTCAGTACCACAGAGCTCATATCTCTGGGGCAACGTTTTTAAACCCTACAGACATTACAGAGGTAAAGATTGTGTGTGTGTTTCCCATGGGGAGGCACGATTTCCTGATTTGTTTTTAGAGCAGCATCAAGCACATGGAGATGAGGAAGGAGGAAAAAAAGTACTCCAGGAAGTGTCTGTTCATACTTTTTTTTTTTTACTTTGTCTTCTCTCAAATGCAAGTTTTAAATATGCAGAAACTTAAAAACCTAAGACAACAAAGTTAAGGATGCTGTGTGCAGCACCTAACCAGCGACTGACGGGGGCATGACTGTGCTATTGCTTTATTCAAGCAACTCGGAACTCATGGAAAATGACATCCGAATTGAGAAACCGAGTGGGCGTTGAACTTGTACAAATTACAGGTCGGCAATTCGGATATCATTTCAAAGCTCAGATTTTTCCAGCATGAACACTGGCTTCTCTTATGGGTGGCTGTGGAGGGAAATTGGTTTGCCATTCCAGGAGTCCGTGTCTGGTTTTGCGCTGAGGCTGGTGGGTGGAGCCACCGCAATTGGTTAACAGGCTGAGCTGTGTTAATTGGTTCACCTGTGTTCAATCAGCCACAGGGTATATAGGCATACCTGTGTGCAGGGTGAGTTTCAGTCGTAAATGTGGAGCAGTAAGGTTAAGGAGATGGGCTGCTGGTAACTTGGTATTGCTTTGGCGAAATTGAAAGTGCATGTAGAAACTTGGGTCAGCATTTGTGCGTTTGACGACGCCGATGAGGGACATTCAAGACATTTCATTTAGTTTGTGAGTTTAGCTGTGTAAAAAGTGCCCTAGTCGTAGACACCAGTTTATTAGCAATTACAGAAACCATCACGCTCTCGATCCTCACAATTTTTGTTTCAGAGCTGTATTTCTGTTTTGTTTTCTCCCTTCATTCCTTAAATTGATGGACACCATAATGGTGTCTTGTAAAATCGTTCCTACAAATCTTTAGATATTGTGATTATTTCATTTTTATTACCACTCAGTAGGGCTTTCACTTAGTGGGAAGTGGGAATGTAACGTTTCACAGTCATAGTATGTGAAAATGACTATCTTTCAGCCACTTTTTCAATGGCCAGCTCAACATTAGCTTGTTCAAAAATTCTGTTGATAAAATGGAGACACTTGACTTCACATTTCCAACACCTTTCTACTCTAACCCAACATTCACTTTACTCATTTGTGGGCATCTGTTTTTTTCCCCAAACAAACGGCATGAACACCTGAGATGAGAAGTTGGAAAAGACCTTCTTGAAATATCCAAGGTCCAAGATTTAGCATTTGGATGTCCATTGCCACAATATGCCCAAATAGATACTTAGGTGGTTCAGAACAAGTTATACGTAAAATAGCTTCGCTTCTCAGGCATTCTGCTAAGCCAAAATGACGTTTCATTCCAGTATCATTTAACAGCTTTTTGCTAAACAACCAATGACACATTACCTTTTCTGATCAATCACAATCATGAGTTGGTGGGATTCTAATTATTATCTAGAACATTCTTTGGTGCTCCAGTAAAATGAATTATACACAGTAGTGGCCTATTCTTTCCAGCTTCCATGAAATATATTGCCACAAGTATGATTAGTGAACTAGAAAAGAATTAAAATGTCAGATAACCATTCAACAAAAAGACTTTGTTCAAACATAAGACTTAATGCTCAACCACTGTGTAAACTTCGTCCACAGCTATGCCAAGCACGCAATGGTGAAGTACCAGCATCTGCAATGCATTTTTGCCATTTGGTACTGGTCACAAATATCATTTTTTATGCTATCCGTCTTTTTTCCCTGAACAGAACAGCAATGAGAATGAAAAATAAACCATATGCATTGCTACAGCCTCAGCTGTCAATTTTATAGAGCACAGACGTGTGTGTGCTCTCCTCTGAACAATACGTTATATCAGCTTTTTTTCTCACCACAGTCCACAAGCTGGGCTTGCATAGGCATGAGTTGGAGGAAGAATCTTTATGTTTAGCTTTTTGCAGGCAGGCAGACTGTGGACATCCGATTCCCCAGCAGGGGGTCAATGGAGTGGGACAAGGAATTGCTTCTGAATAAATTGCTCTCTCCCTCCCTCCCTGGGAGAAGCTAAGCTCCAGCACAGGATGCAGTACTGTGGCCTAGATTCAATACCAGACCATAGAGGTTGTTAATATATTGACCAGCATAAAAACGAATAAACCTATGCTCTTGGAAAAAATTCACCTTTAATTCACCATTAATCGAGGACATACAATATGTGTCCTCGCCATCGTGATTAATTATTCAGTAACTAACTGCATATTCCAGGCCTGAAAGATCAAACAATTCTCATCCTATTGGCAGGTGAGGAAAAATATCTTGACTTCATAGTGACAGTTCTCAAACATGTTCCAGTGGCTTCAAAGAAGCATGCAGTGGGTATTACTAATCTGTGTAGTAGGAGATATGAAAACATGTTTTGTAATATCCATGTCAGCGAAGCAGGTATTTTCAACAAATGTTGTGTGTGTGATCTGTACGGAAGTACAAGTGAGGGGATGGGGTATGTGTGAATGGGTGTGTGAAATGGAAAAATACCCCTTAACCTTAAACTACAATGCCCTGCATAAAGACATACCTTCTACCCAGCATCCTCTGCAGCATATAGTATCACAGTGGCCTTGTTGGATGTCACATTTATCCTTCATTTTGTTTCACCAATAAATGCAAAACAGTCTTTTAGAAACAGACCGTAGGCGAATGATGAGCATGAATGAGCTGAATAGTTTGTTCTTGGCAGGATATCTTGTTTTGTTCGCCTTTTCTAAAATGGTTTTTGTTAATAGACATAATTGAGTTAATTTTGCTTGATTGCTCGGCTGACCAAGACATGGTTGTAAATAAGCTTATGTTTGCATTTAATCAGGGTTTGTCAAAGTTAAGGGCACATTTTGATTGAATCAGGGCCACTGGAATCCAGTTTAAGTTCCCCCAAACCAACCCACCACTGATTGGCACCTGGTGTATATTATGGGAAACAAACTCACTGGAAGCAGTTTAAGCCTAACCCACACATTTTAAATATTCTTCGTCATTCTAATGACAAAATGTCATATAAGGAACCAGAAAAAAATGTTTGTTGCATAGTTTTTTTGCTTCTAATCAATAGGAGTATTACTTTCATAATTTCTTATTGTTATGAAATGGTCCCTTTTGAACATTTTTCAGGAAGTAAAAGTCATTTCAGATGCTGATTCTGGTCAGAAACTGTTTTTTTTTTTTTTTTTTTTTTTTTGGCAGAGTGTTCCTCATGGTAGACCTGAGCAATTACAAATAATCTCGGTGGCTTAGCAGTCAAGCGCAAGCCAATAGAGCTCAGCAGTACCTTTCTCGCTGAAAAGTTTTTTTTTTTTTTTTTTCTGCCCACCAACGAACCAGACAATTTCCTTTTTTTCCAATTTCTCCAGGCTTAAGGTCTAAATTTTACAAAAACCTCACGGTCACTTCATTTTGTAACACTCTCCAATCAAGGGGCCCCGGTACCCCTGTGATCTTTGTGAAAACGTCAATACCCAACTGCTTCCTGCTGAGAGAGCAAAAAGCTCCTCTTCCTGAGATGTTCATCTCCTTTAATTGTGCAAAAGACATCGGATTATCTAGTGCCTGTTAATTTGCTGTCAGTAACCTGTACCTTACTGAGCTGTGTCTTGCGCAAGATAGTAAATAAAACTCTTTGTGTCAAGGAAATATACAGGACATTTTATTTATCCTTTTTTACGGTCTTCTGTTTAGCCTACTGACAACAAAATACGTATTTTTTCCCTGAATTCCCACCAGGTGATGGGTAATTATCTGCTGTGTCTACCAGGGAGGCAGGCCTTTGTTCGGCGGGATTTCCACACCTCAGCCTACAACAGTGACTGGTTTTGACTGCACAACAGGAAGAGGACCCCATTAGACAAAACAACTGGTGGTGATGGAAGCTAAAAAAAGCAGTTAGGAGACTCTCTTAACCTCCTGGAAAGATGGAGCATTATATAGTTGGTATGAAAAGGGGCAAGCACTGACTTACTGAAGTTTAGTTGGCTTGTTTTGGGACCGGCAACATGTCTACAAGGTGCATATCACAACCTTTCAGCTTGCACCTTTGTCAGTGTGTGTGTGAGTTGTCGTATGTGTTAATGCATTATAAAAATGAGGACTGCAGTGTGTGGTTTCATTGGGGATTATTGAATGTAGCACATCAGTGACACTTGCTTTGTTTCACCCAATGACAATGAGCTGAAACCAAAGAACCAATCAGACACCCTCACAACCACAAAGAAAAGGTAGTTTCCTTTGCTTCTGTCCCAGTGAGGCCAATTTGGAATTTTGCAGGAGATGAATTCAAGAAATGTTTGAGTAACCAGAATGTCAGAACACTCAAGGGTCCAGGGTATGGCCTGTTTTTTTGTTCTGCTTTTCCCTCAGTCAGAGTCAGAATTTCTTGAACTCAATGGGGGCATTCCTTTGAGAGCTTTCATGGGTTTTACTACATTTTCCAAATTCAGAGCATGAATTTTCAGAAGCTACTAAAATTTTTATTTTCAAAAGTTATTTTTAAAAAAATCATAAGGGAAAAAAATTAATCAGCACACTGATTTATCAGCACACTGATGAAAAACATGAGTGTAAACTGTTGATAGGAAAATAAGAGATGAGATCCCAAATATGGGTGGAGCTTCCATATGCAATAAGCAGCTTACCATTTGGAAATAACTGTCATTTTGTTATGAAGAGTAAAATAATTATTTATTAATTTTTTTGTAATCAACCAGTTTTTATTACAATTTTTAATTTATTAAACCAGTCAATGATTGACAGCTAATTGTGAAATGAAGTGAATGATTGACACAATTGTGGCTCCACCTATTTATGGTGATATTACCTTACAGTCATTTAGCAGATGCTCCAATTCAGAAAACATGAGTGTATTCTCCTGACAAATATAGACCAGACAAACAACATTTCCAGACCAGGAAGCATATTTGCAACATCATTAAAATGACAGCGTATGTTAACGATGCTCAACAGATTTAAAATCCTAATGCTACAAATAATATGTCTATGATAAGCCATAAGAAAACATGGGATGGTATATGAGAAGTCTGAATAGGTGGCTGCTCAGCACCAGTGATTCTGTCGTCCTGACGACAGTGGAAGGTTCCATTCCATCACTGCGGCTCCAGTTCAGACTGGGATCATGGATGGGGAACTGTGACCACACAGGGAGGGGGCAGTCAATTACTTTGATGACGAAGAATGGAGAGATCTGGCCAGTGTGTCACCTTTAACATTTTACATGGTCTCTATATAATCTACATTGCTGCTTATAACAACATGATTAGAATCCAATCAAACACAACCGTTCCCCTCATATATACCAAACCAGCAGAAAGCTCAAGATCTGTAAGCAAGCCCAGGCAGAACTCGGCACAATATAGCCGCAACAGGTTTTCGCATGTGGACATGTGGCATGTAAACAGAGGGACCTCCATCGCTTCAAGATTCCGCCTGTCTACGCTCCACAAAGGCATCTTAATGGAATCCAGAGCTGTCAGCAGACTATCACCCATGCTCTTTCCAGCTTCCCTATCTTGACAGCTTCACAAAGGTGAGTGTTTTCTGCACGTCATACCGGACCCCCAAACATATGTCGGCTCTATATATTGTCAGCTTGATGCTCAGAGAAAAGAGCCACTTGGTAGAAGTAGAAGTGTTCAGCGTTTAAGGGGGTGTTATTTGTACAACACTCTTTACTGTCATTGACCCTGGAAGGCTTTTGCATGAGAGCGCTTAAAGCTATGAGGGATGACGACCGTTCATATTGAAAGACATCACAAGAGCTCAGCATTTGCCTGTTGTAGCAACGGCTCAGTCTGGCAGGATATAATCAGTGTATGTACCAGTATATGATATTCACATATATGTATAATCCTATGTATAAACTAATGTTTCTATGTATAAACTCATGTATATGCACATATACATAAACATCTAATTACAGTACTTTTTGTTTTGCAGTGTAAAGGATGTTAGTCTGCACATACGTATTGTATTAATTTCAGTACTAACAAGCAATGTCTTTCTGCTGTAATAAATGTTTTAATCCCGACACTTAAATATGAGTTTCTAACGTGACATGAGAGATCAGACCGATTTTGAAGGAGGACAGATAGTTGGTGTTTGAACAGCAGGTGTATCCATCACTGGAGGATGATTTAAGGTGTCAAAGAGGACAGTGGTGAAAATCCGCATTGGAGGAAGAGGAACTGCGGCGGCATGTTGAAGATCACAGACAGGGATAGGCGGATTCTTAACTGTGCGGTTTCTTAAACCACAAACAACGGTTTCAAAAATCACCACAGAACTGCATCTACATATTTTTGTACGTTTATTGGTTTTATTCCCCAACCAAAATGCTGATCTCCCATAGCCCAGGGGTGAACAAATCAGTAGTCCTGGCGCTAGGGACGGTCGTGTTTCCTGCTGAGACCACCAGATTTCAAATGGTCAAAGCCTGGCGTGCTACTGCATCAGTCTCCCACCCCTTTTAAATCCGACACGTTAATTTGTCCTGCTGTTTTGGCGGCACCATTGCGCAAAATATCTCGCCTCTCATTCGTTCATTAGCCGATTTTTTCAAATTGCATTTCTCTGTATTTAATTGGCTCCGTTGAATGCACCTTTCCCATTGTGACTGCAATGCAAGTACATAAATCAAACGAGAAGAGTAGAAACTAAGTGCAGATGACGAGTTAGATAAGAGGTAAGAATTAGTTAATGAGGTAGTTAATGGCAGACATACAACGATGAAAAGAACCATCTCATTCATTTTCTGGGAGTCTAGCAAAACTACAAGTAAACCAAGGGAAAGGTTTACAGCAAGTTTACCGGCCAGCTAGCTTTTGATGGCTATAACGATATAGACAGCAACTTGTTCACTTAACACTGATGTTATTTGGCAATTGACTATTTTAAATATTGCATATAAACAAGCTCAAAACATGCCATGGTTAAATCCAAGTTTCTTAACCATGGTGACTCCCAATGACAGGATTTGATGTGGAATTTTCTCTCTTTAGCATGACAGACCAGAGAGTGAGGATAATTTGGCTAGTCGTGTTATGATAATTACATCATTTCTAAACAGTGACAGAAAGTGGCTGGGCTGATGGGTGAAAAGTCTCTTCCTAACACTGGGAGATGTGGACATATGGCTAGTTTCCAGCCAAAACGTCATGTCATAGTTGTTCCAAAAGCCATAGAGGGCTGCAGTTTAATTTGTTTTTTGCATTCATGTTACCAGAATGTATACCTCTCAAGTAAATTTATATGTAGAAAACTAGGTAATTTCTGCACCTGCATTTATGCGACGGCATCCTTGGTTACCTCAGAGATTAGCCTCCTGAACGAAACTGAGCAGGTTGAATGAATGAGGTATAATACAGATATATACACTGGCACCATAAAGAGTTAAAAGCGTTGAAGTATTTAGGGGGCCTAGGCCTGGACAGGGGCCCTAAAATGTTAAACTATTTCATCATTATATAAGTGGGGGCCAGGATTCCTAGCAGTGACCCCATGCATGTAGGGATATGTAGTTTCTGATTAGAATGAGATGAGTTGAAGTACCAAATTTAAACTAATCAATGTGGATTGTTCTTCCAAAAGTGAACACTAATGACCTGCCAATCAAGCCCTAATTGGAGCTAGTAAACCCCAGGATCACTGTGTGCCATTATTCCAGTGGTTTTGCCACACGGCTGTCACATAACCCGGTCCTCGTCAGCGCAGTCCTCATAATCACCTCCATTAAAAATAATTAATGACATATAATAATGTCTTTTCCCCCTCCCTGGGTCACATGACTTTTTCAGCCCAGTGAATTCCAGCAATCTGCATAGATGAATCTATCATTCTAACCGCATTCCCTTCGCCCAGAAACTTTTAACCCGTCCTTTCTAAGCGCGTCCATCATTTACAGAACGCCGCCCAGATCCCCCCCTACCCCCACCCCTTGCATTTTACCAAGGGTAATTCCCGTAAATGCACCCAGGGGAATGGATTGAGTTTGATGTGCGAGTCAGCATATTCGTGTTGGAAAGAGCTGTATGCGATTAACCTCGCATGCCACGTCTCTGAACGCTGTGAGAGAGAGACAGAGGGGGTGCTGGTTTGAGCCGGTCCCCAGGCAGCAGTACCCCGCTGGACGTGGCCCACGGAGGCCTGATTTACGGGCTGAATACAGCTCCCTGGAACGTGTAATCAAACAGCAAAGAGACAGAAAAATGAATGTCGCTCGGCTCGGGGGCATAAATCTGTGGAATGCGGAGCGCGCTGACGTCATCGGCGGATGATGTATGGCCGTATTAATGACTGCGGTGATTGCGCGCTGTAATTGCAGCTGGATGAATCTGCAACTTTTGTGTTTTCGGGATCTCAGGGTATCACGGCAAGGACCTTTGGGGTCCTCATTATTCATGAAAAGCTATTTTGACACCTGGTATCATTGCTAATTGTACACTTGAACTTTATACCAGTGAAATCCTCCCGCAACTAGCCCCCTACAGCCCCCTCCAAACTCTCAAACAACCAATGGTAACTGCATAGAACCGATGGACAAACCACAAGAACCAATCAATCGGTTGTCTCAACATGCATATATACACACACCCAGATACATTCCAGCATATGATCACACATACATATACAAATGCAGCTAGAGGACGGCTGGCCGTACCACTCTCCACATATGACCAAAGCCCCACCCACACAAGCCTCTCGCCCTGAAAACCAATCGGGGGTGACAGGAAGCAAAAAAATCTGCTATCCCCTGTGTTAGAGGGCTGAGCTGGTAAAACACAATACCACTGTTATTAGCAGGACAAGCATGGAGAACCCAATTAGCTGGGGTTCCCCCCCTCCCCCACACACCCTTATTTTGCTTCCGTTTGTATAATTATGCCGCCATTATTTTCTGGAGGCTGAAGTGGCCTCTCTCGCGGTCCCGATGCACCGTCGTCTCGACAGCACCCACGAAGAGAGCGCACTTCAATTACCACATGTGAAGCCGACGTACGATCGATGTCGAGCATGGAGGAGGGGCACTTTCATTCAGTAATTCATCCATCTGGTCTGCCCTGGGAGATGAACGGTTTGAAAAAAAAAAACATATCCCAGGTTACAGGGACCCTGAAAACCCCTTGAGAAATAAGTGAAGGGGTTGTTATTATCAGCTATTACAGCGACGCGTGCTTGTCGAGCCGCTTCTTTTTGATTCATACCAAGCAGGGCTGAATGGAGTTATGACTGCCTGCCTTCTGTTTCTATAGAGTAAAAGAAAGGAATTTAACTGTAAATCACGAGCCAGAAACCGCAGCGTGGACAGGCAGGGAATGAAATGTGCCGAAGCGATAGTGGCTTTGCGAAGATTGCGGATGGTGTAGAGACAGCCTGCCGTGTCCTACGCGCTCGTACAATCGGGCTCCTGAATCAAAAGACAAAAATGATTAATTGCGGGCTGTGTCCTGTTGTTCATTGCTAATGGCCCTGTAGTCGTGATCAGGTGGCATCCCCATGGTGATCTGTTGCCATGGATACCGCATTGTGGAAAGATTCGCCACTGTCGAACAGGTGACACCCACAATCATGTCTCCCTTTGAGAAAGAAATCATAGCAGACATTAAGATATAATAACAATAACTATCCGATCCAGTCCAGGTTAGAATTCGGCTTCAAAACAGCACATAGACCACCAAAGGCCTATCGTCACCCAATGACAGTAATTCCCAAATACCTGGCAAGAGGGCTACTGAGCAGCTCAGAGAGTAAAGGAGGTCAGACAATTGACTGGACCAGAGCTGGACTTAGACCCTGTAGTCTAGAGAATGCATGTATGAGCTTGTCGTCATCTGCCTATGACTGGGAAGCTAAAGAATGCAGAATTGATTTGCTTTGTCCCACGAAGAGAAGGGTGTGATTTTTCTAGTCATGTCACAACAATGCAACAGGTTTCCACCGGGTATTGCTCATGTCCTTTCCAATCTGTGGCATAACATAAGTCAAGGCCTGTGATGTTTAAAGTGTGTGTCTCAGGACGAACACTTCTGGTGAGGTGCTCCATGATCTAACAGCGGGTAGCACACCGCCAACACAAGGTCTACACTTGGCAGTTTTAAAAAGCGCATATGGTGGAAGACAAAACCGTTTACAAAAATAAGTGCGCTACCATTGATGGGAAGATGTGCAGTCTAATTGCTATTCAGAGCAGGCAGAAAAAAGAAGCCCAGCTCGCTTCATAACATTTCGCTCGTGGCAGCATGTGGAGAGGGAGTATGTTGATGTGGGAAACTGCGACTTTCATCAACGAGCAAAAAGCGCTCTGTACGAACGCTGTTTGTTCAGTCGCTTCGGATACGGCATAAACACAAGCGGTTGTTTTTTTGTTTTGTTTTGTTTTGTTTTGTTTTGTTTTGGGTTTTTTTAGCATGAAAGCCTTGCAAAAGGAAAAGGAAAGTGAGACTAGACGAGAGGTGCACTTGTGCGTCATTCTCATAAGCGTATTTATGAATCATGAACAAAACGCAATGAAACAGGCACAGCAGAATGGGGGGGGGGCAAGGTGGAGCAGAGAGCAGAGAAAACACCTTAACCTGTTTTTCATACCATCTGAAATGCACAGTATTTTTAGAGTAATGGAGTATTAGAGTATTTATGCTGTAATTCTATAGTATTTAGAGTATTTATGTTGTAATTATCTTGGTAAAGCTGCTCTGATAATCCATCCAGGTCTCACAGTAACCAGGGAAGGCAAGGGCTTGTCATACAGTGTAATAAGTTTGGCTTTTTCTTATTTGTTAGTTTATCTTTTTTACATCAGTATGGGTAACCAGGAAATCACATTGTGACTCACACCTGTCTAACCAGGGATACAGCAACCCAATCACTGAACCAGGAGAAACAGCACTAATGGCAAATGCACCTTAGTAAAAGAAACAGCAGGGGTATGGTCTGAGAGGCAGGGAAAGACCATTTGCCTTCATCGCATCAAGTGGGAGAAAGAGATAGAAGGAGAGCATGACAAAAGAGCAAGGAAGACACCGGTTAGGATTCAATCAAATGCACTTGCTCTTCCAGTTTGTGCTCCTCAATCAAAACAGACTTTAGCCTCCTGGTTCATCTGGTGTGTTCTGAAGACGTAACACACTCAGCAATCTTATACCCAATACAGTAGAGGGAGTAAGATAGTACAGCCAATGAAAAATTGTTCTATTTTGAATTCCATCTGACTTGTCAGATCATAACGCAAACATTACCATTTCATGCCAAGTCTGTTTTATTTTGGTAATCGTTCTTGCTGTGCCCTGTATCGTACCTCTGTTGAGCTCTGCATTTGAAAGATATCACAGCATGGATGAATGTATTTTTTAGTAAAAATAGTTTATTTAAATTATACTCTTGTGACTCAGGAAGCCTTGTGTTCACGTAATTGTGTTGCTGCTTTTTTCGAAACCAGTGTTCACATATAACTGTTAATGCACCCAATAGTTTAAGTAGTTTCTGATACAAATTAAATATTTAAATATACCATGCTGTAAAGATTTTCATTATGTGCGCTGATTTTGGAACCCTGCAACTTTACCTGCCAAAGGTATATTTTAATGACAGACTTGAGGAAAGAAGCTGCCTGGGTTATTTGAAGATGAACAGATATGAAGTCCCTCAAATATTATATAAACAACTTGTTCAAACACAGGTCCCCAAATGTAGTCGCTACCACTCTTTTGCAAACTTTAATTAGTCTACACATTGACATTTCTGTTCTGTTACAACAAGATAGAGCTTAATGGCAAAAAAAAACTATTTTATGTTGCTAGCTGTAGGCCTTGGGGTAGCTCATGGAGTACAAGCACCTGTTTCGTCGTGCGGCCGTTGGTCCAACAGCTGGATGTTTGAGTTCCATCTGTTCCTTTACAGGCTGTGGCCAGAGGTAACGTTGGTTAGGCCTACATTGGCTCAGCCTCAACAGAGAAGAAAAGGTGCGGAGCCAGTTAAAAGGCTCAGTCTCCTGGCTCTCCTCTCTTAGCCAAGTGGACACCTGCAAGATTCATGAATTGACCATTTTTTGACCTTGTGTTCCTTCAATGGCGACACCAATATGGATTTCCCCAAAGTAAATGCTAGAAGTATACAAACGCTACACAGAAAGAAAACTTCTGACTCGTGTATTTTATACCAAAATTTTGGGTTAAAATTTGCTCACAAATCATATTTTCAATAATGACATATGAGAAGTTTTCTTTCTATTTTCTTTTCTTTGAAGATTTGAAATTGGTATGTCACCACATACCAATAAATAGAATTTACACAATAGGGTACTCTATCAGATGTGAACAATTGCTTATCTGAAAATTAATATCCACTCAAATATGCTTTAATACTTAAGGCACTACAAAACTAGACAAAATTATGGACTAAAAGAAGAACCTGCAATTGTCAATGTTTCACACAGACACTTCAGCGGAACTACCGATCCATTGTGCGCCATGGACCATGCGATAAGATCTAAAAATATATCCCTCGTTTTTCATTGATACGTAACTCATTGAAATTAATGACATGAAATGAAAGTGGTAGCGTATCACTTCGATGCACGTACTTGTGTCTCTGCTTTTCCAAAGACAGTGCAAGGCAAACTCGAGTTTGCTTAACGCTAAGGAGATTTTTAACAGGGTTAGTTTGACTTTCAGGGTTTTACAACCAGAAACAAGCTGCTATTTCATTCATTGTGAGGAACGTCAATGACCCACAATGAGACTTGCATCATTGGAACAGCTGTCAAGAGTACAACAAACA
The DNA here is from genome assembly GCA_022829145.1 of Albula goreensis. Classification (NCBI taxonomy): domain Eukaryota; kingdom Metazoa; phylum Chordata; class Actinopteri; order Albuliformes; family Albulidae; genus Albula; species Albula goreensis. The sequence goes on from CM040758.1 coordinate 4,528,466, forward strand.
CCATTCTAATTATGTCTAAACAGTTGGAATCAGAAAGCTGACAGTAGAAAGGGGTGGGGGTTGAGGCATTAAGTTAACAAGGAAACGTACCAGCATGTCTGGCCCACACCACACAGAAAAACATAACATTCAAACCTTCTTAATTTTGTTTCATTTGTCAAACTACCCACCTATGCAAAGAAACTATACTCGTTATTATTTGATGGAATTACAAGCGTGTTTTCCTCAGCTCTCAAAATGGCGAACGCTCGGTTCAAGTTACGGTAAACGATGTCTTGAGGCATGAACATAATTCCGTATCATGACTGGACCAGAATTAAACAATCCACACCATCTCTCCCCCCACTCCAATTACGGAATATTATGATCAAACTGACGTAAATGACCTGAAATTATTATTCGTCATCCAAAAATGTATGTTTATACACAACTGATACTCAGATTTCTCAAGAAATATTCAGCAAGGGTGATACAAACGTAAGAGCCACATACAAAATGATCACTTGACATTTGTTTTCTTTATTGGGCCAAAGTGTTCCTCAAGTGCAATGGGTTTTTAATGACATTTTATTTGCAGACTCTTTTTCCTCTCCCACTAATGGTTTATAATCTATTTGAGCTGTTCTGGCAATTATCTTCCAAACAAACTACTGGAGTACACACCTAGCATTAAAATGATGCAATTTCAGTGAATAGATTTCTGTTACTTTTTCATACTTCCATTATCATAATTCAAAGATTCAAATGTAGAGGCATAAAACTGAGTATTTATCTCTCTTCACCTCTGGCACATTATATAGAATTATACTCAGTCATTAAATTATTTTCACTCATTATTTTAATGAGAATGAATTCATGTACTCCCCTGCAGGACATTCACTGTGGCAAACCCCATATATATACTGGTATTGCATAAGCGGTGTGGTAAAAGCAATTCCATTTTAGCTGTATTGGGAAAGCAGCCCTGTGATGTCATAGAGCTGGATTCTCCTCATTTTAAGGCACTTGTTCTAATGTCAGCAAAAAAGGAAAGTGGGGTTGGGATAGGGTATGGAATTTGCTGATATTGTGAAATAATAATCTAATTTTAGTTGGAGTTCCCCTCAGTAAGTTCCTAAGTGCAGTATTCTCGTTCCTGTAGCTTTAGCTGCCTGGTTCTTAATCCAATATTATGCTTATGGGGCTGCATTGGGTTTACATCCTGATATATAGTCTGCCCAGCATAAAGGGATATGCTTTATGAATAAACTATGGGGTGATTATTTATTCTGACCTTATCAGGATGTTTGGGGTGCTGACTGGAGGCAATGGCATCCATTTGCCTGTAACTCATCATTTACCTGATCTGGCAAGAACCAATCAGATTGCAGGATTTTCAGAAGCAACCAGTCACATGAAGTGTAACCTCTCAGTGGGGATTCTCTTTGAAAATTAGACATATGAGGTTAAAGTGAGGGCAAATGGAATACATTACTGTAGAACAGATCAGAAAACTGCAGCCAAATTCAAAACATCCATTTCTCTTGATCGGCTAATTTACTTCCAGTGTAGTTTGGTGTAGTAAAGCATTGATGTGCAGGGACACACCATGAATGTGTTAACAAACCAACATTTTCAGAACTCTGAAGAGCAGATATTGACTGAGTCCAATGACTCGTTGAACTCCAGACCTATGTTGCTATTTGACCTCATCCTCTGCACAGTATTCACTTGACATTATGATATTAATTTTCCGTAATAATTCAGCATGATGTAAACAGCATATTGATTTCAAATGCTTGTTCTCTCCTGTACTATCTGAATATCAGATGATGGACTGGAATTGGGTATGTGTGCTCTGTAGTCATACTAATGAGGAATTTGTAAAACCGTTTTCCCCTAAGCGAGAGCACTGTCCTCTCTCCTGCAAAATGCAAACATTCCCAAAGGGTTTCTTCAGAGTTGATAAAATACATACATCCAGATACGCAAAATATCTATGGCGGGGGATATACCCATTAAACCACCACAGAGCTCATACTTGTACATGAGGATGTTGACTCAAAATGCAAAATGGTATTTTAGGGAATTGAATATCGGTCAAGTATGGATTCTTTTTCCACACTGTGGGTGTCTTGACAGCGAATCAGGGAGTGGATTATGCAAACGACCGAACGAGACCTGTTGAAAATTACCTAATCTCTGTAGCAGAAAACTGTGGCAGGGCTGTAGCTTTTATTTTGCAGGTCTGGAAACCAGATGTATTAGCCAAAAGGGAAGCGAGAGACAGCGAGGAGAAAGCTGGGAATATCAAAAGGGTATTTCCTAACCTAATCACTTTGACTAAGGAGGTTTCTAAACAAGGACTTACAAACCTCCATGCTTTGTTTGGAAAGCCTGAAGAACAAATTAAATAACCATAGGCTATAGGCTTACAAGCCATCCTAAGCATATTGGGAGTAGCATTACTAGAGCACAGATTTGCCACTGCTAAGAGGAACATTGCTACATGTCGAAAAGTCGTCCCCTCCAAGCTGAGAATGTAAATCTTTTTAAACATCCTTACATGAACTCCTCAGTAGGTCTAGCCAACCTTGGTCCTGAAAGACTGCAGGGGCCTCTATTGTTCTGTTATGCTCAGCAGTTAATTGGTCAGTTAAAGAGGTTTTATTTTATGGTTTACTGGTTTCTTTGGTCTGAACTTAATTCTGATGTTAGGGTAGAAAGACACAGTTAACCCTGCAGTTCCCCCGGTTTTGAGTTAAGCAGCCCAAGTTCAGTTTGCACAGCATAATATGAACAGTTTTTGTCAGAAAATAGATGCGAGACCATGGTTCACATAGTTTTGAGGTTATTTGGAGACATTAATCTTAAATTCAGAGGTACATTTTGATGGAACCTGGACAAAAATGAAGGAAGCTGTCCCAGCAACTCAATGTTTTTTCCCCTGTATCAGATGTCTGCATTCTGTAGAGAGCTGCAGCAAATTTTCAAAGGTGAAAAACAAGATGCTGGACAAAGCTGTCGATTAGCTCCTTGAGCCTGTCAATGGACAAACCCTGAACTGTTAAAAAAAAACGACAGACACGCAGCTCGTAGACTTGTGGATTCATTTTGTTAAGAGCGACTGAGCTAACCACAACAACCTCAATTATAACACCTGCTCTGAACCCAGTGACGGCGTGAAGCATGTCTCAATTTGCATATTTAAATTTAGTAAATACACTGTTGATGTCATGAGAAGGAGAACATGCGGTTTGCACAAGACGCATAGTTATTTCCGGCTCCTGATTCCTCTCTTACTAAATTAGCCCATACTGGCTTTCTGTGCCAACCCACACATCAGAATGCACAGGTCTGTGAGCTGATTCAGCTTGTTTATCTGTAATAAAGAGCTTGGATTTTAAAGTTCAGTGCCTGGGAAAATGGAAAATACATTAAATCATAACCATTCTCATATATACGAACCTCTGTGTTACAGGCCAACCAAATATTCTGAGACTGGAAGATGCATGCGCTAACACGTATCATTGTCATTAGGCTCTGAAAGAAGACAGATGAAAACATTACATGCGAAGAAATCTTGCTTTCCATTGATTTAATATAATATAAAAATGTAGCTGCAATCAACCATTAAGGGAGCCGTTCATGAAGAAAATGTCCGCTTTATAGTGCTCCAACATACATTTTTTTTTTTGATCTGGGATGTAGACAATGCAACGAGTTTAGGATCTCTCTGAAGGAACAGATTTTTGTTCATGTTAAATATCTTTGTACACGTAGAACTCTGTAGCACTGTCATGTAATTTGACTGTTGAGCAGTAGTCCTAAATTACCTTTAGGACTGTAGTCTTGTCAATGCATCTACCCAGTTTCAGCACTTTCTTTATAAGCATTCAGGACTTACTGTAGTTTAGTGGCAAACCACAGCCATATGACTGGCCTCCAGGATAGTTATTTATTTGTTTATTTATTTATTCAGTCTCTTCCCACAACTAACTAAAGCATGACATGTTCCAGTACCTCCCATTATTTCACTACCACTGTCTCTTCAGTCATAGAAAAATCACGGAAGGGTCTCTCTTCTCCTCATGAACGTTTCCATACGGCTGCTCATGCTACGCAAGCAACTCTCACGGCAACATTAAAATTGCCTCACCTGAACAATACGCAGTGCTCTTCGGCATAAAAACCTACAGCACAGCTTGCATTTTTCATAAACGTTTACACCACTGTATGCATGACCATTTTTTCCATAAAAGTTGATTTATTTTTTCTTAAAATGATACCCATGCGGCATGATGGTCATTCTTGCAAATATTACAGATGAAGCATTGCTAAACTGTTTTTGAGTAAATGAAGGGGTATTATTCTTTCAAATAGTTCCCCCACCGCAACTGTTACCACCCTCTGCCTGTCTTTTGACTCTTCGAGTTCTTCTAGTGCAAACAGGAAGTAAGTTAGATTGAAGTGCACCTTCAAACAAATAAGGTTGCAGTCATGTGATTACTGGTCCCAATCAATAAGGGATTCAGATACTTTAAACTGGATGTACTATGTTGGTGTACGTTCCAAACAACCTCCCGTTATCGACTGGGATACTGGCCCATTTTGTTTTAATTTAAAGAATGGCTTGGCTCGCAATGCTTATTATCGTTAATTTTATATTCATTGCCAAGTTGCATTATCTGTTATACAGCCAGAAATTTACCATAGTAATTCAAGTTTTATACCTTGTTCAACGGTGCAACAATAATTTGACTCCCCGGAAACTGATTAATTTGCATAATAGTTCCTTCCCTTCAGTTACATGGTGAATGTGTCAACACAAAATGCACAAGGGTTTGTGCTACACACTGGTAATGACTGGGGTAGGTTTTTCTCATTCACTGTAAACTGCTTTGAGATTAAATGAATCTGTTACTATTAGCAGTTCCCCATTCAGTGATAATTTAACATTTGTCTAAAACTGGAGACCCAATTCAGTTTTATGTTTCCAGGAAAACATCAATAAATGTTCAAAAATAAACCCAAATTGAATCTAGTCATGAGCAAATAGCTGTTTGTGATCGCTGGGTCTTCTTTGAATGTATGTTTGGACATTATCTTCGATCACGGCAGACCTCCATACTTCAGACAAAGCCTCGGATTTCACACAACCAAAAGACAGTAATGGAAATTGCCTTTGCTTGCCAGTTAGCCAAAGTAATTTCAGGCCTAATCATTGGTCACTTTATAGACCTGTGATGCAGACATTGGTCACTTTAATAGAACTGATGATCTGTGAGGCCTGGACCCTCAACATTATTAAAGTTTAGATAGTTTGCACTTTCTAAAATGCTTATCTATTACAATAGTTACACCAGACTTGAATGAGCTTGTATTATGTTGAGGTGATTCAAGGTGATTTGGGTACTTTTCAAAAGGTCAGCGTAGGGTTTTATGTCAAGTGCCATTGAATCCATAAAATAGCAGATACATTATCCATTAGTATCAATCGTTTGAAATTGAAAAGAGGAATAGATTATTCCGGTAGGGAAAATAATATGAAACCATAAGCATACTTCTGGTGAGGCCTTTCACTCAAACTTTCTACAGCCATCACTTGCCTAAAAAAAAAAAGAAATAGACGAAAGCATTCATGGGAGACTGGCAATGAGAATGAGATTTTCGTCATTGAAAAAAAGCACTAAAATACATTAATTAGATATTAGAATTGATATGAGTAATGAAAACGTACAGCTTAATAGGGGGCTTGTGAGAGGGATTTCCTTGTGACAGAATCAATGCTGAGCTAAAATAGAAGCAGCTCGGTTTTTGGAGCATCTTCCTCCCGGCCTGCTTTTGCATTCAGCACCCAGTTCGGGTTCCAGCCCGGGCCCGCTCCATTAGACAGCAATTAATTGAGGGACGGTGCGGTGCCAATATTCTGTCATTAAGTGGATGGGAAGGTCCAGGCTTTTAGTAACCCCACTCTGGGGAACTGAGTAGACCTCACTTGGTGGGGGTGGGAGGGGTTGGCGGGGGTGGGGGTGCGCAGGGGGGGATTTGGACAAAGTGCCGAGCTGTAAAAAATTTGGCCTGGGAAAAATCATGATGAGCCCAGCACCTCTTACTCACGGGGATGTGCTGTGTTGTGGTATGGTGTGGCGGGGGAAGAGAAGGGAAGAGAAGAGGAGATTCTGGGGTCCCTTTTTCTTTTCAAGCCACTGCCCGCTGTAAACAGACGATCTGATGCCGGGCGGTAAGTCTCCCCTGACAACCGTCGCCACGGTGCTCGCCCCGCGATGTCGGTCGGCATGTTAAAATCACATTATTTTGCATTATTGACGAAACACATGGCAGGAGCACCTTGGATTCAGCTGATATACTCCAAAAACAAACAAACAGACACACACACCACAACACAGCCACCTACACACACACACACACACACACATTCACATATCCTCATACACAGTCACACATATACATACACACATCACTCACATACACACTCACTCACATGCATTTGCACTGTCATAAGCAGTACATTTCTATTCTCCAGCCTCCATCTTGTGTGGGCTGCATCTCTTAATGACAGCCAGCATCACAACAAATGTTAAGCAGAATACAAAGGAAGATTGAAGCAAAAACCCAAGGAAGGAAGCCAAGGAGAGACGATAAGGACTAAAAGATCTCTCATTTATTGCTACATGCTATCCCTTACGTAGTGTTGCATATGGTTAGATAAGATCCTTATATAATTTGATAGGGTCCCTTGGTTAGTGCTAGATATGGTCCCTTTAGTATTTTACGTCTTTTTCAGTGTTAAATATTACACTGCTTTCTGGGATATATGATCTCTTCCATAGCAGCAGATATGATTCCTTTCCTAGTGTCCAATATTAACCTCGGTTTAGTCTTACAGTCCCTTGTTTTAGTGTTAGATATGCTCATTTTGTTAGAGATAGATACAATCGCTTCTTTGCATTTGCTGCGATCCCAAGTTCAGTGTTTTACATGATCCTATGTGGCAGGGCCACTTATTTAGTGTCAGGTGTGATCCATTGTTTCGTAGTAGATGCAATTCTTTCAGTGGTACACCGAACCCCAAGTTTAGCATTAGATGTTATCCTTCATTTAGCCTTTCGTTGAAGTGCCATGAACGACTATGGAGAACACTGTAGTCAGCTCAGTGGGCACGAAGCAGCAATGTGATTGGACCGCAAGGAGGTCGTTGATGGATTAGATTCCAGGTCTGCCTAAATCGAACGTTTTGGGAGTTTTCACCCTCATTTGCATATTCACTCTTAATCTAGGGGGGGTAACACACTCTCATAATGGTGATTGTGTTTGTGTACTGATCAGATTCGGGTTTGAAGGCTGCACCTTTAAAGCAGTCAAAATATAACGCTCCTCCCCTCTTCTATTGTGACCTCCAGTGATATATGAGAAGTAGCTCTATCACTGGCGTAGGTGTCATTTACGCTACGCTGGGGACATGTCCCCACCACTTTTTGTCGTGGTCCATTTTGTCCCCACCGCTTTTTTTAAAAGCCTTTAGTTCATTGAGCCCGTCGTTGTCCCCAGCCCTTTTCAAAACAAACTGGCACCCATGGTCAGAAGATTTTGTCTCATAAATTGCAACCCAATCCGCCAAAGATTTTTTTAAGTTAAGGCCAACAAGATTTTGCCGCAGAGCCCCTGAAACTATTTTGTCTGTCCCATTCCATGCAATTGAGTTTTGCGAGCTTTGGGTACTGTGCTCCCAGCTCCTTACTTGATTTTTACTTTTTATTTCTGGCTTTCAGCGGTTTCTGTGATGTATAATAAAACGGAAGATCTTCATCTCTGTTTTTAAGCGAACCAGTGAACTTTCATCCAGATACAGAAAGTTATTTGTACTTTAATTTCAGACATGATTTTACCAGTGTGCTAACTCATAAGATGGCCTAAATGTAAGTAGATTGGATATGACCATATAGCATTCAGTAATTCATTAATTCTGAATAATTCATTTCACTTGGACCGGAAAGTATTGGGTAGCTATGTAATCTGTGAATTCTATTTTAAAGATATGTACACAGTTTCATTTACTGAAACATCCCAATTAATACAATACATTTAAGAATCACTGGGGTATATTCTGGTAATATTTTCTTTTGGATGTGAGAGATCTTTCTGTTCCCCAGACAGTCTTATAACATATGTACTATTTTGAATATATTGTAGTATTTATATTATTATATACCAGATTTCTCTCCAAGTCACTGAAAAATGTTTCATGCATGAATGTTCAGAACATCCTCTGAAAGTTACTGTTTATTTATGAAAACAAACATAAAGGAGGTATATGCCAGTTACGTTTTAATAATGTTATGAATGCAGATTTTAAAATGCAAGATCTGAAGTCTAACTGCTAACGACTTGTTAAAAATAACACGAATCACCACCTTCGAATAAATTGTTTTGTAGTGGGATAAAAAAATCTCAGTAATGTTGTCATGTCACTGAAATGCTCTTTTTGAATTACAAGTGCCAGTCAATGGTTACTGTTACCCAACTCTCTGGCATAATTTACTAATTTTGGGGATGGGGGAGGGGGGGTAAATGTACCCCCATAGGTGTAACACAATTGCCACATGCCTCGGTGCAGGATTTGCAGTTGGGGTCCCCTTTTGCAAAGAAGATGGGTCATTCTTGTCAATGCACCAATCGGTTTCATTTGAACCCGTATGTTTTTGAAGACATGGGCCCCTCTTTCTGGCCAAGCGCCCCCTTATGTTGCTGAGTGTAGTTATCACCCCCCCCACCAACCCCCCACTCCCTTGTTCATATGAAAGTTACACCCTCACGTCTTATTCAGATACTCTGCCAGAAAGGGACTCAATGTCTGAATAGAGCGGTGCTCAAAAAAACACTTGACAGATGAGAGGAATATTGAGCGTGTATTGAAATGTAAATCTCGGCCCAGCTTTGACTCGAACATCATCATTTTTTAAAACCTAAGTTCACACAGCTTAATCACTTTAATTAAAGTAAGCCACTGGTATTGTGCCAAAAATAAATACATTAATAAACGAATGAATTAATGTGATTACGTGCCAACACAACGTTTTGTCAGATAAGAAGTTTTAGTCAGAGTTACTGGATGGCTACAGAAAATCATAAGCAGTCCTAGACCCCGTGGTGCCTTGTTTTCATTTATCAATTGATCTGATCTCGCGATGTACGTGACCCGATCCATAAGGTTGAACGGTGCTCTGAAAACCAGCCTGTCCGTGTGACTCAAAAGAACGGTACATATCTTCTGATTGGTTTACCGCTTTGACCCCAAACAAACTGATACAAATGTGGTATCCTCACAGTCCTGACTTACTTCAGCAGACCAGCCATGTTATCTCTGGGGTGAAGAATTACAATTCCAACCCCAAACACGCCACAAACATTTGCACTGTATAAATCCTGTGGATCTCTGTAAATCTGGGAACCCTATTCGGATTGTTACGGGGAGCATATTTAAGTTGCAACTGTTTCCTCTTGCGGTTGACAGATAACCACAGCTGTGTATCATTCTCGTCCCACACACAGCTTTGCTACCAAAACAAAGTCTGCAACTGGGAGAGAATTAAATTCACCTGCCACAATGGGAGGAAACATGAAAAGATGTGTTTCCTACCACAGACTTAGAGGAAAACACTGTAATCTGTTCACACAGTCTATCCAAAAAACCTGCAGATTTATTCAGAGAGGGATCCCTACCCACCCATCCTTAAATATTTGAATTAACCCAAGGCTGTAGTCAGTAGGCATGGTGTCTCAGAACATCACACAATCACAGAGCTTGAGATTTTTGATTTTGACAAGCCCTGAACTACATCTCCCATCAGGCCTTTTGTGTGAAATTCTCCACGCTGCAGAAACAACATTGCTGCAAGTAAAGGAAGCAGCCATCATTATCTCGTAGTCAGTCTGAGCACTTCTCAGAATAACCAGATTCACAATTCCCACAGGTTTATGTTTGCAGCAGTGTTTGCTTTCAGCCATTTTCAGCACAATGGGATCATTCTGAACATTGAATAAGGTGTCTTCAAAACATGGGAAAAGAGAATGGGGGGATCAAAACATGGAAACGTTTTTGCATTGCTTCAGTGACGGAATATACCACGTAGACTGTGTTTGGAAAATACCCTAAAACTGAACTAGCACAATTCTTTTGAATTCCCATGATGCTCCTCTGCTCCCAGTAACCTTCTCTGAATCCACTTACCCTTTCATATTCATTTTCCACTCATTTCCATAAAGCCAATATCCCTTTGATGTTGTTTTTTTTCTGAAATATTATAGATGACTTTACAGTGCTCATTCATTGATAAAAATCTGGGAAGGTACCCAAGCTCTCTGTCCAAACCCTGAAAGTTCACAGGCGATATTTCGATGGTAATTAATTTTATCGTTTCAATATTTTAATTAGGAAACCTGGGTTTTAAATTATTCTGTGCAATATTTGTTTGCACATTTTATCCCAGAATCTACTGTATATTGCTTAGACCATCTTGTAGATATTACAGTCATCTAAACCTTTAACTACTGATTTTATGACTTCAACCCCTCCTACTAGTACTACTACTCCTTATAATAATAATAATAATAGTAATAATTACTGTACAACTTGCTAGTAGTAGTAGAGAGAGTTGGTCCAATAATTATGTTTTACGTTGGGCAATTTAACTGCGATTGGTTGAAATAAGTCTGTGACTGTAGCCACACCCATGATGAAGTTCTGAAAAATAATTCTGCTATCCCTGTTGACTACATTCTAAAACTTACTCTAAACCGGAACCAACAACAGTCCAGCAGTGCTATAGGCACTATGACCAACGGCTCACTAACCAGTGACCATATATGTTAAGACCTTACGACATTTACTCCCAAAATACAGGGTTACCAGATGCACATGCATGAACACGCTGTGCGCTTCTCTTGCTGTATGGAATAGACTTATTTACATGCCATCTCATGCCACAAAAACGCAAATTAAAAATTCTAACAGATATCGGCTCCATAAATGTCAAGAGGAGCAAAAACGCGGTAGTAAAACAGGGCTTATTAAAAGCGGGCTGATTGAATGACACAGATAAATAAATTGACTGTTTGGTAACGCGCACTGGTATTTAAGGTTTCATTAGAGCTTGATACGGGTGAAATATGAACCCTAACAGCTTAATTGCCGCTGTTTCACTTATGTTTACGCCAGGAAGGCGGGGAATGGGTAATTGCAGGCCACATTTTTAGAGACAGGTGACGCTGGATCGTTTTCGGTGGCACGCGGCTGAGGTATAATTTTTTTTTTTTTTTTTTTTGCGACTGTCAGCGTTATATTTAATTGCTGTCCCTGCTCGGTGCCTGTAAGATTCACTGGCGCTCCTGCACAGCCCCCATCAGTCGCACGGAAAAACGCAAGAGCCCCCGCTGCTTGTGTCAGGACCCTGGACAGCTGCCAACGCCGCGGGAGAAACTCGTACTGTATCGCCTCTGAAACCAACAAGTCTCTGCTGCCATGGAGAACCAGCAATGGATCACGGCGCTTCACTGAATCACCGAAAAGCCATAGCTGGTGGTGTTTATTGTTAGGTTTCTTTTAACTGAATTTTTTTTATCAGATATCCATATGAGTTGGCGTCTGAGCGCTCAAAGGTTCTCTCTCCTTCGACCGATATTGGTCGAGTCTGGCGTTTATCACTACCTTCGCCTAGATATCCCTAAAGCATTGCGCGAGGAGTGGGTGTACTTCCAACGTGAATCTAAAATGTGATCTACATGTCAGGCACGCGGCGGTTATTTGGAACTATGTGTCACAATTCGACAATTATTCTTCCCCTGCTTGAAGAGATGAGATCGCCTAAACGTAACGAATTGCTTTAATCAGTCTAACTGCAATTGCAACTTTATGCCTTTAAGTCGCAGTATGAATGCGCCGCGTGGTTTAGGGGAAAACATCTAAATCCCCAATGACATGATTAGACATTAACAAGTTATGGCCCAGGTGCATTAGCAGTCATTAGCTCAGCACCCTACGGTTGGATGTGAAATGTACTCATTCTATATCGTTACCCAATTACTACACTCATATTGCACAAGTCAAGCCATGCGAGATGGCTCACAGTGAACCGTTAAATGAAAGGCATTCCAATTAAGAGGTCGCGCACTTATCTTGCATTGCTATGACGTCATTCCAAATGTGCTGAGGCGGCTTCTCAGTTTTGGCAAAGCCGGGTCTGGCGCCCTGACAGAGAAGCAATGGGAAGTACGAGAGGTCTATCAGGGACACGAATACCTACTCAGCCTTGTGTTCGACACTCAGAACTATTAAATCCAGAATTCCAATCCTCTGTAAAACACCCTTGAAAACTGGTTAAAATCAAACAGCTGCAGTTTGATTTTTGCTTAGATCGAACGTGCAAGGTCTCAAAACGAGCTTATACTGTCATATACGAGACAAACAAACATTTGGAGTTTTTTTTTCTCAAGTATTTCTATAGCCGTGGCACTCAGCTCGAGGCCTCTCAACCTTGGTTGTAAAGCATGGCTTAGATCTGCTCAGCTACCGTGAAGGAGGACTATTCAATCATACCACAAGTATGCATTGTTTCTGCCATAAAAGTTAATGTTTGATAAGCAGGCCCGTGATGTTTCTTTATTCGTGTTGTTCGTTGATGAAAGACATTGCAGGTAAACAGGTTTGATGTAAATTATCATAGAAATTGGGACCGCATCTTTTTTTTTTCCGTGTCACCACCAGCCCAGTTCGACGTATCCAAGATCACGTGTCCTAGCAGCCAAACTCCACATTCAGGACACAAACACGTTTCAGCACTGGGCTATATCAACCCTGTTAAAGTTGAAAACCATAATCGTGTATCAGTTTTAACAAGATATTTTAATAAAGTATTTATTATGAATGGGCAGAGGGTGCCCAAAACAGGATGATTCATGTATGTTGCTGTTAAAACAGGCTAATGAAAACGGCAAAGGCCGTAAGAAAGGTAAATATTGAACATGTAGGCTAAGTATCTCGCCGTCGATTCGGTGAGTGCAGGCACGTCTTTATTCAAAGTTCTGTTACATCTGCTACCTTTGCAAACAAAGAGGAAATTTAAAAAGTAAAGTGCAAATACATTCGTATAGAAATGTTAAACTTTGTATATTTTAAGTAAACCCTATTTTAGCTTTCATTGCACATAGTTTGAAAATACTTATACATATTTAAGAGCGCACAAAGTAATTGTCGCAATGCTGTCACCTTCTCTTTTACCTCTGTTTCTTAATGAGAATCTCTGAATATCACAGGAACACCTTAGTATGTGTACAGTAAAACACAACCAACGAGGAAATATACCACCTGTGGGAAACAAGCGAGAACTTATCAGTTTGGAGAGTTGAATGCTGTCAGACGGTTAATGCAGCATATCGTGACAGCTGCAGTCATACGCTAAACATTTTTAAAATATTTTCATAAAAGATAATCATACACGAGCTGTAATATGAACAAGGCTATTTGATCGCATAAAAAAGGGGGAATGAGCATATATATTCCAATGTATTTTCTTCATTTTGTGCTTTGCGTAATGGTGAATGAAGGATATACAGTAGCATGTATTTTCACGCCAAGCTACTTAAAGCTGGCTAATAAAATCATGAGGATACCTCATTTGTCTTTGGAATTTATTATAGTTGTTGTTATGTTCTTCTTTTTAGCAGTATCTCCATGGTTATGATTTCTTAATACAACTATAACGGTTAGCTGCTCCCTCCAATGTCAATTTCAAATGTTATTGTATAATATCAATATAACAATGATTTTATAGAGCCTTCTCCCTTCATACAATTTGTAATTAGTAATATATATATATTATTTTTTTTTTTTTACCAATTTCGGAGCAGTAGTTGCACATCATTAGATTCTATATAGGGATATATGTGACGATTGAATAACATAACAGCATTTTACAAATGTAAATGACATGTGTCGTGTATACCACCCTTAACGCAACACATAATGTCATCTTCCATACTCTTTAGATTTTATGTTCTTCGACGTACGTTGCGTTCCATGATAGCATATTGTTCATTAAGCGCGTTGTCGAGTGTAAGATAACTGAGGCTATATACCTTCAAAGATAAACAACTGTGAGTACCTTCGGTTGCTTTTGGCTCTGAGAAAACGGTCATAGTTAGATATGTAAGAACTGCAAAACATTTGTCCCAACATGACTGAACACTTAACATGACTAAATTTAGAGTACACCCCGTGATTGTCACTGCAGAATTCAGAGCCCCGGGTCGCAACTTTTGAGGCGGAGAGCCTATTTGTTGCTTGCTTCTCCGGGGAAAATGTCCTCGTACGCGGGTGGCAGCTCATTTGGAAGAGGGTACGAAAAGGGGTACGAATGGTTTAGTTCTGGATCCGTGGGCGAGTAGCCCGGGAGTTCTATCGAGGGATGTCCCCCGCACTGTACTTCCCCGCCCGCCTCATCGAACACATGAAATACCCCCAAGTTAATGTAAGAAACCGGCTGAAATTCCGACGCGTTAAAGTCTTGTTCCTCGTTGAAAATAATAGCCCCTACGCTTTGCCTCTGGGAGAGTCTCCTCCGGTAAAACTGCGCCGTTTTATACCTCTTGATGATCACCAAGTTAATAAGCCCAATGAGGCATTCCAGGGTATTTAGAATTGTGGATATAACTAGACTCTGCTGATAGTGCTTCAACCGCTCGCATATGGGGTCTAATTCCACAGAGTCCAAGCAGTAGTGGGAATATTTCCGCTCCACCAATGACACGGTGTCGCCGTCCACCACTGCGCCCGAGAAAGCGGTGAGAATTCCCAGCATGAAAACTAAAATTCCCAGCAGGAAGAAATTCCGCCTTCCGGGCTTCCCCTCGCAGCAAAGCAAAGACAGCCCAAGCAAGACCTGCCCGAGTCCGACCAGGAGCCCCGAGTAAAACGCCCCGGCCGCCGTTCCCAGGTGAAAATGCACTTTCACTTCGGAGCCCAGTGAAATGCATTTGAATCCGACAGCGACGGCGCTTACGGCACAGACGAAGAGCAGGCAGCTGGAGACGATAGCACACAGTCCTTTCCCGCTCAACTTCATTATATTCCTCCACTACCTCTCCTGTTCCCTTTCCCTCCTTCATCCTCCCTTGTCCTCCTCGTCAGCCCTGCTCGGAGAGCTGTCAGTTTGTGACATGATTCGCCGGTGATTGCTTTTCAAAACGAGGATCTCGGGATCCGCGCGCTCTCTCCCCCTTTCCCGCTGCTTCACAAATGGATTAATTATTGATAGGAAGAGCGGGCTCCTTCTGCGGTAACGACTCCCGAATTCAAACCCACAGGTAACGATTACCTTCATGACCTCCAACCCGCCATCCACACCGTTATGTAAGCAGCCACATCGCGAAATGTAGTACATAGTACATTTGGGGAAATCAGATTGGTGAATTCCTGTTCACTAGTCTTCCGCTCAGTCGACCCATTCTCCATACAGATCATACGGACTGCAAGAACGACTGCTGCAGGGGAGAGCGGCTATGCGCGCAGAATAACTTAGCAGGGCTTAAACCGCGCATTAAACTTACCAGAAATTCTGAATCATACAGGCGTCGCTGCAGCGTGTCATCGCTGTCCCCAGCTCCATAGGCCAACTGTTTTCACTTGAAATCAATCGAACGCATGACGCCGTTTGCCCTTCAGTTTGGCCAGCAACATGATTCTTTTTGTCTGTGATATGTAAAATACCTTATTGGACTCGCCAATACATTGACGTGGCCACGAAATGGGCGAATCTACAACTAGCCGTTGCATGGCGCATAGTGATAATTCAGAAAATCCTCACGCGTAAAAATGATAACTTGTTCAGCGAAACGGAATTAACATAACTCGAGTGTGCCTCAGCGTCGCTATGATTAATCTGCTCCATATTTACAGACATTGTTTTTCTGCCACGTTTCCTGTTGGATCAAAGCCCGTGAAAATCCCTCTGCGGTGCGACTCTTGTGTTGGATTTTTCTGCCCTAAATTTTTCACAGGAGGAGTATGAAGGGGAAAAGACGAAATCACTACACCTGTTTTACAATTGAAAGAGATTAATAAGGGGACATTAAAGAAATCAATTTCTTCATGCGCGTATTTTAAAACATTAAATAAGATATGAGTATCATAGAAATGTTCTCTTTAGGTAAAACAACTACTTATAAGGTATGTGATACAGATTGGGACTTTATTTTTTATGTTTTTATCATAAATTCTGCCTAGGTCTATCCACCAGTCACGAGCAGGCCTTTGCAAATCAATATTTCCTTTGAGCCAGACAATATCTAACCATTTCTTCCCTTTTAAAAAAAACATAAAGGAAATCATATTGAGAGGGCAGCAGTTTTCCTCTTAAATATTTATTTTCAATCATGATACTCGATATTCCTTTGGAGAAAATCGATAATGGCGTTCATAATTTATATTGCTGGGATGCCAGGAATCGGATACTATTTCAGTTCCTGCAAGCTTTCAGAAAGAAATGGTTTGGGAATCACTGCTACTCAGAAGTGAAATTAATACCCCCCCAACCCTCAGTTTGCCGGAATGGTAAAGGTGGACGTGAAAGCACTGGCCACCCACGCGCCTCTAATTTGATGAGATCAGCAAAGCGATAAGAGAGAGACAGAAAAAGAGTCGGGTATCGATTCCTGACTTTGAACTGTCACGCCGTTTAGTAGCATAATGTATTACGATGACAGAAGTACGCCTACAGTAGCTTTTAGAAAATACCCAATGACGATCTTGTGCGCGACTAAATCAAACAAACGTAAGCCTTTTCTGACTTGTTTTCCGTCTATGGAAATAACACTTCTCAATCTCAAGCTATCCCCGAGACAGTTTGAAGTTTAATAGAACTTATTTGGGCTCGCCATTGTCATTGTTCCTGTTTTAACAGGCACTGTTCACATCGTTGAGGCGTTCCATGCGTTGTCCATGGTTCTGAAGCAGCAACTTTGGCGTTGTGTTCATGTAGCTTTGGATGTATTTTTATTCATTCCACAGAGACAAGTGGAGTTTCTATTATAACATGTTTATTGCATTCCATATTTTTATGAATTTGTCATCATACTTGTATCACAATCCGTTAACAAATATATTTCACAGGAATTTGAATCACCAAAAATGTAAGCACACTCATTTGAATATCTCTGTTGTCTGCCAAAGGTTATTTAATGTCCAGCAAAATCAAATACAATGTATCGTCTTTGAACTTCAAGATGAAGACTGCACAATGTCAATATGATTTGTGACCCTCCTCCATCTAATTTCATACTTTCATTTTTCATTTTAAAGTACTTGTTTATGATATTTCTGTAAATGTATTAACTGGAGGTCTTCATAATTCTGAAAGCTTTTTATTTAATTGCTTTGGGACACATTCATGGCAAAGGACCATAGGACCTGTAACATAATAAAAACATTAATAAAAGACAGATAATCTATCTCCAAATAATTTTGGTGGAGAATTAATCTTCACATAAAGTCCTCTGAAGACTCAAATCTTGTTACTGGCCTCTCTTTTAGCCTCAACTCTTCTAGAAACCAGCAACTCAGTTGACATCGGTCTTCTTTCAGTTTGAAGTTTTATGTATTTTCATATACTGAGAGGACTCATTGCTTTACATAGTCTAGACAAGTCATTCAGTAATATTTACCCACATTTTCACACGAAAAATGTGCATTTAGCTGCTAAACCTTTTGCCCCTGTCATTACTTTGCTTTCTCTTCAAGCCCAAGACTTATGTATTGATACCCCATTAAGTTGTATTGCTAATCTGAGTCTCATTTGATGCATAAGCAAAGTTATATTCCTCACTCACGAATAGTTAATGATACATAGTTTGCTAATTAGGTTCACTGAAACAAACATTAGCATTAGCGCATGAAAACTGTCATCTAAGTTAGCGAGAAATGTTACTATGAGGATGCCTTGGACCCCTTGCTTGATAAGAGGCTTTTGCTTTGCTGCTCTTGGTGGTTTCGCAACAATAGGTTTAATATTGTAAGAACCCCATACACTATAGCATTGTGGTTGCGATATTAGTTGTTGCGCTCTGGGTTTTGATGTGTCTGCCTTTGACCTTGCACTTTATTGCAGGTACTGTTTCTCCAGTGGTGCTTTTTTTTTATGTGGTAGCCATTATAGAACATAGAGCTTTGGCTACAGAGTACTCTCTTAATTGATATCGATTCCGCTCTGTATTTTTTTTACTTTTAAATCCATCTGGATAATGGCATATGTCAAATTATATAAATAATGCATTATCATAAAAGCTGACTTATCCAGCTTAGTGTGTGACAGGTCACCACTGATGTGATATTTGCGATATGGGCAGAGAGAAATTTTCAGTCTTGGTAGATTTTGTTATACGCTTAAGTCTTACTTCCAGAATCAGCTTTGTTGTGATCCCAAAAGACCCAAATGATTTTAGAAAAATGAGTCAATTTCCTGTGACCATCCATAGGTAAAAGCCAAGCAGGATTTATATATTGCTGCTAGATTACGTGTTTATTGGTTTGTCCTGTGAGCTAGAGACAAGTTTACTTTGTCCGTACCGTGTTTGCCAGACTAATATGTCAGATGTATATCTGAATAAACGCCGCTGACATTTTACTGAAGTGTGTGACGAATCGGTAATATTGATATGTGTTGAAGCATCTTCCGAGTGTCATTCATAAAATCCACTCTCCTCGGAGATAGATATGACAGAAAGTGAGAAGATCAGTTCAAAAAGAGACACAAAAACAGGCAAGGATGATAAAAAAAAAACCAGCAGGCTTTTCTGCACTGAAAGCATTGTCAAGGCAAATGAAGAAGAAAATATTAGTGTAAGAGTGACAGAAAAAAACAACTGGAAAAAAAGAGAAACACAACTAAAATTGAGACAGATTGTTCCATAGCAGTAGCACAAAGATGTTCAATAAAGAATCCCACTCAATTTACTTTCTGCAGGGTGGGGGTTAGCAAATATGATTTCAGAGGGTAACCTGACACCAAGACCTTACGACCCCAACTTGTGACCTCCGCTAAAAGAAATGTAGTTATCTCCTACAATCTTTTTTGGTGTCTACTACTCTAGACCAGGAGTAAAAAGGGCCAACTCTGACTTGTGACTGTCTGCCCACCTTAGTTGGCTTCTTCCTGTAACTGGACCAAGCCACCTCATAAATCTTCCATGTAGTGGAACACCAATAGGGGAATAGCGGAGAGGAGGGGCTGGGCATGCTCACCCCCCCCCCATAGATTTGCAGATACTGAATATTTTGCGTATGAATCATTAAGTGCTTTTGCTGTGTTGCCTCACTGTGAAAACATGATAAAGGCGATATTTTGGCAACGCTGCCTACACATCGGTTTGAGACGTCTGGGGTCTTAATTTTCCAGCCTCATGTGTTCCCGTGCTGCTTTGGATTAAGATCAGATTGCCAAAAAGGTCAAGGTTTTGAGTGCGGTGCAGACGCAAGAAAGTGTATTTCGCCAATAAATCATGATTCCATCCCTGCTTACAAATGAGCTTTGAATCCAACTAACAATACCTAAGCACAGTAAGAAAATGGTGGACATTGCTATGTAGAATTCATAATGAAGGACCTCAATGTTGCTTTGCTTGATAACTAGCCGGCTAGCTAACTCCTTGGTCAGGTAGCATACCCGCACATTAAATATAGATGGAGGATGCCTTCTAACCTTTGTAATGCAGATATCTACACAAAATCCAAAGGAGCTCGGGAAAGTATGCAAAATAAAAACTGAATTTACTATGGAGATGTTGAAATGGCAAGACTGTTAGC
The DNA here is from genome assembly GCA_022829145.1 of Albula goreensis. Lineage (NCBI taxonomy): Eukaryota > Metazoa > Chordata > Actinopteri > Albuliformes > Albulidae > Albula > Albula goreensis. Next base: position 4,548,318 of record CM040758.1, read on the forward strand.
TTGTTAGCATTTTAGGCTTTTTGGCTTACTCACACAATTTTCCATCATGTTTACCCATAAGAATTCAATGGCAGTTTGTTGCAAACACTGTTGACAAATTATGTTGATTGGTAAGCAGAATGGGTATGTCCTCCTTCTCTCCAGTCAACTTCTTCCTATTGTGTTTAAACATGTATAGTGGCCTAGAGTGGTAAGACTTTAGTGTTAAAAGCATATTGTAAATCCAATTGCAAGGTGTAATTAAGTCCGTGTGTTGATCAGTAATGATTGTGGTACTAATTGACTGGTCACACAGCAAAAAAAACTGGGTCAACAGTGTGGTATAATTGTTTTGGAGCTGATCTTGTATTTTAGAGGTTGCAGGTTTGATTCCCAAACAAGACATTGTCATTGAACCCTTAAGCAAGGTACTTCACCTGAATTGCTTCAATACTTTCCCAGCTGTATAAATGGATAGTGTATAAAATATAAACTGTCAGTCTGGTTAATCGTGTCTGCTGAATGCTTAAATGTAATTTACTGTACGTGTATATTTGTTCCTGACTAACTCATGGCCGTAGACTCGGGTATGATTCACCCCTTTTTCAAGCCTCACATATGCTGGTCCTCGTTGTTAGGAGTAGTTGTGTATCCACAGATAAAACTCCTGTTGTCTCCTTTCAGTGGACTAAAACTCCATTTCCCACGATGCATGTCCCCATGTCTCATCTTGTAAGCATGATCTAGGGCTCAGCTTTTGGTGGTAGAGGGAGTGGAACGTTCGTTGGGGAATACTTTGATCCTAAGTCCTTGACCGAGATTGGAAAACGTCTGTGGAAGCTTACCTGCAGGAAATATATTGCCTTATAACAGTATTTGAGGTGTCAGTAGGCCAAGAACTGTACACATTGTACCTGATTTTGGAAAGTATAAAACACAGCTGCGCAAGGTTTTGGTTTTTCTTTGTATTCCCCAAAAAGGTGTTGAAAGATCAAAAGACACATTATAATGTAGCATCTTTGAACAATGGACTGTGGATGCATTATCGACCATAGTTAGGATAACTTTGTGTGCACAACTGGTGTGTGTGCGTGTGTGTGTGTGTGTGTGGAGTAGGTTATATGTTTGTGCCTGTATGAAATATTACCAAAACAAAGTAAGTTTTCGTTTTTAGAAAAGCATTTGAAGATTAAAAACCACCAGGGACCATGGATGCATTGTGGGTGATCGCTGTGAAGAGACAAGAAAATAAACCTTGGCGTACTGTTTGCTTTTAATCAAATGACATTAGTTATTGCAATGTCAATGCAATGCGCATGGATTAATGTGACAAGGGTAAGTGTTTACAGTTTTGAGAAGTTTCACTGCTGTAGAGATCCCTCAAAGATTTCAGACAAACGGAGTGCTCGCCTCCATTTGTTTTCCAATCATTTTTCATTCGTTTTCTTGTGCTGTCTGAATTTTGGAATCTGACACTTGCAGTGTATCTGTGAGTCTGTGAATAAAAATTTCCAAAAAGGGCACATTTTCATGAAAATAATTATAAAATTAGCCACTTGTAGCCTGCTCGTTAGCCTTGAATATCCTTGAAAATGCTAATTCGGAGACCATTTCCTTCAAGTTTTAGCATAATTAAGGTAATCCTCTACAGCCCTGCAACACACATAGACATACCAATGCATACACACACACACACACGTATATATTTATATACACACATGCACACACACCTGAACAGGTGCAAAACACAGATTCTTACAAATTGAATAGTCAATTATGCGCTGTCATCCAATTAACAGCCTAATGAATAAAGATGTCAAACGAATGGAGCGGAGCTGAGAATGATGCCTCAAATCACCTCGAACGCTTTCTCAAAACACGATGATGCCAAGCAAATGTGTTTATGATCTTCGACACAGCGATATACATCATCGTTTACTGTGCGGATTAATTAAATAGTCATGAGATATGGTATATCATTATATTCCATTTGCTATGAAGGATTGAAAATTGAATGATGCGCTTTCTTCAGATTATCATAATGTAATGACATCATCTCATTATAATATGACAAAAATTGTCATATTATTGTCATAACAACATGACATAAATTAGTCAAATTAGTCTAGACTCATATCGGAAACATTACATTTAATTGGTGCATTATTAGGCCTCTGTGTAACTGTGTGTGTGTGTGTGTGTGTGTGCGTGCGTGCATTCATGTGCGTGTGTAATGTGTGTGTGTAAGAATGCATAGACACAGGCGGTGTGACTTTGCATACGTTTGTGTGTGGATGAATTGGCGTTAATGTATGTTTCGTATGTGTGTCTTTGTGCTTGGCTGCTGAATGTACGTGAGTGCAGGTCTACGTATGTCTGTACAGTCATTATGAACGACAGGTTCACATAAGCTGTCTTTATTTTGCCCTGACTGCCTGAGTAGTGGATGTTGAGTCTGCTAAAGCTTTGCTTTTGTGGATAGAGTGAAAAGCTGTCAAGATGAATGCTAAGACCGCTTACAAAGCAGTTTGTGGAGTCATTTGCGTGGTCTTAATTTATTGAATTTAACGTTATAAGCTTTGATCAATTGCTCTGAACAATATTCGGTCAGATCTTTTCATAATAACTTTTTTTGTGTATCGCTTTTAATATATTTGCAGCTCAAAGTGCTTTTCAGAGATTAGAAGAAAAAGCCGAACAGAATGGAAAAGCCGAGCAGAGACAGGACATTTTTCAGAGATATTGCATATCAAACACGCTAAGATTGATTTAAAATTGTCGAAACAATTGAAAGATCATTGTTAAAGGCTAGAAACACAAAAGTGAACATAAAAAGAAAATTTGGTTTTTAAAAGGGAATCAAAGGATGAAAAAGACTTCCGCTCTGCTTGGAGAAACTGCTCCGGAGCTCAGAAGCTCTTACAAAGTGAAATTTCCTTCCCTCTTAAGTTTGGACTCAGAAACAGTTTTGTCTGAGGACCTAAATGGGCATTATGAAGTTAAATCAGCAGCGAAATAATCTTGAACTAATTCACGTCTTGCTTTAAAGCGGCTTTTGACTTCAGTAAGACCTTAAGCTCAATCGTTTCCTTTTCTCTGGTGTGTCTTCATAAACAAGGTAGAATTATGTTCTGTATGCCCTGTGCACCAAACAAATTGAATATTTAGTCAGTCTATTTAGGCCTCATCTTACCTTCATTTCATGAAACATCCTGGAAAACATATCTCTATGCCACTTACATACTCCTCAGAGAACTTTATTATGTGTTTTTACTACGCTGCTATCATAGTTTAAAATAAATAGTTTTGCGTATTGACACTTATCAGTAAGGGAGCTGTTTCCTGTGTAATTATCTTCAGATGCAGTCCACTTAACCAGCCAGTACCATTTCCTGGTTTTTTATATTAGTGCCATAGTGCCCATATCATTGGACGGCCAATCAGAAAACATATCACTGGATACACTGAAAGTAGGCATTACCATAATGATAGGGTTCATGTGTGGGCTAGAGGTAAGTATTCCAGGCTGTTTCTTGATATGATAGTAAGTGAATTGGAAATAAGGATGAGGTTGATATGAACCGGTACAAGATATGGTTTGTTCGTAGCACAGACTGAACTGAAAATTATTCCACCTGAGTCATGAAGACATAGCAGAGTTAAGGAAACCATAGAGTTTAAGGTCTTCCAAAGGTGAAATGCCTCTTTAAATGCTGTCGCTAAAACAGGAGATTTGTGAACTGGAAAAGCACAGAATCTTTTTACATGCGAAATCTGAAAACCGATCTGTGGTGTAACCACCTCCACCCAAAAAGAAAGCGTGAAAGGAGGAGAGAGAAAAAGACAGAGAAACGGGCAAGATGAAGAGAACAAAGGCCCAATGCAGCTCCCACGCACCAGGCAGCGAGATGGCCGCCACGCCACCTCCCCAGGGCGTAGAAATCATTGCGACGTGTTCCGGCTCTAACGCTAGACACCCCCCCCACACCCTCCCCACCACCACCACCCACCCCCAACGGAGCTTCATCACGCTGTGAGAATCGTTACGGAGACAAATGAACAGATCGCAATTTGTTGACTCGTGTATTCTCGCAACTTGATCCCATGTCGGGTTGCCATGGCGGCCAGCGCGAGGGGAGAGACGGAGTAAACTTCGACGCTGATAAGAAGTCTGTCACATCGCCTGGTACGGATGTAAATCACGGAGACGCGGTACAAGAATAGTACGCCTCCCCACTCCCCTTCAAGAGTGCGGTGGAGGTAGGGGGAAGGTAGAGACACAAAGCAATCAACAATATGAATGGCTTGTCAGAGGAATAGCTGCTTTGGAGCTGTGAACATTTCAGATGGCCCACTCTATCTAATAACATGAACCACCCACGGTATGACAATGGCTCAGGGAATGGTTTCACTTAGGGACACATTTAAGGTTTGCTTTATATGTTCTACGTTCTTGTTGGTGTTGATGTAACTTCACATATGCTACGAGCATGGCTAAGTTTACTTACAGCCTATGCAACTTTACTTGGCCTTTGGATATATTGTGAGAGAGGAAGAGGAAGAGGAAGTGTGTGTGTGTGTGTGTGTGTGTGTGTGTGTGTGTGTGTGTGTGTGTGTGTGTGTCAGAGAGAGAGAAAAGTATGCTGTCTTCTTAGTGTTGTGACGTGATGTTTGTAAATGATGATGCTTGTCTGTTAGTTGCCCGGGAATTGAATTTCTACATTAAATATTCAATAAACTCAATAAATAAGCACTTCAGAGTCCACTGACTGTAGCCACTAAAGTTAAAGTGGCCCTTAACACTGAAAAGTAAATAATTAGGCCGTGATCTTGAAACTGGTTTAGTCCGTTATTGTATTTTCCAAAATGCACTTGTCTGCTGTGTCGGCAGGGCTGATGTCTTACGCAGCATATTTTTGACCTTCTCCCAGAGTCAACGATAATAAAACCGCTGTTATTTCAGCAAATACCCCTGAGCGTTTTGTGTTTGTGATAGCATGATGGCCTAAGCAATAATTTCTTTTCAAAATATGCTTATACTTTTGTATTGACATATGCAGGATTTATGATTTTTGTTTTTTATTGCATCTTGTGATATGTACAGACTCTGCTTAAGTACATAATAACACCCTGACCCTGTCCAGTGGAGCAGACTGTATATGTATGTACAGTGGGTAGACAAAATAATGGAAACAATGATAAAAATATGTATTATAATATGCCTAAATGGCAATTAAAAAGCAATCTAAATTAGCATAAATGTAAATACTAATTACCAATACATTTCTGCCACAAAAGACTCCAAAATCAGCACTTTGATATGTGAGTGTCAAAAGCAACACGAGATGTAATGGATTTTGACAGAGGTCATGTAGTTAGTGCTTGAATTTAAGGTGTGCCAGTCACAGAAACAGAAAAATGATTTAATGTGACAAGGGGAACAATGTCAAAAAATATTGAGGCATATTCCAAACGAGGAAAAACAACCAAGCGAGGAAAGAGGAACAGTGCTTGCATTCAAAGCTCACTGACAGGGAAAGACGCTTAGCATGATAGTTGCAAAAAAAAACACAAAACAGCAGCCACACTGAACAGAATCTACACCATACCCAAAACAGAAACCATATCATTTTTATTGCAGTGTTGCCATTTAGAAACCGCTTACAACCTTGAAGCCCAACATGCAACAATGCACAGCCTGGTGTTATGAGCTTAAGACATGTATTTCTGTGAGGTAGAAGGTTTGGTTTTTTTTTTCTTCTAAATCTGGACAGGATTATGTTTGGAGAAACCCACACTCCCTTTGCTGAACTATTAATCTCTGTAGTGCATCTTGTGGCTGGATGATGGTTTTGGTCATCACTTTTTTAGCTTTCCCTGGCAAACCACGATAATTTATAATGATAAAATATGAACATATTTTTAATGTGTCATTATATGTGAATATATAATGAACACAACAACCTGTAGTAAAATTCATGACCCTTCAATGAACCATCCAGCAAGTGTGTGTGTGTGTGTGTGAGAGAGAGAGAGAGAGAGAGAGAGAGAGAGAGAGAGAGAAAGATAGAGTGTGTCTATATTGGAAAAGGTTTTCTCCCGTGGTCTGGGAGACAACATTATAAATTTTACATTCATTTTTTGATCACCCACAATTCAGAATAATTTATTCATGATCTGAGAAATTCAAATCCGAGTCATGTGACTGTGAGTTGTGTGGTGTGAGTTGACTGCATAAATTAATCTTAACCCAGAACTGTGCGGGTTTTGAGTGCGATAATCTAATTTTTACAAGCTTTATTAATAAAAACGGCAGCAAAATGAATGTTTTGCATTCATTATGCACTGCACAAATTAATGTCTCTGTTTATTAATCGTTTTGCGAACGCAATAGATTTTGGGGCTGTTTTAAGGAAATTTAAATGCATAACCATATTCTCAATATCTATTTAGGCAGTAAAACTGAATTAATGAATGGACATTTGACAGAATAATTGTGAACATATAAAGATTTCTTCAAAATGTGCTTCTTCAGGAGACATCCCTAGTACCTATCTATAAATATGACTAATATCAACATTTTGCTTTTGTGCAGTTTAAATGTAGTTCAGTATTGTCATGTAAAAACTTTTCCATCTTTAGGCTTCATCTACAAAGTTGGATATAATGGCCTGATGTAATGTTCCCTTTTGGGAATATACAATGTACACTAGACCTGGAATGTCTTAATTTTAAAGGGGAATTATATCATCTTAATCAGAGTACTCTCTCCGATCGTGATTCGTAAATGGCATTGTGAAGTCATTCTGCATTACTGACGTGTTCACAAAATATTACACATTTTGCAAAAGGTAATTACTGAAATGTATTTGAGGTATAAGCGCGATATGCACCATTGGAGGAAAGGACTGTGGGACAAGGCTGGTTTTGTAATTAGCGGTGAGGGCGCTGTCTTGCTTGGACATCTCACGAATCTTGACGTCCGTGAGGTTGGGTACAGTCCGTGATCCCTATCAGATTACTCTAAACCACTCTCTTGTTACAGCTCATCATTTGAATTTCTCAACAAAATATCAACTTTACCGTAAATGAAACCAAACATGCTAATGCTACAGCTTAGGGGCCCATTAACAAGGCTGCTACTTAATAATGAATACACCGTTTATTAGAACCTAGATATCCTTGGTCACATACTTACTAGATTTACAAAAATGAATGCTTCATAAGCCATCTCATAAAGACGATTTTCATATAAGCTAATTAAAAAATTTTGTCGGCCATAAATATTAAAACATCCGAAAGGCATAAACCGAGCTACCTCATATCATTACTTGATCAATGAAAACAAGTTTGCTGTTGTTTATGTCTTTCGAACATGGTGCCTCACAACTGAGCTGCCTAACCAAGCGCTAATTAGTCATGAATAATCCTTACCCATAATGTTTCTTGGAAATCTTGTTATTTTTATTGTGCACTAGGTCCAATAATTCATATTTAAAGTGTATATTGGTACTTCTTTTCCTAATTTGGCACCCAGGTACTACAGGTCACATGTATCTTTGAATCACTGCTGTTTTCAGCTCAATTTTTTTGTTAGATTCCAGCAAATGTAGTTTTTATGCTGAAATGCGACAAAACAATGTTCTCTTTCTCGTCATTTTTCAGTAATACAAGAACTGAGAGTTATATTTCAGTGTTCGACTGTTATCTGTGCCTGCCTGTTTTTTAAGCCATCTGTGGGCAGCCAGCAAAACTCCTAACTGCATGTCTTCTGTGGGAAACCAAAGTACACACCAATGAAATGTCACTGTGTTCCTTTACCCCTCAAACAGCAGCAAAATGTCTCACTCAAGAACAAACCTGCGCTTCAGTCATAACCGCTGCGGTCGTAGTGCTGCTGTATCCTTGAGGAAAATGCCCAAGCCAAACTGCCTCAGTAAATATCTAGCTGTTTAATTAGACAGTGTGCAGAGATATAAACTGTGAAAGTCACTCTAGGTCAGATCATCCGCTAAATGCAGTCATGGGTAAAGTAACATAACAGTAACCTTAGCCAGTTTGGCTAACTTTGCCTCCAACCTTCCCAGGTTTTAATTATGGGTTTGGCTGACTTAGATCGCAATTTGTTCTGTATTAGTTTGGCTAGCCTCGGCTCCATCTCTTCCAATGGAAACGTGCAGTGGGGCTCTGCTGTTTGTGGAGGGCTACAGTATTGACGGTGACCTCTACAGTGTGGGTTACTTGCACCACTCTCTGTCCTTGCGAGAACAGATGCTCCTCCCATCAAGATAACTGGCTTCACTCAGAGGTACCTCATAAAAAGAAAAAATGACTGTGCCTCCAAACAGAAAAACATGTTTTTTTTGCCATTCATTCACAATGAACAGCAATACATATCCATTTCAAATCTTGCTATCACAAAGATATCTTAGTCTAGCCAGATATAAGGGTTTGCGCACAGGTTGATTTTGTGGCGGACTATGGCAACCAGTTGGCACATTGCAGTCGCTAATTGGTGTGAATTTTACATTCAGGTTTTGAAACTGAATAAATACTTGCACCCTTACCCACAATAATGGTTGGCTCGATGACTTTTGTTACAACAAAGATATTTGCATATAAGATATTTGCATTATACCATTTTTTTGCCCACAGATTTAATGTTAGCATTTGTTTTAAGTAATCAGCTGGTACAACTTGTATTTGTGGTTACTGTAAGTGGCTGCCAGAACTGGAAACTAATCTACAGCACTAATACAACATAACAAAGCAAGCACTAATTTGTAACGGTGATTAATCCTATTGGCTGGAACTACCTCGAAGGTGTTCGTATGCACAAAAATAATGTGCTCTCTCCAGCCAATCAGAAACAAGAATTCAATGTGGCCTTATACCAAGACATGTTTATCTTAGATCCAGCTTCTCAAGGGGAATTCACATATTAAAGTTTTAAGATTAAAAGTTTCACTGCAATATATTGGTAAGTAGTATTTCATTTTCATTTGGTTTTCCAATTATGTTATATGTATGTATATATACTCTCTCTTTCATTCCCTCTCATTGCTCCCCCAGAATGCATTCTGTTGGTTGCTAGGCAGCTCCATGTTCACCGTGAGTCTGCCTGCGATTAAGGTCACAGTTCAGCCCTGAACACTGTCAAGACCTGCAAACGTAATTGATTTAAACGCCCAGACAAATCTCGTTACGGCAATGGCAGCACACAAAAATGGAAGGGTGACAAGGGGCCGGGGTGGGTGGGTGGTTGTTTGAGGGTCTGTCATTGCCGAGGTGTGTGTGTGTGAAAGAGTAGGCGGGGTTCATCATGTTACCGTCTCGCACTGTGGTAAGAGGTCGAATGTGATTGCTTGGCCCCCGGTACCTCATATCCTCTTGTAACCTGGGTGGACTCAATTGTGTCCAGTCACTTAGCACTTCATTTAAAAGATTAATAGACAGACTTTTGGCTGTACCTTTGGCCTTACACTGAACTGAAACCATGCATGTGCAGCCCATAGTGGAGCACAACATAACCCAAACTGAAGTTGTGAATAGCTATAATATTCCTCGTTTTTGTTTTTCCAGTTTTGTCTCTTGTTTTCTCCCCTTGATCAGCAGCTACCTAGGGAAATATAACCACTTTATTCTCCAAATAGAACAACCACTCCTTGAAGCTATACTTCAAACTAACAAGCAGTTGAGAACCAACCTCTTTCATTTCATGGTGACAAGATTATGGTTGGTGTTTTGCCTTGTTATTTTCTTTGGGATTAGCTCGAGCACCTGTGCGTTTCTTCAACCAGTCATTTTTATTGGATCGCATTTTTTTTCTCCCTAAGAAAGTTTGAAACAGTTTGAACATTTGGGAATCCAGTCTTTACCTGTACACAAAGTTCATTGGTTTAAGCATTTCTGTTTCGCTGGGAAAATGATTCATTGTATTTATTACTGTTGGGTCTTGTTGACTACCGTGTACGAAAGAATACAGCGAATAGTTCACCAGTAAGATCCTACAATTTATTCCATTTCTGCTCCTGACAGTCTGTTTAGAACTATCCCTGCAGTTTTTGGTGAGCAAATGTTGTCTGAAATCCAGCACCTCGCATGTACTACGAACCTTCCTTTCTTCATTTTCTCCAAAACACTGAATTTTGAATCTGACCCCAACTAAACATCCCACAAAACTAGCTCTGTCATTATACAACTTTCAATAAAATGCAATCTCGCAAGCGTATGGTTACATCCAGTATTGGTAAGATGAATGGCAGTGTAAGTTAATGTCCACTTACTCAAGGACAGGCTTTACAGTTAAGTCGCACCATGAAAGGTGATGGAATTACGACCGCTTGTTTGAAATAACCTCAACCTTAGCTGCACTCTCTGGATATTTATCACCCAGTCACTATTGACATAATGTAGGTAAGAAATTATGTTTTCAAATATTTTCATTTTGAATAAAAATGGTTAATTGCAAACATTCTTCTGCTCATTTAAGGACAAACAGTCCATATTTATGGAGGGAGGTTAAAACATTGTTAATTCATGTGTAGCACACGCTTGATAACATTTGGATGTTTTTGAGAGACAATTGTAACAATTAGAAGTTTGGCCATCCCTTAAATACCCAATATGTAATGAATTCACTGCATGTCATACAGCAGAATCATATCATACATTCAAACAATTCAAAAGTGCGGTAGCACTTCAGGGTATAGTGTATCTGTAAATGCCTAATAAGGAATAAATATTTTCATGATTCATTATGACTTTACATTTTTGACAGTTAATTATTGATTGACTTTTTAATACATTTGTTATTAAAATGGCCACAGCCAGAAGAAATTATGGGCTCAAGCATCCATCTCAAATTAGGTGTGAAACCATTAAGAGTGTACTACATTCTACGAGTATCCCTCATTAGCGTTACTACACAGAAGATTTTATGTTTATTTATTCCATAGTTGAGAAATCATTAAAAACTGTGAAGGAGCTCTAAAAGCCTGGACGTGTGGATTTGCAGTGAGTTGTCTCAGTCACCCTGTACCACAGAGAAATCTGTAATCCCCTCAGCCCCGCAGATGGTGACGGGGCCAAGCGAATAGAGGGCCAAGCAGCAACTGAAAATGAATCAACACTCCGTTAGCATGGCTATGCAAATATATGTGGTTATGCATCAAATTAGCATATTAGCTTTATAGCTATTATTTTGACATGCCAAGCACAAGAAAAAAGGTTGGATTTCAATGAAATCTCAAATGGGTCCAGTGCCTGTGACCACTACTTATATTAGTTGATACATAATACTAATTGATTTTCTGACCAATCAAATTGATAAACCTGTGAATTTGACTAATTTGAGTTCGGACTTTTATATGCATGATGCATTTTCCTGTCTAAGAGTCCCAGCTGCTGATGTTCCTTGAAAATTGCAGATCTCCATTTTGGGACTATTGTAGTTTTCGAACTCATCTCATGGTATTACTAGTGATTGGTCATTTTATGGGTGGCTGTGGGTGGAAACTGGTTATCCGTTCCAGAAGTCCATGTCTGGTTTTGCACTGAGGCTGGTGGGTGGAGCCGCGTTAATTGGTTAACAGGCTGAGCTGAGTAAATTGGTCCACCTGTGGCTAATCAGCCACAGGGTATATAGTCTGTTTGCAGGGTGAGTTTCAGTTGGGAATTATGAGTGGTAAGGTTAGGAGATTGGCTCCTGGTAATTTGGTAATGCTCAGTCCCAACTGAAGGGTAGGTATATTGGCTCACCTCAGCTCTGTTAAAGTTCGTTAATGAACTGCTCCAATGAGGGACGTCTGTTTTTGTTTCTTAGAACAACCCCAAATTGGGATGATTTTAGGTATACAAAGAAAACTTAAGACACCAATTTATTAGTTATTACAGAAACCATCTCTGTTTGAGAGCTGAATTTCCATTTTGTTTTCTCTCTTCGCTCTCCAACTTGGACACCATAACGGTGTCTTTTAAAGCCCTTCCTATACATCTCCAAATACAGCGGTTATTTAGTTTTTCACCTTGCGCACCTTGGTGAGAGTGGGAATGTAACAATCAGAAATAACGAACCATCATAATCATAGCAATCGCCTGTCTTGGCTGCTCCATTGCTCAAAACCTGAATGAAGCATCAATCATAAGGGGAGGGTCGAAAGCCGAGAGCTTTGCGGTGCCCGACGCTACACCAATGACTGCAAAGCTGGATTTTGTTATTGACTTTATTGACCTCATCTGCAAAGTTTACAGCATCTATCCGGAGAATGTGGAAGATCCTGCTCTGTGCAAACCTTGTGCTATTGACCTGTCCAAAACACAGAATATCAAAAGAAATAGGATAGAAAAATGTTTCAGATTTTAATGTCAGACTCTGGCTAGACTTTCAGGATTGATTTCTTAGCCTGGCAGAAACGGACATCTCCCGAGTACGTTCAATTGAATTTGGATCCCGTTCCTACAAAGGAGTAGGCCTAGGCTTGTGGGCCGACACAAACTAATGGGGAAAACGGACCCACAACAACTTCCGAAGCATATTCTCAACTGTCCGTTCTCAGAGCATGTAAATGAAACATAAGCAAGACAGGTGGAAACAGAAGGCGGAACCTTGAATGTTTCGGTAGTAGAATATGAATGCTACTTGAGTAATATATTGATGCTACTAGAGCATACCATTTACTCAGCAACCAATACTAACAAGAACTAGAAAAAAAATAATTTTGATGGTTACAACGGCTGAGTTACAAGGAAGCCTTGGTTTTTCATTTCACGTAAGCCGAAGGGCAACGATATACAAAAATAAGATGTGGAACGGTTCATTTGTGTGATTGTTTCAAAACATTCTCCTGCTCTTTCATTAAGGGGTGAACAAGACTTTAAGACGTTGTGTGTACTTTTGTTGCATAAAAGGTCCCATCTCAATAATCAGAGATTGGTACATTCACCCAAAATATTTATTCAGGATTATTAAAAGGAAAAATTAATATTTCCTGAAGTAATTCATTGCATAAGGTGACTGCAATAAAATGGAGTCTCAATTGCACTGACACACACAAGCAATGCAGCAGAAATGATACTGAATACTAAGTAGTGATGTATTTGTTCACTTTAAGTGAGTCTTCATTCAAGGTTCTTTCTATAAGCATACTCACAGAAGGCATAGTCAAACACTTTGCTTGAAGGACTGGGGAATTTGCTATTGCTTATTGACAAGCTGCACTCATACCGATTTCTATTCCTACTGCAATGTCGTTTACAAACCCAGGGAGAGCTTGAAAGTCAGAGGTCATGCATGCAGATTGAAATGGGCCAAACAAATGAGGACGACCGTTCTCGTCAATATGCACACCCGGTACTCAGCGTTAGATAAAGGTTTACCTGCCTGGTGACAAGGTGAAGAGTGGGCCACATCCCTCACTTCTCGGTCTCAGCCTCCGCTGCATTAATGAGGGCTGCGGCAGCCGAGTATTACCCTAGGGTCGCTAGGCAACTGATGGCTCCGAGAAGCTGAAACTATGCGAGAGGAATTGCTTTCTCAAAGTTTGCGAGAGAAAACAAATTAAGGGCTGGGGAACTCAAGAGGGTGAAAATGTTTATTTCTATTTTATGGCATTAATTATCCACTCTTAACTAGCATATCTTTTTAGTAATATTAGAATTCATATTGCATAAATCTAGACTGTGACATTGGTTATCATACAAGTTACAAAATGATATCTATAAAATTTCAGCTGTTGAATATATTCTCACTTAAATTAGCTAACGTTTTTGGCACCATTACTGTATAAGCATGTGAAAGTGAACAAATACTTAAATTAGATTTGTATATAACGTAAAACACTTTGCCCATAAATTCTTTGCTGGAAGAGAAGTTTGGCAGCTGTAATTAGGATAATGTCAGACCGACCTCTTGTGACCTATCAGGTTATCGCAAAAACCCGGGGTTCCTATGTCAAAATTGTTATGTACATTTATGAATTGGTAACAGACATAATCCTCCTTTCTGGATGTTCCAAATTACCTCCCGGTGGATGGCCTGTGATTTTTGCCTCATTCACCTCAGCGCAGGCTATTTTGTTTCTGTGGTGGTTGACACACAATTCTCACTTTCCGATTTGAAATGATACTTCACAATGAATAGCCGTGTCATCCGTTTAGTCGGCCAAACTTAGTAAGCTAAACCTTAAGCATCACTAAACAATATCCAATGATGTAAACAAAAGAGAAGAGAAAGAATGAATCAAAAGCAACCCAGTATACAGTGCAAATAGGCTAAACACACTTATTTTGATCTTTATAACCCTTTGAGATAGGTATGTTAAGAAAATTCTACTTTAGTATGCATTTGAATACTTTCTGTTGGCTTAATGGTGGTACTTTTAGGAGAAGGAGCAATAGAAAGCAAGATTAATCACCACAACTTCACAACAAGTATGGTAAAAGCAGAGCTGGAGAACGTCGTATGGAATCGCAGCACAGCAACTAGTAAAAGTCAAGGAAGGCCACACAGAACTGAAATAGACACACATGAATATTAGTCTGTAGCTTCTTTTCCTCTGTGGGTGAGTTGGAATTTACTGATCAAAAAAAGAAATATAGAGAATCAAATCATTAATCATTGCGACCTTTCTTGTTTATTCAGGAACACAATTAAAGATTCCAAAAAAACTAACTTGATCACAGCATTTCAAGATGAACTTAGTGAAGACAGTGTGAGTCTGTGAAAACCTACATATCTCATGTTGAGTAGCTATCAACTGTTCATTTTAAACGGATACTTTCTGAAAATGTTGAGACAGTTATCCCAAAATTTTGAGCTGACATTGCATGGCTTTGCTGTTATCACACTATTGGAATCTCGGGAACATCATTGTAATGTTTTGGCGTCTGTTAGAACGTGAATAGCCTGTCATCCTGTCATACACGTACAATATTTCTCTTTGGACCATTTAAGTAACTCAACTTTGTACATGCACAATGCTTGCAAGAGTTGCAACCAACAGTGGAAAAACTTTGAAGATGTACTTTGCACACTGTGAAGAACAAATACACCCAGGGGAATACATTATGTGGTTTTAGAGATGTAAATGAGAGGCTGTTATCTGACAGGCAACACCTCTTTTGGTTTTTTTTTTTTTTTTTGAATGGATTTGGAATTTCAGGTTCAGATTAAATAAGCTGATCCCATTCACTGCCTGCAGACTCGTGGAGGCTTTGTGCAAACGTTTGAAGTATTCTCTTCCCGTTTCTTCTGCCTGACGCCCGTGCAATTCAAAAATATTGAGGTTTTTGCTACGTTACCACACGGTGTGGTTGAGACGCGACCCCTTGTCCTACGTACTGCTTTGAAGCAGAAGCTGGCGGAAATCTTCGCTTGACTCGGGCATAATGGGAAGATTAACATGGGAGGGGGGACCGCGAACAAATCGAGGGAGTGGAGGAAGCTACTGGGTTGGAAGCTCAGGATCTCTCTCAAGCCTGCACCTGGGTGATTGATATTTGGAGTGGTGCTTAGCTGGTGCGGGGAAAGTATCATGAGTTTCTCAGATCACAGCTGGCAGCAATAAACCACCGAACATGGACGCCGCGTGAGGCCTTTCAGCGTGCGTGATTAATTGCGGTTCCTGATATCTGTATCTAATTCCCCTGGACGACGAGATTAAAGGTGGACTGCTAGCTGTCACGTCGGCACTCTTGGATGAGAGCTGTCATGTAATGAGGATGATGCGGTAGGACAGAAAATCCGAGGCATTTTCTACGAGCCGGTCCCTATCCGAATGTGCGCAGTTGTGCTTCTCGCTTATAAAGGGCTGAAGAAATCTATTTATTTTATAATTCATATCATTGGTGCCCTTCCTGGGATCTGCAGCCCGAATTCTGTAGCTTTCATATCGCATATTTCCAAATACTTTCCAGTTGCGTCATTCTTGACAACAGTGGAATCTGGCAATAGAATCTAACAGTGGAATCTGAAGTAGGTTCACTAACATTGGTGAATGGACCATTTTGACTTTCTTTACATCAGCTCTAAAAGATCTAAGCCAGGGGTGTCAAACTCCAGTCCTGGAGGGCCGCAGTGTCTGCAGGTTTTTGTTTTTTCCTTTCGATTGGCAGCCATTTTAGGCCTTGGAAACCAGGTGTGTGGACTCTTTAGCCAACCAGTGATTTTAATTAATCAATTAAAGTGCTAAAACACACCAAAACCATCTACCACTGTGGCCCTCCAGGACTGGAGTTTGACACCCTTGATCTAAGCGTTATGGGTGGCTGTGGGTGGAAATTGGTGCTCCATTCCAGAAGTCCATTTCTGGTTTTGTACTGGGGCTGGTGGGTGGAGCCACCTCAATTGGTTAACAGGCAGAGCTCTGTAAACTGGGCCACCTGTGGCTAATCAGCCACAGGGTATGTAGGCCTGCCTATGTGCAGGGTGAGTTTCAGTTGGGAATTAGGAGCGTTAAGGTTATAGGCTTGTCTCCTGGTAGTGTTGTTATTGGCTAGTCCCAGGGTAGGTATATTATTATATTATTGAGTCAGCGTTTTTGTTTTCTGTTTAAGTTCAGTGAAGAACTGCCCCAACATGGGACATTTATTTTAGTTCTTTGCAAGAGGGCTCCAAATGGGGGTTGAAAACCTAAGCCATGGGAATTTTGAGTTGAGACTCTTGTGAACAAAGAGAGTGTTATGCTCTCCTTTCTCTTCCCTGTTTATTTTGATAGCTGTATTTCAGTTTTGGTTTCTTTCTTCACTACCCAACTTGGTGGACACCATAACAGTCTTTTAAAGCCCTTCCTACACATTTTCAGATATAGTGATTAGTTCATTTTTGTTACTTACTCTTTGTGATCTCTTAGAAGTGGGAACGCTTTCAACAATGAAATGTTTGTTGCACTGAAAGTGACATCAAAGTACATAATTGCTGTCCTTTTTCCATAAAGCCAACTTATAATCAAACTAGGAGTAATCGGGATCTCATCAGAAAATTTGTTGCTTTTTACATACAGCTGTCTGAACATCTCTTTTTTTTGGTGACTCGCTTTTTCTTTTTTTTCGCACTTTCCGAGGATTGATTTTTTGTTCCTCTTTTTAACTTTATTATGGCCTCAATTTATATCAAAAAGCAAACTCAGAAAGGAATGTGGTGCATTTTCTGTAGCTGGAAAGGTTATTGTCCTCTTTCAGTGAGCAAGAATCTGATTCTACCACCTCCCCATGATACAGCAAGATTGATCATTTTCAATTCCTAAGCCCTTAACGAGCTTCACAGCATTTATCTCATCAATACGTTTGTTTGTAACCCATTTGTAAATCAGTATTTAATAAGGAAATGCAAGCAAAGCATCTTTTGTAATGGTATAGGAGCGTGACCCACCTGGGAGTACAGTAGAACCTGAGAGATGTGAAAGTCAGAGTTATGGGAAGACTACAGTACTTAGTACTGTCTATGCCAACAAGAACAACCACATCCATTTAAGTTTGGACTGTCCCAGTATCACCCAGGAATGTAGCAGTGATAATAGACAGCCCTGAAAAATGGCAGCACGGTCAGTTTGATCATCCTTGGTGCTCAGCCGGCCTGTGGTGCTGTCCGTGGTCCTGAAGCTGTGAGATCAGACACGTCAGCTTCAGGCAAGGAGTATTGCTGCAGGGAACCCTTCACCCACCTTCACACTGACAACTCTACGGCAGGGCAGAATCAATGTAATTTTCACCCATCGCTCCTGGTATTACCAGTGTCTTGAGTCAGCCTTTCTGCAGGCAAGATTGTTAAAGAACTGTGAGCAGAGGATGCAGACAAACATAGAACTCTAAACTTGTATCTGATTTATCAAAGCACAACTGGTCTGGTAATGTTCATATGTAGCACTTGCCAGTTCAGAAGATCTCACAGTGGTGATAATTACAAGCAACTACATAAAAGTGTAAATGAAATACAGAAATTCCAACAAGGGGAAAAGAGAAGTCTTATTGACAGTGTTGGAGTTTCCCCTTGTGCAAAATGGTGCACACTTCTCCATAGCGATTAGGTGCCCCCTTGGGAAGACATTGAATAAATATCCAAGTGCAGGACCTCTGTAGACACCACAGATGAAAAGCAATTTTGATAAAAACATGGCTGGCAGTTTTGTTCTTTGTATTGTAATCCAAGGATCATACATTTCTAGTTATCATATCCTGCTCATATATAATAGTGCAGTGATGTTGAGAAAACATCTGTTAGGTTCAGAGGCTCATGAAACGTGGCACTGTGCTGTCAGAGAGCACGTTGGCGCTGGAGCAGATGTCTAAAACTCCTGACTCAAACCACCCCACTCCCCCCCGCCCCCGTCTGCTTCACGAGGCCCCGCGTTCCAGCAGCAGGAACGGGTCTGTGATTGACAGCGCGCCTCTGGAGCCACCGGCCCCCTGTCTAACAATGCTCGCGTTATTACCTGTCACCACGGTGATTTCAGCTCGGGGGCAATTTTATTAGCGGGAAGCTGGAGGTGACCCGCTGCCCTGTGTTTTGATTTGCGTCATTTGCAGTATGGGTCTTACTTCCTTTCTGTGATTAATTATGAATGGACATCTTTTACAGGGGAGATATCTTTTCTGAGGGTAGAAAGCAAGCCATTTTTTTTTCTCCATTTGTTTCTCTTTTTTTCTTCGTCTTGGCATTTCGGTAAATAAATAATGAGGTTCCTTCAGAAATGCGATATTTCCCTCCCCCATTATTCCCAGGGATTGTGTACGCTGTCAGGAGGACCTTATCTGATGCAACATTGGAGAACCTTGAACTGGAGTGAATCATAATATGTCTCAGTGTGTCGAGTTGGGTAGAAACAGGTTGACCAAGTGGTCACAATTCAGGGCTGTCCATCATGTTTTTTTTTTTCCTTGCTGTCGTGGTCTAGGGTCACTTAACTTCCCTGATTCTTGAATCATGAGGTATGTCTCATCTTACGGGAATTCGTTGGAAAAAGGATACTTTTTTAACACAAAGGTCTGAACCTTTTTTACCTTGCCTGGATAATTTTGCCCGACGTAACACTGGAAGATCGAAGTGGTCACATCATCATAATGAAAAATGATCTGCCACCCGAATTAAATTGCGTTATTTTGTTCGCCATGCTCCATCCATGGTCCGCCGTTCTGATGTGTGTGCAAGATGGAAAATATTTTTCCCTGTCATTTGATTTCTTTCTCGTCCACCGGCGGCACGGGGAAAAAAAACGATCGATATCTGAAATTGCACGGTGCGACCCGGTGCCGGAGTGCTCAAAAGCTTGAAGTGCCTCCCTTTTGTTTAACGTCTTTAAACTGCCTGCATATCCAAGCTCTTGTCTCTTGCGCGATAACTCCTGCTTCTCATCACTTGGGTCATTTCCCTCCAATTTCAGCTGGCGACCCGTTTGAAATTAAACGGCGCATTTACATCATGCGAGCGCTGGATGAAGAATAGGCCTGACGTCCTGGTGGAGGATTTCACATTCCCCGTCAGGCGCTCATGGCTTCCACATTCAAAGTCCAGATTGGGGAAACGTGGTGTGTGCAAGCTTTTATGGCCCCCAAAATGATCGAACCCATCATGTCATTTGGATAAATTGCTACTGTTGCGCTGTGGAAAGCCAGTTATTTTGATTGGCTCTCATACATCAGCGATTGACACTAAATGGCAGCTCCACCTACTGTGAGATTCATGAACCTTCACGTCCATCTCTAATTTACAGCTACCTGACCACTCACCACATTCTTACGTACTAGAATGAGCTCAAAGCATTTAATTTATAAGGTCTGGATTCATGCATGGTAGAATTAAAAAATCTGTCTGAACTATACCATGTATCCGAGAGTCTCTTAGCCCCTTAGCTGTTCCCACTGTAATGGCAAAGCCCTATTATACTGAATTTTTTTATCCTTTTTATGCTCCCTATTTGGAATGTAAAATGATATTCCCATGCTTGTCTCATTGCTGCAATGTCCTGCTAATTGCAGACAGCACCATCAAGAGCTCATGGTCTTCTCCAAAGTCACTGTATGCTGAGAGATACAGCTTCCTGTCTGCCACCTTCCACAGCGGGAGAGTGCTGCGCCCTCATGTTGAACTCATCTGAGCTTACACCCGTTGCGGGTCTCCCCGCTCGACCACGGAAGTCTACTCACGCGTGATGAGATGGGGAAAACTTTTCTGCCTCCCTTCCTCCCAGGTCAACTTTACAACCAATTAAATACCACCCCCGAGGGGTCGCCGCTGTCGGCCACAGTCACGATTCCGTTTCCATGCTGAGGGAAGTGTCATACGCTGACAATGCTGAGTATCATTGCAAAACGAGGACCTTCCTGGGAACCCATGTTGTCAGTCTACAATATTGTTATCCTAACATGGTGAATATGAGCTCAACATATTCCACATACTATTTACTTGACATTTTTCTGTATATTATTACCAAATTGCATTTGAAAAACTATGATTGACAACCCATCATCAGATTTAAAGTTATGAGAATCTCATGTTTTAAGGATTCAGAACTTTACTATAATGTTGTCACTTGAGGGAGGTACACTGACCTTGCGTAGATGCAGACCTGGGTATATCACATTTTTTGATGGGCTTTCAAAAGTAGTTTTCAGCATCTCTTTTTTCCTTCAGAAGCCAGAGGCTTCTATGACGGCCTGTATTTTCAAAGTCTGCTGTGCATCAAGGCC
The DNA here is from genome assembly GCA_022829145.1 of Albula goreensis. Classification (NCBI taxonomy): domain Eukaryota; kingdom Metazoa; phylum Chordata; class Actinopteri; order Albuliformes; family Albulidae; genus Albula; species Albula goreensis. The sequence continues at coordinate 4,568,979 of CM040758.1, forward strand.
CTTGATTCACGTCACCCATGTTGTCACCTTAGGGGTAAGATGTCTCAGATCAGCCTTTTCCTTTGAGAGTGATATACTTTCAAACAAACTCCTCTCTATCGCCCCCTATGGATGGATCAATGTATCTACATGCATCACTACATTTAATAAACATGTATTCTAACATAGTACATATGTAAATGTGAGTATTAATTGTATTAAGGCTTGCACAGTTTAAAAAATATATATTGGTGACTGCGACATTCCTCCAGCTGTGCTTTTGAAGATCATGTTCCGATAGCGCTGTGTCAAAGTTAAGGACAAAGGCCACTTTTCACCAAATCAGATTTATCTGAAAATGGTTAATCCATTAACACGTCTCTTGGTTGTGGTCCGTTCATTTTACCATTGGCCCATGTGTGGCATTTTATAGCCATTGGGGTTTTATCTGCTCCAGAGCACTTCATAGATGTCTACCTCAGTCTCACCTGTCAGGCTTTTCCTAATTGTTCCACTTAAGGTGACTTAAACCCCGTAGCACATTCTTTTCAGCGACACCCCTAAAAACGTTCTGAGCTAAGTGCTTCCATCACTTCAAAGACCGACAGCATCCTCTGCTCCCTCTCGCCCGTTTTGGTATTCAACGCTGAGCGCGTCTCCGGCACCTTCATTTTCCAGCCGAGTAGTACCATTGACAGCCTACGGAGCGTGTGCTTTCGGCCCGAGCTATTTTCTTCTTGAGCGCATGCCAAAAAAAAAAAAAAGAAAAAGCCAGCCTTCTTCTCCTTCCTACGCAGGTATCGGATTTCCGTTGGACGCAGGGCCTTCCGTGCCACCTATGTTGGAACTCTATAGCATCAGTAGAAAAAAAAACCCAGCTAATGGGGGCTCGTCCGGGAGACAGTCTCTGAACAACGAAAACACACAGACACGAAAAAACAATGACAAGAGGATAATAGCTCTGAAGAATAACAGCTTGTTTAATGAAAAATTCTATGGCTTTTGAGAGCGTGCCATCTTGGGTAAACCAGATTAATATAGAGAATTACCTTCCATTCAGAGTCCAGTAACCTCCTTTTCATCTCTGCATTCCATTAAGGCTTCAATGCCTTTGTTTCACTCCACCCTAGGAAGAAAAATGTATAATGGCTCAACACAACATGCTCAAATCCGCAATTCAAAAGCAGGATTAAACAGCTCAATAGTTGTGAAGCACAGGGCCAAAACGTATTTTAATTGGATAGTGAGCTCCATATTTGCGTGAATAATACCAAACTGAACCACTGACAGTTCCAAAGACCAAAATGTCTTTTTCCTCTAAACTCAAGAAAATGAAAACCATTAAAGTAATAAAATGACATTATAACATGGTGAAACAAAGCGAAAGATCCTCGTAAAGGCAATGAACAAGTGTTTGACCAATCCATTCAAATGTACAACAAGGGTCATTTAATTTGTGAACAGTAAGTTGAAAAGTACTAGTTTATCGTTGCTTTTTTAAATCCTGTCCGCGAAAATTGTACAGGGTAACATCAAGTCAATCATGGGTAAGCCATCTGCTGATCAAATACTCCAAACATAATCTACATCTAAGATGTTGGAAGTAACAGCTGGTAACTGGCTGCTCACATTTCAGAGATCACAGGTAATGTACATTCGTGAAATACAGGAGCCCGGCAAACTCCTCATTCCACTCCCAAATTACCGAAGTGTTCCTCTCGTCTGAATTGCTTTGAGCTGACAGTGTAATGACTGTGGAAAGCCACTTAACCGGAATTTGTTTCAACTCGAAAAGGCCCAGCGATATGACCACCGCATTCAATTTGTTATGATGTGACACTGATTGCTCAAGTAAACCTTTTTATGTTCACACCCACTTATTGATAGACATTAATTATACTGTAAGAGGATAGGTGATGCTTCCACTCACTGTTATGCTAGTGTGATTCCATACTAGCACCATGTCATGACAGCAGCTTACTTACTCTGCTAGTATTCCTTAGCATGCTTCCACCTTACCATGGTTGTTCCTTACTCTGCTAGCATCTTACCCTGCTAATTCCTTAGCATGCTTCCTCTTACCATGCTAGTTCCTTACTCTGCTAGCACCTTACCCTGCTAATTCCATAGCATGCCTCCCCATGCTATTACCATGCCAGTTCTTTGCATGGATAGCAGCTTCCCATGCTAGCTTACGATGCCCCCACACCATAAATTGCCTTAACATGCTAGTCCCAACAGTGTTTGGCACCACTGTGGATTTCCTCATAATTAGCCGCTGCAGCATCTCCAGGGCAGGCAGCATAGTGGTCAGCTGGGCCTTTCTCCAGCTGTACAGTAGCACAGGTGTTCTGGCACAGTGTATGTGAAGCTCAGAGCTCAAACAGCGGACTGCATCATGAAAAGAAGCAGCAGCCGACTACACGCCTGTGTATGAGAATGTGTTCTACAGTATGTCCTTTACCAAGTTTACAGTGATGGGCTTACAGGTCTTCCTGGGCATTCTTAATATAGAGCAAATAATAATAATAATAATTATAATAACATGTCATGTGATGGCTGATTTAGAGCAGGGTTATATGTATGTTTGATCATCAAATAAATCATCATCATCATCAATAATAATAACTAGCCATGGAATGTCTGCTGAGGTGAGAGTATTCATTTTTTGTCAGCCCACACCAGATGGTTGTTTTATCCATAAGGAAGCAGGCTCATTTCTAACGTTGTACCTGGAGGGTGGGTCTGTGAGCCCCTCTGTGGGGGCCTGACTTGGCCCCACCGGGCTTGGCCCTCGTGCGCTACCTCCATCCCTCGCTGCGCCCCACTGTTTCACCAGGAGCTCGCACAGCTGCACAGAGCGAGGGGGAGAGGGGAAACCAATTAGCCCTCTCGTTAGGATCCCACGCATGTTAATTGGCTGTGTTAATTGCTCTGAAGATGAGAGGGTTCAAACAGAGAGAGGACTGGATCAAAGCCCCACCATGCTGGTGGCAAGGGTCCTTGATCACGCACCTAAGGGCCCGCGGTCTACCACAGGTGCATCATGGGATGAAATGCAGCTAATGGGTCACTTGAAACAAAGGACAGGAAACAATGGGCGTGCAAGTGGGGGGTAGAGGAAAGCCAGCTAAATCGCCGAGGGAGTTGGATGAAGGAAATACTCTTTCCTGTGCGGGACCAATTAGAGAACAGCATGTCGGCTCAAGAGGGGAACATGATCAGGTGCAGTGAGGGAAAATAATTAAAATGCAATTTCAGTTTACTGCAGTTAGATTTGCCACGCATATTTGGGTGTGTGAGCCCATGAACGAAGAGGTCATATAACAACAAATTTAATGCAAAACATGTCGCGTAAACCTGGTGTGATTTAAGCGTGTACTAAGTGTGTATCCTATGACAAGATAAGTCATTATTTTTTCATTTCAAAAACTCATTTGCACATTCATTTGGTAAAAATCCCAATGAATTTCTCTGCTTTTATGGGGATCATACAATGACCTGCACTTAATTATTTTGTACCAATACAATGTAACCAGTGGTGTAGTTGAGGGTATACGTAAGTATATGGAGTATGTCCACAATATACCCACTTTTTCACCTTATTATCATTAATTCATATGGCATTTGAGTATATAGTATACGCAACAGTTTACCCAAATACTCAGCTGCTGATCATAGCTAAAGTGTACCATTATTGTACTGCCAGACTGGAATCTACCCAGAATTTTCCCAGATGTTTTTGAAATGTCCCTTGTTAGCAGAGGTCCAAACCATATTGCAGTGGTTTCCCTACTGATTAAGGATCATTAAAGCCTGGGAGATAAACCATTATATGACACTCATCTAGCTTATCGACAGCAACTTGCAAAGAGAAGTGTTTAAGTGAATACAAAAGCAGAAACGGTGCAGCACAAGAACATGAGTGCTTCAGAAAAGACTAGAAACCCTATCAAAATCAGTGCCAACAAAGATACCACTGAGATTACCTTTCACACTACCCATCTATTTAAACTATTATAACCGGGTTAGAAGCAGTTGACCTTAGTCAAAGTGCACATTTGCTTACACCCTCCAGAAATTAATATATGAATCGGTGGCTGCAAGCCTGACTGGTTTTGTTGCTATCACAAGAAACATTATGCTGTATGTTTGTGATGAAATAATTCACAGGACTTGCAGTTTATGCCACATTTGATTGGATGCAATTTGGGGGTGGAGGGGGTTTTCAACAGGAGTACATGGAACCTCTTCATATTGTCTCCTCTTATCATGTTCCAAATGGATTGTGGGGGAAAAAAGAATTTGGTATGGCAGAAAATTCACTGGTATGGCAGCTTAGAAAGGCTACTCCTTCTCCAAACATGTATTTATGTCTTGTTTACATTACCCGTTTGATGAGGGACAATTTGCTCTCCAAAGCATTTTAAGATTTGGGCAGTCAACATAGACGTGGGATTAAGCAACAAGTCATAAATTCTCTTTCTCCTCTTTGTCACCAAAATAAATCAGAACGGCAGTGGCCTCATTGCTTAAACCAAAGGTCTTTCCTCTGAAAATTACTTATTTTCAAAAACTTTAATTGACAAGAGCCTCCTTTTTTTTTTTTGCTTAATTACGGTGTTTATTTGAGTTGGATACGAACGCAAGGCGCTTCGCCACCTTTAATTACACACGTAATGATGGGTACTCTCACTAGGACAAACACTGGCAGCGATTTCAAAAAAGGGAAAACATTAAAACAAAGAAGGGGAACGCGTCCTTCCGCACGGATGCTGATTAAATCAGAAAAGTACACCAGAGCATTAACTCGTCTGAGACGGAGGAAACACTACCAACAGCTCAGAAGCAAAGAGACAGTTGGAGGCTAGATGCACGCAGAGATGTTGCGAGTTGCTTTGGAATACTCTTCAAATCTGACATGAGACACATTAGTTTTTTTTTTTTTTTTTTTTTAATAATTCTGATTGATTTTTGTCCTCCTGTTCATCCGTGATTTCTCTTGGCATGCCGCTGTTTCTGAGTACATATCACGTGTCCTCTAGTGATTCTTCAGTGGCCCAATGGAATTGGCCCACATACATAGAAGACAGGAATTGCTTTAGGGCAGTGGGCCAAACGAGACTTCACTACATAATGTAAACCATGGCATGCCAAACTGGTCAAACATCAGACGAAAACTACGTGACCCAACAACCAGTGAATGCTCCAGGTAACTACATGCTATGGAACAGGGCAACCTAATGGACCAGGCACCTGCCTAAAAAACAACCACTGGCCAGTTTGATCATCAGGAAGTACCGTACAAACCTTAATCAATGTTTACCTCATTATAGTTGAGCTGTATTGTTTGCTGTCTTCTAAATAGTACATGCACTGAAGTTATCCGGGCTCACAAACAAAATTCAGTCTCGACTTACTTCATGATATGGATACTATCTCGAAGGCAACTACTCACTAGCTCAGTAGAATGATAGCCGGCTAGCTAGCTATGTATCGGAAAAGCAATAGCTTTTCTTAGCAAGCTAAATTGTCATAATTTTCCTGTCTCTTCCACATCCGTTTGAATCCTTTCAAGCATGCATAGTTTGAATAAGCAAAGGGGGAGGCTATACCCTATGACTTACTGAAGTCTAGTGACGAAACAGTGGTCTGACATGCACCATGGATTTTATTATATGAATTCACAGGAATTTATAAACATGAGCTTAATTTCTCCATGTTTATTATTGATACAGTATAGCTAACTGGCAATATTTGAGTTCAAAAATCTTACGTTCTGCACATTTTAGTGATGCACATTCATTTTATCTTAAAATAGGGACCGAGGAACTAGTTTAAATCAACTAATTGAATTCCTAGTTGAACGACTATTTTAGAGGCAACATAAGGTTCTCTCAGCATAACATACATGCACTTAGGAAACACACAACAGATAATTGGTAATAATGAGCTCAGAGTCATGCTTTTATTCCATGATTTATGGGTCTGTGCAGAACTAAAAATTCTCAGCACAAGTTGACAGTATTTTACATGGCTTTACGCACAATTAAGAAACTCCGCCCTGTTTTATCTAGCTGTAAAGTCAAGGTTCTTTTTCATGTATGGACTCCTCCATTTATTCCATACACAGGCCCCATATCTGAAACTGAATGAGGCTTTTTAGCAGAAGGAGGCCATGCCAAACCAGTTTGTTTGTCCACTTCACACGGATATATATATATATGGACTAAATTAGCTGTCAGGGTACATGAATTTAAAAATATGCAATTTTGCAGGGGTGAAAAAAAAAACAACAGGCCTTCTCATTCAGGAGACCATCTGTCATGGAAATTCATGACCTGGTCCACAGATACAGTTGCAAACACATTTGCCAAGGAAGAATATTGTCCATTTAACTGGACGGTATTATCAAATAGAGAGTAGTGATTGTTCTTATGCAAAAAAAAATCAGTAATCACAAAACATTACATCATGTTTTCTGCTAGATAAATATGACGTTAGTTGATGATCTCATTCGCTTCTGCAAATCACTAGTCTGTACTTTGCATTCCAGCTCTGTAATTTGCATTTAATGGCATTGCTTGCTAATGACTGGCCTCGCGACTTTTGTATGATTGACCGGTTTGACGTACCACAGTGAACACTAGGAAACCGTATCCTATGGACATACTGCATTTGTGTGACCAGTTTTTTGTATTCCTACCTCTTTGTATTCTATCTCTTACCGAAAATAAGATCTCGGGTCATATTCCTCTTCGCTGCCCTGCAAGTTAACAAAGGCCCTTAATCCACATCCTGTCACCGCTATCCCATAATTGGGTCACCCCCTTACCTACTGTTCCCCCACCCCCTCGCTCTCTCGGCACCCTCTTACCCGCTACACATTAATCCAGCAGATCGACCCCCACTGCCGCGGCCTAGAGCTCACTGGTGCCACGGGCGCAAGTGGAACCCAGCGGCGTTAATGAGTTTTACGAGTCAGGACCTCACACTTGGTGGAGATGATTAAATCCAGTGCTACCCCCTGCTCCATTAGGCAGTTTTCCCTCCACCCAGTGTTACCCCAATGTTATCTCAATGGAAGTGGTGCCTTTTCACATCATAGTTGTCCCGTATGGATATCTTCCATTCATAAGCATAATATGTAAGAGCTCTCGAAGCTGAAAATTGAATAAGTTAATCCATAATGAAAATCAGTCGTCATAATTCCTACAAATAAAATATTGGTAACTAAAATTACATTTTTGGAGATTTGTTATAATTTTTTTATATGTGTGTGTATATATATATATATATATGTGTGTGTGTGTTTGAGCATTTCATTGTTTTAACTGACTTCATAGCCAAAATACACTTTTAAATTGTTAAACAAGAAGATACATATAAAATCATTTTGAAATAAAACAGTTTAGTTAGGCTAATGTTGAGGTTAATCTCTTAATTTTATGAAGTAAAAAAAAAAAAACAAGCTGGCATATTTGTAAACCTATAATAGGGTTCTCACCAGATGAGAACTCTTCTGGACAGTCAATAGTTCCACATGAAGTATATAAAACATATTGGAAGCTGACAAAGTATTTTAGCAACCTTTCAACAGTATTTCAGCGGTCACATTATAGTTGCATGTGGACACAGTGTCACACATATACTATCAGTGACTGCAGAATAGGTTTGAGAATCAAAGCCCTGTGAAAGTACTGCTTTACATTGACAGGTGTAATGTAAATATTAAAGAACTGAGTGTATCGATATATCTATCAAATTACAAGGCACCAAACTTCATACAGTGCAACACTGAGCACCAAATTTATTTGCAGTATTTGAACCACATCATGACCACACTGCAAAATGCAAAGGTGCAGATTACTGCTTGGGCTTGTTGTTCAGTATAACCGCAAGCTAACACACTGGCAAGCTGAAATCATATTGGTTTGCAGTTCTGGTTGTCCTCATGTCTGTCCAAAAGGAAAAAAAAAAAAAAACCTAACAGTCAATGCTGCCATCTACTGCACAGGATTTGAACAACATCACAGGCTTTTCTGCTTTGTTTTTTTTTCCCCCCACCTGTGCTTCAAAGACGATCCTTAAGCCTACCGCTGCTACCTGTCTCTGAACCAATAAACAATGCTTTCATACTGTGTGAATCATGGGATAATCCTCGGTGCAAACAATGAAGACACTCAATCTGCCAGTAAACACAAACTTTTGCTAGGGATATCGAAGTAGGGATATAATTATAAACATGACATGGTGTTTTCTAAAAACACCTCCAATAATTAATCCAATAATAATAATAATAATATACATTCTAGTTTGAAAGAAAAATAATTGAACCAAGTTCCCTATTTAGCATCACATTTAGCATCACATTTACACACATATTTGTTGTTTATCGTAACCCTTTTTTTTCAAGATGAGATGTCTAACTGTATTTACAAGAGAGCGCAGACAGGCATGCACTTTCCTGCAGAAAATGTGCCGTTATGTTCCACTTTTTTCCGCACCGCATTCCGCATGTCGAGCTTGCAAAGTCACAAGTCAGTGGGGCGCACTTCACGGACGCTTCGTGAAGGCGGACCGTTTCTCTCTCAGGTGAGACAGTCTGGCTCTCCCGCGCCTCCCCTGATGTAACCGGAGCTGATTGCATTAGGTATGCCTCAAAGGTGCGCATTCAAACAAACCCGATTTGCTTCTCTTACCGTGCGAGCCGCCACTGATAATGTATTCCGGAGAGGTCATCAGGTTTCGGTCGCCACGCCCGCCTCGTACAATGCAACTGTCAATCATCCCAAACCCTTATTAACTCCGGGTGTCATCTCCCTCTACACACATAATAGTGCAGAAGGAAATGGGACCATAACACACAGAGCAGTGGGATCCCTTTGCTTTGGATGTGAGGTAAACTTAGGGGGAGAGAAAGGGTTTCAGGAGCGCTGGCATCCTGCTGTGATCAACATGGTTCGAAGGCAACTGATGGGAGAACAGTGGGGACAATTTGACTATTAAATCTTCAGTACAAGCTGAAAGAATAGCAATATGAATAATTCATTTTGTGTATTAGAATTGTTCAGAGTATGCCAATGCAAAGACGTGCGCAAATAAAAGTAAAAAAAATTGAAATGAATGTCGCCGTGGAAACCGAGCGGCCCCAGAAGGGGCCTTTTAGAAAGCGTCTAAAAACTGAACGTCCCCAAAGGAAACAGGTGAAAACGGTCACAATTCAGAGGCATGTAGCTAGTTGTGGCTCTGTCAACATGCACCATAAACTGACAAATATTGAATACAGATTTAAATTACAGACAAATGCTATCCATGAAATCTTCTGAATGTCATTCATGGTGGTCAGTGTCAACGTCCGGAATGTCTCAGCGATGCATAAAATAGCACAGAACATTTACACGATAGATATTACCATAAACATTCCCAATTCAAGTATATAAAGACCAATAAATCTTCTGTTTATTAGCCAATTCAATACTCGTTCAAGAAATTTACAAGGCCCAAATATATAAATATATCATACATTTGGCAGTGGTACTAGTTCTTCACCAGTTACTACAGCATTCAGGCTAAGCCTTTAGGCCCTCACATATTGTCAACAAGAGACATACTTCTTTTCTACTTGGCGCGAAGTCATAATATGCTTTTGCTTATTGGTGTGGAAAACGCTCATGGGCTGCAGGAATGTGTAACGGGTATTTGGAAGTGCTTTAGCAGGCAGAGGAATGAGGTGGAAGCAGTCATCAGCAGAACTGACTGCAAACGACTGTCGGGGGCCCTTGTTTCCATTTTACAACCCTATGAGCTATTTGCAAGCCAATTCTACAGATCGTTGTTGAAGAATGTAAAACCGTTTTGTAGTGGCACGGTGAGTCACACTTCATGTTCCTCTGCCATGTCGTAGGCAAGCGCGCCTCTCACTGCGCCTGATGTTTCAGTGGTCTCAAGGAAACGTTTTATCGGGAGAACGAACGCGCGATGTGCCGAGCACAGATAGCATTGTGCACGCTTATCCAACGCGCTGATGTGCCAACGCGGCAAAGAGAATGGGAGACTCAGTCGCCAAGAGGCTCAAAGAGGAGAGGAGGACAATTTCATTTTTGAGGGGGAGAAAAAAAAAAAAGGTTCTGGTTGCCTTGGCAACAGAAATTACATAATTTAGTATTCCAACACAACTCCCTTCCATCCTCATCTGAGCAACCTCACCCCCACCGCCCCAAACCCACCCCGTAGGATTTACAGAGTCAGAAATTCGGGCAGGACATAGCATAGCATTCCACGAACATGGCCATTCTTCCAGGAGTGAATTGCAATGGGTGTAGTACAGTTAATCTGGGTCAGCTCCAGAATACTGCCTGAAAAAGACAGTGTTTCCAGGATAACACCTGCAGAGGAACCCAGCGCTGCACCATTAGTAATTTGCCAGGAGTGTTACCAGTTTAAAAAGTTCTTTTTTGTAACATTGAAAGTGAGAGTGCAAGCATTATGAAGTAAAACACTTGGGAAAAAGGAAAGAGTAATAATAATATATCTTGGGTAATGTTGAGACAGCACAAAACAACTATATTTTGACATGCCCATAAGGCATATATATGTGTTTGGACTTTACCCCTAAACAGAACCTTCAGCCAGAACCACAGTACAGACCCATTATAGATGTTCTTTGTGTATCTATACATGCATACCCTCTGTTCAAAACAGTTGAGCTGGTTGTCTTAGATCGGAGACAGAATGAGGGGAACCACTTAACTGTGGACATTTACGTCATCTGAAAATATATATTTTAAATAAATTCTGAAACTCCAACAGGAAGCATGGTTTGTTATCAAGCAATATCTGATTGCTACTAAATATTAAAATATTCAAATGAACTGTTGATTTGGAATTTCTGATGTGCACCATAGTTCATGTTAAAATACGACATTGAACATAAAGAGAGAAAAATATAAAGAACATTTTTTATTCGTCTTTGGGGTGCTGGCTACTATTCTGCTACACCATACTATCCTGAAAGAATGGAACGGATGCCGTCACATTTTCAACTTCTGAGCTAATAAAATAAATACGGAAAATGTATATTATGTCCATGTGCAGTCTACATTTCTCATGAAAAATCGTGAGCGTGTGAGATTTTTGCAGCGTTGAATCATTTAATTTGGATTGATTCTGCGTAACTGACTCATGCATGTTTGAGATTCCAACATGAAGCCATTCCAGATAAAGCTGTAATTCAGGCCAGAGGGAAAAACTAAAATGTAACTGGGTAAGCAAAACCTACAGTAAAATTCACGAAAGAACATCCACAGTTGAGTCATTTCATTTGGACTGACACTGAAATACAGATTTAAATGTGTTTTAATGTGCAAGATGAGCCATGAATACAAGATGAAGCCATGTTCTTGCTGGAGAAGAGAAAAAAGTAATGAAATGTAACGAGTAAGCAAAACCTACAGTAAAATCCAAGAAAAAATATCAAAGTGATGATCCCATTGCTAAGTAGTAATCAGTAACAGATTGCACAAAATTACATAAACGTCATGGACCCCTATTTAACGGCCCAAAGTTATGATGCCACAATGGAAGTAGAGCATATTAATTTTAATCATTTTGCTAACATGCTTCAAAACTATTTGCAGTCCGTTTCACATGAGTAGAACACAACACTTGCTGGGCAAAGGTCCGAAGACTCTTAGAATGGCCTGACATGGACATACCACACATCTGGGTTCGCCAATAAATTACGCACCAATAACTCAACATAATATAGTCTTTCTCATCATTGGGCCTGAAGTATGCACCATATAAAAAGAGCCCTATGTCTCATTCGCATGAGTGACCTATATGCAGAAGTTGTAGCAGAACAGCCATAAGCTTTAGAGAAACGCTGACATTTGCAATTCTTTAAGGTTCTTGTGGTAGCACTATATAATGCTGAGTGTGGGTCTTTTATGTTGATTCTAAAAATAAAAAATGGAACTAAACAGATCTGAATATTTTTCATTGGGGAAAAAAAAGTTTGAACTGTGAAATCGTGACTACGCTAATATAATTCTCAGCAGTGGGCTGAAAGCTTGATTGCTCTGTAAGAAACGCAACAAACTGTTCAGTTTTAATCAACTGTGACAGAATACACTACATTGATTTTATTCCTTTTGGAAGAGTGAGCGTTGTGGATGTTTTTCCCTTTTTTGGACATCCTTTTAAAATTCAGGTCCATCAGCTAACCAGTATCATGGTAAAACACCAGGACATCAGTGTAGCAAAATGGTTAAATTACGCCATTTCTGTCATCAAGGCAACCAAAACGTCTTTCCCCCCTCAAAAATGAATTATACTCCTCTCCTTGTTGTGCCTCTCGATTTGCAGGTTCAAATCTCTGAAAGGGAACCTGCAAACTTCAACTTCTCTGTATCCCCAGGAAGGGAACATCTATTGTACCCTTTGGCCTGCTATTCTTAACTGAATTGTGAAATATCCAGCTGTATTCGTGTATAAAAAAATGTAAAATGTGCCAGTTGCTCTGGATAAGAGTATCCCAAATGCATAAATAATATATGCAAGTTGAAAGATGTACAGTGTTCCAACTACTGTCCAATAAATGTTCTACACAGGGGCAAGAGACTTGCACATAGCAACACCAATGAAACAGCGTGAATAGACCTTTACGCTCATGAAAAGGTCCTACAATTTCACAGTGCAAGCCATATGCATGCAGCCAAGGTTATCTGTAGATCAGAACCCTTTTATTCTTGACTGCTTTGATGCCAGGGTTCTATCTGTTGGAACAAATTTGAAACACCATGCTGAACATTTGAGACGGTTTATTATTTTTATGTTCCAGAAGTGCATTTTGTATTAAAAAAAATTACTCAGTTGGAAAAATACATCAGGTACAAAATGTTTTCAAATTTTAGAGGGGACGACAATGATGAAAGTTGGTACACTGGATGTGGGCTGTAGTTCTTTAAATCAGTGATTTTCAAACATGAATTCCACCTTGCTACATTTATTCTGGTAATGTTATGACCATTACATTGGCTTATACTTGGATTGTTCTTATAAGTCTGTGAATGTAACATCTGGGTTAAATCTGGTGTCACAGAAAATTAGTTAATCACCAATCATGGCTATTTGTTCATGTACTCAACATAAGTTTGATTTGTTCTTTCCTTAAAATCAGTCTTACCAACTGATTAGGGAATTGCATACTGCTGACCACCTGATATAGCTGCCAAAGTAAACTTGATGCCTGAGTGCCATGGAAGAGGGGCATGATGGGAATGGGCAAACTGATTGAAAGAAATACAGCCTATATCCCCTGTTAATTCATGTCCGTCACTTTAGTGCTACCAAGCAAATATGTATCAACACATGGTACCAGCTGGTGATTAATATGACTACACTCTATATATACTGTATACTACTTCCTCTATTGCTTTGTAAAACCCTTGGGGGGGGTGGGGGACCACAACTCCCCCCAACCCCCATCACCTCCTTTTGAGAACTACTGCTATAAACTGTTGATCTGGACGGCTTGTCAGTGGTTCTGGAAGATTCCGTGGTCCCCTTGACCCGGATGTTCACTGTTTCCCGTTCCCGTTGATGGGCAGGCTCTTGTAGGCGTCGGACGCCAGGTAGGTCTTGATTTTGGGGCGGTCGGACATCTTCGCCACAAAGCTCTTGAGATTGGGGAAAGAGTCTAGGCAGCTGCTGCAGAGGACCTGATGGTTGAGTAGGACTTCGAAGAGGTTGTAGTCCGCAATGGAGATCTATCCAACGAGGAAATAAAGGGAGAAACCACTACGGTGAGATATATGTATATCTAAGCTTAGTTTGGTATGTAAGGAGGATCTTCTTTCCAGCAATAGAAAACTATCCTCCAAACCATCCTCAACCAAATACAGATCTAGCCAAACTAAATTAAAGATATGATTTAGATTTTTCATGATTCAGATGCTTTGCGGTTGCTATTTCCAACTGATAAAGTATTAAATTTAGTTATTTATCCCACCTACGCTTGGAACTACTTGGTAATCAATTTTCTTTTTGTACATTTGCATCTATTTGATTACCTCCATCTTGTGGCTGCATTTCTAGAGAGACAAAGTCAATAAGAATCTTTGAATGAGAAATACTTGAACTGTCAAAAAAATAATCCTGGAGAAAGATTATAGATAAATCAATCTGCGGCAAAGACTTGACTGACTTGTCCTGGTTCTTGTGGTTCTAAAAGACACCAAATTAATGAACCAAGCGCAGAATTCCCCCTCTGCAAAAGCAATCGTGTTACCATTATGCGATTACAATACATTTTATACCACATTCTTCATCCGATCTCCTCCTATTGAGTGTTCCGGAATGCCCAATTAAGCTCCATAATGAGTTTTCCGAATAATGCGAGAGTTTAAGGGAACGAGACAAATGACTATTGACGATATTGGGGAGGGCGAGGGGTGCGCGGGGAGGGAGGGGGGCGCCAATTTAGCCAGCTTCTCCGAAGATGGCACTGTGCCATACTCCGCGGCAATTCAATTAGCTTCCACTTCATAAACCGTGCGGGATCAGATAGACCGTGAATCATCTCTGTATTTCGTGGTCCTGCAGCAGCATTAGGCTGGGACCAGGATGAATCGGCGCAGTTTCTGCAGGAGAGAAGTGGAGCCAATTGCGTGGGACCGGCTCACTTAATAACCTGCTTGAGGCCAGATTTATCAAAGCCTTTAGCATGTGCTAAAACTTTTGCATGTGCAATTTCAGTGACATGATTTGCGATTGGAGCAAATGAACTGCCTCAACCAATCACACGCTCTCTTAGTCTTTCCGCACCAATAAATGCACATAGTAAATCAGGTCCTCAGTACCTCAATTTTTGTCATGGGACTGTAACTGCAGCCACAAATAGAATAGGAAAAATACAGCCTGCAGAACCGACTGAATCAGGAAGTCTGTGGAGAGAGCAATCATTTTCTTGATAAAACCAGAAAAAACTAACCTTGTCGCCCACCAGAAATCCTGTTTTGTTGCAAGCAAGAACAGCCTCAAATTTTGAGAGCTGGTCAGGTAGTTCTTTGATGTACTGGTCTTTGCCAGTCTCCTGTGAGAAAAAAGGTAAAAACCAGATTCAGTACATTGGCTGGAACTTAAAATAGTACACTGATAAAACATTTAACAGAACCCAAGTGAAAAGGGCTAAAGGTTATGCAAACATATGTTTGCAAGTAATGACTGCATTGCACTACGAGTAGAGTGTAGACAAAATGAAAGTAGTAAATGAAAAAGGACTCATATTTTGAAGCAACTAAATCAACAGTAAAAAAAGAAGTCTGTGTATGTGCGTCATATTATCAATACTAATCACAAGTGTGTTTCTTCTTCGCAAAATGGTTTAAAATATTTGTCTTTGGCAAATCATAATTCTTCTTATTATTATTGGTGGGTGATGGTCACAAATGACTGGCTATTCTTTTTCTAACTGAATGAGCCAATGGTAATACACTAAAACACCCGGATCTTCTGAGTCAGAAGTGACAAACATACATTACCCATTTATTTACCTATGGTGGGGTGACCTGCTGACCAGACAGCCAATCAAAAGGTTATCTTTAAAGGATCTGCTCACCTACTCTATGGGCAATGTTTGTAAGGGTAAAATAGCAGAACAATGAGTTTTTGTAAAGGGCACAGCAACAAAATGCAGAAAAGTCACTATGGCATGTATGATTTAAGATTCTGCGCTTGTATGCAATACTTTGTTCACTGAAATTTTGACACTGCTTGGAAATGATATAAAAACACTAGAAGTGGCTTTAATTAGCACAGTCACTTTGGCCCACTGTAGAGGCAGTCGTTCATGAAATCCATAGTGGAGTCAGACAAGGGAGGATACTGTCGTTTTAGTTAATGAAAAGTATGTTTAACCATGCTTTGTTCACTCACTGAGACACTCTGTCACCTAGGGCCCTGTTCTTTGCGAAAGTGCTTTTTACCCTCTCATTTCTGTGCAACTCATTAGAGATGCACATTTTCTAACCTCAGATACATACCCTACCAATTAAGCATGAAAACGGTGGCCCATGGTAATTTGCATTGAATTTTCTCATTTAGACAACATTTTTAATTTCCAAGATCTACCGTTCCATGGGTGACTCAGCCAGGAACAAAAAATAACAGGCAGCATTCCAGGGTCCACCAGGTCCCCATTTCGTGTTTGATCCTTTGGTTAACCTCTTAAATTAAAACGATGTCTTTGTAACACTGATTTTTACTTCACTATATTAAACATGACTCACAAAATACAGAAGTAAAGACATTTCATTTCCAGTACATTTTATATCGAGTTATTACTGGATAGTGCTGGTTCTTAGCAAAATGTTGAGAGTCACATTTTAACTCTGTCTTTGTTACACCAGATAACTACTCAGAGAATATCTACACGCACATAGCTGAAACGCAACCATGGAAATAAAGCTTCAGTACATGTCTAAAATACGTTCAGCACTTAACCTACTTTGTAAAAGTATGCTTTGCTGAAGTCAACATTTATTCCCCGGTGGCAATACGTTTAACTTCATCGCAACACAATGGGATCTTCAACCAGCAAAGTACAGATCCTTTGGATGAGTTTCGGTCCCTGTGATCATTCACACTGCTGGACTTACGTATTCCTGGTAGATTAGACGATAATATTTGATCCGCATGTCTTCGGCGCCATCGCACAGCATGTCGATGCGAGAGGCTTCATTGTCATCCTTCCCATAAGCCCCTGAACGACAACAACAACAAGAACAACAAGAGACTTAGGCTGGGATTCAATCAACTGCGCTTTGCTTCTTTAGGTATATGTGCTATTCAATCAAAACAATGCTTATGCAGGTCATAGGGATCTGCAAAGTCAAGAATACAAAGTCAAAACTGTTTTCCAAATACTCTAAGCTATTCGGTAGCTTATGTCCCATTTATTAATGTGTAAATATGTATAACAATGACATCGGGCTAAAATGAGGTAAATCAATGCACACTGTACAAATTTAATTTAATTGTGTTCTCTTATTTTATTTCAATGAAGCACTTTTTGTGACAGTGTTGTATGAAAAGTGCTGTACAATTTTATGGATTGACTGATTGCAGCCTGAACGGTTGTAAACTCCTGTGTGAACTAGAGCTCAGTGGATGTTTGACTGCATGAATATACGTGCTAACTGGCAGTTATTTCCCAATTGTCGATTAATTGTTTATTAAAATTGGTTCATGAACTAAGTGCACACCTAGAACAACTATGTCCTTGTACAGTAAGAAAAAACCTTGACAGGACAACAGGGCTTGCTAGCTATATTGATAATATACTTAGCAACAAAGTCCCAAGCCTACATAAAAAGGTATAGCTAGCCACCTTAGCTTTGTCTATTTAGTAGCTAGATAAAGTCAGGCAAATATGTTCGGTGAAAAGACCCAAAAATACACGGTTTGATTTACTGAGACGCTGTACTGTAATATTTTAAATGCTGTGCTTTGCAATGTTAACATCTATCTCAATTTAGCACATAGCAAATCTGTGATGCTCACGGAACTGATTTAGCATGAATAAGCAATGGAAAGCACGTTCTGTCATATGGCCTAAGAAATCAGCTGTCACCCATGGGGTAATTTTCATCGGCTAGCATGTTTCAATGGCATGTTAAACATTCTTCAACTTCATGAGGTAACAGATTAATCCATGAATATAAGGGCACTTGATGATATCCCAGAATTCATCTTTGGAAGCATGTCTCACAGTATGTTGTGTGCAACATGCATAACTAAAAAGCTGGCAATAGGATTTTCCATCTCACAATCCTTGGATTGACAATCTGCATTTCTTACAATGAATGTGGCTGTACTTGGTTTCTGACTGCAAGCCTGCATTGATTCAACGCGATATGCAAGTCAGCACAAACCATGTTTGCGGCCCAGGTGTCTGACGATGGCATTGGACTGAAACAGGACCAAGTCTCCATCTTCAAATTTTGGCAACTGGCCAAACACCTGAAAGAGAACGAATGACGTTACGGAGTTATCCTCTTAATCCAATGTAAAATTTGTGTGGTAATTACTAGTTACAACTGAAACTCTCAGATAGTACTGACAATGCACCAAGGATTTTTTTCTGCCCCTTATTATTGTGGCTTTCATTTCTAGACTACAGATAACAGTTCTGGATATGGTCCCATGTAGCTTGGCAGTAGATCTCTCAATGATAACAACTGAATGCACAATAGAGAACCATGACCTACATAATGGAAGTCTTTGTGAAAACCTGCCCAGTAGAATGACTTCTATGCTAAAGTGTTCCTAAACGACTTCATGTGATAGCTGGAGAGTTCTCTGTCTAACTACTCATTTTGGGGATGGGGACATTTGTCATTTGCTAACTGCCCTTGGGGTTGCATGTCATTTCTCATTTGTAATGATAACTGATTGTTTTTACTGACGCATTTGGATTTCAGATCTCCTTTCATCCACTCGTCGAAGGACATCACGACCTCCTTCCAGTCCTGACCCTGGTCCGACAGCATGATCCTCATGGCACCGCATCGCCCTGCCCCACGTGGAGAAGACCACCAGAACCAATCAAACAAGAGGGCACCAGGTCACGCCTCCACAGCTTCTGGAGGTACCCTCTAAAGACAACTCATTTATGAAGGTGTTCCTCATACAGATTTCTACTATATGAAAATAAAAGGTAAGTCTTTCTGCTCGTTTGGTGGGTGAGAAGTTGTAGGCATATCCAAAAAAAAAAAAACTAGTTACATTTGCCGTTGAACTTATTTTCTCTCTCAGACAACAATCGGGGTGATGCGGAAGCCGTTTTCGTGCCATTACTTTAATGGCATGTTAAGAAAACCAAATCCCTTACGATATTACAGACCACTCACAAGGAGGCGGCATTATCACACTCCTTCCGCCCCCACTAGGAAAGCCAAGTCATATGTCCCCACAAGGGCTTGACAAAATTCTTTTACAATATCACTTTATCCATAACATGGCACCATGTTGAAAATGTCTCATCTACACTACGTTTGAGATATTTGGCAGACATCCTTATCCAGAGCAACTTACATTTTTCACACACATATATACAGCTGTACCTCAGTCACTACAAAACAACAGAGCCCTGACTGGGACTTGAACCCGTAACCTCTGAGCTTCCAAACCATAACACTACATAGTCCATCACGCTGTGCTTCACCTACTACAACTGAACATGTTCTTCACTGTAAAACTAATATTATCCCCCAAACATCAGATCAATCAAACTGTCCTGCATTGCATTTTCTTATACTAGCAAACTTTAATTTATTAATACTTTATTAATCATATGAATGTGGTGCTCTTTTGAATCTCAGTGAGAACAGCAAATAAACTGCAGCAAGCTTTACAAATGCCACAGTACCAGAACTGGCTGCCATTATTTACCCAGCTTGCTCTTTTTTTGTAAATATTTGTGTTTTTCTTAATCCAAAGTTTAAATGTAGACCCCCTGAATGCCTCCCTCCTGTTGCATACATACAAGAGCCAATCATGGTGGTTGTTTTGACAATTAAGTTAACTGTTCCAGGCTCAGAAATTTAACCTGGTTGGAAAAGGGTGGATGCCCAGAAACATCCATAACATTTAGGAGAGCAAAAACAGGCAGAAGGGTGGGGTCTTTCTCTCAGTATACTCACCAATGAAGACATCCAATGCATCACTGCAAATGACTGTGCATATGTATTGACTGACATTTTCAAGGACAGAAGCCTGAATAGTGTTCCTTTAAACATTGTGTGGGCAGGTGACATGGACACTGCCCATTACCCTTGCACAGACAAAAACTGGTAGAATAGACTAGTTACTAATTAGCTACAATCACAATCTACACAGGCTTTGTAAACAAAGATCATTTGTCACAGATCTAGCATCGTTACTCCTAGATTGAAATATTACGCTTGATTTGGTTTTCCCACCAGAGCTATCTGGTTTTATTAAGTTATCTTGTGACCGTTTGGCAGGGAAGTTTATAAGCAATCCCATAAAAGACTGAATAAAAGTTGAAGAGGCACTGTGTGTCACCTACCTCGGACGGCAAAGTAGGTGATAGTGTATGGAGGCACTGGAATGACAAAAGGAAAAACAGGTTGGTGAGGTTTTGAAGCTGAACTTGAGATGTTGTACCACTGTGTGCCAGAAAGGCAAAAACACCTTAGGACTGGGTAATGCAAAAACCCTTTTTATAAAAACAGTACGTAGTTTATATTCATTAATAATCTATTAAGCACCATAGGAATTCAAGGAATGCAGGCAACAGTTACCGAGATCAACCTGTCTCAACCACAGACAGTGCCATTTACAAATGTTTACAAACACATTAGTAGATCATATAATGATTAATAAACAGATTACAATTTATTGCATTGTATTTTTGCACTACCCTGTCGAGTGTAACTAAAAAGGCTAACACAAAGGCTTTCTGCTTACATGCATTTAAAGAATGAAAATCAGAACAGGTTTTTCCCATCTCATTGACGTCTGAAAAGAAGTGAGAGTTTAGCAGCTGTTTCCCTGAACACAGCTGAAGGGCTTTTCGCCAATATATTTATTCAGTTAAGTTTTCAGTTGGAGACATCTGTTGCTTCCTTGCGCAACTGAATTTCACTGCAACAGGGTCAAATATGTTAAAACAATTGGGCTACCGTTGCCATGACAAAGGGGAGACAGGAAGTTTAGCCATGAATATAAATCAGCCAAACTTTTTAATACTGACATACGCTGGAAATTTGAGACATGAGGACTCATCCAATTTTGATTCATATTCAGGGCTGGAGAATGTTTTGTAATGAACCTTATGCAGGCTAACAAACATTTTGTAAATAATGTAACTGATACAGATTTATTATTTATGAAGACTGCATACATTGTGACACATAGGAATATATGGACATGTTCCATTCATTCCAAAGTCACATGCATGTGAAAGAGTGTGATGGTCCACACAAGTTTTACAGACCATAACAAATCCAATAAATATCCTAAACGTCTAACGGCACATCCATCAGGCAGCTTGAAAAGTGAAACGACAAATCCTGTTGACATATACCGATTTACAATGTAAATACATTTATTAAATCTAACATTGGTTGGTACATTTTGGTAAACACCTGTGGACGATAATTTGCAGTGGACTATTTATAGTAACGCTGCCGCTGGTGCGAATTAATTTACAGAATGTTTGTTACTTTAGAAATATTGGAGATAAACTTACAAATCGACTTATTAACCATCACTAACGGGTTCAGACCTACTAGAAAAATTATTCTAAAATTATTGTCAACGAGTACGTGATCATTTGAGAAAATTGTCTGATGGCCTTAACACGTAATTAAAATGCTATTATCTACGTTTCCGCAGCGTGCAGGTTCAGATGGGAAATCTTTTGCAAAGTGCTTTTCCTGTGGCACATTTGTATATCCCAAAGGAAAGAGTTTGGTCTGGGCATTTTATCAGCGGTATGCATTGTTAACATATGGGATATTCTGAAACACAACTAAATAGTTTGGGTTTGAAATCTTAATTTATGGTACGCGCTTTTCTTGCATGATTATGCGACGGTGCAACCGTATTTTATATGTACAGTATACACATTCCAGATTAGCTGCAAGTAATCCACTGGACGCGAACCGTCAGCATTTGAAACACATAAGGCATAGCCTATCCCAGACGGAGCCGTGGAAAATCGGCATACGCCTCTTTTCCGTTACATAATTCGTCCTACATACACCTCTCAGAAACGTTGACAAAATCAACATAAAATGTACGTCGGTATGTCGACTCAGATACACAAAAATAGGGAAAGACTCCAAGTAGTAGTGGTTAACGTCTTCCCCGTGCAATGGTAAACTCGAACGTTAAATAGTACGCAGAAATCAACCAAATCTTTTCATGCGGCCAGCAACCCTCCTCGCCGGTGCATGGGTTCTGCAAAACCGTGCAACAAAATAGCTAATATTGGGACACGGGTCTTAGCATCGCGTTGTATTCAGCATAACCTGTTACCAAATATAAATTATACAACAGCCGACGGCTGCTGACTGTACTTACTTGTTGGAATCTTGCGTTTATGGCTTGCACAGTCTGCCGGAGAGAATGAGATTAGCACTGCTAACACTGCGTGTCAGTCAGGCAGTTTTTATACACGCCTCCAACCCACAATAAATTGCTGAGTCACTCTGACTGCAAGATTGACAAAGGAACTGGATCAAGTGTCCTTCGTGTATAGACAGTGGTGAAATAAACAGATCATATGACACAATGCACTTTATAACAAACCTTTTTATTTCGTAGTTGAGAGTTCACCTCATAAAATTGACAAAATCATAGACAGCATGCCAAGCAAGTCCATCTGCACTGGGGGCAAAAAGTAAGAAAACATCAAAACAAAGAAGGCAAAGCCACAACATACTTTGTGACCTGTGAATCTTAACCAAAAATACTGCCACTACTAATAATAATATGCATTATATAATTGTTATAAATATACATTGAATTGAAATGATACAAACATTTAAAGTTGCACTAAAACATTTAAAGTTGCACTGTAATGAACCCATTTTGTTAAAAAAAAAAAAAAAAAAACCCTACTGTAGACATTCATCTCTCTGTTTTCACACGTCTTTGCATTTCAGTGCTTTAATTAGATATTTATTGATATACATAGGTGCTCTGACTCAAAAGACTTGATTGCACCTAAAAGGTATTTTAGAGAGCAATCCAACAATCGAAAAAAAATTTTAATGCATTTTATTAAACATCTAGATCCTCCTCTAACATAGGAAGCAAATAAAAAAAGTCAACCATAATCAGATGTTGCTGCTGCCTGCTTGAGAAATCCCATCTTTTGAATGAGATGCTAAACTAGGATGTTCCTGACTGTGAAGAAGCACCCCTGATGTTTTACCATTGTTAATTACCCAGTTAATTGGTTAATTGTGAGCAGTTAACACCTGTGACTGATTGAAACCAGGTATATTGAATTGGTGCCCAGCACATAAAAGTAGTAGTTGGTAAGGAGAGAGAAGGATGGAAGGTTAGGCACTGACTTCTGTGTGTGATTTCAGAATAAATTATTGTTTTATCCAAGCCTGTTTTACTACTTCCTTTCAAAGCCTTTCTTACACTGACTCACGGTTACCATGGCAATGGTTGCACGGATAAGGTAGTTGACCTGTCCTTTGGCCAAATGCCAGCCCTGTTGTCTCTATCTGTCCACCCAACCATTCTCCTAGTCGAGTTAACAACCTGCATATCTCAAATCAGTGCATTTTCACAAATTAAAAGGTTGATCACGTAGTTCTGCCAGCTTTGTTGCACAGGCAGGTGGCTGTAAGGTTTTGTGCGCCTTTAAGGTACAAACAAACTGGTTGCATTTTCTCCGCTCCTCCAGAGACGCCTTTCAGGTTTACCTTAATGAGGTCACAAGGGTGTTTGAGCCACAATCTGACACCAATTAGATATGCTGACAACACCAACCAGAAGCACCTTCGTTTCACCTGTAAACATTTAGTTTAGATAGATGCACATCTGTAAATGTTGTTCAATATTAAACATGAAGTTTTGATGGGTCAAAACTTTGCAGCTTGACATGTTTACCATGCTCAGCTGGAGTTTGAAAGAGATGAGCAGCATTTCAAACGAGAGCTTATTTTATCACTGTGAAAGGTCACTTTGTGTTTAGCCTGCCAAATGAACTCTCTCTCAATTGCTCAGTTGTTACAAAGTTATGCATTTACCCAAAGATTCATTCTCACATAACACGGAAGTCAATGGCAAACAGTATCTAAGTGAAACCTGTTCTTCAAGTGAGATTCAATGATTATACAATGCCATGGAAGTTGATGTTGACTGTTTGTGTTATGACTTGATCCATTTGTGATAAAGGTAGTGGTTGAAGCACTATTGTCCTAAGGTTTGCACATAGGTGATTTGAGGGTGGATAACAGCCTGTGGATGATTGTACATAAAGACACAGCTGTTTTGTCTTCTGTGCACTGAAATAATGACTCGACTGGCTCCAGGATCTCACCCATGTCCATGCTTAGTCATCCTGAATGGAAAGTATGCCCACCTACATTCACCGGCCAGTAAAGCTTGTCCTTGATAAGCAGGGCATAATTATAAATTATAACCATAAAGACTTGAATTCCAGCCCAAAATTTCAAAGGCAATTATTTGCAATATTTTTGCCTTGTATTCATAGCTCATTAGCAATATCTGTTTGATGCAATTTTAAAGCTTAAAATAAAATAAAGATAGACAAAGTTAATTATTATACATGCAATAATATACCCTACCATACCAAAAGTATTGGGGCACATGTAGTTTAGTCCTAACATGCTTTTACCACAAAACTAATACGTTTTCAGTCCATATTTGGCCTTTATAGCTTTATTGATGCATTGTGGAAGTCTCTCCACCAGTTTCTGATAATTTGAAACTGGGATAACCATCCAATCCAGTTTAATTCAATGGTGAGTTCTTTCCAGTTTCAGTTCATTCCAAAGATGCTCAGTTGGGTTCAAATGGGAATCGACATGGGCTCTTTGTGCTGGCCAATCAAATGTCCCGACATTGGTGTCCTCAAACCGTTCTCTCACCTTGCATGCTTTGCAGGCCATTAACATGCTGAAGCATGTAGGGGCCTGTTCCGTAGAACTGCAGTGTTGTCTGGAACATTGAAGTAAAAGGTGACATTCATGTTGCCTGGAACTACGACCAGCAGTCCAAGGCCATTCCAGCTGGGCCATGCCCATACCATTACACCACCACCTCCAAACTTGACTGTTGGGACAAGAATTTGTGATGGCAATCATTTTCCACAACCACACCTGACAATTTGATTGAAAGAGTGTATTCACTCCATATCACAGCTTTCCAGTGATCCTGAGTCCAGATTTTGTGTGCTTTATACTCGGCCAATTTTTATTTTTTAATTGGTTTGTTCATTAATGGCTTGTGTGCAATTGCTCACCCATGAATATAGATGTCATACAGTTTTCTGTGGGTTGTAGGAAGCAGTAATGGATGTTCAGTGATGTGTTGCAGTTCAGAACATACAACTTCAAAAGGGAGATGACAAGAAGATTTAACCAGTCTTCTCAAAGCACAATGTCCTCAGGCAGGAGGAATTTTGGCCTACCCACTCTTTTCTTCACTGTGGTATCACCGTAAGTCACCCATTTCTTTAAGACATTCCACAAAGTTGATTTTGGAATAAGTCGCATTGCAATGAACTTAATTGTACTTTACAAGTCGCCCCTCTCTGAAAGTCTGTTGGTTATTACCACTTTATAGCATTTTCCCATGTCTTAATTTTGAATACTCAAAAAAATCACCTACCAGTCCCTTTCAACTTAACTAATACATATTTTTCCAGACATTTAATTTTATCTGGAATTAGAGAGGAGTCCCATATTATATGTGAACACAAATGAAAATAAAAAAACAGTGCATATCTCCAATGATTGCTATATATGAATCCCATTGAACAATCTATGTTAAAGCATAGATCTTTAGCATGTCTGACATGAGACGTTGCATACAATAATAATAATGTATATAATAATCCTCATCCATCAAGTCTGTCCAGCTGTCAATTTTCAAAAACTGCCTGGTCTAGGGTCAAGGTTGTCGTTAATCCAACACGCAGTCAATGAAAGCTGATCTTCATGATTGCATTATTAACAACTAATAAATAATGCAGTCAAGGGAAACAATAAAGGTCAAATTGAATTCCTAGCGCTCAACGTTCCTGTGACTTTGAAAATGCATAGAACTGAGTTCTACCTCGGAACATACGCTAATTTGATTTTATCGAGTAGAAGATGTGTTTTTGAGGGTCCTGCTTTTATGTTATAAATTTTATACTGATCCTGTTCCTGGAAGTGAGTTTTGTAATGTTCAAATGTGATGTCTTAGAACATACTAATAATGTCAGCTAGTTTTGCAATGAAATTGACTGAAAATAAAATGAAATTAAGATTGAATTGAGGAAGCAGTGCGCATCACAACTGGCTTGACTCTTGAAGCTTGTATTGTATTTGTACAGTTGCAGTTTGTTGCGGGGCAAAAATCATTTGATGACTGGCAGAGTACGACCAAATTAATTCCAGCCTTAATAACAAATTTTTTTCATACTTCAGGTTGGGAGGTGCACTTTACCTGGGCTTGTCATTCAGATACATTTTAAGCATTTGTGGAGGGAAGGTCATAGTTGTAGTCGCATAGTCTCTAACGTAGGCGTATGGTATTCAATGTAAAGGATATTAGGTAAACTTTTTGGATTGTACGGTAATTTATCTTGAAAAAAACATATGGGCTCGTCCGGGATTTGAACCCGGGACCTCTCGCACCCAAAGCGAGAATCATACCCCTAGACCAACGAGCCATGCTGTTCTTGTGAGATACAGACGTATATAAACTTCACTGAAAACTAGCTGGTCAACACTTTTAACTTTGTTTTGCCTAAGCGCTAACATATTTTGTTTTGTGATTTACACATTTCCCATTTATTAATCTTACAGTGCTTGTGCTGTGGTAACACGAGCGATGCTACTTCACAATGCAACGGCGAATTTGAGGAACGTTTCAGTTCGTCCTCCACCGAATGTGATTATGAATCTTTCAGTTGCAATGTGCATACATTCTGTGTTCTTTTTTAAAATACAGTTTTATAGCTGGGCTTTTTTATTTTCTCTCATACTATCAAGTAATTTCTTCGTGTGTAGTATCGAATTACGAACTGCTTTCGCTTTAAAATGTATGCATTTAATTGCAGGAAAATGTAAAATACTTCAGCTATGTTAGGCGGGTTACACCTCTTCCCAGTGAAGGATTTGTAGGCTAGTTAGTAACACTCCTCTGCTTTTTTCTAATTAATTGTTATTAATGGAAATTAAAAATACGGAAATGTAAGTTAATATTGGTTTACTTTCGATAGCTCTCCAGATGAAACCCACCGCCTTCCAAGCTAGTCGCTTCAACAGTAGCGATAGCGCAATACCGCCAGCAGCTTTCTTAGCTTTCTGTAGTTGAACATTTTCACCACTGAGGGGCGGCCAACGTTTATGTTAAATAATCTATATTTATGTCAATAGTGCAACCTGAAAAAATGACACAATGACAAGTGATAATATGTTTTTGTTCTTTCTATTTCTGATATCAATACCCATTATTCATATCACCTAATAATAATAACATAGATATTATTTGGATTGTCAGGGTGTGATAAAACGTATTGTTTGATGACAATGAAGAACTGTATACATTTCCAATTTCAATCTTTTTGTATCACTCTCATATCTGATCAAACAACACTCCTTTTAAAAAATATGTACATACAAGCATGACTGCATTTTTTTTCAAAGTTTAATCAGAATTTTATAAACAAATCGGATATAAAACTTTTAAACTACATACAGTTATATTTCCAGGATCCCCAGGACAATATTTCTAAACATTCATTAATTTACATCAGAATTTGAAAATCACTGCTGAATGTAAAGTAGCAAAACAACAGGCTGAAGAGGAAGCCCACAATACTACACAGAGGCCAAAAGCTCATCAAAAAAAAAAAAAAAAAAAAAAAAACTAATTGTTTAATTTAAGCATAATTTAAGAACACAATCTAATGCTCTTAATAAAGATGAACTGAAAACAATGATGTCTAATTGTTGTACTGTCAGTCAACATTCTTACAAATTCAATATAGAAAAGCATCTTGTATGATAAATTACTGAGGACAAAGATAAATCCTCAAACTGCATTGGACATTTATCAACAAATTTATGACCAACAAGGGATCATTTGTTCAATGACATTCATTTCATCCCATTGGTATTTTTAAGGTTATTTCTGATTCTGTTCTTTTTTGGATTCCCAGTTTCTGACAGTTGTTTTATTTATTTTTACCAGTTTTGAACAGTATTCATTCTGATTATAAGCCATAGAAATTGATAAGGCTATATCTATGAATGAGTACTGGGGTGTTTATAGAAGCACACTGTATACCTTTTCCAAACAACAGGCGGATGATAACACTGATGGCACGGCTAGCCATTCCAAGCACAAAGAAACATTTCAACATATTGAAGATATCTGGTCAGAAGTTATTTTCTGCATGATATGTTACACATTATTGTTGATTATTAGAGAGGGACAGCTGAGATATAATCAATATTTACTTTTTCATACATCTGTACACTTGTGTGAGTATGTGTTTTCGGAGGAGATAATTCCATACAAAAAAAAAAAGAGAAAATTGTGCTTTAAGGGTAGCTGAGCCTCCTTATGGCTAGCTAGCATTGCTGAAGCAAGATTTCAAGGATGTGAAGCCCAACAACATTGTTTCAACGTGCTAAGTTGCAGTTACTGCCTATCATTGCACAACCTAATGATTACAGTACCACAGAACAACTGTCGCAGTACTTTCCAGCTTAGAAAAAAAATAAAATAACTACAGCAGCTTCAATAAAGTTTTGCAAATGATCCTCTCTATAGTGCATAAAGTTAAGCCTGTAAAACCCCTGATAGGTCAATTAAACTATTTCTGTTCTGGCAGTGTGTAGTATGGAATTGTTATATACTCTGTAATATACTCTTCTCTCATATAAAGCCATATGTTTTTGACACAATACGGGCAGTTAAAATGGCCCTTAATATTCATACATAGAAATTCTGATTTGTTACTTCTGAATGTTAATTTGTAATCAAATTATAAACACGATTTGGATGTGATTTGCCCATATCATATTCAGCATGTAATTACTGCTTATATCAATGCTAAACAAAAATAATCTGCATAGAATATATGAATAAAAAATGATGAATCATTTATACCTATGAAAAAAATATAAGCAAGAGAAAAAATTGTGACAATCATTTTTGTGGTTTTGCAAGAGACTGAAATGTGTCACTCTGAAGGCAGTTATACGAGAAAAGGTCAAAGTACAGCCCTAACATCTTGTATTACTTCAATAAATAAAATACCAGCAGTTCTGAAGCTACAATCCAGAAAATATTAAACAATAAAAAAAACTAAAATGATTTGGACAGAGGGTACATAATTTTTTTACCTCATATATTCCTCCAAAATAAATAACATTGGCTCCTAAACATATAAATTACATAACTACAGTCTCTTCATAAAATGTATAATGATTTTGGGAGATGGAAAAACAATATAAATTAAACATAAAGGTAAACGTAGAGGACATGCACTCGGAATGATATCAATTATAAATACAAATTAACTGGACATAAAACAGGAAGCTCTACAAATAAACTAAATACTGCCGTATTCAAAATTGGCTTTGCTTATTAAAGGAACCTAAGTCTACTCTCTTATCTTGGATGGGTTCCAAATAAGGTCCTTGATTAACTAGGTGCATAGAATTATTTTCCAGACATTAATAGAGAAAGAAAATATTGAAGCATGTAGACATTTAAACTACTTGTTAAAACTGTCAAATTAACTACAAAGCAAGATGGCAATCTAGCTTAAAGTAGCTAGGTAATGTATTGCCATTATTTGTGCTGATTAATGACAAAATTACCCACCAGCACTTCAACAATGTATTTCTCAGACAATCTTTTACGGAGTGCCAAGTATTTTATCCATTGTCCTCCACGCCACTATGTGGCAGTGTACAAACCCAGGGCATGAGAAAACCTATGGGCAGAGAATCAATTGTTCAGTGCACTTACAAGTTCATTCCTGAAAAGCCTTACCATTGGTTGAAATATACAGTAGAACCTCAATGACTGAAAATTCTCGTGATTTGAATTGGTTCAGAATACTTAAAGCTGAAAGCGACATAAAAATACCATCAAATATCACAAATTGTAATCCTTTATTGACTGAAATGATTACATTACTGTTGCCTCATTCTTAAAAACCTTCCTCTCATTTTATAGCTTTCAATAATCAAGCCAGCACTTCCTGTCGACTGTCATACGAGCATACCTTACTGTATATACATGTGTTTCTGTAGCTGACAATAGCACAAAATTATAGTATTTCCCTCTCAAAACCAAGAATTTTAGACAAAAGAATCAATTTCTAATTGAACTACCAAAGGAAATAACACATGTATACATTTCAGAGAATCCATTAACTAAGAAACATGGTAGATATAAGGATAAGAGTGTGAGGCAAATATCATTAAAAACATGTTTCATTGTAGCCTGCAGGTAGATAGCATTATCTGGATTTGCAATCGTTTACCCCATAAAATAGATTGGTACACCCATTCTGAAGGTGAGTTTATGCCACCCAGCTTCAAAAAATATCTTCTTCAAAATACTTGCAAGTCAAGTCCCTTTATCCAAGATTATATTTTGCATATTTATCAGTGTTTAGTCTGATGGTGTTTTGGTTTAACGTTCACAATTTTGCATCAGTGTTTGAGATTAATAAAGCATAATTAGAATCCAGGTTTGCAGCCTTTTGGTTCACCAGTGTTTAGGTTTTACTGAGATCCACATGTCTGAGGTTCTACTGTATTTTAAAAATGAGTTGGTAAAGGAAAAGCTGTGAGGAACTGGACTGTTCATTCGCATCCTATGTCAGCATTACGGAACTTTGGATCGGCTCCTCCCAGTCAATGGCGCGGGTTTCAGCTGCTCCTGCTGGCAGTCATTTTCCACCATGCCGGCGCGGTCGCTCTCAGTGCGTCGCCGTGACGTTGAGCTTATCGCCAAGCTTCTGAATCAGCACGGCCAGCTCTGCCGTTGCCTGGGACTTGTCCTCCAGGAGCTCGTAGCGAAGGCTGGAGATGTCCTGCTTGATTTCCTTCAGCTCACCTGTGTAGGTGATGGCGCAGAACATTGTTAACAACAACCGCTAATTGAGGGTTCAGGCGGATCTCCTTACAAATAGCTGGTGCGCTGCTGCTACTGTTACCGATGCAAACTGGGGGTCAAACACTGACCTCATATCACAGTGTTACAAAACTATTACACACACAGGCAAAAATACATCAATTGAACTTAAAATTTTGACACACCTTGAGTTTTCTGTAGCTCATATTCACCCAATTGGGCAAACCAGAAGGGTTCTTTGCCAGCTGGCTACTGTAGTGAAAATGAACTACATGAAGCTGCTGTGTTTTAATAGTAAAGGTTGCTAATATAGCTTATATAGCTAGTCTGCATGTATGTACAATCAATAGCGAACATTTACTAGCTAACGTGTTGATATTTTACAACTATCACAAAGGAGCACTGGAGTCGGGTCCCTGAGTCAGCTAAAGAACAGCAATGGTTAGAAAAAGCTGGTACAGGCATTTAAATATTTTAAATGGCAGTATAATATTTCTCAACACACTGTATTTGGAAGTACTGTTGAGTTTCTGTTGTTGTGGTTCCCTTTTTTGTAATGGTATCAGGTATCAGGGCATATAATTGATACAATTTTCAGTTACAATCGTAAATGACGAATAATAGTAGTATTATCAGCCCTGAATTGCTCTGTGGCTGGAAGAATTTTGAACATGACTTTGTACCATCATGCTCAGGCGTCACAAAGACGTGTGATTTCCCCCATCAGGCCTTGCACTCCTGCGGCGACACGCTGCGCATTGTGTGATACCTGCTGTATTTGATACCACAATTGAGCAAAATGCACAGGCAGAATGTACCCATCTTTGGTAAAGGAACCTCACCTTCATTGACTTCATCGTTCTCTTTGTCGACTTGGGCTTTCAGCACGTATCGTTTGATGAGCCGTTTCATTATTTGCTGTGGGAAGCATACGGTACATTAGCGGTTTACAGACGGGTTCAGAGAATCTTAACCTTCATATTCTGCTTGGGGTCCAGGAGACTCTGAACCCCAAACAATGAGATAAAAGTGATAGCAACAAAACATGAGGGTTAAGTATAAATTAGTATACCTGTGGAGCATACTATATTTATATCAGACAGACGGGCACTGCCTTCATTCCTCCTGTCTTTTCTATGTCCTTACTCTGACAAATCCATGTGCTGAGCCACAGGGTCTGTTGGTTTCCATTCTTATTTCACAATTATTTAATGAATACAAGAGCAGATGTTGCCTCACCTTATTTCTTGGATCTAAACTGACAGCTAATTTTAAGGTGAAAGCAAAAACCAGCAGACCCTGCTGCCCGCTGGTGAGAGAGCTGGTCACCCCTCCTCCAGAAGAACGGTAAGTGGAGTTTCCAGTGCTGTGTCACCTTTCCTGAATATTCAGGCACAACCGCTCACAATGGAATCGGAACAGCTCGAACTATTACGGTACTATGAATAGAACCTTCAATGTTAAGCATGCTGAAACAACCGTCAGGCTAATTTATATAATCCGTGGTACCAGTGGAATTAGTTAGCCTTTGGCGCAATTGTTTTAATGATGAGAACCACAGGGGCCTACCTGATGGCGTGTGGGCTGGTTTAAGATGCTGTTGAAGCTCCGGGACTCTGAGATGCGCAGGTTCGACTGGGTGAAGAGATTCAGCTGTAAGAGCAGAGCGCAATCTGTGACACGACATCACATGCACACAGCATACTCACGGTGTACTCCAACAGCAGCGAAACCTCAAACTGTTTCAGTTTCCCAAGCTTTTTCCAAAGCCTTCATGTACGTCAATACTGAATAAATTATTAAGGCTTAAAAAATTACTAAAGACTTTTTATTTTAAAATGTATTTTTACCCAATACCTACAGAATTTTATTTATTTAATGAAAACATTTGAAAACATTTTAGAATATGCATAATCACAAAATTGGAGTCTCATTAAATGCATAACCTATAGAAAGTCATGGCCTTTCAGGCATTTTCACAATCTTGAAGTTTTCTGAATTGAAAAACACACAATACCACAGTTTTCAATGACAAATGTGTCTCAAATAGCACCGGTATCAGAGGTGAGTGCATCTAAACAACGGAAAGTGAAGCAGGGGCTTACGTCACACTAAAAAACTGCTCTCCAGACACATTTACAGTTAGCTCCCATTATACAGTCGCAGACATGCCCTTTGATGCAGTGACATGTCCAGGCAGCCGCCACGTCATCAGTGTGTATCTGGATGCTATATTAGTGGGTCTCTATTGGGCAGAGACCGAGGCCTATTTTTTACTGATTCCCGTCTCAGAGGGGCCTTATTAAAAGTAATCATCCACTACCCCTCTGATCATCTCATCTGCTTCGGTTATAGATGAGAGAGCTGGTCGCCTCTGGGGAGACTCATCAGCTCTGTGTGTGTGTGTGTGTGTGTGTGTGTGTGTGTGTGTGTGTGTGTGTGTGTGTGTGCCTGTGAGTGTATTTGTGTGTGTGTGCCTGTGTGTGTGTGTATGTATGTATGTGTGTGTATTTGTGTGTGTGTGTGTGCCTATGTGTGTGTGTATGTATGTGTGTGTGTTTGTGTGTGTGCCTGTGTGTGTGTGTATTTGTGTGTGTGTGTGTGTGTGTGTGTGTGCATGTATGTGTGTTTGTGTGTGTGTGTGTGTTTGTGCGTGCCTGCATGTTTGTGTGTGTGTGTGTTTGTGCGTGCCTGCATGTTTGAGTGTGTGTATGTGTGTGCGTGCGTGCCTGTGTGTGTCTGTGTATGTATGTATGTGTGTGTGTGTATGTGTGCGCGTGCCTGCATGTTTCTGTGTGTGTGTGTGTGTACGTGTATGTGTGTGTGTATTTGTGCATGCCTGCATGTTTCTGTGTGTTTGTGTGTGTGTGTGTGTGCGTGGCTGCATGTTTGTGTGTGCATCTGTGTGTGCGTGCCTTTGTGTTTGTATTTGTGCATGCCTGCATGTTTCTGTGTGTTTGTGTGTGTGTGTGTGCGTGGCTGCATGTTTGTGTGTGCATCTGTGTGTGCGTGCCTTTGTGTGTGTATTTGTGCATGCCTACATGTTTGTGTGTGTGTGTGTGTGTGTGTGTGTGTGTGTGTGTGTGCATGTGTGCATGCATGTGTGTGTGTATTTGTGCATTCCTGCATGTTTGTGTGTGTGTATTTGTGTGTGCATATGTGTGTGTGTTTGTGCATGCCTGCATGTTTGTGTATGTGTGTGTGTGTGTGTGTGTGTGTGTATGCATCCATATGCATATATGTATGCCTGTGTTCATCTTATTTCAACATAATGAAAATTGACCTTGAAGGCGAATTCAATCTTCTTTAACTGCATCATTCAGTTGCTAAATTTTAATTTAGAGGGTCCCATAGGTTTCTG
Source organism: Albula goreensis (assembly GCA_022829145.1). NCBI lineage: Eukaryota > Metazoa > Chordata > Actinopteri > Albuliformes > Albulidae > Albula > Albula goreensis. The sequence goes on from CM040758.1 coordinate 4,603,210, forward strand.
AATTCATCTATGATGAGTATGTGGTAATCAGTGTGGTTTAGTGCATAAACAGCCATATTGCTATTTAGAGAACTGTAAACTCCAGCGAAATTTACACGGCAATGAAATAACAGATGCAATCTGCTTTTAACTTTAAAATCCAAACCAAATATTGATTAAAGATTTAGATTAATTCTCTGAAGCGCCCCCAAATCCACATATTCATTTATTAAAAATTGAGTAGCTTTTAAATAAATGTTACAGCTATAAAATTGTAATTACAGTATATCATAATGACACAGTACCCACACTGAGAAATCAGTCAGGCTGAAAAAAAAAGTATACAGGCTACGGTCAGAATATAAATGAGTGAAATGTAAGATCTCCCCTACAGATATAGGAAAACAGGTGTCCTAGTGAGAAGATGTGTTGATCAGTATTTAAACATTGACCAATATCATCAGTAAGGTCCGATATTCAGACCTTAAGCTGAATATCGGACTAACCTATTATTCTTTGTCATCCCTAGAATATTATTTATAATTCTTTGGCAAATTCTGGAAACATCTTCCAACATTTCCTCCAGAAGAAGATGGCATGCTCTGGTTATATCTTTAAGTTGTTCAAGAGCGACACGCTGTAACGCGATTTGGATCAGAACCTGTGGGACAGGTCCGGCTCGCACCTTTGATTTGGAGTTGTCCATCCCTAGCTCCACATCCTTCCTCAGTCTTCGCCTCCTGCACCTGAAGAGGTCGAAGACCCGCTTGACGCACTGGAAGAAGGACTTGGGGCTCGGCACGATGCTGTAGGGAGGCGGTAGGGTCTTCCCGTTGTCGAAGTACGACAGCCAGAGCTTAGAACGGGCAAACTTCCACTCTACATCAGCATCATCCTGTCATGGGGAAGTGCAGTTATATAGATATATATACCACATGAACTGCGGAAGGTTTTACAGACAGGTTAGGTAGTTGACTGTTTGGGGCCCCGAGCTTGAAGGGGACCCCAAGGGCAGAGAAAATCTGTCAGAGGGGCCCCATGCCATTTTCTACCCAGGGCCCCAACTGTCTCCAGAATTGCCTCTGCACATAAACCCACTGGATTGGTCACAAGTTTCAATCTGGCATAGACTGCAATATCTTTGCGCACTGCTGTATCTAGTTTGGCATCCAGAATTCACATTGTTATGACTCACAAAGATGGCAGCTTGACAAGACTTGGCAAGAAGAGTCCTACATACAAATTTTGGAAAGGAGTCGAGATTCTCCCTCTATCCTTGGTGGAATCCATAGAGAATTTTCATGGAGGGACACAATTCCAAAAGTGCTTAGAGATACAGTCCAATGTCTGTTGCTCAGAATGTCAAGGAAGCCAAGTTTCAATCCAACCTATCCAAACTCAGTAACAGAGAGCCAGACTTGGGAAAAACTTCAGAAACATAGGAAGATCCCTCCTAAGTATTGCTGCAATAAACTCATGTTTTGTATACATACAAAACAATAAGTAATATAAATTGTAATACGCTCGGTGTTCCTATTGATTTATATGTACACATTTTCTGTATTTATTCTGGTGAACTGTGAGGGCAATCTCTGTGATGAATTTTAAAGGTCATTGGTCTAACCATAGCCTCATTGGAGCAAACCATCTTATGTCTAACACTGAGTAGTGCAGAACACTTTAAAACATGTAGCACAATAACAGGTCAGGACAAGCATGGACACTATGTTGGCGCACGACAACACCAGCAGGGGGAGCCACACCAATCTGACAATTAACTACCAAAGACTTAAGGAGTACACCTGCAAGCGATTGCTTCACCAAGCACTCTATTTAAACACCCTTCCTCAGTCAAGGTGAAAAGGGCTCGCTGAGCAAACTGTGGGGGGTGAGTGGTTTGAGAACTTTTTTTTTTTTTTTTTTTTTGGAAGTGCTTCTGAGTTTAAAGAGCAATTTCTGGAGGAAAACCTGTACTTTGCATAATCCTTTTTTTTTGAGGGAACCCAAAACTGGATTTTTGACTCTGTATTGGAGAAAACTGGATTATGAGAGAGTCTACTGCATATGATTGTTTTCTTCCCTGGGAAACTGCATAGCAGTCCAGGTATAGAGAGGGACCTTCCACAACAGTGAAGATGGGCTCCATTCATGAGCTCAATAATAGTTTAATAAAGCACCAGCTTATAAAACCAGCAGTTTTCTCCTCCCCCCTCCGTGTTGCCTCATTGTGCGATAGTATTTAAATACTACTGCCTATGCTGGGTTGAACTATACAGCATATTTTTTTCAAGGAAAATGTAACCCAGATTCACAAGATTGTGGCCGATGGTAAAGTCCGCTGTTGCTTTCAACAGTCATTACATTTGATGATTAGATGGCGAACCATGAATAAGAACGAATTAGCAAGACGTTTCATATCACTTTGGAAAACTGATGCTTAAATGCTTTGGATGAATTATGGTTCATTACAGGAATCAAAACATTGGTTTTTTTGTTCCTGCCAATGGGTCTTTAATGATGAAAAATTTAAGCAAAATCCAGGAATTCAATGAAACCTGAACCACTGGAAAAACTAGAATAAAAAACTTGATATTTATTGGTCACTCAATATCTTCCCTTTCATTGAATCTGATTTTGTGAATGTGGAGGATGGACTTACCTCAATCTCTTGATAGGAGCTGTTGATCATGGCAATGAGCATATTGAGAAGCACTACCACCATGGTAACGTTATAGATTCCGTACAGCACATAGCCGATGTTCTCGATAAACTTGTGGTCATACTTCAGCACCACCGAAGACACTTCAGAGAGCCCAAATATAGACCAGAACAGCGTCTTAAAACTCTCTTCAACCCTGTGATCACAAGCAGACAGAGAACACATGTAGCTCCGCTCGTGACATTCCTAATTTTCAGTATCAAACTATCTCGCTTTGAACAATTATGATGTCAATGTAAATTAGGGAGTATAAAAAAGCCGTTAGATCTAATCTTTCAGCTCTTTGCGTTCAAGGAATAAATATTTCAGTCTTTGTCAGTGTTCGTTGAGTAAGTTGCAGTCCCTGTCAGTGGTATGGCGCAATGATTTATTTCAGGAAGCTTTTTTTCCTGCATGACCTCGTCAAAGACAAGAGGGAAACAAAATTAAAGCATGGGGTAAAGGTCTTTTCACTCTGCATGTGAAAGGAAATCATGTAATTACCCACAATACTCAAGGTTACATATTGGACAGCAAAAATTAAACTATGCTCTCTCTGCTTTGCATTGTATTGCTGGTCTCGTCTCAACATCTTGAATTAGCTGAATTTTTTTATTTCTGGCACTCAGTAGTGGGCTCTGTTTTCTCTGAATGAGAGCATTATAAATATGCATACTGTAGACCACTGCCAAGACTTGTGACATTCAATGTCAGCGGAGACGGGGAGGAAAACAAAAGGCGGAAACGAGCAGGGCTTTTTCAGTTCCCTCCCGCTTTCCTTGGCTGGTGCTAACCTTCCTGGAAGGTCAGTCTGGTGTGAAATGGGTGATTTTTCATGGGTGCCGCATGCTCTCTGGGGTGATTTCTCATTTGGATTAAGTAGCACTGAGCTTCAAAAGTGTCCATGGTCACAGTTTTGTAATTTGGCTGGATGTGTCCCTGGGTGCCTTGGAGAGTATAATGGAACTGGCCCCGTCAGTCATCAGAACCTTAAAAAATAACCTGTATACATGTCTGATAGATTACATTTTAACCGAAGGTGTGGACGACCGTCTGCATCAATGATGTGAAGACCGCAGTGTCTGCTGCAGTTTGGTGTGTTTTCGTACCTCATCGATTCATTGAAATCACTTTTTGGCTACAGAGTCCATCCACCTGCCAAATAGCTGCCAATTGAAAGGAATCAACAAAAACCTGCTAAAGCTGTAACCCTCTTGGTCTGGAGATTGACATTCCTTGTCAATATTATAATCGTGTCATAAAATCAGTACCAAAATCGCCCCCTCCCCCTCTCTGGCCAGCAGGGGGCAGCACTCACGTGGTGAAGGCGGGGTTGACCTTGGCCCCCAGGTAGTAGGAGTACAGTATGAACATGCCGATCATGAAGGCCAGGAACACCATGATGAAGAGGACCATGAACTTGAAGATGTCCTTGACCGTTCGGCCCAGGGAGATCTGGAGCGGGCCGAAGCTCTCGTTGGCCGGCAGGATGTAGGCAATGCGGGAGAAGCTGAGCACCACGGCGATGGCGTACAGGCCCTCTGAGATCAGCTGCGGGTCCGACGGCAGCCATTTGTCTCTCGCTGGATGAGAAATGCCAAAGAGAGTCCGCTGAGGCAGTTAATGACAGCCTTTTAAACCCACATTATAAAAGTTTATTTTTACGCAGCCCCTGTGTTTTATTATGATCGCAAACAAACATCTCTCAAAGGTATCTTCTTTCTTCTGAGTTTAAACAAACTGAGTAAAATATTGGGAATAAAACACAAGGGTTTAAAGATGAACATCATAAAATGAACATCTTATTAACAATTTATGGACATGATATATTCACATTATATTGCTCTTATGAATAATTTACTGTACAGTATCAAGGCTGTGATAAAAGGCACTTTTTATATGTTCTTCAGCACGAAGGACAAACTATCCCAACTCCACGATCCAAAATATAGTTAAAAATACTGCTGTATATTTACATTTTACGTTTCCAATTAGCTGCGTATTTACCATGTCACTGGCTGTTTTTGTATTGAAATCCCTCTAAGTCTATCTTGACTAAATCAAGAAAAGGAGACTTGCAGTGAAAGCAGGCATTTTTCTAAACAATGGTGGTAGCCAAACCCCTTTTGGGTGATTCCATATTTCATGAACTTCCTGTACATAATAAATAAGGACAAATAGTGTAGAAAATGCTGGAAAGGTTTGCTGGTGATGCAGGAGCTAACTGTATGATTTAAGCGCATGCTGCTTCCTGGCACTGAGCCCTGCAGGGGGCGGGGTCACCTCACCGTACGTAAAATACTCGATGTCAGGAGGCAGGGTGACCAGGGAGAGGTCGCTGACGTGGATCTTCTCATCCACGTACTGCTGGGCCTTGGTGGCCTCCAGGAAGGCGAAGAACCTGGCGGTGAAGGCCGCGATGAAAATGGAGAGCATGCCGAAGTCCAGAACGTTCCACAGCTGCAGGATGTACTCTCTGGGCCCCTCCATCCACAGCTCCTTACACTCGGACCACATCATGCCTGCGTAAGCAAACACAGGGAGGGCTGAATGACCTGGGTTGCGCCTACATGCAGACGGCAATCTGAGAACATGGCGGATATCATGATGGCCTCGATGACTTTCAGACTCAAACCGGATAAGAGCCGAGATTCACTCAACAGTTGCCCATACAGTAGCTGTAACTCACTATAAAATTCAAGCATTCTCATTTTTAATTTTCATGAGCAGTGGCATAGGAGAGAGTTGGAAATTGTGGGGGGGATTAATTTAATTACCACAGGCCTGTTTTATTGTGGGGGGACAAAAATAGCCAGCACATAAAATGGGGGGGACCTGTCCCCTCTGTCCCCCCCAGTTCCTACACCCCTGTTCACAAGCACAGTTTGGCAAGTTCAGCTATCATTACATTTCATTTGCCAAATTGTGTTGGTGAAGAAAAAAATTAATGCTTGGGGTGAATCGTGAGCAAAAGTTGAGGACAAATGTTTATTGAATCCCACCCTCTGTAAATGTATTTCTTTTGACTAGTAGTTGCTTCAGCTTTTTGTATTACCAAGATTAACAGCATTTTTATTCCCTGTTTTTGTCCTGCCCGTCTCATCACTGCTAAATCCTTTATCAATTTGATAGACAGTACCATCAGATAATTGTTTTGTATTTTGGAAGCTAGCAAGCAAACCTGCAAGGATATCAAAACTATCTCAAAAAGCAGACTGATTCTGAATCAGTTACAGCAGAAAGATGTATAACCCTGGCCAACAGACAGACACTAGGACATCCTACTTGGCAACCTGGCTGAATTATTTTTACTTGCGCTGCCCCTATTGGTCATCCTCTATCACTGCACCAGAAACCTGTCCTCTGACCTACCTCGCACTTTAAAATTAACAGCTGAGATGGAAGGAGATGCTGTCATAAAACTGCTTGCTCTAAAGTAATACTGGTCTAGTGTGAAAAATGGGGCAAATTCCACTGCTTTAAGTGCTTTACAGCTTTTACTCTCCACAAATGATGTGGAGCCTTTGTCTGCATCGCCACCACAAGGGAAACAGCCTTTGAAATTCCATTTACATTCACAATTGTTATCAGTGGTGCAGTGGAAACTGAGCAAGTGAATTTTCTGTCTGAGGAGGTGGGCATACTGTAACTCCAAAGCCCATATGTATTAATGGTAAAAAGGCTAATAGGTGAGTGTACTGTCTGAGGAGGTTGGCATACTGTAACTCCAAAGCCCATATGTATTAATGGTAATAAGGCTAATAGGTGAGTATTCTGTCTGAGGAGGTATGTCTGGCACCATTACTGTCTGAACTGTAACCAAAGCCCATATGTATTAATGGTAATAAGGCTAATAGGTGAGTATACTGTCTGAGGAGGTGGGCATACTGTAACTCCAAAGCCCATATGTATGGCTTACCATTAATAGGTGAGTATACCATCTGAGAATTGGAGTACTGTAACCATACTGTAAAGCCCATATGTATTAATGGTAATAAGACTACTAAGTGGGTATACTGTCTGAGGAGGTGGGCATACTGTAACTCCAAAGCCCATATGTATTAATGGTAATAAGGCTAATAGGTGAGTATACTGTCTGAGGGGTGGGCATAATGTAACTCCAAAGCCCATATGTATTAATGGTAATAAGGCTAATAGGTGGGTATACTGTCTGAGGGGTGGGCATAATGTAACTCCAAAGCCCACATGTATTAATGGTAATAAGGCTAATAGGTGAGTATACTGTCTGAGGAGGTGGGCATAATGTAACTCCAAAGCCCACATGTATTAATGGTAATAAGGCTAATAGGTGAGTAAACTGTCTGAGGAGGTGGGCATAATGTAACTCCAAAGCCCACATGTATTTAATGGTAATAAGGCTAATAGGTGAGTATACTGTCTGAGGAGGTGGGCATAATGTAACTCCAAAGCCCACATGTATTTAATGGTAATAAGGCTCATAGGTGGGTATACTGCCTGAGGAGGTGGGCACACTATAACCCTAATGCCCATATGTATTAACACTAATAAGGCTAATAGGTGGGTGTACTGTAACTCTCAAATCCAACCATATCAATGGTAATAAGGCTAATCTGTGGGTATGCTGTACATACCCTGAAATTTAGGTAGGCATGCTGTGTACATATGCATACATTTTGCAACCTTTGCATGTTTACATTCTCTAACTACTGGCATTTGTGCTTCGTCAGGTTGTGGATGAAAATTGCTCTCAATATTTTGCTGTGGCTCAACTCTCCTCATAAAGGGTTCAAATGTGAACATGATCATCGCACGGCATGAATACTGAATTAGCTGTTGAAAACGCCGATAGCACGCTGCGAAGGATTGCAACAGCAAAGCTTAATCGATTACTTGATGAGTGCGCACTGGGTATGGAGAGATTCTGTGCATTAGCCAATGAGACAGGGACTAATACAGTGTGAAAAGCATACTGTTGTAAGGTAGATTAAGCAGCTTCCCAAACAATGAGTTTTTTTTTTATTATTTCAAAGTCGTGATCAACTTTAAGCTGAAGTCTTTGGGATTTTTCCATCACTAATTTCATTTGGAGCCCGCTGTTTGGGGTATTTGATGTTGAAAGATGAAAAGGCACTTTCCAATAAAAGTGTTCTGTAAATGAAACGAGGCTTTTATTTTCCCAGACAAAAAAAAAAAAAAAAATGGGCCAGACATTTAAAGACTCAGCATTCTGTCTTGGTAAAGCATAAATAATTTTTCATTTATACAGCATTTGATGTGCTCAGAGTGCAGATGAATCATTTTCATATTCTTAATAATCCATGGAGGATTATTTCTTTGTTTTGTCCAACAAAAAAGGAGGCTTCTTAAACTACAAACTTTTTACACACAATGGAAACTTAGGACACACCCTGTTCTGCCCCGCCCCTTTTCCACAACAAGGTCTTTCTTTAATGCTTCGCCAACTTTTCGCAGATTTGTTTGTCTGATGTCAGACTTGTTTTTCTCAGCTATGGCCCTTTCCACACCTTCCTGTCTGGCTTGTTTCCCGACAAAGCTTTGAGGAGGCAGAGATGCCTCCCTCAAGTGTGAAGTTTTGTGGAATATCTATTGTGTTGCTTTTAATCCTGTCTCTGGAGAAAACAACAAGGACATGACTGTGAGACTGAGAAATGGAAGATGATTCTCTTACTTCTTTGAGGTCGCTGAACAAATACATCACAGAATTTTTTGGACTGACGGCTTTAATAGCTAGGGTGAGGGAATATCATACGTCATTCAACTTTTTTGAAAACGGGGTGTAATTTAAACAACAACAAAGCTATTGCAGATAATTGCTTCTTAACAGTGAGTTCTTTCTTCCCTGAGAACAGAATGGACTGAGTAGCACGATCATTAGCTGAAAACATTTGACTGATTGACGCTTTCACATTTTTTTGACTTTCATCAGCCTGCTGTGGATGAAAGAGAAGCATGGTGATGCTCATATTTTACTGATTGAGGAAGCTTGTTGTGATCCGTCCCCAGCTATGACTCATTCCTCAGAAATAGCATTACTCAGAACTCCATTACCCAGCAATGCTGTGGTATAGAACACACTGCCAATGCGGCAAAACCAGGGACCCAAGACCCACAATCCTTTGGGGAGGGCCAATGTGCTGCACAGTTCTCCTGACCCTCAGTCCCACTGTGTCGCAGTAACTAAGAACCTGAGTCCCAGGGTGCCACGACAACTAAAGCCTGTACTTCCCAGGAGCCTCTGCTTGATGCTCTTGCAAAATCCGCCCTCCGTGAGCTGATGCCTTTCTATAATAATAACTTTTCCTCACAACGTAACTTGTTACTGTGCTCAAAAACCAACTCCTCATGTGACACTTTACACACATGCAGAACTACAATCACTACATTGTACAGATCATTCTTTCCAGTCATTATGAGAAGTTCATTACGCATAATCCAGTACGAATGGCGAGCACAGCAAGCATTTTCAAATGTTCAACGTCTCAAATATACCACCGATCTAAACCCAAGGCAATACTCGCAAACTTTTTTTTTTTTTTACTCTTACTGTAGAAAAAAGCAATCTCAAATTTTAAAACAGAGAAGATACCCTAGCAATTCCTGCAGGAGACACACCCCTCTCTCCCAATCCATAAAAAACTACCTGAACTTTCGCTGCAATGAACACATTCAGACTATCAGTGAAATAAACCCAATGCAGACTCTCACAGAAAAATGAATACCATGTCTCACACTACCAGAGTGATACGGTACGGTACCTGCGACCCACACCATAATCAGCATCTCAGTCCAGCTGAAACGCGTGGTCTTCACCCTGAAGATCTGCGTGGGGTAGTCAGTGACGGTGACGTTGGGCAGCGTGCTGATGCCCTCGAAGCGGTCGGACGCGTTGAACACCAGGAGGCAGAGGAAGATGATGAAGGAGGCGGCGTGCGCCACGAACTTCATGAAGGGGCTGCGCAGCACCTTCCCCAGCTGGTGGGGCACAGGAGAAGGGGAGGGTTAGCGCTCTGTGCCTGCACCTCCATCGCATCCTGGAGAACCATATCATCAGTCTCAGGTCAGACAAATAACCATTTGAATGGGGTATGGATGTCTTGAGGGTCCAAACTATGGTCATGGTGCTTCAGAAGATAAATGTGAAAATATATTCTGTGCTGTCTCTTTTAAATCTGAATTTGCAAATGAGCCATTGATTTTATTGATAAATTATTGTGCTCCTGTCAATTACCATTAGCATTTCAAATTAGTATACTTAGGAAGGTTAGCACTGCTTTCAAATGCTTAGTAACAATGATTTATGTTATAGATCTGAAATGTCATGCTATAGCTTCCATTTTTAAAACCCAATACTATCAATTGCCTTTTAAAAACACATTTTTAAAGATTAGGGCCATCTTGCTTCTTTTATGGAAAAGGCTTTTCTCAGAAGCTTGTTCATGTGAGGTTTTGGTCCCATGTCCTGCCAAACATACACAGTGCCTAGCCCTTGTAATTTGTCGTTTGGAATTACATTCAGGCCCAATTATATTCTTTGCCCCTTTAATTACTGTTGTGTACTCTATCTTTCCCAGAGAGTCCAGCTTAGCATATGGTGTTTTCAAAGCACGCTGCTGTTCTTTTCGCTCTGTCGTCCCCAAAGCACAAAGGTGCAGAACTGCTGTTCTTTGGGAAACACTTCGGTAATGCTTCATAGTCATTGTCTCCAATGCTGCAGCATGAGCAATGCTTCATAGTCAGTCATACTAAATGCTTCATAGTCACAGTCTCAGTAAATGCTTCATAGTCATAGTCTCAACTTCATAGCAACCAGAAGAGTCTCATAGTAAATGCTTCATAGTCATAGTCTCATAGTCAATGCTTCATAGTCATAGTCTCATAGTAAATGCTTCATAGTCACAGTCTCATAGTAAATGCTTCATAGTCATAGTCTCATAGTCAATGCTTCATAGTCATAGTCTCATAGTCAATGCTTCATAGTCATAGTCTCATACTAAATGCTTCATAGTCACAGTCTCATAGTAAATGCTTCATAGTCATAGTCTCATAGTAAATGCTTCATAGTCACAGTCTCATAGTCAATGCTTCATAGTCATAGTCTCATAGTCAATGCTTCATAGTCACAGTCTCATAGTAAATGCTTCATAGTCATAGTCTCATAGTAAATGCTTCATAGTCATAGTCTCATACTAAATGCTTCATAGTCACAGTCTCATAGTCAATGCTTCATAGTCATAGTCTCATAGTAAATGCTTCATAGTCACAGTCTCATAGTAAATGCTTCATAGTCATAGTCTCATAGTAAATGCTTCATAGTCATAGTCTCATAGTCAATGCTTCATAGTCATAGTCTCATAGTAAATGCTTCATAGTCACAGTCTCATAGTAAATGCTTCATAGTCATAGTCTCATAGTCAATGCTTCATAGTCATAGTCTCATACTAAATGCTTCATAGTCACAGTCTCATAGTAAATGCTTCATAGTCATAGTCATTCTCATAGTCAATGCTTCATAGTCATAGTCTCATAGTCACTTCATAGTCACAGTCTCATAGTAAATGCTTCATAGTCATAGTCTCATAGTCAATGCTTCATAGTCACAGTCTCATAGTAAATGCTTCATAGTCATAGTCTCATAGTCAATGCTTCATAGTCAAAGTCTCATACTAAATGCTTCATAGTCACAGTCTCATAGTAAATGCTCTCATAGTAAATGCTTCATAGTCATCGTCTCATAGTCAATGCTTCATAGTCATCGTCTCATAGTAAATGCTTCATAGTCATAGTCTCATAGTCAATGCTTCATAGTCACAGTCTCATAGTCAATTCTTCATATTCATAGTCTCATAGTAAATGAGACATATTATAAATGAGGCACATTATTGTGCCACTGACATTTTTGTGTGTAAATATACTGTAGGAGTCACCAATTTTATTCCAGCTGAATTAAGAACAATAGCAGATAATTAAACATGTAAACATATGTTTAATGGTTAATAGTAGCGAGATGTAAATGAACTGTGAAGTTTCAAGTCTTTGACACATGACCTGCAACTTCTGGTCACTGCATACCGTAGTACCAGTTCCAATTCGTAAATGATCCAGGAAATTTGTCCTTTGATGCTAATATGTGGGCGCCACGAAGCAGGATTTGAATACAACAGTTTATTTGAACATAAGTAAGACACAGGACCAAACAAATGTAGATTACCTTGCTGCATGGGGCGAACCAATAGCCAATGGCCAAGAGGGGTAACCCCAGGGCCACCACCAGAACCACCAGACACTTGACAGCAATGGTCTGCTCCCGGAGCCCTGACAGGTTCTCATACCAGATGGTCAACAGCTGCTGCTGGCAGTTTGGATGGGCAACAAACTGGCAAGAGAGAGACAGAGAGATAATGAGTCAGGTCAGAGATGTTACCCCCCCTGGAGCTTGGGAGGGTGTATAACCTCTTAGCTTTGCAAAATGGCCATTTCTCTCGCCAGAGCTGCAATGGGGTCATTTGGGTTGTTTGGAGACTCCTGTGTGACGCAATTACATTAACAGACAATTCTGAACTAATTAAAGAATGATCCATTTCCTCGCTACATCTTTGAGAAGAAAGGGCTCAGGATAATTGAATTCCATTCAGTCTATCTCCCTAAATCCTTTCACTGATATATGACCTCTCTATTCCCAGTGCATTCATTTCTCAGAGAACTTTTTTATATTTCATAATAATTTCTTACAACATTTTATATGCCACCTGAGAATTTATCAACAGACAAAAATCGACCAAGCTCAAATAAATCATGCAGTGCTTATACAAGACAGATGTGTTACAGTTACATATATTACCCACAAAAAGTAATGAAGAGTATCTGATTGGCTGTTTCAGAGAGAGTTTGAATCTTCAGCTCAAAACAGCTAAACCATTATAGTCAAAGGTCAATATAAAGCTAAGTCACATTGAATGAATTTTTCAAACTTTTGAGAGTTTATCCAGATTTTAACATTTGACTTGACATAAGCCCTTGTATAATGTGTACAATGGTGACAGAAATGGTTAAATAGAGGGAGAAAAGGGAGACGTAAGGCAAAAGAAACTGAGGAGCGACTTCAGGTCCAATGTTCCCAAACTTGTACCTTGGGAAAATGACGATAATAATTCTTTTGAGTAAACTCCCTTGCCCGGAGGGGAAGTATACCCAATACGGCTTGGTATCAGCCTTCACTGGCATGCAGTAGTCATCGATGCAATCACAAGCGAAACTAATGTGATTTCTTGGTCTGTGCGCTTCATACGGATACCTGTGGAGAATATATGTATCCTCGAGTGTATCCAGCAATCTGGATCACGCGGGTGGGTTAATTAAAAAAAACCCCTGGGCGTATCTGCGCTGTTCTTTTCACGGCTGTCCTACATAGTGATTCTCCTTCCCATACGAAGGTGAGCGGGGGCTAAATTTGTGAACGTGACCGGCTAATTAGTCCTGCGCCGTTCATGGGCTTGCGTTTTCGCACAGAATCCAGAGGATGGAGCAGGCATGGTGGAAGTCTTCAAATAACTGCCCATTAAGCGTAGGCCTGGACGTGGCCACATTTAGCTGGGACTGCTCTCATAAATAACATCCACATCCCCTCCCCAACCCAAGGGAACATGGGCGCTAAAAGCTCCGAAAGTATTGGAAAGGGCTACTTCCGCTGCAAAGACAAGGGCGAAAATGGACTCCCACTGTCAGGTTTTCTCACTAATGGCGGCTTAAATCAGGGTGTTTTTCCCACCATCGGTCTGCTCCTCTGAGGGAATGAGAGATCTCATTCCGGAACCTGAACTGTCCACTTGTGGGCTGGAGGGGTGGGCTGGTGCCGCTGGGGGTGCAACAATTACCACTGAAATGATAATAACTCTGAACCTGCAGGGTATTGTGGGTAATGGGTTATGCTCACTGTCCCTCAGCTGGCATCAGAAACTACCAGCAGAATAACAGCAAAGAGACTGGATTTCACTGAATTATTTATATCCAGAATTCAACATAAAAAAACCATTTAGCGCGAAGGAATTTTGCAATTTTTTAAATGACCTATAGTGCCATGCACAAAGGAAACAATACAACAGTAAATTTAGTCAAGGAAAAAAGGGTAAGATACTAATGTGGCAGCTGTTATTTCAGTTGGAACATTTATTATCACGTCAAAACAAGTCAAAAGATGAATCTAAGTTTTATGCTTCCCGGGTTGTAGCTCACAAGCGTTTTGTAATGCTGCTGTAATTAGGACTGCACGCTATGTTATGATATCTTCCTAATCTTTGAGTTGTCACCCCGGGTAAAGCAGGAGCAGTCTGAGCCGCGCGATCTGCTCCAGTGAGGTGGTGTGCGATGAACGTCCCTGAGAGAGTAGGGCAAACGTGCGCCAGAAATAAAGCAAGACGCCCACGGGGCTATCGCTCACTGTCATTTCATTCACAACATTGTCGACAGGCTCATTTCGCCGTAATAAATGGTGATAAATAACAAGGTGGCGGTGGCTTGCTGCTTCTAAAATAGGACAGCGGTTTATAACCATTTGGCAACGTTGTTTTGCGGGGTGGGGGGGAGTTGTGGATGGGGAGGGGAATGGTAGGAACACGCATACTCTGATTTCACTGACATGTCACATTTTGGTGTCCCATGACTGTACACTTATACACAGGATACATTCGTCCCATGAGAGACCCAGAGGAATGAACTGAATATGACTGCACTGGTTGTGCATCAGTGAGATTTGAGGGTGAGCAAACAAACAAATAAAAAACAAGGTCCTGAGAGGGGTCTGCCAGTTTCCAACAGGCCCAAAGCCAGAAGCCCCTCCTCCCTCCCCAACCTCAGCCAATCTGCATTGCCGATAAAACAGTCAGTCTGACCACAGCAGTGGCATTTTCACACTCTGAACACTAGTGGGCACTCTCATCCATACAGAATGGAAAGAACAATCATTATTTGTATTTTATGTCTCACTTATCTAAATACAGATTTTTACCATAAATTAATTCATACATCTAGGCAAATATGTGGTGTTCCACTCCATAAAAAACAGTACATAATTGCATAATTTAGTACTCTCTCTTTCTCTCTCATTATTGAGGACTGCAGACCTGGAGTACCCTTGTCCCTCACTATATCTAGCCATCCGTTTTCCCTCTCTGACAGAAAAGGGATTTAATCTTGGCCTCCCTCAATTAGCCTGATTAAAATCACATTACACTGGGAAACTGCGCTCACAGGAAGATGTCATTCAAGGGACAGGAAAAGGCAGTCATGTGATTAGTCAGCATTTTGAAGGCAGTAGCTTTGGACGCCTCCTGATAATACAGGTAGTCGGCAGAGGCCATGGAAAGAAAGGGAGCTTTGTCTGGTTCAGGCTAACCTATGCTCCAAGGCCACACAACAACACTCAAGTTGAGTTGAGTGACTTACCCATCACGATAGTGAAGATTACATGCAACAGTAGATAGGAGCTGCGATTTTAACAAGGAGTTACGCTGCTGTTAATGTGTCACATTGCTTTGTTTTTGCTGTGATGACATTGCAATGGCTTCGCACAGCTATGTTCAAATGAATACGGACATTAAGCTTTGTTTCACCATTGTGTACATATACATCCCCGTTGCTTGTGTCTTCATTGATGGATTGCTCCCTGTCACAGACAAGACTGATGACAGCTCAACAATTATACCAGCTGTGAAGCAATGAAAACAAGGAGAGCTTCTCAAGAGAACAGTTAAGTATCTATCTGTCAGGAAAGGGGTGGGAGTAGGGTTGGAGATGGAAAGAGGGAGTGAAACACACTTTTTGACCTCATACACGATGGTTTAACACACCTACACACTTACACACACATACACATGATAGACAGAGCAATGGTGTAGGGAAGGGTGAAAAATAGATGTCAGAGGATGGTAGACTAACTTCAAGTCTGACGTTCTTAACCTGCATCAAGGGAGAATAGCACTGATTTCGAGTGCACTGCATGACCCAATAGGAAAATGATACATATCAGGGCATGGAATGAGGTTTCACCACAATACCGCATTCGTCGATGTAATCACAGCATGACCAATGCGATTCCTGGGGTCACATTACATGGAAGGGGAGCGGGTGGGGGGTAGAGGGGGTCATGAGTCAGGGTGGGACTGACCTTTTTGACCTCGTACTTGATGGCCAGCTTGACGCGGCTCAAGAGCGCCCGGTGAGTCTGGCCCTGCTCCAGCTCGGCACTCACGTCCCCGTTCAGGATGGCCTGCACCTCCTCCGTGTCCCTGCACAGGTCCAGGACGCCCACCACAAAGTCCTTACACTGCATGGACAGCTTACGGTAGTCATTCTGTCCGGAGAACAGGGGTAGGGGGGGCGGAACAAACAGGACGGGTAAGCCTTTTACAGTGCCAATTTACTTTTTATTTCCTACTAATTTACCTTCAGAGCACCTGCATCCATGAAAGAATTTTCCAGGGATCATATATTAACTTATCACTGTAACCTATCACTGTATAGAGATATTGAAATGCATTGTTGTTATTTTGTTCAGCAACAGTATTAAACATGGTTTTAAGGAGGGTGGGGGTTGCCACATTGAAAAATAATTCTGCACAGGGATACAATGCGTGATGTTGTTTTTTGTATTTATTCCAATCTCAACACGGTATACCAAGGCCTTCTGCGATATTTTGTAATTACTGCTTACTCACCTTTGAATAAAATAAAATTATGGACATCCAGGACATAAGAAGAAACACTTCCTATGTGTATGAGACATTGGAAACTAAACAATTTGCATCCATAATTTTTCTAATCAAAATGATTAGTAACTTCTTACATTTGGCCATAAACCTAACATCTTATTGATGCTGTCTGTATCTGCCACAGACAGTGAGATTGGACCCAAGCCCTCTCAGGCCACTGGTATGGACCACGGGGGAGTTTGACTGTTTAGTTGGAAAGGGGGAAAGGGGAGACTGAGGGAGGGAGAAAGAGATGAAATGGTGGTCTGACTCATGTAGAGGTGTCACCGCAAGAGCAGCATATCCTGGAAAATGGAATACCTGGAACCCATATCCCCTTGACCTTGAGTACCCTCCTAACACTGTCACCTCATCTTCCTCTGTCAGTTTTGGTGATCACAGACAAGTGGACAATGTACTTCAACGTTAATGTGAATCTGCTCAAGTCTCTCTTTTTAAAGTGCATGTCAGATATCTGTTGATAGAGTGATTCTTTTGTAATAGCAGATCCATGTCTGGGAAATTCTAGTGAAAATGAATATTGAATAATATATAGAAATTCAGACGGTCAAAGTCTACTACTGTAATCTTAAAAATACACAACATCTCATTTATTACAACAAGGGCAACATCACAGTTTGGCAGTCTTACCAAATAATGTGAAAACGTTACATATGATTTGAAAAAGAAATGTTAAATATATTCTTTTGGCTAAAACGGGCAAATTAGAGATGTCAACAATCAATATGGCATTCAAAACCATTGTAAATTTATATAGTATTGATTCGTATCAACAAACAACATCCAGATCTGTGATCATAATCTCTTAACCTCAATAATGTAATGTGGGAAATAAACATGTTAAGATGCAGTCATAACATTTCAACCAAGTGGGCATCTAAAGGCAATGTTCACCAATATTTTTGAAATGACTGTGGTATACAAATGGTTACTGTTAGTACCTAAACTAAATTAGTTAAACAGTTAAAAATTTCACCCCCTGCAAAGCACAGAATGGGTGAGACAGTGCAGATGCTCGATTAGCCATGCTAGTCACTCCTGAGTGACAAGGTCAAAGGTCAATTCCTGATCATTCCACCCAGTGACAGCTGGTCCTGGCATGGCCACAGTTTGATCTACACTTTTGGCTGCACAGTGAACAAGTGGGACATGGGACAATGGGAGCGAAAAACATGTTTGATTTGGATTTAATTACAAGTGTACTGACTGAAGTTGGATGCTTTGTATGTTTGTTTTTGGCTTGTGGCTCAAACAACATACAAATGAGACCAATTTCAATATTTAAAGCAGGATTTTCTAAAAACATCCAGGGTCAGTCAAGTCCATGAAATGGGAGACACAATGCAAATCTCACCACTGTTTGATCATACATTAAAGGTCACTAAAATGTCATGGAAATCTGCAGTGTTTAAATAGATGGTGTTATGAAGGTAGATTTAAGAAAAAAATATCATTAATAATCATAATTTTCCCAATTATCATAGTTTTGCTCATCAGGTCTTTTTTGAAAACAAAGCAATGTTTGAGGTGACTGACCAAAGGAAGGTGCTCAGCTGAAGGTCCCATGAGCCATTTAAGGGAAAATATTTCAACATTTATTGCAGCTCCTATTCAAATTTATCGCCCTCTTAACTTCATGGAAAGGAGCTACAAAAGTTGTTTCAGAGCCCAGACGGCCTTGTCTGAAGAGATCTGAAAACTGCGATTATACTGATCTGGGAACAGCACTTACTGTAGCAGAAACTACCACTCCAAAGATGAGGCTACTTAAATATACCCAATTTTTTCAGAGGACAGTTCAAGTTAGTGTTCCTCCTATTGTGCCTTCACACACAAACCTGCCCTCAGTGTGTTAAAGTGATTGAATGATAAAATATTGATCATTTCCAGCTCTGGATAGCTTTATCGGCCTGAACCGTGCTGCTTTCCAAAGCTTACCGCAGAGTGTTATAACCCTGACAAATGTGATTTTCTTGAAACTTATCCTTTACACATAAGCACAGGACAGACATTGTAAAAACATCAATTGTGTTTTATAGTGTCAATTAACATTCACTCCAACAACCTTAAGTCCTGTGCTAAAGTGAATGGATGCCACTGTAAAAATTAAGCAGCCGTTTATCATGTTATTTCCTGAGAAAAATAATTTCATTAGAAAAATATTGTAACATATATACAAAATACATTTAACAGTTACTAATAAGGCTCATTCTGGAACTGGCACCTTTTATTCCCACATTTGAAAGCCCTCAGTAAACAATGAGCTGCATTTCACAATAAGAAGCAAAGATGAAGGTTACGCAAGCTATACTAGCCTGCCAGACAGTCCTGCTTATCTGAAATGAGTTACGGGAGCCTGTGTTACGTCTTTCAGATACCGAGCAAAGGAAATGACAGCCCCTCCAATACCGACCTGTTCACAGCTCGCTCGCACGCCCTGACTCTATCTCTGCACTCTCTGTGATACCGGGGAGCCGTCAGACAGCTGTTTACTGCGGCTGATTTCTTTAAAATATAAAAGAAGATATTGAAATACTCTCAGCACTGTATATGTAGCGGTGACTGAATGAGATCAGAAAAGTGAATTTAGAAGAGTAGATCCGCTGTGAGATCGGTGGCATCAAGGACTTCCATAGTCAGGGAAGCCCTCCGCTCAAGTTTTATGTTCTATAATTATTTGAAGTTTCTTTTGCTGCAACTTCAACTACTTGCCTTCTATTTTTTGTACCATATAATGCCTGAGTTGTTCATTACGTGTTTCCTGAAACTTCCTTTTTCAGCACCTTCGATTACCTGGAGCTTCCATAATTTCCATAAATTCTGTTGCCTGAAGCTTATCTGTTTTTTTTTTTTTTTTGATTGCCCATGACATGTGACCTGCATCTTCCAGTCTCTGAATCTTCCATTTTCTGTACCAGCCAGTACCTGCTCTTCCATTATCCATTACCTTAAACTAGTATTAGCTTAATCCTCTTACGAGCTTCTGGAATGGATGGAGTGGATGTCCATTATTCCACTCGTTGAAAAAAAGACAACATTTCTACAAAATGGCCGCATGTAAAGGTCTAAAAAAGATCAAACAGCCCCTCCCATCTCCTCCATTGTGGCTCTCCAAGGCATCTCATTATTAAATCCACAGCATGTGTAGCTGACCGCCATTGAAACACGCAGCCTGAACCTAATATAGCCTGCTGCCTACTTCTGTTCCCAGCATGCACCGGGTAAGCTCATCAGGAGAAAGCAAATTCATGAATGTTAGGAGAAAAGATGGGTCAATTCAGATCTTGGTCACCTTTGCGTGTTCATGGTGAAAATGACAGCATATTCCAGGTTGGTAAGAACCGGCGTTGTCATACACAATCCAGGAGGTAGGTGTTAGCTTGGCACTTAATTAACAATGACCCCTTCAGGCAAGCCAGCAATGTCGAAGGCTTCAAGTTGAGTGTTTCCCAAGAGCCTTTTCGTCAAGCATTGTGCCTGCAAGCTGGTTGTAAAAAATATGGTCTTTTGTTGTTTGTTCCTTTGACTCTGATCAAATGTGTCTGGAGTGTCTTTGGTCAGATTTTGTATACTCTCATTGTTTCATTCTGAATGGCCCTCAACTTCATACTTCATGGGGAGTGTCACGCCTTGTTGATTGGAGGGAAAAGGGAGGCATCTAGGACCCAGATTCAAGATCACCCGACGGTGCAAAAAAAAAACAGACTGTGGCCAAACTGCATGGCTACAAAGTTAATTAAGCTCCAAAAGTTAATCAAGACATAATGAAATACACTGGTACACAACAGGAATGCTGTCAAGCTAATTGTACAAGACAAATTGAGCGTGTGTCGACAGGATAGGAAGTTAAATGGGAAACATTTGATAGACACTGAAAGGGATCCTCTCAAAAAGCTGTTTCCAGATAAAGTAAATGATGAAAAAACCTTTAAAAAACCTTTAAACCTTTAAAATTAGCTATATAAAGTTAATGGTTAAGCATGGCACAAAAAGGTTCTTTGAAAATGATTAATCTCCATCATATACTTTGCCTGAATGCTGTAATTGGGAAATCAAAAACAGAGACCAAGAGTCAGCTGGTGACTCTGAAAGGCAATATTCCCTAGAGGCAAAACAGTCATTAGCAAGTGTGACGGTAAACATTTTTAATCAATGTTAATGAAATTATGTAGTTAAATATATTTACCAGGGAGCAGCAATTGAGTTGCACCGTCTCTTTAATTTGGCTCTTTTTATCCTGGCAGCATATGTATGCGAATACAAACATACACACACACACACACACACACATTGAGCAGATGACATAAAGCAATAGTTAATTAAAAACATGTGTAGCAAATAAATGAAAATCAGAAAGTATGAAGGAGATCCACCACAAAAACATTACACGATTGCTGATGTAAAAAATATTTTGCCTGTCGGTATTTATTTAAATTAAAAGGCATTCATCTACAGTGCATGAAAAGTCAATGTGTTGTGCAAAGTGCAGCAGTCGAATTAGCATATATCTGTGATTCTTAATTCAGCCTTTAAAAAATGTAAAATTGTGATCGATTTCCTACCTTGAATTCCTTCTCGATGTTGGCCAACTTGGCGAGCTCATTGCTGAGCTCAAGGGCAGTGAGCACTGGGTCCTCGCTGGACAGAGAGAGGTAGGCGGGGCTGGCGAGCCCCCGGTAGGCGTTGATGCGCGAGCGGGAGTGGCTGAAGGAGTCCTTGCGCTGCTTCTCCGTGCATTCGTTGCACTTGCAGAAGTAGTCGTGCGGCCGCTCGATTCGCGCGCCCTTGGTCAGCAGCATGTGCACCACCTCGTACTTCTGGCAGTGCGCGGCCAGGATGACGGGCGTGATGTCCGGAGAGAACCGCGTGCCGTCCTCGTCGTAGGAGTAGAAGTCATCGTCCTGCAGCTCGCAGGGGCTGCGCGTCAGACGCTCGCTGGCGGCGAAGGACGGGTGGTTGAGGATGGCCTCCACAATCCGGATGTACCCCTTGCTTATCCCCAGCAGGAGCGCATCCCCGATGCGGGCCAGGTTGTCCCTCTTCAGCAGCAGCTCCGTCACCTCCAGGTGCTCGTTGCCCACCGCCAGCTGCAGTGCATTCTGGCCCATGTAGTCCACACAGTTGACGTTGAGCGTGGGCGACTCCTCCAGCATCTTGCGCACCACAGGGATGTTGCCGTACTCCGCCGCGTCCAGGAAGCGCTCCTCTTCCGCGGTCAGGCTGGTCCCGCGGTTGTTGAACATGAAGGCAGGGCCCCGCACCGCCTGCCGACGCCCCTTCTCCCGCATCATGGCGTGGCGCCATTGCGCGGGGTTGTCCACGTTAGTCCTGCGGTGGGGGAAGAGGAGGAGGAGAAGATGAGAGTCCGAAGTCAGGTGACACTGAGAGGAACCAGTAGTCAAGGCCTCTAATAGCTACTGTAAGGTAGACACTAAGGCAATAAAAAGCAAATAGCAACAACTGTAAGGAAACCATTATTTCAATTGCAGCATATATTGCACTTTCCACATGGAAACCATTAGACACAACCTAATGTCTGATTACAGGAAATTAGATATGACAATATGAAGTACAAATAATATCATAATAACCCTTTAAGATCTGAAATTGATACTGTATTCAAACTGTATTCAAGTATAAAGCTGTATTCAACTAAGAAATTAATTCAGAATAAAGCAACTCAAGGGTGTGACCTACCTGGGATATAAACCTACAACGTTGGCATTACAAGCCCATTTCCCTAACCATTATACTACACTGCCACCTTATTGCGCCATGTAGATGGCATGCCTGCATGACTGTGTTTCCTCTCACTTGCTGCAATAATTGATTTCTCATTTCTTCCCCATAATTTCACCAACTGTCGATTCCTCCCCTTCCTCTGCTCCCTACATTCTTCATATAGCCCCCGTATACAGTAATTATCTTCTCTGATAAACACAAGCTTTATGCGTACTCTGCGGGGTGGGAAATTAACTTTTTTTAGCATCTACCAGCCACTGACAGATAAATGTTCAAATGCACAAGCTGCTCGATAGTAAATCTTTATTTTGTGTCTGAGTACAACCAGCCGCTTTCATATTTCACCAGCATTTGGCTGGTGGCTGGTGCTAATTTCCCACCCACCCTGCCCAGCCATGTTATCATCTTGTGGTCTCACCTTCCTCTACACAATAATGGACATTTCTATTCATTCCCTGCAACATAAGGTGGATGTGGTCACCATACCAGACAGTGAAGGGGAAACGTCAACTTAGGAAAAGCTAATGAAATCCAGCACAGACCAAACAGGAAAATCATATGTTTCAATGGAAGGCAGACAACTAAAATAAGTATAAAAAACAATGTGTTACTTTAAAAAGACCTCTCAAGTATGAAAGGACATGTTCTTTTAAAAGACTTCACAAAGACAGCACTGACCGGACAATTATGTGTATTGAAACAAACAAATAGGCAGAGCTGGGTTAAGGTATTCAATAACCATGGAACACTGACTTTGACGAATCATTGTGTTTTCAGCAATCAAGGGGAGAGCGCAATCTTTTGTTTAGTTGTAACAAGTGACTGACAATGATTATTTCTCAAAAAAAAACCTCATCGTATCAACAATACCAATCAGCCTCATGAGGGCCTGCCTGTATGCTAGGCTGCCGCTGTCCATGGTCCTGCAGACTCCCACAGACTCTGGTGGGAGAGAACAGGATCGGCGCTCCTGCTTCTGGCATCACATTACCCACTTAATGAGCTACTGGAGTCTGACCAGTCTGGTTTCTGTGACTGCCGCTCTGAGAGCCGGTCCTTCTGGTGGTTATTAAGGTCCTCCCCTTTTCCAAGGGAAAATACGAAAACCTGAATTTGGGAACCTTCCGTTTACTATCATTTAGCATACAACAGCATACAAAGAAGAAAAATTGTAATTACTTTCTCTGTTTATTTGAGAGGAGCAAAAAACATCAATCTTGTTCTTTAGGGATCTCTTTAATGTATTCACCAGGGATATTGACAGGGAGATAGCTGAAGGATTGTTTGGAAGTTTAAAGCTTTTGAGGAATCAATCCCCTGGGAAAATGATGTTCAATAAATTATTCCATTAGGCTGGGTCCTGGCAAGTCAAAAGTCATTTGTCCTACTTTCCCTGGGAGGACCCACCCAACTGAAAACACAATCGCCCTGAGCTGGCTGTTCCTTTACAATGCTTCAGACTGCTTAATTTAGTTTTAATCAACACCAGCAAGTGTTGTCACTGGCATTATCTTTGCACTGTAGCGCAGTTACTTCACTATAACTATTTTACTACATTTTACCATGCTCTTTAACTCACGGTCTTCTGAAAAACATTCACCATATGAATAAGAGATAGTCAGAGAAATAATAACTGAGGTTGTATTCATATCAACACTTGGCAACATCTGAGTCAACCTTTTCACCTTCTCCACTCCTTTGGATTTCTCTTTCTGAATAATTCATTCATCGACAACGAAAACGGCACAGCCTGATGTGCTTTTCAATGATGATCACTCATTATTTTTTCTATTCTTTTCAATGAACAAGAATAGGAAAAAAAAACATTTTACTTTCAGTAGCATTCCATAATCCTGCAGCGGACATACCTACCACAGATTAAGTAAAATAAAGGATGTGGGTTACAGTTAGGTTTTAATATAGTGTTAAATTGCATATGTTCAACGCTCTGTTTACCTTAATATCCCTAATCCTTTTCAGGTCTTATTATAAATACTGTCAATGAAATCAGAATAAATGTACTGTTGTCACACATGTTGCGTTTTCCCATTAATGTGTTGAATGTCAGTGCAGGGTTTGCTCCCTCACTCTCTGTCTTTACAAATACATGTGCCAGAACGTGATCACAATATATTACATGCATTGTGTATGTAATGTATGGATGGTATCGAGGCTCATTTAAGACAATCCGTCATGGAAGTCACATGTGTAATGAATAAGCAAATATCAATCACATACTTTATGAAAGGGAATATGTATCACAGATGTATTGCATGTCTAGCTTGCTTTTCCCAAGCTGTTTTTGTACACCAGTGGAGCTTGGGTTAGCCACACATTTCTCTCTGAACCACAACATGCATTGGAAGTGCCTCAGTTGAGAAGATGTGTGTCATATTCATCTCACGTAAGGGGACATACATTGTAATTCCTGACACAACCACAGGGGGCAGGTGTGAGGTCTCAATGGGAAAAGTAGCAGGCGGTAAATCACCGCGATGACATGCGCATTTACAATTCTTTCAGATTGTTGCTGGGCTTGGCCGTGAGGCTATGACCTCCCCCACCCCCGGACCTCAAGCCAAAGCAGAGTGCACCTTCTGTCAGTCCCTTCTCCATACAGAAACCCTCCTCTTCAGACCACAGTGGTTCTACACAGAGAATACATTCTGTTTCCCATTGACAGCTCTCCCCTGACAAAATGTGCACAGAAGCAAACTGCTCCACAACAAAGTAATGTAAATTTAGTGCACCTTATTGTATATTTCATAAGCTTGTGCCTTTGCTGCAACAGCATTGATTTGGGTGAGCACGGAGCGCCTTGCAGTCCTGAATACCAGAGATTCTCAGTCTCAGCCCTGGGGGACTCCTGTGTGCGCCGCCTTTTGTTATCACCAGTTTCTTGATTGACAAAAGCAAGCTAACACTGGCCTCAAGTTCCACCACCATCGTTTCCATTAACAGATTTGCAGATTTGACCTGTTCTCTTTAGAGCTCATTATTCATTACCTAACAAATGGTTCGGTTTCAGTGACCAGGTGTCCACTCTTTCACTAATTAAAAACCCATTGATTTAACATGCCGGCCTGTAATTCGATCAATTACACTTTTACGTTTCAAAAGCAATCATCTGCCATGTAGCACGATAAGAGGCTAAAAGCATTATTTTGTTGGACCGATTCCACTGTGTGGCTTATAAGAGGATACATCAACCCTCAAGAAATTAAACATGTCTAATTAAGAACATGTAAGGGCTTGTACAATTCAGGGGTTGGAAGAAAGACCAGTATATACAGGAGTCTCCCATGACTGAGTCTGAGATCCCCTGCTCTGTGCTACTCTGGCTCTGTGTCAGGGGATGGTGGTTATTATATAATCAGCACAGGCAGACTGCAGGTGTCTGGTTAACCAGAGGGGGCGCTAATGTACAAAGAGCTGAGGAACACCTCACATTGAGCGTAAACCTCCATGACACCCCAATGAATGTCCAATTACGCACTTTGACATAGGACTCCTGAACTGATTTTAGACCACATGACGTGGTCATACCAAGGATTTCTTACTTTTTGTTGGGGCCAGATATATGTTTTCTTCATGTGCCGCTTATTGCTTTCTCATGCATTAATTAACTCAAGTTGTGCCTAGACCAGCTGATCACTGTAGTACGGTTCATTGAGTTTCTGATGCAGTGTTTCAGGCAGCATTGATGAATCTGGACTCCCTTCCCCATAACTGTTTGATGAGCTTCATGGGTCAAAGGTGAACAACATTCACGTGAACATAGTCAAACAGGCTACAAGATGCAAGCGCTGAATAAAAACCTGCATTTAAACACATTTCCAGCCTCTCTCACACTCACAAAGATGAGTTCTGCTAACCTTAAGCACTGGATTTAGCCCTGAATGAATAGAGACACATCAATACGTGTTCACATTCAGTTACCTGTGTTCTGTCATAAAAACATTGGATCTATTCCAACTTTTAAGACAATAAAAGAAGCACAAAGAAGAAAGGTGGGTAGTTTAAATAATTCAGATCTCATCTCGACATTGTTATTGTCATTTTATGGCACCTGGATAATCCCCTACACTTTCACAGAAGAATAAGCTTGCACTAATCGCTTGTCAAATTCACATATGATGTCACGTGACAGTCTACTTTCCATTGAGGTGAAAGTGGACATACAACTAGTACAGGAGAAAAACATACCTAAAATTTTCATTATAACAGCGAACAACAAAAGAGATAACCTTCCATTTATGTTCTGCCATTTCTACATATTTGTTACACGGGAAAGGGTTTTGATATTTTTGTCTGAATGTTCAGCACTGAGACAATCAGAGTCTCCAAAGACTCAAAGCTATCAAAATCACTTTCAGTACTTCGTCAGAAACAGTTTAGCTTGAGTTCAAGTAGCAGCGGAGTCCGTACAAATCTAATAATAAAGTCTCAGCGGACTTCATCAAATGGGGCACCGTAATGGAGGCGGTAAAACGTTGAATTCGAGTGGGAATGCCCCTTCCAAGTAATCTTCAGAGCGAGTTCCTAAGTCAATGATTAGGGGTGTGTCGACCTTATTATTGTGAGAGAGATACACCAATGTATGTGATCCAAATGCAGCTCGTTTTAGTTTAGAACGTTAGCAATGTAAATGACTCACCCTGCTGAAAATAGACTCTTTCCATTATCCGCTTGTTTGAAAATTAAAGTGAAACGTTTTGTATTTGTAGTCACTTCATTCCGGTCTATTAAGTAGCCTTGTAACTTGAGGTAATTTCACCGTGTATACTAAATGAGCAGTATAATTGACAGAACTTTCAGTGAAACTTCACTCTTTGTGCAATTGGGTTTTCATTCTATTACTTTAAACACCAGTATTTAAAAAAAATATCTAAAATTTCCCCCTTTACCTTTCTGTTACCAATTTCTAGTTTGACAACAGACTCTCCTATAATTGTTCTCCATATATGTAAAATAATGCGTAGGTTAGCCTAGACAGGTATATATATAGGTATATATAGGTATGTATATAGATTGTTAAGGGAAGACAGCACTATAGGAATTCAATACAATTGCGGATAAGTGAATGCACACTGTCGATCTTGCAACCATGCATAACATTAACCATTTTGAATTAATTGTTTTGCTCCATTGCTTGAGGAAGTGGATTGCAATAATTCAAGCATTTCTAATATGTGACCGGATACTGTCATCGGAAAAGCCCATGTTTCCATATGCTCTTGCAAATGTTTTTTTTTTTTTTTTTTGCATGAGCCAAAATGCATTTTTGGCCAAATCTGACCAATATCCAAAGACATTCAGCGAAATACCCAGAAACACTGACTGTTGAAGTGTAGACCGCTGAAAGCTATACTATTCCAAATAATGTGGATTGATTTACGTAGAGTAAAATACATGAGCGCATTTAACAAACTAAGTCTACAGGTTGAATTATAGGCTATTAGAAAATATTAGGCTAGGGATTAGTATTCAAAATTGATAAGTAAGATGAGTACATGCATATGATAAACAGCAAAATCTAGATCCATTGGTAGCCGCAATGTATTCTTATTTGTCCAAACACTCTGTTAAATCCGTATGGAGTAAAGAATACGAGTCAATGTTATCGCTTTTTCACACTCACAGAGCAATAGGCTGGATTTCAGTTCGAGTATTGGAGTATTGGACAGAGCTACTCTCAACTTCTCTGCTTAAACTGAAAATACCTGTCTACGCTGTAGCGCTGACGATAAAAAGATGTAAATTGAAACATTAAGCATAGTTAACAACTTCATTCGTTTCATCCTTCCTTTTCCGAACTGTTGTATTTGATATTCACATTCAGGCGTGTAAGACAAATATGTTATTTGTAAACCTACATCTAGTCGACACAAAATCTGGAATTTGATAACATCACGGTCCGCAAATTAATTTACAATTCAGACATATGGGAATTCCTGATTTTGCCACATTTTAGATTCTCTGCAAAAACCTACGTTTGTCCATGCAGTGTTTCACCTTACTCACATATCGTGGTGATAATATCCAGACGAATCCCGGACCGTTTTCACGGCTTTTAAGAAATGCGCATCCACACCGCCGTTCTCCTCCTTCCAGTCCTTTTCGTTTTCATCTTCAGAAAAAGATACACGCTTTTGATACTTTTTACCTTTCGTGGACATGCAGGCTGTCGCTTTTCCTTTCCAAATATACACTGGTGCCAAATGTCTTCCAGTTATTCACCTTCCTCGGCTCCCGCAAGTGGCTGGTCCTGCGTTTGTCCCCGCATGTGCTGTATCTCGCTCCAGTAGTTTGCCGGAGTGAACTGCTGGAGACGTCCAGTCCTGCCCATCTCCGTCAAATGTTCATCTTCATCACGCTGCAAGTGATTCAACTACCAGAGGACCCCAGCGGCAGCAAATCAGACCGACGTTTTCCACACTGCATCTGTGAGCGCAACAGCAAACTTGTTTTTCCATTTATTTATTAATCATCCTTGGGACCTTTTAATATTGAGCGCACATTCAGGTCTTTCCTATTCTCAACCTCTTCCACAAACATACTTTTATGTCACATATAATTACATTTTTTTTTTTATTTAAATGACAATATTCAAATAACGGTCGAAAAAATGTATTGTAAGGAAAGAAAGCCAAACTAAGGAAACTTAAGCGTATGTCTAATATCAGACCTTTGTTCTCGCTCTTAAGCCAGAGATCCTGAAGGTATTGAGAGGACCGTGGATTCAGATGAGTTCCTCCCATTGGTCTGCGACCTGGAAGAGGTCACTGTAGTGGCACACTTTACTTAAGACTGGAATTGCGGTTACAGGTGTGGTCCAGGTTTATCTTAAACAGAAGCTAGTGGTGAGAAAGAAAACTATTTCTTTGTATTCTTTACAAGTCGCTATTTCTGTGGTCTTCGGCGTTGAAGTAGATTGTTGCGTCTTTTTTTAATAATTTAAATTTCAATGTAATTGGGACCAAGCAAAGTATGGTGAAAAAAATCCAATAGTAATGGGTCCCATGTGTGTGTCCATAGATAGGGCAAGATGTGGGGGGTATAGCTATCTAATTAATATGTATGTGTATTTGTATTAGATTAATCAATTTTGTGACATATGTCTTATTAAAATACACCTTTGATGTTTTCATATATGAATGAAATCATTTTTAAACTTTTGTCAAAACAAATGTATTCACACTGACCATTTCAGTGCATGTCACAAGTGATACAAAATGTCCGCTCCTGGCACAAATGTCAAATCAAATTGTATTATGCAAAGTAGAATATTTTTATTGAATCATTTGTGCAGCTCACCACAACCCCTTCCACAGGCCACCGATGGATCCATATGCGCAGTTTGGACCATTAACCGAGGGTGTTAGGATTTCTCCACCCCAAGGGTTTGAAGGGGCCCATGAAAATGTTTTTTTACAAAGAGTGGAGGGGCCCTCAGAAGCTTCCTGTGTACGGGGCCCAGAATTTCTCGCTGCACCCAAGCTTTTCATTCACACTCTCCTGGCTTTCTTGAGCAGTATAAAAGCCCCACCACCAAAAAAGCATTGCTTTAAAGCTTATCTGTGAGTAGAATTTTATAATATGCCATATAAACATACCTTTTTTCAATTACAATGATAAACACAGAATGATTAACAGTGTTTTATAAAGGTTAGAAATCAGCAGGTTCTGAAGAAGCAATCAACTTGAAAAACCCCAGTACATTTAGAGCAATTACAGTCATAAATTCTTATTTTTCAAATTATACTGATCTGTTACACTGATTCCCAAGATATTCCATGCCTGGAATTGCCCATGAAATTGTTGACGCCCCAGCCAAAGCATTAATTGGAATCCAATTACCAGTGGCAAGTTGTGAATTGACATGGGCGTGTGGCTCCAATCTATCTTCACTATTGGCTTTACAAATCTGTGTGAGCAGATAGATTCTGGTTTCTGGAGTGCAGTTTACAATTAGTATTCAGTTTGTAGAGGAATACCTCAGTAGTTCATTTGCAATACATCTTATAAAAAAATACCTTTGGGCTGAGATGTTTCATTAAAATTAATAACTGGGAACATGATAGAGGCGTGACAGCCAGGTCACCAGGTAAATGCTAAGGAGTTCCAATTGATCCCCCTCACCTGATGCACACTTCAGCAAGGGGATGGCCATGGATTATTGATCAGTGGCAATATGAATTGATGAAGGCAACCATTTGCTGTGGTTTCTGTGGATTAAGGAATCAAAAGGCAACCTCCTATATTCAGAGCCAGACTGTTGACTGGCTCAATTTTTCGCTGAATAAATTAACCAAGGGCGGCACATGAGTATCCCCAAATAATTGTTACTGTGAAAGATTTGTCAGTTCATTGCTATTGACTTGTGGCAACAAAAAACTGCAGTTATTGACTATGGATGTTTTTTCTGGATGGGAGAGGGGGAATTCTGACCTTTAACCCTTGACCTCTGATTATTCAAATTTTCCTTTTGTGAAATAGACACATCACTTTCTTGCAGGGGTAAATCTTTTTGCCCTCTATGACCATTTCTGTCACGTTCAAATTGAAAAAGATGACATCCAGTTTGCTGCCTACTGTCTAAGACCATCCAAGTGAACGCACTCTCTGGGACCCTGATAGAATTATGGCCACACTACCCCCTTGGGCTGCAAACAGTTTTGGTCTCCTGGGTGATTGTCAGTCAGGTAATAATGTACACTGTCTCAAATTAGGGCTATAGAACTCAACCAGCACCCACAACGAGATTTAAAAAAATATATAATATTTTCAGTCTGAGCCAGTTGGGGGGCAAAATTATATATATATTTCAATACTAATATCAACAACTATTCAGAAGTCAAGGTTTAATTTTATTTTTCAATCTCAAGTTTTTTCTCTTCCGTTACATTTTTGCATCAGAAATATCCCCCAGAACGAATCGTGAGTCATTTCATAAGGCCATAAGTTATTTCTGCTTTCCGGTTTTTTGCTCAGTTCGAATGGGGCCAGGAGCTGGAGACTAATGTGTCCTGAGCTTCTGCAGCCCGGTAGAGCTGAACATTGGCTCTTGTGAAGTAAACAAAATTATTCTTGTGCTCACCTCTGGATGGCTGTCTATTTCTTTCCCATTACTGTCCTCAAACCAGGCATAGTTCAGCCCTGTGGTCCACCCAGAATGCAGCTGGACAAGGCAAAGCCCAGACTAATCCAAACCCCATCACACTCATTTGTATCCTTGCAAATTTAATTTCTTGACCAGAGGCACAAATACACAAAAAGCTGAAAACATGCACATCTTTTTGAGCAGATATTAAGGAAGGACAGAAATAATTTTAATAAATTGAAGATGGCGTCTATCCCATGAGCTTAGCATGATTCATGTCCGATTCTAATCAGATCGACTTCAAGATACCCCATTTCATTTGATATTTTTTTATAAAAGTAGTGCAGTTGTGTTCAATGGAAAATACATTTTGGTATGATGTAAATTATTATTACCAAGGAAATATGAAAGGGTTTTTTTCATTCATTTACCTTTAAACCACCATAGTTATATCAGGGAATGAACTTCAGCGAAAAAAAAAATCAGCCCCTCAGCTCATGTTTTAATCTAAAATCGTTGTTGTGGGTCACAGACACTGTTTGTATATGGTTACATCACCAGGCTGTTGGGTGAGTGAAGGGGAGTGGCCTCTCTATCAGCCAATTGAAAGCACACAAGCTCAAAGGGACCAATCAACATGTACATGACAATTAGTTCCTTTTTGATGTTAATTTGGATGTTGCAGCAATTCACATCCATTACCACTAGAGGGAAAATATATATGTATATTGCCTCTATTACCACAGTGTTATGTCCAACATGAACAATTAGGTACTTTGTATTGTTTCGTTCATGACAATACTAGTAAATTTTGGAAATTCAATGTTACTATATGTCAGACCTTGTGATTCGCTATCCTGTTCATGTTTCACTGTGGGTCTGTCTCTGATTTTTTGTATGCAGATTGAGCTTGTGTTCATTGAACAGCACATGCCCTTGAATAGACTACCAGAGTTTCATTAAATCCCAGCCCATATGTTTCAGCAAACATGTGATCTCAACAAGTCATTTTAAACTGCAGAAACAAATAAATTGTCCTATTCTTTTTTCTTTTTTTGGAGGTGATGTTCAGATTCTTTCGACAACCCTGATGAAGACAAGTGAATGCAATGTTCTGTGCGCTTCTTGTAAAGTACGTCTGCTGCCGGAGAAACATGATTACTTTCTTTGTGATGAGGACAAAGCCATTCGTCCTCTATGTATCTGTTTCCAGCAGCTGGCTGAAATCGCACACATAAATAACGGCCAGCTGTAAGTCCTATGGCTGTCAGGAGTGCCGAGGGCATATTTATCTTACTCAAGGTATTTGTTTTATTTTTCCCCTTTTTCCTTTTGCCTTTTTTCCCCCAGCTGATCACAGCCAAACTTTTTTGCCTTATGCAGCAACCTACTGTCACTGACTCAGAGGGCAGCTGAGACATGTGATTCTTTTGTTGTCCCGCCCCCCCCCCATTTAGCACATGCACCACCAATCAAATACTGCCTATGTCAGCGGAGGTTGATGATGTCAATACATGCATTTACAGATGTCTTGCCAACTAGGTGAGGCTGCTGGAGAGTGATGAGGCCAATGAATGAACATTGAGACTGAAGTACATTATCTTCCCACAGCACAGATGCGTCACCTGTCACCTGGTCAGTGTGGCCATAGCCAATAATGGAACAGCTTGGACTCAGATCTCACATCACCCGAGCAACAGTATTCTGTGTTAGCCAACCAGAGGCCAACCTTTCTTTAGGTGTTGTTTCTCAAAATGAGTTCTGTAGAACCCAAGCTGGTCCCAGCGTCCTGGAAGATTCATTAAAAAAAATGTTGTATGTATTCATTAGCTGTCAAACTTGTGCATACAATTACATGTGCATGAAATGTAAACATTCAGCATGAATATTCATTGAAATGTAAGTCTCATTTAAATATGTATGGCACATTCAGTCTCATTTTAGATTTTTGCACAGTAGGAGAAGTCAGTAGCAAAGTTCTATCAGTGAATTTACTGGTCTTTATGCTTGATATATTAACCTCGTCGCTTGGGGTTAAGTGTTAAGTTACTGTTTGCACTCCATTCGCTTATTTTCTATTTGAAAGCACCGCTCATATCTGAAAAGATTCCTAGCAAACAGTCCTATTTTTCAATTCTGTAAAATAAAGTGACTACATGCATATAGCTTTTCAATCCAGCAAGATAACTTCCCAAACAAATGTCAAACATACTTCATTAACATACACGAGAAAGCATCGTACCGACAAGAAATAATGGATGAAAATGTTTTTGTAAAATTTGACTTCCTGTCATATTTGCATACCCACCTGATTTTTATTTATTTATTTTTTGATAGACATTATTTATGCATTGATTGTCATTTATTTAAAAAAATGTGACACGTTTTGTTTGTGAACAAAACTGCTCACTAAGGGTGTACAAACCATTAAATTCAGAATGCCTTCCTCTGCAGAATCGTGTGGTTTTCGCGGACATAAAATCCACCCAGTCGGTTATCTTGTAAACCCTCACCATCTTTGTTTGTAAACACAAACTTAACTCAACCTTTTCACAACATTGAGCCAACAGCATGAAGGTAGACAGGGTTTCCCCACATTAGCTAACGTGTGCTCGCCTGACATAACCTTCTGAAGTGTAACAGAGGTGTGACCCGAATTACTTCAAATGCAAAATTATAATTGGTCCTTTAATAATGCATTTATTATTGGTTACGTTATTTATCCCTCGCTTAAGTGGGTATCGTTTTGTACGCGCTTTCTCTAATTGGTTACTTTTCCAGCAGTGGTTTTCGCTCGCAGACGCTTGCGTACTTGAGCACGCCTCTGATTGGTTGGGAGGCACTAGATACGACGCCTGCGACAGGAAGGGTAGAGCGAGAATGTAAATAGTGACAGTAAAGGAGTTGCTCTTTCAGATGTCGTCTGCTGGAACAGCTAAAAGATAGTACCTACAGGAATACCTTCACTGAAAAATGAGACGTAAAACTACTCACTGTGTCACAAGGTAGGTGTTTTCGTTTTATTTGCCTCGGTGTTGTCGGTAAATACAGGGCGCATTGTTGCGTGGGGTGCGGCCTGCATTGACAGTCCGGCTAGCGTTAGCTAGCTAGCAACCTAGCTGGGTTAGTTAGCTATCATACCGATAGCTACTTCAGTGCCTAGACTACAAAGCCAAGGATGCATGCCCAGGTAGCTTTGCTCGTAGCCACTTATCAAAGTGTAGCTAGCTTGCTGGTTTTGTAGCTTGACAGGCCGTTTTTATTATCAATAATAAAATTAGTTGTTTGCAAATTGACAGCAATGTAAGCCTAGCTGTGCGTTATTCTAGTCAATGCTTGCTAGATGCATAATTCCTAGAGGTGATGCTTCGGATGCTACTAGCTAGCTGTCTGCTAGCGTTGCTGTATCAGCCACACTCGTGTCTCTGTGTGTAGTTTTTTGTAGACACTGGTTTTTAACAGAAGCCCATGTCTTTTCTCTGTTGTACTTCCACGTAAAGTAAAACTAGGGTGCAAGTGGAGTAGCGCTGGCTAGATAACGTCACAGCGTTTTGTGCACTTGTAGCTAGCACTTGTATCCCATCGTTAGCTGTAACCTAGCTAACAAGCAAGAGAGCTTGCCTTCAGTTCTGCAGAAGGCTTTGCTAAGCAGCATCACCCCAATTTGGATAGCCTGTTTCCGACTGTTCGAACAATCGTTTTAATATCTGTGTGTAGGATTACTGGTATTTCAACTGCATTATTGCCGAAACACAGTGGCCTTTTAAATAACAAATAACTGGTGTGACAGCTGCTGAATAGGAAAAGAATGTTTTCAGTCACGAGGCAGCATCTTGTTAGCTAACTTCCCACTTAAATATACAATGTAAGTTTAAAAACCTGTTTTAAAATTGGCTAGCCAATAATATTTGTGGTTCCCTGCCACTACAGTTCTTGACTTAAATACTTTCCTGTTAATATAGATCAATATTGTAGTGTTGATGACTGTCAAGTACATTTCAAGTAGACTAATTGTTATGATATGATTTTCAACTTTAATAAAATGTTGAACTTGGGATCTCCGCCAGTTCTACTCGTGACTCGCACTTGGCAAAGGCTGGTCGGTTTCTCCTCATTGAAAAATTCCATTGGGACCGTTCACTGTCAAACTCGCTGACCTTATCTAGTTGAAACCGAAGCTCACAGGTGCTTATGGTCCTGTGTACTTTCACTTTGGTTCCGTAGTATAGGTCTTTGCTGAACGATGTGATGTCCTCCAAATAAAATGGTTTTGTGAAGGGCTTATTGTCCCCTAACCCATGGAAAAAGAATTTGTTGAAATTCCATGTATGATATATGACTAGCTATTACTAGCTCTATGTTCTGTACAAGGGTTAATTCTTCCTTTCTTGTCCACTGTGCATTTTTTACACCAACAGGCTTCTGGTGTGCAACAATAAACATTTGTATTGCACAGCAAAAATAGTGGCGAAGATCAAGATGTACAGTTTATTGAGACTGTGTCATTCACCTTTGTGGTTACTGCAGAAGCTGTCATTTTATGGTTTTTTGTAACTATGTTGTAAGTTTTGGCATGATTCAGTTTGAGCTTTCTTTCCTGTCTGTCACTGACGGCCTTTTTCCCCCAAAGCATTTTTTTTTGCATTGTTTCGCATGCACCTTCATTAATATTGACAGTGTTACCCTTTGACATTTGGCCATTTGAATCTGACAAACCTGACACTCAGCCACCAACTGTTTGACTTCTTTTAAAAATCTGTTAATTTCATATTGTGCCTTTAAAGCTCAACACGTCTTTCCTGGCAGAAACATATGGGTAATTTTTATTGACATTAATAAGAAACAGATGAGCAGACTCCTTTTTAATCATTATTTAGTTACCTAAAAATGCCTGCCATTGTCAATGTCTTGTTTTATTTTGTTTCCATTATTTTATTATCTATTATTCCATTTCCACCTTTGTTTTCATCTATCCAAACTCCACCCCCTCAGTCTCATCATGGCAAAAGCCACTGTTTACAGTTTATATCCTTTATGTGTTTATGTGAAATACAAACCTATTGTGACTTTTTTAGATGGTGTACGAAGGAGTATTGTATTGGCTTACATATCGGATTGTCATGCTGGAATCGTTTTTGGATTCTTTTCCTATATTTGAGAATAATCGCACTACACTTGCACATGCCACACTCGTGGGAATTTCAGAATATCTGAGCTCAAGCTGGCAAGGTTGTTTTTACTCTCTAGTGCTCTGTCTTGTCTTGACAAACTCATTTGTCTGATCTGATAGTGAGATATTGGAGTGGCAGGGATGAACAGACAGGTTATAAAAGGCATGATGAAGTGAATGTGGAGCTGCGTGTTCTCTAGAGCCTGAAGCTTTTTCCAGGGGCAGGCCTCAGGTTTCTGTGGGTTGAAAACCAGCCACTTTCCTTCAGAACAGTACATTTTAAAGAACTCAACAATTACAAAGTATTCGTCTATAGCTAAGGTTGTTTACCTTCCGTTTCAGGCTTGTCGGGCTGTCTTACATCAGTGCTGCTTGGTGTTGTGAAACTGGGGCTGGCATTCTGTGAGGTGTTAATAACCAAGCTGAAGTTCACACCCTTGAGAGGCACTGTGGTCTAAGCTGGCAGCATGTGACCTTACATTCGGTTAAGATAATATTTTGATAGTTCCATGCCTACTTTTGCTACATAGCAAGGAGCCATCTTCTCTGGTTTAGGTTGCAGAGCTTTGGTTTTCTGCACCAGATTTTAACCTAAGAGCCAAGCAGGAGTGTGTGGTTAGAGGACCATATATCAATGAAATATTGTATCTGAAACAGCACAGGCAACATTCCCTGAAGGGGTCCGGATTATGAATTGTCCCATCGACTCTGACAACTTAATGTACAGGGGGCAACCCTCAAAGTTTTATTGGTCGTGCTGCTGAGCTGAGCTTTTCATTGCTTTACCTTAGAATGGGGAATCCTAACTGGGATGTAATATACCATACAAATCTCATGAGCATACTGCATTTGAGAAAAGCATCACACTCATATTCATTCTTTTGTGCAGTGCTTGCTGCAACAAGAGTAGGACACACAACTTTTAGATAGGATAAGAACTTTTCCAGGTTATTTGGCCTTCAAAAGCTGTGCTAATCTTGTGCTAATCAATGTTGTACTTGTCACTGAACAAATAGGGCATACAATTTGGTGCAGGATTGTGAGATTTGCACAAGTGTTTTTGAAATTCCGCATATCTTTAGGTAAAAAGACATTTTTCTGTCGCAGACCTTTCTGTTCAGATTGTTAGACAACACAATCGCTAAATCTGTGTATCTCAAACATAAACTCAGTTTTTTCATGAGTTATCAAAACTTAAAAATGAACCCAACTGTCTTTTCAGATTCACCTAGTGAACATTCTTAAGACTTTTATGCGAAATGGAAAGCAGGTTAAACAATTGAAGGCTATGACTAATAAAGTAATTTGTTTGTATGGGAACAGTAAGAAAAGTTGACAATGCTGAAGGTGTGTTTCACAGTTGCTTGTTAGTGGTATAGCCCTCAAGTCTCATGCATTTGATGTAAGACTCCAAGACAAGATCCACGTCAAGCTGTCATGTCTAGGAACTGAAATGTCATGCATGGAGGTGAAAGCGAGCTCAGTGGATTTGACTGCTTATCTATAGTATACCATGGCTCAGCGGTAAATATATATTGCAGCTGTTTTATGCTTGAGGGCAGTTTCACAAATTTGCAGCCATAAAAGGAGGCAAACTCCCATCCTGCCAAATATGGATGGAGACACTTGCAGGTGGGTAGGCTGAGGGTATGCTGATAGTTTGTAAATAAAACCATGCTTGAAATTCTAGTTAGGACTCGTGGACATCCTCCATGACATCATTACATTATTCATTCATTGTTAGCATGACATTTACCATTCACTGTTATCAAATGGTGGGTGTGACATATGGTCTCGCCCAGCCTTGAGGCCTTTTTTGTTTATCGTAGACTGTGAAGATCAGAGCGAAAAAGCTCCCATGTTTCATTACAGTGTTTCTTATTTAACTTCCCCACACTCCATTCCAGAAGGTGTGCTGGTCCTTTATGTCCTGGCTTGCCTTGTGCTGTAAAGAATGTTAACTATTTCCCATAAATTGCCAGATTTGGATAGTCATGGGCCCTGGGGTTAACATGAAGAGAGGTTTAGCGGCCTAAGAAGGGCTTTTCTATGGGCCTCCCAGGTGGCGGTCCAGTATAAGATCTTGCTGTGGCGCTAAACACAATTGGCTATAGTGCTCAGAGCTCCGGACAATCGTGTTCAGTTTGTCAGCCCCATGTAATGACTGTACAGCCCAGCTGGTGGACTGCAGAGGGAAAAGAGGCGGCTCACAGAACATCAGTCGATTAGTCAGAGCTGTCCTAAGTTGACAGTGGGAGCATTTGCATAGGCTTTCATTATTGGGAGTTCTAGTTTGGGAGAAATGAAAGAGGCGATACAATTTGGTTATCCGTTCACCTAGTTCCAGTTTTATGAAAACATGGTCAGATTTAGTTCTTTCTGAGTGTTGCTTGTCCCCTTCTATTTCTACTGTATTAACCAGAGACCCTTTCATACACATTTGAAAATAAACTTGGAAAGTCTCCACTCCCAGCTTCTGATGTTATTGGCCTCCTAGTCACAGTCCTGATGGGCTGCTGGTGAAGCCCGAGGAATGTAATGTCACACCATCAGGAATCCAGCAAAGTGTTACCTTAGAGCAGAAAGAATGAAGGGATGTCATTATGTTGTAAAAACTTTGTTCTGGGATCAAGGTAGTTGGATTTTTAGAGCTGCTGCCTTAATTTTGAACAGGGTTTTGGGATGTATCGTAGGCCTTGGGCAAAGGGTTCTCACTGTTCTGCTGGGGTTGTTAATTAGGCTAATTATTCAGGAGTGGGCTGTGTGTGTTTGGTGGGACCAGGTGGTCTGCTTTTTCTGGGCTGTGTTAATGTGTGACTGGTTCATTACCACGATGAAAGTTCACCATTGAACCTGGGGGAGGGGTCAGATGAGAAAGACATGCATCTTCTAAAATGTATATATTTTAAGTGCATTGTGTGAACAATTGTACTTTTTAGACTGGATAAAATGAAAGCTGTGCAGCTATTCACATACTTGCAATTGCAGTAACCTTGGAGCCTCATTGTGTTATTCTTTTGACAAACTTTCACATTACGGATGTCTTTAATGAGTGTTCCTCTCATTCTAAAGATGGGCCAAAAATGAGGAAATGCCTGAAGTTGGGAGTGTTTAAGTAATGCGTTTCAGACACCACACGGGACCTGAATCTGAGCTGCCAATACAATAAGCTTTATGGCTATTTCTTTCATGACGTCATGCTTTCACTTGACAGTAACTTCATTATGTGTTATCTTGGTCAGTTAGCTGGCGTTTGCACATGGAGTATTTTGAAGATATGCAAAGCATGTCTCATTGAAAAACAACATGTATGGAAGGCTGTGGCAGAAACTAGTGTCTGTGACCTTTTCAATAGCACATGCTGTCAAGGCAAAGATGCTGAATATTTTGTAGTGGTGGAACACAAGCAATTCACACGGACACCTGGGCATCACTATGGCCTCAGATGCTTACAATTATAGATAGATGCTTACATTTATGACTGGCCACCAGGTCATTAAATGCGGTGACCATGATGAAAGTTTATGTAAGTGTTCTTGCCCAAATTTACGATGCATTGTCATGCATCATCAGTGAATGGACTTAAACAAATCCAACATTTTGTAGGTTATTTTACTGTTTAATACCTGGTATGAAAGGACACATTTTAACTCAAGGAAATATCAAGTATAAGACAGAGACATCAGGACATCGGGCCATGCTTTATATTAAAGCATGCCTCAGGGTGTCTAATACAGCTAGATTCGGTATCACCCATTATCAATGTGGTAAAACCTTAAATAAACACGAGTATACAAGCCACAGAATTTGTGTAGTGTGGATAGTAAAATTAGGGATTAACCAGTCTGTACAAAATGCAAGCTCCTGGTGTCAAACAGCCTCATACCTGTGCATGACGACCAAGTGTCAGGCAGTGGATCTGAGCTGTGGAGGGTCTCCGATGTGATTTCTGACAGCATCCTCTGTAATCGTCTTAGTGTGTGGTGCAGTGCAGAGTGTTCAGATAAATATTCTGGTTTCACATGGTATTTTGGGGTGTGATATTTGTATCTTTGTAAAAGAGATTGGTTTTCATGGTGTGTCACAGATGCAATAAGGTAACTAGCGTCACTCTGCATTTGTAAAACCCAGCTGCATTTGCAACCTGGCGGATACATCTCTGCCATGGTGCAAATGCGAATGAAATTATTAACAGTCATGGCTCCACTATGACGAACAGTTGTGGGTTACCGCATACAGACTTTTAACAAAATTTCCCTCCCTGTTTGCATTCACCTACTTATGCTACTTGAGATTTAGGTCAAAGGTCAAAATACAAGGGAGGGAGATCATCCAGATAAATGAGTAAAAATAACCTGAGTGGACAACGATTCTGTACAACAATTTTATGTAATGACCAGACCATCCAAAATCCCAGCTCCCCAATTCCACAAAAACGGATGATAGATATCATTTTTAGAATGTTGTGTAATGCAGCTGTGCCAGTCCCACAAAAACCATAGGTAGGGTGACTAATTTAGTACCATTTCGTATAAAAGTTTAGTTGAAAATAAAGCCCTCTTTTTGTACCAGGCCTGGAAGTTTTCAATGAGTGCAGGGTTAAATTTTGCTTATGCTTATCCTTGGCTGAATTAGATTCCAGTCTAATCACAGCCTTAATCTCATACAAGGGGCCATGCTCTATACTACCCCCCCCCCCGATTGAAATGCTATACTCCTCTCTTGTAGCTCCACTTTTTCTACATTCACCAGGAAACAAACAAACTGAGACAGTTTGTTTATACTGCCACCAGTGAAGCAGATTTGGTTTTCGAATACTGACCTGGTTGTTAGTTCAGCATGGCAGCTGTCACTCCATCAGTCTCATCTTTTTGCATTCAGTGTCCTTCTGTCACCAGTCATCACATGACTTTTGTCACTTTGGATTTGACACCTCAGGGCAGACAAAGGCCTGTCACTCTACTGAGTTATGGTTTGCATGCTGGCTCTCCATTGTGTCCTGTTTTGATTCTGATATTTCCAGTGCGTACGTGTTTTTCTTGTAGCACCTCGCCTTCCACATTTCATTGTTTATCATATTACTTGACTTTCTGTCCTAGCCAAACAGGGAATCAGGCTACTGTCCAATTTTACTGAATTGGCAAATGTTCTATGTTGGATCTGAAAGTAGTAGGCAAAAAAAA
Source organism: Albula goreensis (assembly GCA_022829145.1). Classification (NCBI taxonomy): domain Eukaryota; kingdom Metazoa; phylum Chordata; class Actinopteri; order Albuliformes; family Albulidae; genus Albula; species Albula goreensis. The sequence continues at coordinate 4,644,851 of CM040758.1, forward strand.
AAAACTGAATTGTGAATTTCATGCAATAGGTCTCAGCCTTGTTGGGATGTTATTTGGTAAATGAATGAGACTCAGCTGTGGTAATCTCTCTTGTCCTTGTCCCTCATTTAACTAACTTTTACCAATTCTAGTTTATCAACCCTACCTATTATGTTATTTACAAAAACAAGTCGTAGCCAGCTTTAAGTAGTTAGGTAAATACTTTGGCAATATGTTTAGCACCCCTCCCATAGTGTCACCAAGCATCCATAGAGGTTCTGGGTTCCTCTTGTCAACCTCTGGACAGCGAATCAAGGGTGAAATGCTTGCTTACAGCACAGCTTAGCTTGTGTGCAGTTCTTAGGATCATGGCAAGAAAATTGGTTTAACCTATGATATGTTTACATGAAATTCAATTCAGTACAGGGGTAATATTCCGCTCTGAAAATGCTACCTTGTGTCACACCTTAACGTCACCTGAGAGTCCCTTTATTGCAAGAAAAGGAATTGACAGAAAGGGACCTGATCAGCCAAAAGACGCTTTCCCAGATCTTGGGTTCCATTATATAACAGCAGTTCTACTGTTCAGTCGTCGGGCATGTATGCTTATTTATGGGAAAGAAGAAAAACGGCAGGCAAAAATGGGTAAAAATTGTGGAGAATTTTTGTGGTGCAGTGGTGTGCTCAAATGGCCGCTGGATTCCTGGCAGGATTAATGAGCAGCGGACCTCCCGGGCCATCGTTCAGGGCCGTGTGGGGGATTAGGCATCCTGGCACCGCTTCAACACGTGGACACGCCACAAACAACCTCATTCATGGAAAGTCTCCACAGGACATGGAGCGTGAAGATCAGTGCACCTTGTGACCCTGTCATAGGTGGCGTAGGTAGCCAGGTGGTTTTTGGGCTCCCGTGTATCCTATTCCACCAAGGTCTGGGTCAAATCCGATCTGTTTGTTAGTTTTGGAGGATGTGTATTCCTGTTTGTGTGCTCACAAATTGCTGCAGTTGCTGTGATTGGATTTGCCCATAAGTATGATGAAAAAAATGGGATTTAAAACTTGTTCTAAAAATATTCTGGAAGTTTAAAATCTGTATTAGACCAGTAAAGTCATAAGTCACCGCCAGAATTATGGGCACCTTTGCAAGACGTTGCCTACAATTTTGGAGGTGAATGTATGGTTCTTGGCATGGAGTCGGATAAATGTGGTATGCACATGCAGGCTGGTAGAAGTGTGGTACGGATGCACTTGCACAAACCAAACGGTGCTCTGCCAACACAAACAAAGGATCAGGTTGTCCTCCGCAGGGACTGTAATTCAGAGCTCTGGAGTGCTTGTGTGCAGGGAATCGGCTTTTGTAAAGACCTTCCACAGAAAGCCCATTGTGACTCATTCACACCCACGGTGATGTGTGAAGTGTTCCTGTGAAACGTGACAATACCCAGCTTTGACTAAAGGGAATCCAAGAGAATTGACTTTAGTCTGCAGTCTCATTTAGAAGACAGCCGAGTTAAATGTTCTTGTGCGAATAAACAAAAATTATACCTCGCATTATTAGGATCATGTGCAAAAAAATATACCTCTCCCTATTAGGGCTATGGTGCGTTTATCCCAGATTCCTCAGTTACACAAGCGGAGCTCATTGCAGCAGCAGCAACTCGGCCAATGGTAAAAAGATGATGCTGTGTATACCTCGCAATGGCTGAGTTTTTACTTCCTTTTTAAATGCTTCCACATTTCATTATTTTGGGGGATTAGCCTTGAGTATGTTATCTGTTGGTTATGTGCAGTCCTCCAGCAGAATTCCAATTTTGTTACATTAATATCAGAGGAAAATGGTTTTATTGAATTTTTTTTCATAAGATTCATTCTGTCAATGATTAACAAGTTTTGTGCTGGATCCATTACAGAATGAATTACAAACAACCCAACTATGTTTGCAAGTTGACACAAGTTTGTAAGACATTTATGAAGTCAGAGTTTGGATTCCAGTTGGAGAATATGAGAAAATTAGAAAAAAGAACTACTATTTAAGCCAGATATTTAAAGTGTGACTGTTAGGACTTGGTTGACCTTTGCGCTGTTGGTTTGAGGAATGATTGTGTCAGAAAAGAGGCAGTTAGATGGACTGAACTGTAGCTGTTGTGCTGTAAATACCTTTCTCACCATATGAGACCTGAGGAATTAAAAATTAAAGTATTGAGCTGGCTTTGGAGACTTGGGGCAAGATTTAAGAAAGCCTTTGACCTATCTTGGCATTTAATTTCAGTGACATGATTTGATTGGAGCAAACAAAGACCTCAACCAATCACATGCTCTGCTTGTCTTTTTTGGTTTTGCATCTACTTAATGCTTCAGTAAATCCGGCCTTTGGGTTATTTTGCTCGTCAATAGGAAAGGAACTGTAGAAGACCACTGCATGTCACACAGGCAGACCGTAGTGCAGGTGCTGAAGCCTTGTGGCACAATTAAGAACACTAAGGCCGGTGTTATACTTTGCGAGATTACACGAGGGTCCTCTTGGGTCTGTGTGATGTAAATGTCATTATCAGAGGGTGTACGAGAGGCACTCTGCGTCCGTGCTCCCACCAATTTTTTCTGACTACTTTTTGTGCCACTATGCTACAAGGGCACCAACTGTGCATGAGCTGGAAAACCAAGAACGGGACCCAAAGGACTGCATCCTCTAAGCAGACTGGAAAGTAATATAGTAAGAACATCAGCGTGTCCGTGTTGTCCGTGGCTGTTCTTGTGCGTGTTTGCAAGGGAGTATAACCGAGCCCTAATGAAGGCAGTCTTTTCTACCCAGCTGGCGTACAGATCTGATGTAGGGTTTGACTGATGCTTTTTAGTTTTTTTTTTCCCCAATATTCAAGTGATTGTGGTCGACCAGTATGGATAAAAAGACACACAGTACAACAAAAGTACATAGAAACATTCACATAACCTGAATCTGATCTTAGAGGTGTAAGGGTATGGTTGACCCACTTCAATTCTCATTTAAAACGTCAATGAATAATACATGCAACTGCGGTGTGCCACAATAGCAGATGCAGGGTAGGTGAAAGATTGTGATGTATAATTCATTGTGGTTTGGAAAACATGGAACATGCAAGCCAAACGATGATAGAAAAGAAACAAACAACAACAACGATACAATAAACAGTCTCCTAGGGGAATCAGGGTTTACGTCCTTATTTTTTCCCTGTCACGTTTCTGTTGGACTCTGGATAAGCTGGGCGTTTTTTTTTTTTTTTTTTTTTTTTTTAAACTCCCCTCCTGCTCTGGGTTGCGTTTAGTCGTTTTCCGTTCAGTGCTAATCTCTCATTATTAGGATCATGCTGCGTTTATCCCAGATTCCTCAGTTACACAAGCGGAGCTCATTGCAGCAGCAGGTCTGCACATCCCATGCGCCTGAACATTTTGACACTTCGATGCGAAATGAGATCTTGTGTGTTCGAGACTCAGGACTGGAGGTGACGGCTCCAACCCAACTCGGCCAATGATCAAAAGATGATGCCGACTGACATTTGTTAGAACCAATACGATGGTGTCATTTCCCTTCTGCAGACACTCAAGAAATCCAGGCTAAAGACCAAGCCCCAAGTGTCCCATGTTCATGAAAATCCGGAAATGAGCAATATAGCAGATTACTGAATTTTTTAAAATGCGTCATACCTCCTTGTTGACAGTTTCCTTTTCTTAGGAAAGGAATCTCTGAAGCATTCTGACGCCTTTTTGAGATACAGCCACTCGTATCTCTGCTGGTGGTCATGTGCTCATTTTTGATATGTTTATCTACAAACAGGCAACACTACTAATGATATGGGCTCTTGAGTTGTGATGAAGTGGGAAATTAGATCATGTTGTTTAAAGGGTTATAGAACGGAATGGAAGAGGGTGCTTGAATGGGTTCATTAGACTGCTGTTCTCAGGGGAGACTGGAGGTATAGAAACCATTGTAGAAAAAATGGGAAGTGAAGGACTTTCACTACCAGATTCTCACAATCATGTGTGTTCAGGCTTTAATTGTGCCTTCAGTAACTTAACTAAATTCCAGCTCTTACTCAATTTATGCATCTACTTTGTAAATGGTATTTTAGCCCAAGTGGCCCACCTCTGTAGAACATCTCTCCACTTGAAACAGAACCTTGGTAAATGTCGGACAATGTAGGCCACATTAATGTGGTAGTAGTATGGAAGCCATTATTGTTTCAAGCTGTATGGGTCAGATGGCTAGGATTGTTTCTATGAATGTACATTATTAAAAATCCATTGCTAATCTAGCCATGGAGCATGTGGGTTGTGTGGAAACTGAGAAGGGAGTTATTTAATTAAATGCAGGCACAAATGGCGCAGATGACCTGCAATGTTCGATTCGTAATGCCATGATCTGTAATTAACCATGTCAGTTGACTGGCTGTGAACACGTAAAAATGAGGAATTGAAAGTGAAACTGTCCTTTTTAATGTCACGGTCATATCATTGGCTTTAATGTAATGATTAAAGAAAGTGTTGGTAAAATAAACCTAGCTGTCTGCATTCACTGTTAAATAATAAAATGACTGGTCCATGGAATTTTTGTTGTAGAAAATTATAAGACTGACTTGGAGAAAATTTGTCAGTTCTTTCTTCCGGTTTCTCCCAGGAAAGCTGTGAAAGCCGTTTTGGAGAGACTGCATATATGTTGCACAGCTTCCCCTCTATTATGAGTTTGGAGGTCATTGAAGGTCATTTTCAGCACTAAGGTTTATAAGCTTAGATCATTGTGAGCTATTGCTGCTATTTTTGCAACTACTACGCAACATCTCAGAGCACTGACAGTCTATTCCGTAACTGCGTTTGCTTCTGTTATCTCCATAGCACATTCATTAAGTAGAGTTTGAAGAACAATTCTTTGGACTGCATTGTTAGCAGCAGTTAGTGTTGGAAGACCTTATTCCTCCTTATAACCTGACAGTAAACCCAGAGAGCAAGCATCAGAGGAGAACACATGGGGACTGCCCTAGGATGTCCTTCTGCTTCTCTCTCATCAAAGCCCCCCTGTGGGTTCTAGGCTGAAAGTTTCTCTTGTACCAGTGGCACAGAACATCCAGTTTGAGGTTATTTTATTTAAATTTCCCCAGTCCTTGTTTGCATGGTGGAAATGGTGGATGCAGCTGATTTGACTACATTTTATTTTTATAATAAAATTGCTGACACTGGGTCAGATTTCCGCTCTCCATGGTGGCTGTCATCTTGCTCTCAGGGGTTCTGGGCTTAACTGCAAACATGGGTATTACTGACTGACTTCCCCCTGCTGTTCTTGTATTAACAGACCCCACAGGCCTCACTGTAGGAGACGGGGTCCATTTAACAACTAAGGAAGGGTCAATAACTGAATGTGGACTTTTTTTTTCATTAATTTTTGTTTGATGTTTAAATTGTCAGTATTTTTGACATATTTCATTTAGTTATGTAAAGTGGTCGTGGTTGCACAAACAAGGTGTATGACAAATAAAATGCCTTAATGTTGTTAGCAGTTGTAACCCATGAAGGGCAGGTCTGTTTTTGTATCCTCTGATGTCCTTTGGCATTGCATGCATTTGGCCGGCTCACACCCCTGTCCTGTCCCCGCCGCCCATCTGCGGTCATTAACGCAGCGGATGTCTTCTTTTTCAGCACTGGATCTGGTAACGGTGCCCTGTAGCAATGGATTCCAACAATGGCACCTTTCCCAGCTACAACGATTTGGACAAGTTCCTCGAGAAGCATGACTCCAACTTTGTGTGGCTTCTCATGGGTAAGAACTGTGTTTCAAAAGCTCACATTCATAAATGCATTAATCCTCTTTCTTTCTTTTGAGCAGCTTTAATTCCCCATTTTCTGTTTTTCTTTATCTCTTGTATTTGGAATGCCCAGTCACAATTTGTGAAATGTGTAGCAGGGTCCTGCTGGTTCTCACTGCGCCACCCTTGGCTGAGCCACTGCACCAGAGGACTGCACAGTGTATGCAGCAGACACCAGATAGACTGCAGGTTGCTTATTGACCAGCGGACATGCTATTGTGTCATGAATTGGGAATCCTCCCAAAGTAGCACTATACCTTCAGTACCAGTCAAAAGTTTGTACACACTTTCTCATTAAAGTTAATGGGAAAGTGTGTCCAGACTTTTGACTGGTTCTGTATATATGCAATAAATGGAGTAAGGAATTCTTTGCATTGACATAGACTACGTTTCACTCCTCACACACAATACACTTTTACAAGTATTACACTCATTCTTAAATTATTGGTCTACTGGTTGGTTCTCTTGACTAATTTTGTCACGATCCTCTGTCAGTTCTGAGCGTTTTTGCGCAGCATCATAGTGCAGGATTGGAGATGACAGCGGATTAGAGCGCCGACCCCCTGCTATTATCGAACGGCTACCTAGGCGAGCGACCGCTGTTTCCCCCCTCGCTCCAGATTCATTAAAATGCCCGCATGCGTCCCAGCCCTGCGGCCCCCGCAGTTTGGCGTTCCCTCGGTCCAGTCACACGCCACACACCCAGCCGGGCGTTTTGTTGTTCAACCTTGAACTTCCGTCTTGCCTCCCGCTGCCCAGAAAGCACACCTTGTCTTGTCATGGTTGGCGTCTCCATGGAGACTGGGGGAAGGAGCTTCTGCACTCTGTAAAAAGGTGGATATATTGCACAAGCTGAACAGGGAATCTCTGAAACAACAGCCCGGAGCTTAAGCCACACAGAGCTGCCACCGCGTCTCGTATTCTCATTTCCCCAATAAGAAGCGTCTGATAATCAAGTATTTATAAACCCATTCAGGGAAGCACAAGGGGAACACAATGGGCAGTATCTGATGCAGCCGGCACAATCTGGGCGGCTCTTTGTTGGCGGGTCTTATCTCGGGAGACGTGTCTTTCTCTGGCCGTCTCTCTCGATGGCTCGGTCTGACTCCAGAGGTCTCATTCCTAATCCTCTGCTCACACACCAACGACATTGTGTCAAGGTTTTGTGTGGCGGGTCGTTTCCCGTCAAACAGGGAGACATATTACTGCCCTGAATCCCAGTCTAGAACTGTGGAAATAGTTCTAGACTGTTGTGGAATATGCAGCACCTCTTTCACTGTTAACTGTGGACTCCAGATGATCCAGTGTAAAACGCTTCATCGAGTCCACTGCTCACAGAGGTGGCTGTTTCTGATGGGACTCTCCAACACATCAAATTGTTAGCATTACCCAACGTAAAGTGATTCAAATATCACTCCTTGTGCCCCTGCGCCCTTCTTAGCTTCTTTCAGAAACAGCTCATTTCCGCCATGTCTCTGCTCCTGGGTCTTAGAGACGTGTATCCCCACGCCTTTATCCCCTTGGATTCGGTGGGGTGGTAGGTCAAGACAAGTGTAGCCACATCATTCCTTCTGATGTGTCTCACATTGGCAAAAATGTATGATACAAAACTAGAAAAGCAAGCAAGAACATTTTCCATGAATTACTGTGACCAACAGATTATTTAATATGTGAATTATGAAAAAAGTTTATGAATCAACAACTCCATATTCGATAAATTCCATACTTGTGTAATTTCATTAGGCACAATATAAATATGATCATGAACCAATTGTAGTTTCCTGTGTTTTTTGATCCTTTACAGCCTTTTTGCTTTTGTTTTGTTTGCCTGGTTTGCTTGCGCATTACTTGGCTTACTTTTTACAGACTCTATTTTTCCATTTAATGCAATGCCCTTGATTACGTATATATTTTGTTCTGTGCACTCAGTCACAGAGCATGTGGAAGGTATAGTCCATCACTTTTATTAACGCTTCAAGCTGAATTCATAAAAGGCAGCACAGACCGTAGACCGTGTGGCTGAAGAGCAGCTAGCTCCCCGTGCGCGGTGTGTCCCCCCTCTACAGTCCAGATGGAGTGCAGGCTGTGCCAGTGCCAGCTCTAGCTGGAAGTCCTGAAGGGCGGCCATTGATGGATTGGCCGTAGTGTTTCCCAGTGCGCAGGGTTCTGTTCACCAGTTTGATTTCTCACTCTGTCCCTCCCTCATTTTCCCCACCTGAACTATATTACCTCCTGCAACACCTTGACATTTGACTTTGGAGGAGGCAGCTGAGAACGGGTAATTCCTCCAATTGACATAGAGACAAGCCCTCACTTCTTTTCACACTGCCTCTGTCGTTGGAGGCGAAAACAGTCGGTGCATACTTGGTTCACTTGGCTCAACTCTCATCTTTCCCATGTGAGCCAGTTGTTGCATCACCAATGCAGACCTCCGGCCACAGCTGGTAAAGGCATGACGGGGACTTGGACACCCTGTCTTAGGGCTCACGTTTGCTTCCCAAACGAAAGTCTCACTGTGTGAGCGACCCATAAGCCCTTGTGGGGTACTTCCTGCTGCCTTGCAGTCACAGGCCTGTTGGCCAGGCTCCTCCCAGCTCCAGCTGCACCAGCTGCGGCGTTCCTCTTATAGGAGTCATTTGCTTATGTGCGGTCAGCTGGTGGACAGCAGAGTGGAAACAATGATGTTTGATTGCAACACCTTTCAGCGGCTTGTGCTGTCATGCACCCTCCTTTTCATGAGTTGCATTTTAGCTTGGATTAGCATAGCTATGCATTGATTCTCCAGTGATATAGGTTATATTCAGTGGTATACCCCCAAGTAAAATAGGGGTAAAACGTTGTTCCAAGAAGGTAGCAGATCTCAGTTGGGATATGCAAGCCCTACTCATCTGGAACCAGCTGCAAGTCCCAGTTTTGAATTCATTTTTTCCCAAAATTTGATTGCCAAGAGTTGCAGTTGGAAAAATGTTGCAGGTTCATGGTAGTAACTATCCTCCTGTGTGCTTTACTTGCATATGCATCATAAGAATCACTGGTCAAAGTGCGTGGAGTTATAAATGTCCTTCTGTGTTAATGAATTAAGACAGGGAAGTTTTAATCTATTCCTTTTTATTACATTCATTACTGCATTCATTTCCAGCTGACCTAATTGATGCTGTGCACAGATTCAACGTGTTGAATATTCACCAGGGCTGCAGTCATTGTAATGTTTGGTTAATGGTGGTAGGTACTTGGGAAAGGAAGAGATGGTGCTCCTCTCATTATATGTTCATTTGTCTTTCAGCCACTATTCTATCCTGTGGATGGATCATATATTTAACATACTACAACTCTCGCAACATCGGACTGATTTTAACCCTCATCATCAACCGATTGTACAAAAATGGATACATTCATATTGGTGAGTTTCCACTTTGTTTTTGTGACTAGATTTTAGTGGTGTGTGTGTGTGTGTGTGTGTGTGTGTGTGTGTGTGTGTGTGTGTGTGTGTTTGTGTGTGTGTGTGTGTGTGTGTGTGTGTGTGTGTGTGTGTGTGTGTGTGTGCCTTATTTTGTGGAAAACTTTTTATATTGTATGTGAACTGGTAGTGTTCTGAATTTCATGATGCTACATTTTATGACTTTAGTGGAAACAGAAGAAATATTTTCCATCAATTTAGTTCTTGAATTTATTTATATATAAACAATGGAAAATGGAAATAAGGTCCACTCTTAAATTTTGATTTGTATTGTGCATGGACTTCAATTGCATATCACCTTAGATGTAGTTGAATATGTGAAATTGTATGGCTCTGTTATATTACCCACAAAAAACACTGTGGAGTTTTTTTTCCAAACTGATATAAAACGTCTAGGCTTTTGTCCTGTTGAGAATTTTTTTATATTGTTGTTGTATTATCATATTAAATGTTCTTTAAGAAGTTCTCTCAGGAAATATGTCAGTCCTTTGGGTTATTTGAATTCTAGTCGGATTAGACGTTGGATTGTAAAGTTGTGTGAAATATTCAAAGTTTAACCATTGCCTGTTTCCGCAGGGTCCTTCTCCTTCTCCGTGCTGTCGGGGAAGGTCATGTTCAGGGATGTGTACTACATCAACGAGGACATGTCCATCAGGTGAGTACTGTGCCACCTGTGTGCCACCTCTCTCTCACATACAGTCACAGAGGAACACACACCCCATTACAAATCCCCAAACAAAACGCAGGCCCTTCGTAAAGCATTCAAGTTGAAGCTATTCAAAATAGGTCAACTGCTTTGTGTTGTTCCTGTTATATTTGTTGGTGATGTATTTTAATGGACATTGACCTCAGCTTTTTATTGTGTGGCGTTTTCCTGTGGGAATCTACCTAGGTAATAACCACAACAGAACAACACCAGAGGGCTTAGAAGCCATAACTTCCTTGATATGTAGAAATTAAACCAAGTACCTCTTCTGTCTTAGAACCTGTTTAGCATTATACCTGTAACTCATGGTATATTTTACTTTAGAATACAGCTCATGGTTTCATGGCAAATGGGGTGGGATTGAGGCTGATTTCTGTCTGCAAAACTTTTGTCCCTTTTACCTTCTCACTGGCACCGCTCGATTTTTCTGATATGAAAAGGTTTCTTATTTGATTTGCCAAGCAGTTTTATTTTAGTTCACGGGCAAGACTGTATCGAACTGTTGTTTATGTTTCTGTTTCAGAATCCAAGATGGCTTTCTCATATTCCGCTGGTGGAAAGTATACAACCCTAAACAGAAACAGCATGGTAAGTAGTGGAGGAAGCTGTGTGGATTGAGCTTGTGAATATCAGGAATTAGAGCCAGGACTCCTATCTTTTGAGGGAAATTCCAAGTTCACAGTTTTTTGGATTTTCATTTCTGATGGATCTACGTTTTTCTAAAGACCCCATTCGATTGGGCAATTCAATCACAGACACTTCAGAAAGGGGAACAAATTAGAATATTGTGAAGAATATGCATTGCTAACTATTCAGATGAGTTAACATTAGGATTAAAGTACATACTTTAAATCAGATGTTATCCATCATGGGAGTTTTAGCCATAGAAGAGTAAAATGTGGTGGCCCTCCTTCACAATATATTACGGTAAAAATTGTTTGAATAATTTCAGATCATGTGTAAGCATGTGAAGCAGCAGAGGGGGTTATGAATTCTTTTAGGTCTTATGTTGTGCTTCTGAAGGACACTGCATCCGTGGCCCCAGTCATTGTCCCTCTCTGCTTCATTGGTCATTCGGGGCACAGAAGCTCATACTGTCATTGATCAGAAGCTTGTGATATTTGACAAAACATCTTGTTATACATTATGAACCAAGTAAAATGACATCACAATAATATGTTAACAGACAAGAGAGGTGTAGATTTTCTGTGTCAGTAAATGCATTGTTGTATTGAGTCAGCAAGCTGGCTCCCTTTAAAATATTCATGTGTTCAGTTGGTTATGAGTTGTTAAGAGGTTTTCATGGCTTAAGGGAAATTTTAAAAAATCACCAGGAATGATTAAATGTATTATAATCTGCATATTATCCATAAATTATAAATATGTGTATATTAAATTATGTATCTTATTAAGTGCGTTTAGGCCTGTTACTCACTTAAAATTCGATGGTCCATGCCTAGTATTTGCATCTGGAGACAAATGAATGACTGTGCCAGCAGTTTGAATTAAATAAGCACTGCACAGAACCCAACTAATATCAATTGTTGGGAATTTTGGAAATGCACAGACTGTGTACTTCTACAAAATTCATGATTATCACAAGTGACAGGGATATTTTTGGAAAGGGGGAATACATAGGGGTTGGGAATGGACATTCTGGATTATTTTTTATTTTTATTTTTTTCCCCTCTTTCTTTTGTAGACCCGAAGGCAGAAACAAGGCTTTACGTGACCGTAAACGGTTTTGAGTTCCACGTCTACAACCGTACCGACCTCTACGCACGGCTGCAGGAGACTTTCGGACTGGACCCCACCCTCATTCCACCCAAGAAGGACGAGGACAAAGGCAGGGATGACCGGGAAAAGACCCTAGACAGGTACGAAACTGCCCCAAGCCCTCTACTGCCCCAAGCCCTCCCAGAATCCTTTGCACTGAGTAGGCATAGTGTGAAGTAAGCGTGTCAGGAAATCACAAGGCAGCGTGTGATATTTTGTGAGATATATATATACATCTATTAGTGTGAGATATTCAGTGTATAGTCTGGTTGGGGAAAACTATGAATCGGTGTGAACTTAAAACCTGTGGCGTAACAGCATGAAATCGCCTGTATTTATGCTTACTGCACATGCATAGCAAATTAACAATGGCTAACCAAAAGCTTCAGTCCTGCATGCAAGGCTTATCTGTCTCTCTGGTAGACAGTGTTTTTTTCTGAAATCAGAATCAGTGCTGGGGCAGGTAGAGTTACCAGCCGTGCCTACCTATTATATCGGTGTGTGGACATCCTATTTTAAAAGAGGAGAGTGTGATAAATGATATTGCACAGGTCTGTCTCCAGGCCAAATACTTCTCACTTTTCGTCAAACAGCCAAGATACAGCAGCTGTTTTACAGCGTCCTTGTTTGAACTTTTTAAAAGCATATGGTATATCATAAAAGTCTAAAGTCCCTTTTTTCCCTTTTCTTTTGGTCTGGTCTTTGAAGTGTTACCATCAAAACGGAGTCCCAAGACCCGGTGTCTTCCTGGAGATCTCTCATCCCCGTCATCAAAGTCAACATCAGTACTGTGAGTCTCTGTCGGCACACACAAAACAGCTCCACCTTTAAAACCGGCTTCAAAGCTGCACCGGCGCTGCCTCCATTAGTCTGTCGGCCCTGAAAAGCCAGATCCATTTCACCGGAGGGTCCGCTCCGGAGGGTTCTGTGGGAGAGCGCCTCGTATTCTGATGGACGTTAAAATGTCCAGCACTGTGTTTTGAGCTGCACCCAATGCTGTCAGCAGGTAAAAGCGAGCTATCCTTTCAGGCTCGGGCTTCCACTTGCAGGACTTTCTTTGGAAATGTGTAATTGTTTCCTGATGCTTTGGACATGCAGGATGTTTTCTTTCACACACAGCCTTTCTGTAGCGCTGTTGGTGTAGAAAAAGAAATGGCAAGGCTTGACAGTGTAACGATTTTTTTTTTAAGAATGTAGGTCTAAGTGATCCCAGTAGGAACTGCCTTATTGAACTAACTTGGGCATGGCAGTTCTGAGGGGCTGAGATTAAAACATGCACCTGCACTGAAGTGTGTGTGTGTGTGTGTGTGTGTGTGTGTGTGTGTGTGTGTGTGTGTGTGTGTGTGTGTGTGTGCACACGTGCAATTGATTTTGATACACACTCTCTCCATCTTTTTTTCTTTTTTTTTTTTTTTTTTCTTTTGTTAAGTTTATTGAATTAAGAATTGTTAAGCGCTGAGATGGTATAAAAAGTATAAATATGTTGTTAAATTACAATGAACATGAATTCTCTTTCTCCATCGCTGACTGTTTCTCCTTCTCTTTTATTATTTTTGGTTGGATTGTTGTCAGGGTCGCCTTGCATTCGGGAACCACCACCTGCCCCAGACGCTGTGCGTGAACTTTGACGACGCGTTCCTGACCTACGCCACCAAGCCCCCCTCCAGCCACCTCGACCAGTTCATGCACATTGTGAAGGGCACTCTGGAGAATGTGCGTGTCATGCTGGTGCCCAGCCCCCGATACCTGGGCATGCAGAACGACGAGTAAGTGTGCAATACCACAATGCATTATGGGATCTCACGACAGGTCTCCATGAGTGGCTCTGCTGTGGGTGGGTACTGGCATTGGGTCACTGGATTCAACTTAAAGCAGAAAGAAGCACCCGGCTGCCTTGCCCACTTTGATAGGCCAGAGGCCTTTTCATGCTTGGAAACCACATGGCAAGAACTGTCAGCCCAGAGTACACAGCGCCGTTACTGACGCGGTCGGCCATTTCTCACTCTAACGAAATTACTCTAAAGACCTCTTAAGAACCCGTTAATGCTGGGTCCTGGATTTGTGGACTACAATCAAAGTAAACTGAAATCATCCATTTTAAGTAGTGTCTGGAGATTTCAACAGTAACTGCATTAATATATCAGTGCATTCCTTGTGGTTGACATTGTTTTTGCTGTGGTTTATATTGTTGATGCTGCCGCAATTTGATTTATAATTATCTTTTCGTTTCAAGGCCACCCAGACTAATGGGAGAAGGCTTTGTGGTCATGCAGTCAAACGATGTGGACATCTACTACTACATGGATGAACCAGGTATTATCATGCTAACAGTTCTGCTGTTACTATGTTAAAACCCAGCACATGCTCATGAATGCTGAGGTTAGCAAAGTGTCTGATATTGCTCTATTTTACCCTCTCATGCCGTCATATAGTAGCAACATTAAATATGCATTTGGGTTTATGCATATATGTAGGTGCAGAAGACAAATGGACACTGTAGATTTGGAGTAATATTATGTGGAATATCTGAAACCTCTTTAATGATTTCTGGCTGCTTCATCGGTGGTAATTGTCACTCATGTTCTGACAAGCTGCTGTTTACTTCACTGCCAGCACAATGAGGCTCATTAATATGTAATATTTCCTCAAAATGAAGAAAATGAATCAATGGAAGCGAGTTGTTGGAAGATGTCCTCCCTTGCGTGGTCATGCTTGTCACATACTGAGTGAAAGGGCAGCTCTGTCTCAATTTCCTGTGTATATGAGGCCAGCCCAGCTTCCTCTGAGAGCCAGCTCTGTTTATGTCGCTGGATGCAATCGGCGGACTGTGCAGGCCTCATTTGCACCTAGTGAAGGAATTTCGAAATGTTCTATCAGTCAACACAGTGAGGTAGCATGGCTATAGTCTGCGGTCCCTTTAGGGGTGGATTTGGTGCTTTTGTGTCAATATTTTAACACGTGGTGGTGTTTTTTTTTTTTTTTTTTTTTTTTGTGATGGAATAGTTTGACTTACCCTGATTGGTGTTGCATGCATTTAGCTGCAGGAAGTGCTTAGGCTGTCACATCACATCAATAACTAATTCATATATATATCTTGTCTACATTTACATTATAATATATGTATATATATTTACAACATTTATAATATTTTCCTCCATGTGTAAGATTGTATTTATTTCTGTGGAATTTCATGGTCAAATTTCAGCAGCACTGCTTTCACAGTGCCAGGTCTCCTGCAGTCCTCCCCTGTGCTTTACAGAACATTTTGATTTGGTCTACATGTAGCTGGAATTTTAGTTCTTGATTGGACTGACTGCAAATTGTTGAAATACAGCTGTGCTCATTCTTTTTCTCACATGTGCTTCTGTGTACATTCATGTGCATCACCTGTGTATGCTTTTAAGATGTAATTGTGCATGTGTGTGTAGGTCTGGTCACAGAGGAGCTGGAGAATGGAGACACAGAGGCCTGCAGTGAAGGCACTAAGCTCCAGGATCTGCCTCCTTGCTGGGGCCTGGACATCGTCTGCGGAAAAGGAACGGATTTCAACTACGGACCCTGGGCGGATCGGCAGAGGTAGCAGAGCCTTTACAACCGCAGTCCGTCCGTACATTTTAACCTCCAGTCCCACACATGCTAATGCTTATAGATTTTTAAATGCTCCATGCTTTCAGGGCATGTGCTTTGAATTGAATTTTAAACAGCAACAGTTCAGTTCCATAATGAAGATGCGTGTAGCTCTTTTACTTTAAACCTAAAGGGGAACCGAATGTCTTTTTAATGAAATTTCAGCTAGTAAACAGGAAAAAGCTGAATTAATCCATTCATCATGGCATTAGCGATGCCATCATTGGTTAATTTCTGCATGGCAGAACACGGTATAGAAGTCCACAGTCTGTTTTGCTGTGGAAACCAGTGTGTTTCTGTCTGGGTTTATGTGAAAGCAGACACACGCGTACACTTATACATGTCTCCCTACTCCTGATGTTGGCAAAATGAGGAATGAGAAGAGCTCATATAAGGACACGGGTTCCGTTGCTACATAAGATGGTGTGTTTCTGCCTGGGTTTGTGTTCACATGCAGCATGTGAAAGCAGAAGCAGCTATGTGCACATCTCCACCCCTGACATTACTGAAAATGAGAAATGGAAAGACATCACAGGCCACTACAGACAGGAACATTCTGTCCTCCCTGGCATTATCTTCTGCTCTGCAAGTTGTGGAATGATATTATGGCTTTCATGATGTATTTGAGTTCAGGGAAAAGGTATAATTTCCTCTGCTCCTTCCCATCAGAGTTTAAAAATGTTTGAATCCATCATTCATTCAAGGGCTTGAAATATCAGGTGGCAGTAACGGCTTGAATCGCAATCGCAATCCAACATCATGACATCACAGCACAAACCAGCACATTGTAGAATACATGCCTCACTTAATAGGGGTTGAAGCAACCATGGAAGGTAGCGTAGTAGGTTCACTGTAGCCTACATCACAGTTGTTTTTCCTGAATAAAACATCTTTTTATTATATTATTCTTCCCATAGTCCTTATTGTTACAAGAAATTGCTTCTGATCACAGTTGTTGTTTTTTTTTATTGGTTAATTTGTGTAGCTTGAATTGTTGTTGCATCGATCAGTGGTTTTGAAGCAGCCCTGCAAAGCAACCGAATCGTTGTCCTATCGTCTACACTGATGTCTGGGACATTAATTTATGATTAAATATCTTTATATGATATATAAAGTGCTAAATAATATATATATATTATAATTATCACTGTTGTAGAGAATCATTTCTCCAGGCATTATCTAAAAATATGCTTGGGGTTTTTGTGAACAGACAAATACTGTGGAGCCAAAGAAGGTGGTAATATCTATGTTCCACCATTTTGTGGAGGGCATAGCTATATGTGACTCTTAAGGAGGCTTCTCTGGGTGTTAAGTGGAAATGCAGTGAGGGAGGTGATGTCACTCACCTGCCTCTTGATCCCACCCCCCCACTCACATAGGGACTGCCTGTGGAAGTTCTTCCTGCCGGCCGACTACCAGCCCATGAAGGTGACGGAGATAGCACAGCCCGGCAAGCCGCGGCAGATCCTGGCCTTCGAACTGCGCATGAACATCATCGCCGACGCCACCATCGACCTGCTCTTCACCAAAAACAGGGTAGGGGGTGGCAGCCGGACCTCCGTCTCCGCTAATCGCCTTTGTGATGGCACTCTCACAGCCATACATTCACCGTAAAGCAGCTGTGAAAGTTGCATTGGTGCTGTGCTGTCACAATAGTGAGGTTGTGATAACGCGGTCACATTGCTGCCGTGCTGTCATAACAGAGCCATTATAACAGTAGATAATCATATGGTAACTGCACTATTGAACCGTTATTGATTTGTGGCACCATAAATAAATGCATGAATGAAATGCCAGTGTTTTGTTTTGCCATTATATTGTTCTTTTAGGAGCTACTTCTCTTCTACCATCCATCTGCATTACGATGAGTGTGAAAGGAAATGGTTTATTTATGTAAAAAAAAAAACCCATTTTGTGACACAGGAAACCAACGCCGTCCATGTGAACGTCGGCGCGGGATCCTACCTGGAGGTCAACATCCCCATGACGGTTGGGGAGAACGGTAAATGGCCTCCCCTCTTCACAGTCGCCTGCTCACGACACACACTTTTGCCCAGCTCTGCCTCCTGCCAGAAGCTCTCCCGAGCCCAGGCGTGACAAGTGACACTGGCTTGCAGCCCTGAATTACGCACTAGGTACACAAACAATGTGGAAAATCCCCATCACAGTCAAATGCTGTTCTCTCATCCCATAGGCTACTCCCCCACCATCAAGGGGCAGCTCCTGCACGTGGACACCACCAGCAGCATGCAGTACCGCACCCTCCTGGAGGCCGAGATGCTGGCCGTGAGTAGCGCCCCCTCACTGCAGTCTCACTCTGTATCATTAGGAGCATCGACAGCCTGATTCAGCCAGGACTACATTCAGCCAACATTCATCCTTCACTATCAAATGTGTTTTCTACAAAAACATCATAACTTTACCTGTCACACAAGTGAGCGCACCAAACTGTATGAGTTAATTTTTTTTTGTAGTTGAAAATGTATTTATTTAATTTTTTATTTTTTTTATTTTTAAACAGTGGGTTTGGGAATAATTTTCTGGTTTTTCCTCAAATTTACTTGGGGGTTTCTCTGTACCAGATTGTCCTTTGGAAAAACAAGCTGTCATAAAGCAGTTTGCAGAGTGCAAAAATAAATACTGATGAATGAAATTAATTCAATACAGGCCAAAGAGTCCTTTTAAAAGCTTGTGGCACAGGACCATCCAATGGGCACTATGAATTCTAAACACGTCCTACAGGTTGAAAATTGAGTGTACTCAGAATAAGAGTCGAGTTAAAAGTGGATTGAACTGCCTCAGCCGGCTCCGATCTTTGTAGCGTTTCATTACTTTGGTGTGGAGTGTACATAATTATCAAGCACAAATCTCTCACACCACACACCACCCTTTGCCCTCATTACTTTTACAAGCCATGGCCCTGTGTGACCTATCAATCGCTTAATTATAGCCTTTAATGTGACCTTGTGCTCAATGCAGCAAAGCATCAGTCTTCAGCCTCTCTGATTGGCTGGTATTAGCCCTGCCTTCTGTAGGTGGGACAGAGCGAGAGGAAGGAGGGAGTGGGAAATAGAGAGGGAGGGAGGGAGAGTTAGAGAAAGGAAGAGGGTGAAAGACAGTGAGAGAGAAAGAGAGATTTCATTGTGAGCTGTTGTCTTTGTGCCAGCGCTCTAATAAGTTCACTAGAAAGGCCAAGGGGCTTCTCCACCTGTCACTGGCCCTTCATTCAGAAGCATTCATTTGTCATGTGACCTTTGTAAGCTGCAGCGACCTCCCACTCCCTTTACATGCATAAACAAATATATAAATAAATCGCCCCCAATTACCCATTTGGCAGATGCCCTTATCTTGGGTGACTCTTGAGCGCAGGACGGCACGAGCGTAGAATATAATAAAGGAGGGCAGCCATCAAATCGCCCGGCAGCTCGTCCGTGTTCCCCACTTAAAGGAGCTCCATTAGCAAACCCCCATGTTCAGAGGTTAGACAAGGCTGCCTCCTGTGTTTTCCTAATCTCCCGTCCATTAGTTAATCACAGCCTTGTAAATGGATTACAGATTATGCCCCAGACTTGCTCTTGTGTAGGTGCTATGCTTTGGCCTGCGTGGTGTGCTTTAGCAGGGAGCCGTGCTCGGCAAGGGTTTGCTCTAAGATTAATGTTCCCTCCAGCGCGAGAACACAAGGCTCTCAGACTGCAGGCTTAAAGCTTTTACTGACAGCTCTAAGGAACAGATCTCGTAATAATCAATACAAATACTTGACACAAGGTATGAGATCCGAGGGGGAATAGAGACTCAGCCACTGGAATTGGAACAGAAGAGTCGAAAAGAGACCAAAATTAATGGGACGTGAGAGAACAAATCATAAAGAGAGATAAACATGAGATTGAAAGGAACAGACGAAGTTAGTGGAAATAAAAGGGATAATGCTTTTTGGTTTTGAGAGAGGGGTGCACTGTGTTCTTTTGATGATTTGTTTTGGTTGTTCTCTTTATTTCATGGTATTCTTTGTTGGTTTATGATTTCATTTCATTTTATATCTGTTATTACTCCTTTATGAAGAGTGGATTGTTGTGGGTGTATATTTCTTAAACTCTTAATCAGCACTGGATTGCTGTGTTTATGGTTATAAAGCCTGTTTGAATCATTTCAGAGAGATTATATCCAGGTGGTCTGCACAGAGCCTGATAAGCCCCTCCCCAAATTACCTTGCCCAATCCTCAGCTCTCATCTTCTTCATTGACCACACCTTCTCCTTCATGGCCTGCTCAAATTTGGACATATATGGAATGAAATTTGCATTAAATTAGCATTAAATCCCATTATTCCAAAGTATAGCACAGTGTTTCTGTAGTAACATCGTATACATGTATGCCCAGCATGTTAAGTCTGGTACATGGGCTAACTGAAGTTGAATTACAGCTAACCTACTAATGTTCTCATCAATCTGTTCTGCACTTCATTCTGCAGTTCCACGTCAACGCCAGCTACCCACGAGTTTGGAACATGCCCCAGTCTTGGCAGTGCGAGATCGAGGTGTACAAAGCCACATACCACTTCATCTACGCCCAGAAGAACTTCTTTACAGGTGAGAGAACTGAACGCCCTTCTAATGAGCCCTCATGGATTCGTGACGATCGTGGGAAATTGTCCTGGTCACTCTTTAAACCCAAGTCTCCATTCCATACAGCTAATTAGAACAAGTTGTCTGGTGCCATCTGAATTACAGTTTATTCAGATGGTGGCTGAATGAAACAGATGGGAGTGTATGTGTCCACTCACATTTATGCCCCGCCTCCTGAGCTCTCTCTGTCTCTCTGCACATTTATGCCCCGCCTCCTGAGCTCTCTCTGTCTCTCTGGATATTTATGCCCCGCCTCCTGAGCCCTCTCTGTCTCTGTGAACATTTATGCCCCGCCTCCTGAGCTCTTGCTGTCTCTGTGGACATTTATGCCCCGCCTCCTGAGCTCTTCTGTCTCTGTGGACATTTATGCCCCGCCTCCTGAGCTCTCTCTGTCTCTCTGGATATTTATGCCCCGCCTCCTGAGCCCTCTCTGTCTCTGTGGACATTTATGCCCCGCCTCCTGAGCTCTCTCTGTCTCTCTGGATATTTATGCCCCGCCTCCTGAGCTCTCTCTGTCTCTCTGGATATTTATGCCCCGCCTCCTGAGCCCTCTCTGTCTCTGTGAACATTTATGCCCCGCCTCCTGAGCTCTCTGTCTCTGGATATTTATGCCCCGCCTCCTGAGCCTCTCTGTCTCTGTGAACATTTATGCCCCGCCTCCTGAGCCCTCTCTGTCTCTGTGAACATTTATGCCCCGCCTCCTGAGCTCTCTCTGTCTCTGTGGACATTTATGCCCCGCCTCCTGAGCTCTCTCTGTCTCTGTGGACATTTATGCCCCGCCTCCTGAGCTCTCTCTGTCTCTCTGCACATTTTGCCCCGCCTCCTGAGCTCTCTCTCTCTCTGTCCCTGCCTCTGAGCTCTCTCTGTCTCTCTGGACATTTATGCCCCGCCTCCTGAGCCCTCTCTGTCTCTCTGCACATTTATGCCCCGCCTCCTGAGCTCTCTCTGTCTCTGTGGACATTTATGCCCCGCCTCCTGAGCTCTCTCTGTCTCTCTGCACATTTATGCCCCGCCTCCTGAGCTCTCTCTGTCTCTCTGCACATTTATGCCCCGCCTCCTGAGCCCTCTCTGTCTCTCTGGACACAGATGTTTCTCCTGTGCGTCACAGTAAAAAGGTGACACGTCCTCTTTTTAGAACTCTGTCGGTGTTAACAGCACCCTGCCCCTCAGAGCTGCTGGGTCAGTTCTGGGGTGTGAAATTTTGATGCTTCATCACACTCTTTTTCACACTGCAGCAACATGGCTGTGCCAAGAAGCTTAAAATGTGTCTTACACAGGAAGGCTCTCAGAGCTCTGTGTGATAGAACTGTAGGCTTTGGTTTCCATTAGGCAATGCTTGTTGAAGGAGTGGCATGTATGTCTTTGTATCCAGCACTGTTTGTTGAAAAAGCAGTAAGTATTTATGTGCATTAATCATCTTTGCCAGTTTATGTGGGTCATAGGTAGCTTGTCATAGGTCTGGAATATAATGGATCTCTATCAAAACACCAAGGTTTGCCACAAAGGGCTACTTCACTGTTAAACTTTCCCCACATTCACTACAGCCTAGAGGAAGAGCATTCGTCATCAATTTTTTTTTTTTTTTTTTTTTTTTTTCAGTGAGTAGCGATTTGCCAGAAGGGAAATGGATCTTAAACAAGACTTCTTGGGGGGGAAGTGCAGAAATGAATTTCTGGACAGTTGCAAGATTTATTTGAGCTGGCTCCATTAATAAAACTGTTAATTGACTTTTTAATACAACTTGTCTTGAAACATTAATATTGTGGAACAGGTACCTGACATTAGCACGTGTCCCTCTGACTGGAATGTTTCTGCCATTCTCCTCTGGTTTTCACCAGTTGTGGTCGACTGCATGTCCTCCTCATTCAGTAACCAGTCTATGCTTTTCAGAGCATGTGCCCTACTTCATTGGCATCTCTGATCTCCTACCCCTTCTCAGCTAGCCATTACTGCTAGCATTCCCTTGCAAAATGATCACTGTCAAAGCAGCCCACACTAATAACTTCTCCACTGAAATGACACTTTTATAATTATTGAATTTAGCCACCATAGTCAGACAATGTCAGAGGGAGATCTTTGATTTTGTTGCCATTTAAAACCTTCCACATATTTACAACAAACATGATACAAAGATTATTTCATGTGTCTCTGGTTGGGACCTTGGCCAGAAACGTCAGACTTGTTTGTTTCTTCGCCTGTTTCTAAATTGTGGAATTGCACAAAAAAAGCTTTAAAAGTAATTCTTATCACTACTGGTATCGTTTTCTAAATCCCACAGCAAGTACTGAGTTTTACATTCATTGTTTGTTAGCATTGCTTGTTTGCATTGTCTGGAAGACTAAGAACAAACCAGGCAGTCTCACTGAGCATTCGTTGTCTTCCAGACCTGATTCAGGACTGGGCCAGCGATAGCGCTCCTGATATCTACTCCTTCGTGCCCTATTCCTGGAAGTTTAAGATCCTGTTCCACCAGTTTGAGATGATCTGGGCCGCCAACCAGCACAACTGGATCGACTGCTCCACCAAACAGCAGGAGAACGGTATGAGTAACCGCCATGGAAGTTACAGAATTCATTGACACACACAGACAGGCAGTAACACGCACATACTCCGAGACGTGCACATAGGCCGCACACTTCCTTAGAACTCGGGTAATCACGGGAAATATTTGTGCATTTTCGTCGAAGGTATGTGAGGTGTGACAAGAGTGTGCCTCAGTTGCTTTTGCCTGCACTCTTCCCACATGGTGCCTTTGACCCCTTTCGGTGACATTTTTCTTGCCTTTGACCCTTCTTCAGTTGAAATGATTACACATGTGCTTGAAAGCGAAAATAGGTTAAGGTTGACTCCTCGATTGTGACCACCTCACTGGCTCGGTGGAATGCGGGCCTGTATTTCCAGGAGCCTGTCTGTAGCATAGAAACCTGCCTGCAGCTGTTTAGAGCTTCCTGTCTGGCAGAAATGAGTTGTTCCCTACATAGTGCTATTGAACTTTAGCACGGTTACCAGCATTAATTCGCATTTCTACTTAGTATTGCTCCCGTTGCTGGCATGATAGCTCTCCCAGAATTGATGGAATTCATGATCCATTAGATCATCCACATTCATGTTCAGTGTCTGTCTGAAGAGTGACATGGTCACAAAATTATGGAATAAAAAGAAATGTCTTTATTAGATTCTCCAATCAGGTCATGTATTTGAAATCAAATTGCAACTATTAAGACCATAGAGCCTCTAAAACAAGGATAGGATAAAGTTTGTATGAGCGTGTAAAAATGGAATTTTCCTTTGAGCACAGTCTATTCATTCATCAGGAAGTGCCAGGCAGGGATGACACTGCTTAAGGAAACTGGTTATCAGTCACTTTCAGACTGCTTAAGGCTTAGTGGGTGAGGGGGAAGTATTTCTATATGTTCCAACAACATCCTGGTCACTCTACAATGTTGGCATGCCAACTTTGGGTTATTGAACCAAGCATAATCATCCTGTTTTGACTGGAAAGTTTCAGTTTTATTTTATTGGATCATGAATCTTCATTTAATGGCTTTCTGAAGAACTCTGTATATGATTAGAGATGTTTTTTTTTTTGTTTTTCAATAATGGTTTCACTATTGTCACTGTATAATTGTGCGTGTGTGTGTACGTGCGAATGGGCATGCTTCCATTCGTCTGCAGTGTTAAAAGCTTTGCCATTACTGTGCTCGGCCCTGCTATATCCTTCTCTCCCAGCCTGTATGACAGAGGAATAAACTCGTATAATCAAATCATTAAACTCTACTCTGCCCTCCTTTCACCTCACAGTTTATTTGGCTGCCTGTGGAGAGACTCTCAATATCGATTTCACATTGCCTTTCACCGAGTTCGTCCCAACCACCTGCAACACAAGGTTCTGCCTCAGGGTAAGTGTGGGTGAATGGGCGGAGGGACGGGGCAGCTGAAGGGCAGGAACGGGCAGCTCCCAAAACATCAATGGAAGTGGAGGGGGAGGATTTATGTTGCCAATTATGGACGCCCTGATGTTTAGGTTTGCCAGGACACCCCTGCCCTTTGCAATAAGATCTGCGGAGTCTCTTTTAATGACCACAGTGTGTCAGGACCTGAATGCCTCACCCAAAAGTGGGGAGGAAAAAAAAAAATGAATCAAATTAGTGTCAAATAAAGCTTCTTGATACTATATCCAGCACAGGTCTGTGAATCAGTTTTTATTTTCTTTAGTCCAAGATGGTACAACACATAGCTCTTTGTCTTGGTCAGAGACTAATGTCATTATAGAACCACTTAGTGATTTTTCTCCTTTAAAAGGTGGTGTTGTTGTTGCCTTGATTAAGCAATTTGTATGCATTTAAAGGAACTTGGAAACCCAAGCTGAATTAAATTGAGTTTGTTTAGTCAAAGAAGAGCGGCACTTCACAAACCCTGCAGTATCTCAGGTCCATAGGCAGAGGAACCAAGCTCTTTTGAATGCAGAAGGTATGGAGCTAAACATCTGGTTCGTCTGAGGGATCTGTGGCTGCTGTTTCGTGGGAGCCGCAGTTGGGAGTTGGAAGGCTGTGACTTACCCAGCATTTTCTCATTCTCAGGCGGAAGACACGGATCTGCAGCTCTCCCTGCCAGACTGCCACCCGAGCAGGTACCCGCTCCTCACCCTGGCCAAAGACTACCAGCCCAACAAGATCCCCCCCGACACCTGCATGTCTGGGGAGAGCCACGGGGGTGCCCCCAAACCGGGAAAGCCCCGCTGGAGGAACATCACCCATGCTGAGTGAGTGCGCCCCCTATAGGCAATAGGGTGGTATAGCAACCATACAGCTTTATGACCAGAGAGTAGGATGCATGGTTTCTCAGGAGGAAATATGTGTATTAAAATATGTGTCTGTCTGTGGGCCAGTGCCACTTTACTTGCATACATATATGAAATTACAACAGAACCTCTGAGATATGCATTCATTGGGATCTGAATTACATTTAAGCTCTTAAGTTCTTAAGCCTGATATTATGGACATTTAATTCCTTTATTAGTTCTAATCGTGTATGTGCATTGCAGTAGGCAAATCACAAGTCACTCTGGATCATTTTGTAATTAGGATGCAAGATTATATGTGTATGTGTGTGTGTGTGTGTGTGTGTGTGTGTGTGTGTGTGTGTGTGTGTGTGTGTGTGTGTGTGTGTGTGTGTGTGTGTGTGTGTGTGTTTAAAAGTGATAAACATTAACACAGGCACTTTGACAGCTACACATTTAACTGATCTTTTTTCTTTTTTTTGTTTTACACCTTTAATTCAGAGCTGGTTGGGTGGACTGCTGGACGGTGCCAAACTTCATGCTCATCATTGACTACACCTGGCACCCCATCTACCCACAGAAAGCTGACGAGCAGCTGAAGCAGACCCGTGAGTGTAAACACACACACACACACACACTCTCTCACATCATGACATTCACCTGACTTCACTGTGTCAAGCAGACACCAGCAGATTTTGTAGAATAAACGGCCCTGACTGATGCGTTTCCTAATGGGAAGAGCCAGGGGGACTCGGCGATCCGATCACGACGATAACGGGCCATAGCGTTTTTATGGCAGATAGCTGCCCAGATTTCCAAAACCCAGCCAGCAGAGCATAGACAGAATGAAAAGACCATGGACAGAATGAAGAGCCTGCCTCTCTCCAGCATAGTGCGCGGCCTGCCTGCCTCCTGCACTGCCTTGTCTGTAAATGGATGGGCAGCTGGCAGAGCTGGAACTGGCTGAGTGATCTGATCTGGTCCCTCCGGGCTGGGCAGTCCCTGTGATCATCCCGCCTGGCAGAGCGGAGCTCGAGTGCGATCCAGAGCCTTTTGTGTCTCTCCTCAGCGTGCTTCGCAAAGCCTGTCTCTAAAGGACTCCCTTCAGTTATAAAACCAGGTCTCATGCCACAAGCCATTTAATCACCTGCATGCAGCACAAATTCACACGTACATCCATTCTGCATACTCCCTCCACCTTTTTTATGCAGGGTTTATCGGGCTACGCTTATGCACTGAATGAAATTATTTTGTTTTTGTCATCTACTTCACAAGGGAGCAAGCACGAATTCGCAATAGCTGCGACCAGACCACTAACACTGCCACGGCATGAACAGAAACACACACACACACACACACACACACACACTTCACCTCCATGACAAATTTCAGCCTCCAAGGGCGAAAACTGTGGCCGCCAAAGGGTGGGGAAATGTTTGTGGACCAACCGACAGAGCGACATATAGAGCTGCTGGTCTCAGCTAAAAAGTGAACTTGAGAAATGGCTCTGACCGATGGCAATTGTCAGATTTCAGAATGGATGTTTATTTTCATTGAGAATATTCCCTCATACTTAAATATGGATTATTCAAATAAGTTTCATTTTAGAAGGTCATCTGAAAGCTGAAGTCAGGCTTGTCCTGACCTCGTTCAGCAAACATGCTGAATGGCTTTGAAAACCCCTGCCCTGTGGAAACCCCTACTCTTGAAGATTTGATTTTGTGAAGGTATAAATACATCCAGAACAATGGCATGCAAGTGAAGCAAGAGCTCAGCTGTGTCATAATATCTTTGTCTTTGTTTCTATAATTTGTACCATAAAATAATCGCAACCTAAAATTTGCATTTTGGATAAAATGATAGTCTTGAAGTGTGCATTGGAGTTTATGCTCTGTTCACTTTAAATGGTAGAGAATCACTCCTGCTCTGTCGGAGTTAATTGCATGTGCATTCTCACATCCTGTCAGGTGATGATCCATTTGTTATATTCTTATCTTTCAACCTGTCAAACCTGTCAAGATTTACTCGCATTTTTATCCCTGTGGTCATTTATAAGATGAGGCTGAGGTCATGTTTCTCTGTAAAACATGCGCAAAGTTTTCAACCTAACTGCTATTTGAGTTTCAGTCACAACATGTAATGTTTAGCATATGATGTAGCAGTAATGCAGTCCATTGTAATAACTGTGTCAATGTCACAGCATCACAGTTTACTGCTGGTTGGTTAGCTCTCCGTGTGAGCAAACCAAATGCCTCTACTCCTCTCTGTTCTGTCTTCCTCTCTGCCTATATTCACACGTACACGTTATATCTCTCACCCTCTCAGTGTCAGAGATGGAGGAGTCGATGCTCTCAGCGCTGCGGCCTCCGGAGTACACGCCCATCGCCCCGCCCCAGCCCACGCGGACGGCGACGGACCCGTCCGAGCTCGCTCCCGACCGCCTGCACGTGGAGATGGAGCTGTCCCCGGACTCCCAGATCACTCTCTACGGACCAATGCTGAGGGCCCTCGTTTCCATCAAGGTAGCCCCGTTCCCCTCCCTGCGGCCTGGTTCTGTGAGAACACCCTTTTCCCTGTAGCCTAGCTGGGTCTGCAGCTCTCCCTGTACACAAGAGCGGGCATGTGCAGACCATTGACCAATGGGCAAGCATAATCAACCCCTGAAAGTTTCGGTCCGCTCCCGTTTTTAGTTTGCTGTTATGCATCGCTATTTTTTTCTTGAGCATTAATCTAATTATTTAATAGCCACAACTCCTATCTCTGCTCCCCTTTTATCTCCTCATACAGCACCCTCCATAATGTCAGGGATATGGACACGATATATCAAGCTGCCATTATTTGGTTCTGTTCTCCACAGTATTACATTTGTAATCAAACCATTCACATGTGGTTTAAGTGCAAATTTTCTTTAATTAAAGTCTATAAATGCATTTTGGCTTCACCATGTAGAAATTACAGCACTTTTTATACATAGTCCCCCCCATGTCAGGCTACTTTCATGTTTGGAACAAATTACTTCACAGGTTTTTCTGATTATTCATGTATTTTAAAATCCTTCCTCGGTGCATGAATAAGAGAGCTCTTGGTATGTAGGTTTGATTAGTCGATAGTTTGATTACTAGCTCTGTCCCCCCCATCCCGCCATATACACTGGCAGTGTACATTCACAGCCCTCTCTGCGGCCTGGTTCCGCTCATATTTGCACCCAAAGATCCTCTATAATTTCCAGGTTTTCTCAGTTTTAGTCCTCTTCTTTCACTCCCGTATCTGCTCGAATCAGTGGTTTGCACTTTTGTAACGTACTTCTCTCTGAACCAGCCAATTTTTTGGAAAAAGGTTTTCACTTTCGTCAGAAATATTCAGTCTTACAGATGGCGATTGCATGCCTCTCAGCAAATCGTGTCTTAGAGGATTTCCATCTTGGTCATAATCGATCTTTGAGAGAAAGTCATTACGGTTTTGAACTATCTCTCTGACCCACCTGTCAGCTTTATCAATTCACAACCTCTTTTCTTTTTTTTTAAAAGAGTTTGTGGTCATTCCTGCAGCTTCCTGCGGTCATTTCTGCATTCTGACTCATTTCACTCCGCAGTCCGCTAATTAAGTTCACACTGATAAGGGGTCGGAAGAGGGCACTTCCTGTGTAGCGAGTGTAGACAGACTGTGGGCAGCAGATGGGTCTCTAGTGCGTGATGAGACATAAATGTCTCGCGTCTGAGGTACCTGTCACCACTTCCCCTTTTCTGATCGGTCATATTTTGTCTCTGTCTTATGGTGCTCTGCAAGGTCACCTTGTTTTGACCGTCATTGATCTGTCCTGGGTCTGCACACTGAACATTTGTGTTTGTATGTGGGTGTCCGTGTGTGCATATGTACAGTATGTGTGTGTATGTTGGCAGGATAATGGTTCCATAGAGAATATGGCTCCGGTGTGCGAATGAGAGTGTATATTTGTGCCTGGACGTGTGTCCGCGTGCGTGTGTGTATGTGTGTACATGTGCGTGCGTGCGTGCGTGCGTGCGTGCAGATAAAAGCTCCCCCAGGGATAGTGATCACATCCCTATGGATTTGGGGACACTAACCTTCTTTTGCTCTGCTGCTTTCATGAGTTTTGATTTTTAATCGTAATGTCAGCAGAGGCTGTTGAGCTACTGAAAAGGAAGCTCACGTTTGTCGTCATAGACATTCCCATTATGCTCTTTTACTGGTTTAATGATTAAAAAGAGTCTCTGGGCATTTTTAATGAGCATTTCCTGTCAACACCTGGTTCAGAACTACTTTATTACATCAAATGTTGAAATGTTGCCTTTGTGTCCTTCATGGATCGTTTCAATTTACAATCAGTGTTTAAACACTTTAGCATGATCATACATTTTTCTGTCATTCATTCCATATGTAATGTATATGTTTATACTATGCCATCTCTTGAGTTTAGGTACAAAGATCTGCTGTCAAATTAATGTAGTTTTGGGGGGACAAAATGTTTCCCCCAAAATTAGAGTTTAAATGAAAGTTCAGTGCTTCCTTGGTTTCTTACTCACACAATAACGTCATGTTATCTCCCTTCACCCTCCTGTCTTCTCCACTCTCTGCCTCCCAGGAAAACTACTTTGGGGAGGATGACATGTACACAGACTTCGAGGAGGCGGTGTCTAGCCCCGTGTTGTCCATGTCCACGTCCTCCAGCTCGGGCTGGACGGCGCTGGGCATGGAGGACAGCGAGCGGCGGGACGGTGAGGGCCAGGCTGTCCATCCCCTCTCCCTGCGGCCCTGGGACATCACTGTGCTCATCAACCTGTACAAGGTGCACGGCCGCCTGCCTGTGGTGAGTGCCCTCCCGTCCAGCAGAGGGCAGTATGCACATCTCAGTCACTGTCATCTTTATGTCCCCCTTAACTCTAACAAAAGTTATTTTCTGTAGTTACTGCATCTAAGAAAACAAGCCATAAAAACACCTCACTCCTTTCAGAGACTGTGTTGACTGAAATTAACAAATGAAACATCCAGGTACCAAAGTAATGAATAAATAAGATATGACATGAAAAAACAGTTTTGTTTTTTTTTTTTTTTAGCATCTTGTTTCTTTTACATTTTCTTTTCATTTGCAAAACATGTATTGGCCCATTGCAGTTTTAAGTCTGTCCTTTTATTGTTATTTTGAATTGATTTCCATCAAGAACCTGTGCTTAGCCAGGATATGCAATGAGACAACCTTGGCTCTTTCTTGCATGGCAAAGAATGTGAGAATTTATTTTATATGTCTCTCTCAGTGTCGTCTTATAGTCTCCTGCTGTTACAATATCAGGGACTTGAGAAATTCCAATTTTAAAGCCGTTAAGTCTCCTAGCATGTGGGAAGGGTTCTCCACCAGCCCGGTATCCATGTGACACTGTAAATCCATAAGCGCCTGCTTTTGGAGAGTGCACCCATTCTTTTGTTTTATTTCCTGCACCTCATCACGTGGTTATGATCGACTTTTCCCCTCAAAACGACACTTTGCCAGCAAAACTGGCTCTGGTGATCCACAGTATTTTTCCTGCAGTGCCTTTCACCTTTTGGGACCAGATTCAATCAGACTGTGCCCTCAGTGTTGAGCAAGATGCTCTGTCACTCAACAGTTGCCAAACATAACAGTGTGTAAGAAATGTTGAGTAATGTAGGGCTTGCTTGAACTTGTTAGAAAACATAATCAGGACATAGAGCATTGTGTTTTGATCCAGGAGAGGCCTGTTGCTGAAAACTGTGCGGCTTATAGTCTAAGGTACATGACTGGGAGGCCTGAGGCTAGTTCAAGCCCCAGTTTAGCCACAGCAAGAATACCATTGCTGTTGGGCCCTTGAGCAAGGGATGAAAAGCACTGTAATGTAATGTTGTTTCTCTGGTCTGTTGTCTGGTTTGTTTAAGCAAGCTGTACAAGATAAGTGTACATGCCTCACAAAAATTTAGCTACATGTGATCTGAAGCCTTAGCCCAACCACAGAGAGCACTGTGGAGTTGCCCCCCCCCTCTCTCTCTATCTACCGCTGGTATCTTCAAATCAAACTGTGTGGACAGATTCACGCAGCGTGCAGCACTTCTAGAAACCACACAGTTACGCCGTGGAACCCAAAGGAGACTCCGCTGTGGCAACCATAAACACCAGCCATAAACACCCCGTCATGAAGGCTGCGTGCAGCCTGACACGGGGAAACGGCCGCTTCGTTCCTCCCAGGCTAGCTGAACAAGCGCGTGTTTTAGATTTACTGCCCGAGGAAGCGGGGTGTATAGATCCCGTCTGTGAGCCCCATCCGCTCGTCCCATACAATTGATTTATCTTTTAAGTCCCCGGCCTGCAATGGAACAGGATGCGCTGTCTGTGCTGGGCATGCTCTGCATTGATGACCTGTCAGGGTAGGAAATGGGAGGGGGTTGGAGCTGAAGGGTGGGAAGTAGCTGGAAGGGGGATGCAATGGATTATAAACATGCTGTAAATATAGGATTGAATTAATCCGTGTGTGTGTGTGTTTGTGTTTGTGTGTGTCACAGCACTGCAGCAGTGACGGTCCCGAGGGTCCCACGGGGTACTTGGAGAGGCTGTGCTTCGAGATGAAGAAGGGCTACAAGGAGACCATGCTGCAGCTCGTCCTCTCACCTATGCACGTGTTTGTCAGTGACAACTACCAGGTGGGGGCAGCACTGAGCGTGCACGCATTAGTGCTGGCTGCTGAGCTGGAGAGGGTCCGAGTGACTGACCACAGATCAGTGGCAAGGAGTTTATTGGCATCCTACCCCTATTAAATTTGTTCTAAAACTGCACTTTGGGTTCACTACAGAGCCAAGGATATTTTTTTGGCTGTTTTTCATTTCACCTTGTTAGGAAGAGTCATTGAGTCATTTGTCCATCCAACTGAACATTTTTATTCATCTGGGTTTTCTCCAGAAAAGTTCACATGAATTTCAAGCACCAGATGTAATTGTTAGCTACTTTATTAGCCTCCTCTCCACTCAAGACATAATTAATAAAATAAAACAAGGGGATCTATCGAGTGGCAAAAAAATACTCTCGAATCGAGACTTATCGAGTGGCATTTACCTTTATTGTTCTTTAATTAAATACACTTTCATCTGATTTGTCTTTTTCATTAAGCTCTTACCTAGCAAATGGGGAGAGTGCCTCTAGGGGTGTGATGGTAGGAAAATTAGAGCTGGAGAAACAAAGTGCATAACTGAGTCAGATGGACCATTACAACCTTTCTGCTAAAGTCAGTGCTTATTGGGAGTATCTGATGCAAATAGGGTATGGTCAAGTGTAACA
Organism: Albula goreensis; assembly: GCA_022829145.1. NCBI lineage: Eukaryota > Metazoa > Chordata > Actinopteri > Albuliformes > Albulidae > Albula > Albula goreensis. The sequence continues at coordinate 4,676,919 of CM040758.1, forward strand.
ACTGGCTAGAGTGTGTGTGTGTGTGTGTGTGTGTGTGTGTGTGTGTGTGTGTGTGTGTGTGTGTGTGTGTGTGTGTGTGTGTGTGTGTGTGTGTGTGTGTGTGTGTGTGTGTGTGAGTGAGTGTGTTAAGCTGTCAAGCTGGTGGTTGCAACCTGATAGAGGAGCAGAATAAACAAAGACATAACTGAGGTTGTCCTTTGTGATGTTCTCTATGTATCCTTATGTTGTTGTGTGTCTGTGAATGTATGTTTGGGTTTATTCTAAAATGTGTGTGTGTGTCCAGCGGCCGGCGGTGGATGGGGTGCTGCGTGAGGGTCACCTCAGCCTGTCGGGGCTGCAGATGCGTGCCCACGCCATGTTCTCTGCTGAGGGCCTGCCCCTGGGAAGCGAGACGCTGGAGTACGCCTGGCTCATCGACGTGCAGGCCGGAGCACTCACAGGGAAGGTCACCGTGCCGCAGGTAACCCCGCCCACACCCACCAATCAAACCTGTGCACATGACTCTGCCCGCACCCCCCCAATCAAACCTGTACACAAAACCCCGCCCACACTCACAAATTAATCCTGTACCTTTCACTCTGCCCACAACTGCCAATCAATTCTGTAATTGCAGCCCCACCCACACCTACCAATCAGCCCTGCTCATTTAACCCCACCCACACTGCCAGTCAGTCCTGTGTACATATATTCTGGCCCACATATGTCAGTCAGTACTGTACATGTAACCCTGCCTGTATCTGCCAATCGATCCGATTTATATAAACTCACAATCAACCACCAGTCAAGCCTGTAGCAATAATCCTGCTTTTCATTCCGATATTTAGACTGTCAATTGATCAGTCATTAATGAGTCAACATTGTATACAGGAATCCATGTCCAGATTTACATTTTCACTGGCCTTTCAATCGGTCAGTCTTAAAGTCGATTATGTGCAACATTCTTAAGGCTATCACTGACCTACATGCATGAGCACTCTGTTTTAACAGGTATTAATCTTAGTCTCATGGAAAAGAAGACATACAGAACATGGGGGACCCTCACTGAGCCCTAAGAAAACCATTACATTTAAGTAAACTGAAGGTTAACATAAAACAATGCTGCCATGAAAGTAACAGACTCTGTAATTCTGTAACAGAATCATGCACTGGTAAGGTAATAGTTCAGCTGCAGTGAGATGGCTTGTTTAATTTCAGGTGTACATTTTAGTAACTGCCTATTACACTACAGTCAGAAGATGGTTGTGCTCTAACAGGGCAAGAGACTGCCTGAAATGTAAACCTATATATTATGATGGAATGAGAAGTGGTTATACAAAAGTGGTACGAAATTTGAATAGGAAATGAATGCACTTCTCAGTGCAGTGGGAGCAGTGGCATGAATGTTTCTCATTCCATCGGCCAATGATTACCCTGGCTTCATTAGAATAAGAAGGGCTTATGCCAATCCTGAAATCCTCTGACTGTGGAAACGCAGACGCCGCTCAACACTTTCGCTCTGAGATCCCAACCGCCGTTTGTCCCCTTGTCGCATGTACTTAATTCTGGAAGTGTGGGGAGACGTGGCTTTTGTGATTAGAGGGGTGCGAACGTCAGCCGGGCGGTGAGACGGACACCCTCCATTCACAAAGGAGACGGGTCCGCCCCGCCAGCCGTAATCCCTCGGTGGCGGCTAAACCCATCAAAGCAGATGAGGATGAGGCCGCTTTAACGCAAGATTAAACTCGGTATACTTTCAGGCGTTAACGTTTTCGGGTGACACGTGCTGTGTGAGTGTGTGTACGTGTGTGTCTCGGAGTTGGATTGAGGATTTTGGCAGGGCTGATTTCTCACACCAGAACTGTAACAACCAAGCAGCAGAAGTGACATATCATACAGTGTAACTTCCATTCCTTCAGCATTTTCGGTTGGTCATGTCTTAACCCCCTCTCTCGCTCCCCGCTGTCGTCCCGTAGCTCGCTAGCCTGGTGGAGTGGGGGGAGGCCTTCGTCTTTCACGTGGTGTCCCGGGAGTTCCAGCTAGAGCGCCCCAAATCCTCCGTCATCTGCCAGCACGGCGTAGACCGACGCATCTGTGAAGCCAAGGTATCTGTCCACATACAACCCGGCGCTGTTCCTGGAGGAATGGTTGACTGTTTGGTTTGTTTGGTTTTGAGCTCTTCAAGTCAAAATTATATGACATGAAACCGAAAAACACACAATACCAAGTAACCTTTGAAAGGTGTTTACTTCCACCTGGCATCCAGTGAATATAACCACAAGTGCCATATCAGTGGTAATAATCACGTAGCACTGGCAGTTAACTACTCATGCTACAGCTACAATGAAATGTATTAATCGTGGTCCTCTTCAAATTTTAAGTGCATTAATTGATTATGCATTGACTTGTCATGGAAATGCATTCAGTAGAGTAATGGCATATCATTTCCAGTCCAATTTTAAAAGGAAGTCTTTCTGTTACCCTGCTGGCATTATTAGCATCCCACTTATCATTGAATATGGAGCTTTTATTCTTTACCGGCTCAGATGCCCCCCAGTAAATCTTTACATCCTCAGAAATCCTTTAAAATTGGCTACCAAAGCCTACACTGAAAAGGAAGGCGGTTTTGGATCATTTCACCACCAGTTGTCAGCCATGGGATTTGTGCAAAATTATCCTAAATTAGCATGCAATTACTCGTATGCATTCTGTCAATTTTTCTTTGCTTTTATTCTGTGTCGCTAAGGGCTCAGTGCTAAATGAAAGCAGGTATACGGGTCACAAAATCCCATGTAATTTGAATGCAGAAACATATTGCTGATATATTATTCTCACCACAAGTAGCTTTTACCCACAGTTGTGCACAATCAGCAACTTTTACTTACCACTCATGGCTTTTCAAGTGGTTCATTTGAAGCCTGTACGGTAATGCTGCTGTCATACACCAATTGTTTTTCGATGTGCGCATATCACAGTGCGAGTGTGTCACCATTAAGGATAATTGTAACAGCAATGATTAGCACTGCCTGAAGCTCCGTCACCACATTTTATGTTGGTATCGTAAATCCATTTAGATTGCAGAGTGAGCCAAACGAGGCAGTAGATCAGGGAATGAGTGAATGAATGACTGAATGACTGAATGAATGAATGATTCTCTCCTCTGTAGCTGGCATCCATGCCAGGGCCATGCCGTACGTCGGAGGAGCTGAAGTACACGATGACGCGTCTGTCAGTGGACGGCACGGACGTGTTCATCGCCGAGCATGGCTGCGCGACCAACATCAAGGTGTCCTTCTCAATCCCTCCCCCCTCTGGCTCTCTATACCTGTATCTGATTGGCTGCATACCAAATTCAGACCCACATTGATTCCCCAGGTTGTCAGAGGAGAAGGGAACTAGAGTCTAGATCTTCCTGGTGAAATAAGTCTCTAAAAACATTTTGAACAAGATATCCCCTTCATAATTTACAAAAGTAATTTCAGTACAATTCATTTTGAAGTATCCAAAACCCCAATAATTCTCAGAATGAATTCACTGAGAAAGACTACTGCTAGAATGCTTACTGACAACAAAGCATGAGATCAGAAAAATGAGGTCAGCCTTTTCATTCCAAACCTAAAGCCATTATCCATAGAAAGGAGAATTATTGCATTGCAAACTCCAGTAGTTATATTGACATTGTGTTCAATGTATTAACAGAACAGTTCTGCTGTTATTTTACAGTCCTAAAATCTTGTGTTGCACATTGACTCCTCAGACGAACTTCATCCGCCTGGCCAACTGCAACCTGCACAACCAGGCGGTGGGGGAGGGCGTGAGCGCGGTGGTGCAGGACCTGCAGGTGCGGCAGTACGTGGAGCAGCAGGATGGGGGCCGCCTGGGCCTGCAGCCCGCCGTGCTGCGCCGCTCCTTCTGGCTGGAGGCCGGCTCCGTCAACTTCGCCCTCATCACCGCCGACGTGGCGCTGGCTGCCGATCACCCCGCCAAGCACGCCGTGCAGAGGCAGTTCCTGGAGCTGCATGACACGCGCACCAAGAGGTGAGCGGGGCCGCCCTCACCGTCCGCATTCCCTTTCCCACTTTTCACCGCACATTTACTTTTAATACTTTGGAAATAGTCTGAGCTGTCACCAGTGTCACAGGTACGTGGAGTTACAAGCATTTTATTATCAACACAGAATCAAGGCTAATAGATATCTTATCGTAACCTTTTTCCACACCACTGTATATTTTTGATGGTCCTGCCTGTATATTTGATGGCAATCAGAGTTCAGAGTTTCTGCCACTTCTTCCAATAGGTTGTTTATCAAGGTTACGCAAGCCTTTTCTTTTTGGGCAGTAACAAGTCACTGATGTTGAGTGGAATTTTTGTATCATGGGAAGTGGACCTTGAGTATCTCTGGACTATGCATTGATCTGACCTGATGCAAGAGTATGTCTTGCATTTAGTAGGGTGACACGGTGTGTGTTTGTGTGTGTGCGTGCAGATTGTGGTTCCTGTGGCCGGAGGAAGTCTGCCGGAACAAGCGCAGCAGGAATAAGTGTGGCTGCCTGGGTGGCTGCCGCTTCTTCGGGGGCACCACCACGGGGCTGGACTTCTTCCGCCTGGAGGAGATCACGCCCTCCAGCAGCTCGGCCTTCTCCAGCTCCAGCGCCGAGTCCGACATGTGCTACGGCCAGTCCCTGCTGCAGCCCGGCGAGTGGATCGTCACCAAGGAGACCCCAAAGCTGGCCGATGGTAAGCCATCATCAAACACTGATGTTGATTGCCGCCGTGTTATACTCCGTTTTCAATCAGTGTTTGGTTGATTCACTTGTTCGTGCTATCCTGACAGAAATTTGTAGGAAAGTACAAAGAATAAAGTATGGATTTAATATAAATGATAGAAAATGGTTGCTTATGACACAGAAAAGACATGTAGTGACATGCCTTGTTGATCATATGCTGTATGTATTAAGTAGTCTGGCGTTTCCTGTTAAAATGTTTAGTTTGCTGTGGCCTGTCTTCCATTCTAGGGAAGTGTAATGGTGTGAAGAGGGAGGGCCGCTCCCCGGGCCCCGAGCAGGAGAAGAGAGGCCAGCACCTGAGCCTGCAGGTGCCTCAGCGCTCCCACAGCTCCGCCTCCTCGTCCGAGGAGAACAGCTCCTCCAGTGCTGCGCTACCCCTGCTGGGTGGGGAGAGGGACAGCCCGTCGCCCAACACGGACGACCGCTCCAGTGCCCCAGAGCACCCCCGCCCGGCAAGCCCAACGGAGACACTAACGGAGAGTGAGTTGCTTTTTTTTTATTTTATGTTCACTCTGAACTCAGCCATGCTGTTTAGACTCCTGCAGCAACCCTTTCCTGTTTACTCATGAGGGGGCGGCCGTGACTTGTGACTCCTTCCAATGAATGTGATTATGAGTATTCGCTTTTTTTAACACTGTGGATGTGTACGCAATCACATATTGCATGTCGTTGGAAGATGACAAAGGCATCATATAGTCATTTCAAAAAATTGCAGGCAGCCAAAGTTTTGTCACTATAAATGTGCAGGTCTTTGCATTAAAAAATAACTGGGTGAAAATGTTAAACTGTGGCTTCTCAAAATTAATGTGTCCCTGGATACAGCTGAGGTAGATGGGTATCCTTGGTTTTCTGCAACGGTTTTTGCGCTCATTTTATTGGTTCATCACTGTTTCAGTTCCCCATTTACAAGGTAAAGTTAGGTAGGTTGGGTAGGGTGATTGTTGGTTGTTGACTTTCTCTGCACTGTGTCACTTTTGCAGGGTTTTGGGAGGAGCCCACTGAGAGTACCCCTGTCTCCCCCAGCAGCACCCAGGAAAGGGCGTCCCTCCGTTCCCCCTTGCGGTCCCCCCTCAAACGCCAGTCCTCTGTCCAGTCTGGCCGACTGGGCAGCACCAAGAGCCTCTCGGCTGCTGTCTTCGCCGACAAACCTCTGCCCCCTGCTGGTGTCCAGTTCAGCAGCGAGGTCTCCCGCAGCGACGAGAATGTGCTGGACTCCCCACGCCAGCGCCGCAGCTATGGCTCTTTCCCCTTCACCCCCTCGGCCGACTCCAGCACCTTCCACCAGTACCGCTCCATGGACTCCAGCATGTCGGTGGCCGACAGCGAGGCCTACTTCTCCGCTGCCGAGGAGTTTGAGCCAATCAGCAGTGACGAGGGCCCCGGGACGTACCCGGGCAGGAAGAGGAAGCGGCGGCAGCAGCAGCAGGCCCAGCAGATGGACTACAGCCGCAGCTCCATCTACCACAGCGTGGAGGGGCCTCTCACCTACGTGCTGAACGGAGAGATCATCACCGAGCCCCGCCCCCCGCCCATCCGCAGCCACGCCTCCCAGGCCTCCTTCGTCTCCGCCCTGGGCATTGAGGAAGAGGGCTCCGAGCCGGAGAAGACCCCCGAACCTGGGCTGGCCACCTCCGAACCCCATGTCATGGCCTGCTATCAGAACTACCTGGCCCACTACCAGGTCTCCAATTGGTCTGTCAAGCAGCCCACTAACAAAAGGACTTCCAAATCCTCCCTCCACCGACCCCTGGACCTAGACACGCCGACAAGTGAGGAGAGCTCTGCCTCCTTCGACCAGCTTTCCATACCCACTTTTAAGGTGAGCCTGGACACATTGATTAGGCAATATATGTTTTAAAGCATATTCATTACCTATAAAATTCTAATTAATTTTGGTGTAGTTGCTTTGAAATCTTGAATGTCTGTGTGTGTTTTAGGTTGTAAAGCAAGGACTCTCCGCCAGCTCTTTGCTGGACCGAGGTGTTCAGCTCATGGGAAGTTCAAACAGGTAACCATCTCAGTCTCTTAAACACGGTCACAGTTACCCACAAGCCCTACTGAGCATGTGCTGCCCAGTGAATGTGCTGTGGAAGAATGACCTATCCCATCTGCCCCCAGCACGCCCTACACACCCCTAGATAAGAAGGCCATGGAAAACACGGACGACGAAACCACCACGGATGACTGGAGCCTGGACCAGCCCCTGTCCCAGACCAGGACCACGGCCATCGTGGAGGTGAAGGGGGTCGTGGACGTGGTGCTGACGCCCCTGGTGGCTGAAGCACTGGACAGGTGAGGGACTATTCTCTGTGAGGGATTCCATAGGTTTAGCCCTAGTGAATAGTTTATCCTTCTTTAAAACAGGTTTTCCAAGAGAATTCACAAAGATCAGCTGTCCTCAAAAGTCTGATCCCCCTCTGCTGTCGGTCTGCACCTGAATGTACACTCACATCACAGTGACTTGTGTGCCTCTTTCAAAATGTGGGAAGTCAGTCATTTTGACTGTTAACTACTTGAACACACCACCCTGGGGTTTTGTACATCCTCAGTGTTCGTCCTCAATCATTCCACTGACTATGAACTACATCATATGGATGATGGTGCCCTTTGTTTTGTCTGCCATAGGTACATAGAGGCGATGGTTCACTTTGCAAGCATTCGACACCCCGCCTCTATTCTTGATGACCTTCACGGCAAGGTCCTGAACGAGGCCTACCAGATCAGCAAGTCCACTGTGTCTGACTCTGTAAGTCTCTCCAAGCAAAATATTGTATTTGTAATACAGCAGAAAAGTTATTATTTTATAGCTCAGATACAGACAATACAGCAATACCTGAATAAAATGCAAATAATGCAAAATTTATTGCAATTAAAAAGAATGTTTAATACAAATTTCCTTTCATCAGTATTATTTTCATAACCGTTTCTATATCAGAGTGTCATATGGCAAACTTTCAGTGGATCAGTCAGGTATGATAGTGTTATGTGAGATGTAGTGGTAACAATGCCTTATGGACTTGGTGTAGACCACAGGAAAGCCAGAGCAGAAGACCACCAAGCCAGAGGGTACCACGCCCGGCCAGACAGACCTATCAGTCAAACCGGACAATGTGAAAATTAAGGGCCTCCAAGCCAATGTGACCATCCCCAAGGTACTCTCTCACACACACAAAAAAAACACACATGCACATAAACAGACAGTTCATTACATCCTTGTAATTTAACATATAATGGTTGAATCCCACAGCTGTTTATTTTAAGTCAACCAACGGAAGTTGCATAACAAGCTTTGACATTTAACTTGGACTGGTGTCACCATGCAGACTGGCTGTCAATTTTTTACTTGCAATAAAACATGTAAAATTGAGTTACACCAAGAGAAGCTTACTCTCTGCTCAGGTTGATCCATGTGTCTGTGCTGGCCTTCCCAGGTGAATCTGTGTCTGCTGCAAGCTTCAGTGGAGCAGGGCTCTCCCTCCAGCAGCAGCAAGAACATCACCCACGTCTCCCTGGTGGCCCTGTGCTTCGACCGCATTGCCACTCAGCTGCGCATGAACAGGTGAGGCCCTCATACCCAGTCCTACCCTTCAGACTGCACCCCACCCCATCCCTAGCACTGCAGTATAACCCGCCCTCCACTGTAACCCGTAACACTGCACCATACCCCTCACACAGCACTCTACTATAACCCCTAACATTACACTATACCCCTCACACTACACTCCACTATAACCCCTAACATTACACTATACCCTCACACTACACTCCACTATAACCCCTAACATTACACTATACCCCTCACACTACACTCCACTATAACCCCTAACATTACACTATACCCCTCACACTACACTCCACTATAACCCCTGACATTACACTATACCCCTCACACTGCACTCCACTATAACCCCTGACATTAAACTATACCCCTCACACTACACTCCACTATAACCCCTGACATTAAACTATACCCCTCACACTACACTCCACTGTAACCCCTAACATTGCACTATACCCCTCACACTACACTCCACTGTAACCCCTAACATTGCACTATACCCCTCACACTGCACTCCACTGTAAACCCTAACACTGCACTATATCCCTCACACTGCACTCTTACAGTACAACATAACCTTAACATTGCACCCTGCTTTAACCCTCACTGTACACCCTAACCCCTCACAGTGCACCCTACCCTACCCCTCACACCACATGACAGTTGGCTCAAATATAGTAGAACAGGTGACTGGTCAGATAGTTAAAATTCCAACCAGGGTATGGGTATGGTACGATGGTAAATTAGTAGAGGATGCAGACTCTTCATTCCTTCACCCTGGCCTCCAGGGGAATCGTGGAGGAGGGGGCCAACACCCTGGAGCACGGACGGCCCTCTGTCATGCTGGAGAAATACGCCTCAGCCACCAAGATGCAACCGCAGTCGTCCGGGTCACTGCGCTCCAACGCGGGCATCGAGAAGGGCAAAGAGATCGCGGCCAAGCTACACATCCACCGAATCCACGGCCAGCTCAGGGGCTTGGACTCTTCAGGTAGCACTCTTACAGCGCTGCTCTCACCTTTCTACCCCAGGGTCAACCTCTAAACCAGCCCAGTCTACTAAATGAGTTTCAGCAGTGGCTTAAACTCTGGCTTAAAGTTCTGAAACGTTAATGGCTTTTGGTTGACTGCCTGTGGGCGAGGCTAAGCAGAGCGTTCCTTTCTTTCCCCCTCAGACATGGGCACCTGCTCCATCACGGCCATCCCCTTTGAAAAGTCCAAAGTGCTTTTCAGCCTGGAGGAGCTGGATGAGTTCACCTTCGTGGATGAGACAGAGACCCCTGGCAGCGGAGACCCCACCCGCTCCACTGCCCCCCAGGAGAAATGGGGCTGGATCATGTTCGAGTGCGGCATCGAAAACCTCACTGTCAAGGGTAACAGCTCAGCTCCTTCCATCTAGCATGAGCCTATGTATTGCTACAGGCTTTCAGACTAATAATGCATTGCTGTTATGTACCACCTGTATTTATGCAGCCATAACCATACAAAATTGAGATATATAACCATGTACCTGCATTCAGTTGGTCACAAATCTTGTTCAGATAACACAAAGATTGTGCTTTCCTTAGTTGAAGAGGAACTACAGCTTCAGATTTTCTGTAATATGACCTAGGTCTGGCCATGGCATTACATTGAAGCCAGGTTCTTGCTTTATGTAAACCAGTAATGACATGAGGTACTCATGGAGTTCTATGTTTGAAACTACAGCAGAAGAGCTGAGCACGGTCCAATACAAAACAAGATACACCTACGAAGGATTATATGGAGACCCTTAAGTTGGCACAGCTGTACAGTAAAGTGTTGCGTTGCACTGCAGGTGGCCGCCAGTCGGGGGCGGTGTTGTACAGTGCCTTCGGTGTGATGGGCAAGGCGGACGGCGGCGAGAAGAACGGCAGGTCCAAGTCAAACGGCTCCAGCGGCTCTCAGACCGGCAGCGGCTACAGCACCGACGTGTCCGAAGACAACCTCCCCCACGACGCCGCCAGCCCCTCCTCGGACGCCAACCCCAACTCGGACTCCGACGAGCAGGTGCGTCACCCAAGGCTACAGACCCTGACCAAACACCAGTTTCACTGGAGGAATGTCCTTTCATATTAGGAGAGAGAAACTAAACACGAAAGTACAAATAATGATGATAACATGCCCCTTAGCCCAACTTTCAATATGTTCTGCATGTGTGTCTGTGCATGTTTGTAATACAGAGCACATTCAAAAGCTGATTTCATTTGACCTGTCTGATACATAAACCTGTCATGTGCATTCTTTTACGATGAGTCTCCTTGGCATCAAATTTATTACGTTGATATAACTGATATTCCGGCCACCTTAATCGTCCTGTATAAATGATTCATTACCAGACATAAAAGCTGATCTCCGATGAGTCCCAATTCTAATAGAATATTTTAAATAACCGATACGTTGTTGGAAGCTGCTGCCTCTCTTGGTGGAGTCTGACACTTTGTCCAAATTTGATGAATCGTTTTATACCCGGGACTGAGCTGATTAGTTGTATGAGTGCTTGGCTGGATTAAAGCTCCCTCTCAAACCAGCCTCTGTGGTCTGCGTCTTTCCACTTCAGTCATAGATTTAAACAGTTCAGTTTTGCACACAGTACATCGAGCACCAATGAAAGTGGGTAAGGGATGAAGTGGCTCGCTTGAATTGTGCGCTCATTCTGTTGAAGGACGAACCGCATCACTGAATGGATGTAAACTCAGAACACGATGGAGTGTCTTGTAGGGAAAGTGCATTTTCATTCTGATGGATAAGGCCTGTCTGTTGGTACAGGCTGGCAGTTTCGGTACATTTAGTTTGGGCAAAAATCATTTCCCGCACTTGGCCATGACTCATCTCAAAATATAGTCCTTATGTTTCAGTGCTGGGCTCTGAAGATGGGCCACTACAATGGTGGTGACAGTTTGATATCTCATTCTGGAGTTGTGTGTGTATATACCTGTGGTGTATACCTCTCGTCTTTATTTTCTTGATATGTCCAGCACTGTAAATGAGTCTAAATCAGTATACCTGGTGATTGTAGTTAATGCATATGTGCCAGCTGGCACGCTGTGACGCTATTGTCCTCTTATGATGTTTTTTCTAGGATGAAGGGGTGGAGTCTGATGACCTAAAGAAGGACCTCCCCCTCATGCCTCCGCCCCCAGACTCCAGCAGCATGAAGCTCACGATCAAGGAGATCTGGTTCAGCTTCGCCGCTCCCACCAACGTGCGCTCCCCGGCGCAAGCCTTTTCCCGGTAACATCACCCACCCCAACCCCACTGTGCTCCTCTATGACCTTCCAAATAATTGATAATACTGTAAATTCTATACACCTGTTACAGTTGTTCTCAGTTTATTATAATGCTTATAATACAAGCATTGTATGTTATTGAGGTTATTGTAAGTTATTACAATGCTGTTATTTGTATTTCAACTTTCATGCAAAGGTTTAACAATAATTAATAATACAATAATTTTAAAAATAATTGATTCATAAACACAGTTAAGAGGATAAAAACAGGGATATGAGAAAATGGTTGTCTAGTAAAGTAACTGACTGTGCTGTGTATCTGCTCTCGTTGCTGCGGGGAGCAGGCAGCTGAACCTCCTGAGCACGGCGACCCCTGCCATAGGGTCGTGGCTGGTGCCCATAGACCAGCTCAAGTCATCCCTGAACAACCTGTACACGGAGGGGATGCTCCGCGTGTGCGCCGTCATGGGCTGCATCATGACCGAGGCCCTGGAGGTACGAGCGCTCAGTCACACACCCCTCTGTCTGTCTTTCATTCATCTCCATTCACTTCTCCGTCATTCCCTTCCCTCTCTCATTTACTCATTTCCACTTCCATATCAGCTGCAGTCGGCCTGCATTATCTGCGGACTTGTCATCCGCTGTTTTGACCAACCTCGGTTCAAAAATATTTTTTAAAAATCCTGAATATTCTTGAAAAACAACAATCGAAATTCCTGCGCGCAGCATATGCTTAGAATGCTGTAGTCCGTATGATTTACGTGGGTTTTAGCAGTTCTTAGTAGTACATATGGGTGGGGATTCAAGTTATGAACTCTTATAGGGTAAAATTACGTCATTTTATGTGTCCTGAGCATCCACGGTTTTTGCACATCTGCGGGGGTCCTGGAGCCATGTACCCATGGATAAGGCGGGCCGACTATTTAATTCATGCAGTCGTTTGCTGCCTTGTCTTGGGTATAGTGATTTCTGACATGGTTTATCACACATTTTTGGTCTAAAATGACTTGTTAATGATTTGGTAATTACGATTGTTTTACTCAAACTAAAATAAAAAACACTGACTCAAACTGAAAACTGAAAAAACGCAGCCTAGTCTAGCCGGACTTCAAGAATTCAGTTAGAATATCCATTCATTAAACAGGCAAATAATACTGTTTCCTATACTCTCTTGGGTTGTATAATTTATGTTTTGCATTTAGACTCAATATTTTTCTCCATAAGCAATCGATTTTCTGTTTCACATACTGTTTTATAATCATTTTCCTAGTTACAACTTGTATACGGGACTTAAATTTAATACCTGTAATTTATCCTGTGAAGCATATCCTTTGTGCTTAAGAAATTGTTTTGGCACATTTGAAGACAATGCTAAGGCCGTCGGAAGTTTTAATGGAGACAAGTGATGTTTACCATCGGAGTGCCTCTCAGGACTGTAGCCAGGATTTTTGAAATACTGAGGTCATGTATATGAAGCTCCAGTGTCATCGTTTGGGATAGTTTCCACATAACAAATAATGTTTGCTGGTCTACAGCCTCAAGACATTATAGGGCATTCTACCGGGTAAAACTAGCTACCAGTTTGGATTGTATATATCATGTTTTACTTGTTTACTTCATCTCCTGCCTTGTTGTGCAAGGGTGATGTAGTATGTCACTACATAAGTGAATGAATGCAAGTTATTAAGTAATGGTTTGGATAAGAACTGTGGTGAAAACAGTAGACCTCCGGCACGGATAGGCGTTGCCACGATTTCACAGCCATGCGATAATCCTTTTATTTCCAAATGATCTTATTTCTGTAGAAGAAATTAAAAGAAACTCAGAGCCTGCTAAAAGAACTGCTCCTGTTTCTTCCTCTCACCCCCACCAGAAAAAGAGCATCCATATCCCCATCCGCACCAAGTACAACAGGGTGACAAAGCGCGCCCGCTACCTCCACGAGAACCCCTCCTGCATGCTGTGCAACATCCTGCACCGGTACCTCCAGCAGGCCGACTACTCCACCATCGAGGAGGCCACCATGGTGAGACACTCCACTCTAGATAGCAAAATTCCTTGGCTAAGTTGCATGCTAGCAGTCCAAATATGTATAGCAATGTGTCATGGTTTAAATTATGAAGACTGAGTTGTCATTTCTGTGTGAGCTCTGAGTTAAAGGCCCCTGTGTGTGTTGGCAGAATGACGGCTTGCCCGCTCTGGTGACCCTGAAGAAGGGCCTGGTGGCGCTGGCGCGGCAGTGGATGAAGTTCATCGTCGTGACGCAGGGTTTCAAAGCCATCGGCCTGATGAGGCCCATGCAGCTGCCCAAAGCCAAAGAGCCCGTCCAGAGCCAGTACGACCCGGGCTTCGGCCTGGACAACGGCACCGGCCTGCAGAGCGACACCAGCGCTGACGGAGCCGAGTTTGAGTTCGACGCGGGTAAGGCGCCGTCTGAGGGGTATTTTCTCTGCAGATGGGTCACCACACACAATCTAGAGACCAACCAGACAGCTGGTCTCTGCAGTCCCTCTGTCCTGCGTACGAGCTAACTACAAGTTGGGCCCGTTGGTATCAGTTGTTACTTTTTCTGCCCTTAAAAATTTAAGAATATTCATGTAGTTGTATACCCATTGACCAAACATCCATGGCCACAGTGTTGTAAGGTTATGTCCTTTTCTGACTATTCCTTTTTAATGCATTAAAAATGTTTTTCTTAAAAGGCAGGAATACAGAACTTTTCTTTGGTAAGTATACAGAGCTGAGTATGTGGTTTGTCTCTTGAACCTGTGGTTGCTCTAGTATTGGCTCAGGCAGTGACTCAGGATCAGTGTCTTCAAGATTACATTGTTTGGTCAACATTTATAGAGTTTAAGGGAAATACATAAGCATGTGATGGCTCATATTTGGTAATGGGGAACCCAACGTTCCGCGGGCGGCAGGTAACAGGTTGTTAACATGAGGCGTCATTTGGCCCTGGTTGGATGAGGCAACGTCCATTTGTAATTCTAATACATATTCTCAAACAATGCACCACTCTCAGAACTGTCTCCCAACAGTATGTATGCATGGTGTAATTCTGTTTCCTGTGTGGGCCACAGTGACTGAACACACCCTGTTTTTTGAAGGAGCGTGGAGTTGAGTGAGCACAACATGTTGCCGGAGGGTCTGTGTATCTGTCTGGATGCGCTTATGTGTGTATGTGTGATGTAACTCTGTTTCCTGTGTTAGCCACAGTGAGTGAGCACACTATGCTGCTGGAGGGAGCTTGTAGCCGCCCGCCCCAGAGTGGGGGCACTGCCGGGCCAGTCAGCGGAGTCCAGATAATGAGGAAACTCTCCAAGTCCCACACGCACAGCGAATCCGCCCTCAAAATAAAGGTGTGTGCGTTTGTGCTGTCAATGAAGGCATTGGACCGACGCGTGTTGTGTTGTCATGAAACAGCAGCTCAACGCCTCTCTGTTTTTGGTGTCTCCACCCCTAGGGCTCGCACCCATACCAGTCCCTGAGCTACACCAGCGGGGACACGGCGGCAGACTCCCCGGCGCACGTGAGCCGGACGGGCCTCCTGCTGAAGGACAGCCCGAGAAAGGAGAGCTTGCTCAGCTACCTGACAGGCAGCTTCCCCAGCCTGCACAACCTGCTGGAGCCCCAGAGCAGCGGGGCGGCCGCCAAGAGCAGCTCGCTCACGCGCAGGGGTAAGCCCCGCCCCCCGACTCTATGACTCTATGCTGCTCCGCCCTCACCCCTCCCAACTCGCCCCCAACTCTATGACTCTATGCTGCTCCGCCCTCACCCCTCCCAACCCGCCCCCCGACTCTATGACTCTATGCTGCTCCACCCTCACCCCACCAGTGCCTCCCTGTCCTCTCCAACCCCAGTCTGTCCACTCCTCCCTCCCTCAGTCCAGCTCCCAACCACCTGTCCAATCACCCTTCCCTGCACTTGACCCGTGCTGATATTTATTCCAGCCTGCTTTACACTTTTTTTGCCAGATTCTGTCAATTTGACTGGATACATTTAGATTGCTGGATTTCCCAAAATTCATTGTATGTTAGTGTGATCATGCAGAGCACAATATTCCTTTTTTAGAAATCAAAATGTTTGTTTTTAGAAATTCTGGCAGGCCAACTAATCAGTTATGCGAAGAAAAAAAAAACTGTATCGCATACACACTGGCCCTCAAAAAAAAAACAGTTTTTTAAAAATGTTTTATTCTTCACACCTCAACTAAAGTAATAACAAACATAAAGAATAGCCCATAATTAATATAGCATTTATTTCAGAGAGAACCATGGGCATGACTTGATAAATTATCATCAAGCTCATATTTTTGCAGAGGAGGATAGAATATGTGCATTAATGATTCTAGCCTGAAAAATGGACATGTCATGATCACTTGGATTGCGAGCTCAGAATCTGTGAAGCTGTGTTTGATATTTAATCATGTATTTTGAGCATCTTCCCGGCATTTGTGAATAGCAGGAGTGTAATCACTCACTGAACCAACAGTTTGTTATGCACCTTGGTTTACTCCTTGTAATGTTAGCTACCCAAACAAAGTTAAATATTTAATTGTCCATTTATTACTTGTAATCAACAAATTAATGGAACATAGATTAACAAGCAACCAAATATCCTTGTTTCAAGTGACAAAATTAGGATTGTAGCAAGATTACATTTAGACACCGCATGCTCCAGACAGACATAGCTTAGGTGAAGATAAGAGGTGAATATAAGTCAAAAGTTATTTGCATCTTGCCAAGTTGAAAAGCAGTCCTGCTCAGCTGCTAGGAGAAGAAATACAGTTTATTTACTTCTTAGCTTGATAGACTTGTGTATTTGCTGCCTGGAAGCAGTGTGTGTGGGAAAGGCATTGTCGGTAATATCGACACTTTAAAATAACAAAATTACATTAGCCTAAGGAACAAGAAATCCAGTAAACTTCATCAAACAATGTGATGTTTTTGTGTTTGGGGCAAGGCTGTTAAGTGTAGTCCATTAGGTGAAACTGGGTTGATCTTGAGCCCGGACTCGGTTTGGTCGTAGATTCAGGACGGTGCCTGTGCTCTTTCCTCCAGGGAACAATGTGGGCTCGGATATGCTGACGGAGCACCCCCTGCTGTCCGAGCCTTCCTCCGTCAGCTTCTACAACTGGATGTCCAACGCGGTGGGGAATCGGGGGGGTAGCGTGGTACAGGAGTCCCCTGTTAGCCGCTCGCAGCACAACAGCCTGCAGACCGGTGAGAGACTAATCATGCACCCTAACACTGTATATCCTCTCTATGATCTATAATACATTGTGTATCCTATCAATGATGTATAAAACACTATGTATCCTATCTACGATCTATAATACATTGTGTATCCTATCAATGATGTATAAAACACTATGTATCCTATCTATGATCTATAATACTATCATACTGTACTTTGACAATGATCTATAATTAACATCTATATATAACACCAAGTACACTAACTAGATTACACGGTGTACTCAAACCATTCATAGCCCATAATATTATAGTGGGTATCCTAACCATATGTTCTCTAGAATAACAAATTGTTTGACCCTTATAAAAATCTTACAGTCGTCATGAAATACACACTGACGTACAGACATAATATATCATACCGTAAATAAATGTTCGTATTCTATCAGGATAAGTCCTGTGTGCAGCTTGTTGGGTGTAATGAGTAGCCACACGTGTGCTAAATGAAAATTAATACCACAGTGAATTGCTCTTGGGTCTTGTGAAAGGTTTTTAATTGGTATGGGAAGGGTGTAAGATGACCATTTGTTCACAAAGATAAACCAGCTATAAGCTATAAGCTGGTTTATTCTTTGCGCCCTAGATTTATTGCTATGTAGTGTGTTATTTTAAGAAAAGTGATT